>OY754328.1:20340137-21071612 GCA_963573305.1 Pyrrhosoma nymphula
CTTAAAACAGATTGAAGGTTCGAAACAGATGGGTCTGTCGTTGAACCAGATTTAGAGCTGGTTACCCGTCCGTATGTTGGGTAAGGATGAAATTTGTGCGGATCTTAGCGTAACCCAAGAAACACCACGGGGAGATTCTCATGAGATCGCTGGTGGGCATGTCTTTGACAATCCAAGTCTTACCTTTGTCGTTTTTCTTTCAAGGGCTCATTTTCTCGCAATTAAGACATTCATTATGCTTTAGAAGATTTTTTCGAGAGGTTACTCTTTTTTCTATTAGGCATGTTGATGGATATATTTTTAAGTCCATGGAAAGGAAACACAGCGGAAAGTGAGAGTCTAGAATAGGCAACTCGATGATCGAGCGAATGTACCAAAGTTAACTGCACTTTAACACTTTTAAACATATAAATAACTCGTGACGTTAATGCTGTCGGAATTGGTCTAAAAACAGTTCGCAATCGTAATGATAGGCAGACGGTTTCACTACGTGTAATACATCTGAGTATAAACGATAATAAACAACGCCGTGTTTGTTGTAGCAACAGAAGCATTATTACAATTGATATTCGCTGTACGTAAATATTCTTGCACAATTAATTGTGTATTCTATGAATTCCTTTATGTGTAACGTTTACTACGTAAGTGTTCTCTCATATATATGCAGTGCCCCTATGAAAGCTACTTTGAGAATAAAATTGAAGTGTATGCTTGTTGTAAATATGGATTGAATTTATCGATTACCCCCTGAAGCAATCTATCATGGGGCTCTTAGGACTCTGGGCCCTTCTGATACAGATTTTATTTTTACGTGCTATCATGGACCTGCAAGAAGACGTGATATTTAAATGCTAGAAGCGTGAATATCTTTTGAAAAACAAATCTCTGGTTGTCAAGGAAATATGCTATTGTTGATTTCAGAGAAAAATGTTAGATATTTCAGCTAAAAACCTGAATTTTAGGCAAATTCGGAGCGTAGAAGAAAATCGATTGAAAGAATTAAAACCTTCATTTATTCAGCCATCCGATAAAAATAATCCCAGCCCTATACCTTGAGTGGAAGTACTTTTAAAAAGCAAAAGATGAAACCACTGCACCGAACGCAAAGCTTGCCATTGACCACCAGGGGGACCTTCAGGGGGCCTTTGGGGGCCCTGAGGGCTTTTTGATATAGCATATGTTACAACCAGATATGTTTTCTATCTGCATGCCAAATTTCAGCTCAATCGGTCCAGTAGTATTTGCGTGATGGAGCAACAGACAGACAGAGACCATTACATTTTTATACATATTAGTAAGGATCACACCCTTAACCCTGGAAAAAATAGGGTTTCGGTTAATTGAACCCTACAGTGTTTGTTGTCTACCAGTAACAAACATGTGTTCCAAATTTCATCGAAATCGGTCCTGTTGTTTAGGAGGAGATGTGGAACATACATACATACATACATACATACATTGACTTTTATATATATAACGAGCGGAAGGTACCCGTTGAAATTCAACGGGTGTGAAAAACGTTAAACTTATTTTATAAGAAAACCGCAAAGCCTGAAGAAAAACTATATACGTGGTCATTCGAGGAGTTCGTAACCTATCCTGTATGTTTTGTTCGTTGTGGTGGACACGCCGACCGTTTTCCAGGTGCACGGAGAGATGAGTGACTATTGGTCCACCTTTATGCACGGGAAACCCAAAAATGAGTGAATGTAAGTTAACTGCACTTTAACACTTTTAAACATAGAAATAACTCGTAACGTTAATGATGTGGGAATTGGTCTAAAAAACAGTTCGCAATCTTAATTAGAGGCAGACGGTTTCACTATGTGTAATACATCTGAGTATTAAACGATAATAAACAACGCCGTGTTTGTTGTAGCAACAGAGGCATTATTACCATTGATATTCGCTGCACGTAAATATTCTTGCACATATAATTATGTGTAATCAATTAATTTCCTGCATGTGTATTGTTTACTACGTAAGTGTTCTCTCATATACATGCGATGCCCCTTTGAGAGATACTTTGAGAAAGACGTTGATGAGTATACTTGTTGTAAATATGCATTGAATTTATCGATTAACCCCTGAAGAAATCTATCATGGGGCCCTTGGGACTCTGGACCCTTCTTATACGGATTTTCTTTCTACGTACTATCATGGACCTGCAGGAAAACGTGATATTTCAATGCTAGAGGTATTTCAATGCAATATCCTTTGAAAATCAAATCTATGGTTGTCAAGGAAATATGTTATTGTTGATTTCAGGGAAAAATGTGAGATTTTTCAACTGAAAACATTAATTTCAGACAAATACGGAGCGTAGAAGAAAATCGATTGATAAAATTAGAAACTTCCTTTATTCAGCCATCCGATAAAAAAAATCCCAGGCCTATATCTTGAGTGAAAGTACTTTTAAAAAGCATAGAATGAAACCACTGCACCGAACCCAATGCTTAGCATGGACCACCAGGGATGACCCTCGGGGGCTTTTGGGGGACCTGAGGGCTTTTTAATATAGCATATATTACAACCAGACATTTTTTCTATCTACATGCCAAATTTCAGCTCAATCGGTTCAGTAGTTTTTGCGTGATAGAGCAACAGACATACAGAGACCATTACGTTTTTATGTATTACTAAGGATCACACCCTTAATCCTGAAAAAAAGGGTTTTGGTTAATTGAAAACCCTACAGTGTTTGTTGTCTACCAGTAACAAATATGAGTTCCAAATTTCATCAAAATCGGTCCTGTGGTTTAGGAGGAGATGCGGAACATACATACATACATACATACATACATTGACTTTTATATATATAAAGAAGAAGATTCACCCCTCTAGCATTTAAATACCACGTTTTTCTGCAGGCCCATGATAACACGTAGAAAGAAAATCTGTATAAGACGGGCCCAGAGTCTCAAGAGCCCCATGATAGATTTCTTCGGGGGGAAATCGATAAATTCAATGCATATTTACAACAAATATACTCTTCTATATATCTATCCTCAAAGTAGCTCTCATAGGGGCACTGTATGTATATGAGAGAACACTTACGTAGCAAACGATACACAAAAAGGAATTAAATAAACTACTCACGCATTAAATTTGCAATAATACTAACGTGCAGCAAATAGTAATTGTAATAACGCCTCAGTTGCTACATTAAACACATAGTTGATTATTATCGTTTAATACTCAGATGTACTACACGTTGCGGAACTGCCTGCCTCTCATAACGATTGCGAACTGTTTTTAGACCAATTCCCACATCATAAACGTTTCGAGTTATTAATTTATGTTGAAAAGTGTTAAAGTGCAGTTAACTTACATTCACTCATTTTTGGGTTTCCCGTGCATGAAAGAGGACCAACGGTAACTCACCCCTCCGTGCACCTGGAAAACGGTCAGCGTGTCTACCACAAGGATCACAACGTACAAGATGGGTTCCGAACTCCTCAAATGACCACGCTGACGGTATTGTTCAGGCTTTGTGTTTTTCTTATGAAATAAGTTCAATGTTTTTCACACTCGTTGAATTTCAACGGGTACCTTCCGCTCGTGTACTATAATGTATATTAAAAACTCTTTCCGCTTGCGAATCATGAATAAATTCACTACTTATGGATGGGGAGTAATCTCGTGAAAGCCTATCGTCACGCGACTCCCGGACCGATAGAGAAGACAGAGCGATTGAGGAGACGAGAGAGACTTTGTAAGCTGGTGCGCGCTATGCCTCAGTGCGCATGCGTAGATATAGGTACTTATATCTAAAGACAAGTGCGGAGAGGCACTGCAGAACAACGCACTCACTTATCCAATTGTTGAGTCATTGCGTGGTTACGTATTACATCTGCAACTACGAAGTACCATGCAAGCCACCACTAGGGTGTGTGGCACGGGGTGATTCCACACCAGGCATGCAGCACTCGTCCCAGCACAAATCAGAACCTCGCACGTTCCCCCGGCCGCTAGGCGCCGGCCAAAAAGCAGTCAGGAGAACAGTGCGCAGTCAACCGGAAACTGGGAGAGTGATACGTAAATGAGCATGCAAACATGCAGAACAATGCTATACACACATTTAATGGTTAATATTACTGATACTGTTAATTTATGAATGCTACGAGATGCTACTTCATGCAGAGAACAAGATAAAATAATGCCGGACAAATCGACCGGTGTGAAGTGTTAGTAATGATGTTGTGTTATTAAGCACAAGTGAAGATTCTACTCTACCTATTGAGGGTGGGAGTTTCATATGATTGATCTATCGCAACTATTATGATCCCTTATTGTACGTGGGAAAAATGACATTTTAAATCTATAGGTTCGGCAGTCAATTTCCTTTATTTCATTCCTGTGATTGCTTCTACCGTAGTACGTTGGCTCTAGCAGTATATGTTGAACCTCCGGCAAAAAACTGTCTGCTCCGAACCTGTGCAAAAGATTTAACCTGTATTTCTCCCTTCGTACAGTTAGAGATTCCCACCACAATTCCTTCAACAATTCGGTAACACTGCTAAAAGCGCTTCGAATTAATTTACAGTAAGTATTATCACTAGAGAATTGTAGTGTAGTTCCATATTAATATTTTCAGTCTAAGTGAATTTCATGTAATTATCATTTATGTATAAATACAATATTCATATTTCCAGAAATATTAAGTGAATCATTTATGTTTATTTATGTATAATACTGAGTACTCCCCGCTGCCACTCATATCCACACTCAGTGTTCCGCTTATGATGTTCCACACTTTTTATTTATCGTGAATATATTTCTCATTAGTTTCTTTTTTTATGCATACATATATTGTAACTTAGCAATGCAAGATATTTAACTGAAGGTATTCTACAAGAAAGCGAATGGCCTTCTAGGGTAGCCTAACTTCTACTTTGCACAAATTTATGTATATCTTATGCCTGGTTAAAATATCTCTGACGATCTTTCATCTCTTGGGGTTTCCCTACTCCGCATCCTTTCTCCATTTATTGCTTCGTTCCCATTCGGTAATCATACGCGATAAAAATGTGCGCCTCGCGGAAATTATGAATGCTACGAATAAATTCCTGCGATATCCGCAGTAGGAAGGAAAAATTGCCTTTAATTACAGACTTCACAGCTTCATACCCTCATCTTACTCATGTACTTCTGCCGCCTTCTTTTCTCTCCTTTAACCAGGTAGTCGTTAAGTTCTTACTCTCTTGTATGGGCTACTTATCAGGCCGTGAAAACGTGGGCGTAGACGTGTCCAATTTCCCCAAACGTTCCTCCCTGAACGCATCAAGCCTTTTTTTTTGTCATTGCTTTCTGTACCCAGCAACCGTGTATTTGGGAACGAGAGCTCCGTATTCGGAAAAACATATGCATACACCAATTAAGCATCCACCGTTCACCCTTTCCGTGATGCCAACTTCACGAAGTTATTCATGATAATTCGATTTTCTCACGACCCTCATTAGATGCTCTCGCAGCACAACTATGGCATTCAGACGAGAGGGTAATAATACGGCTCTTAAGCTAAATTAAGTGCACAGCGATGCATGGCCTAAGTGGGCAGGTATGTTTCTGACGATTGATCTGCTCCACTTTTTTTCGGAACGAAAGAGATCGTTTTTTATGAGCCCCTCAGTCAATTGTAACAGAGTCTCTGTTGCCGGAGGACTGGAATTAGTTTCTGGATGAAGTCCCCCTGATTTTTCCTTGATGAATTAAACGAGATAAAATACGCGAGTAAAATGTTTTTTCGGCGAAGTTTATCCATCCTACCGACTACAAATTCCAATATGAACACCAAGTCGGAATATCTGAGTAGATACAAGCGTGCAATTTTATCCCCAAAAATTACGACCACAGTCCAGATGATGGCAAGATGTAATCATTTCAGATATTTTAGCAAGTAACATACCTACAAAAGTCATGTTACTTGCTAAAACATCAAAATGTAAGAGTGTATTATTCAAGCTCGCAATAAAAATACATCAAACTATTCACTAAATCTTGCTCCATCTACTAAAACCGCACTTCGTGAGTTGATATTTTTATTCAACTCTGGGAATACAGAATATGCAGACTTAGAGGACACATTATGAGGAATGAATGAATTCTAAAAATAATAATAATAAAGGAAGAATAGACGACAAAGAATAGAAAATTCACTGAAGAAAGTCAAGGATGACATGAAGTGAACTATGAAGGATCTTAGAATTTGATTTATCTAGGATTAAAGTTGTCTTCTGAATAGGGAGTGAAGTGCGAATCTGGAGCATACAAATGTTGGATTACGACAGCTGATGATAATGACAAGATACTCTTTCACTCATAGCTTTCAAAGATAATTCCATGCGCAAACATCGAAGCATACTTGGGATACCACATGAGTCTCTGGACTCGGATAGACCCCTCACTGACTAAAAGGGGCTGCAGTCGATGAATAAGTTAAAATCGTGGTAAAATGTAGACCGGAAAATCGGTCTGTGAATCAGATGGGCACCATCGTGAAGAGATCTGGGCCATAAACGGGACGGGACAAGATGGGCATCGCTGAAGGTCATTCGGCTGGACTAAGTGAGGGAGGAATTCGTACTGAGGAGCCTAAGCGGAAATATTTCCCCCATCTACGAATTGTGCGAAGAAGTTAGACTCAAACAATGCAAGAGGTGAATAGCCCATAAAGAGAAGCGAAGGAACACAGTGAAGACACAGCTACAGCGCCAAACGTTCGCCATCATTCAATGGCACTTCATACTGTAAATTAAAAGAAAAACTTTGTCTTATTCCACCAATTTATTTTACAGTACGACTAGTTTCGACGCAGCGGCGTCATCTTCGGGTACCTTTCCCAGTACGAAACTACTATAGTCGTACCGTAAAATAAATTTGTGGAATAAGACAAAGTTTTTCTTTTTATTTATAAAATGAACTTCCACAAAGTTAAGCCTGAGATGATTGATATAGGCACTTCATACATTCAATAATTAGTTTAAGTACCCACTGAATTAACCTATGATATTCATTCTCGGCTACGTGTCACCAATTAATTTGATTCGATTGTACGTTTCCATTAATTTATTTTCGTTCAATTGACAAAACTTTGTGAATTTCTTGTGAAACTTTGTGAATTTCACTTGTAAGTTTTTTATACCGGGTTTTGACAGTTTGTCATCTTCAGGTTTCCAGAGTTTATGTCAGCTGGAAATGACATAAACTGTCGAAAACAGGGATAAAAAACTTACAAGTGAAATTCGAAAAGTTTGTTCCTTTTCCTTCGTTCAATTGCTTTAAACAAATGCATAACAACTAGCATAACACATGTGTTTTATACCACTTGTTAGGTGAGTTTTTAAGGGACAATTTTAATTTTCTCCAAAGCAAGGTCATAGCTAGACTTTCCTGGATATAAGTAGGTATCTATTTTCCCGGTACAAAATCTCTCTATAGCTCTTCATGTATTTTCTCCGAGCGACAAACTTCACCTAGCATCTGTAAATAGTTTCCTAATATTGGTTTTCAGTGTACCGCATGCAACATGAAGTGGTGTACGTTTTATAACTTAAAATGGTAGATTATATTGGCGAATATGAGGATTTTGTCAGTACTTTAATTTAGTAATGTAATTGCCGTTATAGAAAATATTGCCGTGAGAAAATATTTTGTAAATTATATCGCCTTCCGTAATTACCAAATTACTCCTCATAATTAATTGTGCCGTCTGGCATAATCATTTTCCTGTCCCCAGGCATTCTATCTCTCAATATTAGAAATAATTTTCATGATTTGGAACTTTTAAGGATATAATCAGCAGAATAAAAATTAGTTATGACGCCAAGTTTCAAAAATTATGCATTTTTCTGTTCTCAGTCTATTGCTCTATAACAGAATGATCTTCTCTCTTTATTAATCCCACCTTTCATTACCCTGCCTATCTCCTGTGAATCCTCTTCTGCAAGAAAAAACTTGAAAGCATGCTATAAATATTAAAAACACGCCATTAGACCATTTATTTAGGACACAAAGCCTTTGTAGCCAAGTGCTCCTGTATACGCATATGTACAAAGGCAAAGATTGACTTTCGTACTTTCTCGTCATGATATGAAAATAACTAATATCATTCAATTATAAAACATTGCGACTACAAAATGATTTCAAAGCTTATGGCATTAGAAATGAGGTTTCCTCAAGACTTTGATGCCTATCTTTTGCTTCGTTGATCTATGCTTTGCTTTCCTTCGTTCTACCATTGATCCTTCATTTATGCTGCATTCCAACTAGCGTACAGATAACAATAGCATTGTGTCCAGCAAATAAATTTGAGGTAAAGACTACACGTATTTATAAGAAAGACTCAGAAACCCTTGCGCTACGAAAGAATCGTCGTGAGTCAAATCAAGATTTTAATTAAATGCAGTTTCTGAATTAGATTGCCACCATCATTTCAAATGAAAAATCATTTTCAGTTCAAATTTTCAGTTCTAGTTGGAATAATTTTGTTTTAAGCTTATTTCCAAAAAGAGAAAAAGGTTTTGCGATTCAGTTGACTCGACAAGTAATATTCCAACCTGATAGTCATGAGTTCACGGGCCATTTACCCGCGTATATTCCGTGCAGTCATGAACTCGTGGACCAGTTGTCTGCGCATATGCTGCGCCATGATGCAATTGCTTTTACTGTGACGTGTTAGCGATGAGAAGTGAAGTTAGCCGAGGAAACAATTAAGAATCTAATAACTGAGTAAACGGTACAAACTGCTTCCTATTCCCATTTAATCATTCAAAAGTAAGTTGCTGATTTTATAAAAAATGGGCCATCGACAAGTGCCTTTGGTGCTTCATTCGAACCATCTCAAGTAATTCAATTATAAGCTTCTTTAGGTAAATGGAATTGATTATGGTTGGGCCGGAGTTATAAAGAGCTGCAGGATGCAGCACAGGACAGAGTTGCATGCAGGTAGCAGTTCAGATGAAACCTGTTGGAGGGCAGATCCACCAAAGAAGAAAATATCATAAAAGTGTACATAGGATAACTGAACGAAATAAAGACATCAGTGGAGGTATAATTGTATAAATTTGTAATGAAACAACTTACACTACTGTACTATTTTAATTTGAAGAAAACTTCACGAAATGCTCTAAAGATACAATTTATTTAAAATTCACAGCTTCAGGCTCTACTTTGTAGAAACTTTTAATATTCATTATAATAACGTTTGGTAGTTTTCTACACTTTTGAAATTTAAATTGGTGGAACGCGTAGTGTTTTTAAAAAATAAAAAGTGTAGAAAAGTACCAAACTTTATTATAATGAATACAATTTATTTGCTTATTTTTTACATAAGTTTCATTATGAGTTGACCCAGAATGACTGCATATGATCGAAACATAATGAATCACATGCATGTTATAAACCTCCACTGATGCCTTGATTTCCTTTTGCTAGCCTCTGCACACTAATCACTGGTCTCTTATATCTTATATCTTTTATAAAAATCAGACATCATAACGAAGGAATGAACTTATCATCAAAATCATGAGTTTTCACGGCAAAATTATCGAAAAACTGATACTTTGGTTCCCCCGTGTTTGATTGCGGCGTAATTCATAGGTCGTATCGGGCATATTTTCGCTCAAAGAATGGGGGTAGGGAATCGAGCGGAGATTAAGTTGGAAGGCAAACAGATTCAGAATGAATGCGGCGATCCCGCTCATTGTCTCAGCACCACGACCTCTTTCCCCTCCTTTTCCCCCACGCCCATCACAGTCCATTCTACCGACCAATTCTCCCCCCCCCCCAACCCCACAACTGATCCGGCTGCTGCCAAACCTCTTTTCTCATTCCCTCAAACCCTTCCGATGCCGTAAGCTCCACTCATATCTTCTTCTTCTTCCCCCACCGTGACCCCTCATCCCGGAACCCTTGCCCTAATCCTTTATCCTTCATTTCTTTCCACGTCCCCTAACCTTTCCCCCCCAGTCGTTCCGTCCCCCCTAATCCCAACCACCAACACTTTACTTCTTCCTCCTCCCTTCAAACTTCTTCTCATCCTTCCTAACGGTGCCCAACCAGCAAGGGTTTCAACCCCCCCAGTCTTTCCCACACCCTCCGCCCGTGCATTTGCGCACACCCTGAGCGACCCCCACGCCAAACACAGTTTATTTCGAAGAATGCACCCTCCCCCCGTCCCTAAACCCTATGTGCCCCCCCACCAAGAAACTCATTTCTGTTTCATCATTCCTCTTGCGATAAGAGGTGAAGGATTCAAAAAAATATTACTAGTAATCATCACATCTTGCATCGCATAAAAAGAAAGGAACTATGAGCCCTGAGGAAGTATAATGTATAGACGAAACATTGGCAAAAAAGGAGCATTAACTGATCATTCATAATAGACGAATATATCTCCAGATCAAAAGATATCTTCTTTCAAATTTACAGGCCTGGCGCCAACATCCGAACATCGGGCGGTGATACCCGATCGCTGCATTGCCCTTCATACCCAGTTTAAAAACTAATAATTTTTGATGATTAAGAATTTTTATCATCAATTTTCCTTGAGTCTTTTTGTTGAGGGGACCTTTTTGAATGCCTTACATCAAGTCAAATGTAAAGCTTATGAAATTTTAGTCTAAAGGCCTGTTTACAAGATGCATGTATGTTTGTACTTGCGGGAGTAGATGTGTGAACACATCTGAATACTACCCTGCGAGGATGGTGCCACAAGGGAGTGTGGTTGAGGGTGTTTAGACACAAGCTCTGAAAAAGAGAGGCTATACAGAACATAAATTGTCAGAGGGAAAGGTACATGAGTATTTTTTCTCAAAAAACACATTTTCTTCGCATTGACTATATCACTGGATTTGATGTTCTTGATAGTGTCCCAGCCGGTGTTATCATTATAACTTCCAACACTTTTCCTCTTTCACGCGAAGCATGTGCTTCTTCATTGCGGAAAATTATCGCTAATTATAGAAAGAGTCATTAATGTTAACCATTAGAGGCATAGTGATCATTTTTAGGGAATAATTATTAAACCTCATTCCACATTTTGCGCGCTAATATTATAGTGAGTATGCCTATGCATGTATTCCTTTGGATAATCGACCTACCAACACCTGATCGTCAGCGAATCTAACTGACTTGACCGGATGTCCTCCTACATTTATTCCCGCGTCTACCTCTCCCATACCTCCCAAACCATTTTCTTGGCATAAATGCTAGAAAGCAAAGGTGAAAACGGGTAACCAGTCCTTAACCCGCGACTTACTACTGCCAACCCTGTTTCTCCGTCGACTACCGTCATATATGCCGTCTGTATCATATGCAATTTTCGTAAGTCTTCTACCTCTCCCATCAACTCCTATTTTCACTACTATATTCATTAGTTTTTCCATTTACTTTCAGTCTATCAAATTATGGAAACCATGGAAAAAAACTAAAACATCACGGTTGTACCTAAGCCTCCTTTCTATAAACGTCCTGGACCATAATGGAGTTCCGAGTTGCTTTCCCCTTCCGGAACCCAAAGTGGTCATGTCCTAGTCCAAGTGTCATTACCTAAGTAATAATTTTTGACCATCTTGAATTCTAGTAATTCTGTGTACAACTTTTGCCACGTGAGAAATTATAGTAATGGTTTCATAATCTTCGTATTCTGAGGTTTTCGTCGGTTTCGGGATAGGGATCAAAACTATCACGATGTCCTCTGGCCATGTTCCTTCCTCGTAGATACTGCGAATTAGTTCGAAAACTGTTCGTCTTCCGCTATTTCCTAAAAATTTCAGTCACTCCGAATGGGTGTAATCTTCTCCCACAGGTTTTATACCCTTCATCACTCGACTCGACACTTGTTTAAAAAGAAATTGAGAGATTGGTTATTTATACAAAAAGATACTGAAATATATTTCAATACTTATGTTTAACCCTCATTAACTAAGGCTTGTTTGACCATGTTCATATTGTTTCATATACTCGAAGTAGATTTGCTTTATTTGTATTTTTAATCTATTTATTGTTATTGTAATAAACTGTATTTGAGTCGTAAATGATGCATTCATACCATGTACAGAGTCCGTGCATAGTATGAATGTCAAGTTAAGTTGAATAGCCTTATGTATGTTCAGTTTATATATTCACGCAACTGCCAATCACTGCCATAACCAAGGAACGGCAACCCCATCATAAGAACTTTCTTCTGTGGTGCCTAATTTCACCCTTTTTTGTTTGTATTTTCTGGACAATTGTTAGAGTGGATTAAATGCCGGACATTTTCGGGTCCACTTGACCTCCCATTAGCACGGGCTTATAAATTTGTTGATGTTGTGAAAAATATATTGAGCTCGGATGAGACGTTATTTAAGAGACAAAAAAAGCGTTTAAGATAGTTAGAGCGAAAAATCACTTCACCTAGAATTTGATGAATTTGACCACATTTTAAAGAAAAAACTCTCATCTTTCCAATAGTATCAAAATATCAACCCCTTGCCGAACTACTTTTCGAGCAATTTGCCTAAAAAAATAAGCTATTTAATATGGGATAGATTATGGCTGAGCGCTCCAGAGAGAGAATATTAAACAAATTAGGAACTTATAGCATCTAGATTTCGTCAAAAAACTAAGGGTGTGTAGTTTGCATGTTTTGTCAACTATTTATAAAAAATAATCTATTACTCCCCACAGTAATTTTTGCAGAATCGCAAAAAAAAACTTGCTGTTTTGAAGGGTTTTCATCTGTACGGCGGGAAAAAATGAGTCAAGTTAGAGACTTATGTAGAAATATTTATTTAATTACTGATAATTTTGGTCATATATAACTATATTATTGCGCCATTAATATAACAATATTTACTTCATGCTTCTTACAGACAATGAAATTAAAAAATAAAATTCGAATATGGTCTCCATTATGATTAGGGAACTATATCGCTCAAACCACCTGAAGAGTCTAGATGAATGCAAATGAGTGACTTCTGTCCGTGAAATTGGCCCAATCGCCGCGACTTACTTCGGATATCTTCATAGCCCGACGTAAGGTTCGGGAGACAGCGAAATTGCTCGAGGACTGCGGCCGCGATGAATACATATGAGCGATGAGCGAGGCGAGAGCATGGGAGCGAAGGCAAAGGGCATTTATACAATAAGGCCATCATTAAGAGGGTGCTGGACTGGGTTAAAATTTTTAAACGGTGGAGGCGAGTAAAATTTATAATCTATTATGGTGAAACTTGGTAGGCGCATAGATGATACCGTCTTTTAGTAATTGACATTTATTATTATACAAAATTATTTAAACATTTTATTTTGAAGTTATATTTAAACAAAATAAATGCAAAATTATGAATACCTGAATTGTCAGTACATTGAGAATGTTTTCAAAGGTTTATTTAAGAAAAATGAACTTCATACTTTTTATGGTTTTTGTGCCATCGAGGAAAAACAATTTAATGAAATAGCGGCCTCGAGGTGCTGCGCCCAAGCGGCAGTAAGAGAACCAACTAGGCATGCGCGATGGCTAACGCCGCCTCATTCTCAGGCCACGCCCCTTTTTGTTTTCGTCTGGTGTCTGGTTACTTGGGAAGGGGCGGTAAGGGCCGATGACATTTTTGTTGATAGCGACTGCCGACTAGAGTAAAGCAATGGTCCTGTCGCTTGCCTCCCGTCACGGGAGACTCGTGGCTTCTCATTCCCGGTAGTGCAGTCGCGAGAGCGAACGAGACTCGTCACTCCCGGTGCATCGCATAGGCGATGAGATATCTGAATGCTGCAATATGTGCTCGAGGAATGCACGTTTATAACACGGGGTAGTTGATAAAGTTGCAGCGTCTCGTTAATGCTTGTGGGGAGTGAGTTTCTATCTTACCGCTCGCTTTTCTCCAAGTCCATAATTCGAACGGTGCTCGCGATGGCACACTCTGCTCGGGAGCGACGAGAATGCTTCGCTCTCGGCGAGAGCGGACGAGAGTTCGCGACTTTCCATCGCTTTCGGTCTCAAATGCAAGGCAAATCTTTGTCCAGTCAGATCCCGCGACCGCTTGGGAGTAGAGCGAGAGTGAACCGGGTTATGCACGTCTCAACGGCCAACCCGTTCTCGCCCAGACTGGGAAGACTATTATAACCAAGGTTTTTAATGCATGTTCTAGGCTTTGACATCCTCGCACCCACTTGGCGATGCAAGTATCTCGGGGTTGCATCGCAAGGTCGTCTTGCGATACCTGTCTCGTAAAATTACTACACGAGGTAGCCTCGCGTGA
Source organism: Pyrrhosoma nymphula (assembly GCA_963573305.1). Lineage (NCBI taxonomy): Eukaryota > Metazoa > Arthropoda > Insecta > Odonata > Coenagrionidae > Pyrrhosoma > Pyrrhosoma nymphula. The sequence goes on from OY754328.1 coordinate 20,354,381, forward strand.
GTGTGCGGCGGCCTCATCGGCAAGTCAGTCAGTCAGCCAACGTCAGTCAGTTTTTAGGCGCGATCAAAGGTGCCCCGCGTTGAATAGTGCGCTGTATGCACGGGTTGTGCCTTGCATTATCCCTTTTGTTATAAGTTTTCCTTTATTTACTACAGATAGTCCCACTTTTAGGTTCTTCCCTACGTTTTTGGTCGCAAAGAGCTACATTAAGAATTCATTTCGATTCTCTCTCTGCCTTCATCAGCAGAGTTTTTAAAACGTAATCAATTTCTATTGCGTTGCAATTTATATGCATCATATAATATTGCCATAAATGAAGACCGATTTTTACCTCATGAAGTACTTATAAAAACTCAATTTCATACTAAAAATCTTCCTGGTTTCCCATTTCTAAGGTAGTAATCAAAAACCCATTTCGTTTCGTAGTTTTCAAAAACCCATTTCTAGGGTAGTAATCTTAGCGGGAAAATGCGAGACAACAGATGTTCGGTGCGCGAAGAAACACGGATGCAATGGAAACTTCATATCTAAATTTGTAATCATTATAATGTCTCAATTCTTTCACAAAATATAAATTAAAAGTTTTATACAAATTTCATATTCAGCATAGGTATATAGGTCTATTTCTAAAAATACGAAAGTTAGCAGGCGACCACTTTTTACCTCACAAAATTCGAAATTTTTACTTTAAAACATGTGTAAATAAAAATAACAACGTTGAAACTGATTCAAATACAAATAAACGTTTATTGATTAAATAATAATGATGTGTAAGAAACTTTCACTATAAGTTTTAGTTTAAAGAGGAGAACCATTTGCCTGAAGGCAGCGTGAATAAGATAAAATCCGAAAATCTACCTAACTCGCAGAAATTCACGAAAATATTTTTTACATGTTTTATTTGAAACAACATTGAGTAAAGATAACGCTAACACATCACTCATCCAAAAATGAAGGAAGGAAAAATGAGATAAATGACAAGGAGACATCGTATTATTTCGCATTATCCAGGCCCTACCTGAGACCCAGCTTAGCGAGACCTTAGAGCTAATCCTCGGCCATTTGGCCCGACCCTCCTACTCATTTACGATCCTCATAATAGCAGGAATCCGTGTTGAAATGGTTGAATTGTCAATTATTTTTGCAAAGAAAAATTTATTGCAAACTCCAATTTTTTATGCCTTGAAATAAATTCTTCGTTTTTTTCTGTGCATAAGCAATTTTTAAACGAAATTTTAGTGTTATTATAAACGGACTTCTTGTGTGAAAGCCTTGTGTGTTCATATGCGATGAAAAATACGCAAAAAGAGAATTGTTGTCGTTTTATTGTCTATATCGTACGTGTCTGTTACAATCTGAATGCCTATTTACACTATATGTCCTCTATTTTCCGATTCCTTCATTGATCCCCTTAGTAATTACTCATATTCCGGTATTTTTCGGTAATGTATATTGTAAAAACATACTTTTAACTTCGCCTACGTTGGTCCAAAGCCCGAATGAAAAAGAAGGATGGAAAGTATTATTTGGAGGTTTATTCAAAGAAAATTTCGAGACGTCCTAACTAGCTGTAAAAATCGAAAATTCCTAACTTTGTTATTATTAACGCTAGAAATCCGTTTAAAATTCTACAATGCTTAAAATAATGTTAGTTATTCTTATATAAGTGTAAACTGTTAAAAATCATAGACAATATTTAATTTTAAAAAACACTGCTAATGCAATGAGTTGACCGTGGACTCCCGCTAAGAAAGGGTTGGAGGGTCGAGTCCAGTGGCCGGGGTAATAGCCGGGCGCCCCGTTATGTAGGGTCCCAAATCGGAGGGACGAGAGTACCTGGGCCACTCCACCCCAAAAAAGTGCTTCGCAGAGCGAGGTTTAAAATTTTCGCAAGCTACCCGTAGCACGGAAAACATTTTCCTTTCGTAGTCGCTGGCAGGAAAGGGTTAAAAGTAGTTACACCATACGAAAATCTCAATCAAAATATTGTTTAACACTAATGGGCAGTATTTTGAATCGAAAAGTGTTTCACCGTAGTAGAGATTGGAATGCGAGACGGCGAATGCTAAGAGGAGGAATTCTGCCATTCTTACAGACTGATAGCCGCGCGATTGGACTTCTCTCGCTAGGCTACTGCAGTGGGAAAGAACCACACTTTTGGAAGTCGGATCGGCGTAGAATCATCAAAATGACCAAAATTGGGAAGGTCAGCGCACCGCGGATCGAGTAATGTACTCATTGTAAGCGTTTGTTGCAAGCCTTCGGCTGGTTCAGCCGAGCGTCATAATTGCCTGCCCAAGTGTTGTATGCCGCTGGCCGTCCGACCTAGCGGCCGCTAGTCATTCCCTCCGTCGTCCTTCCCCGATTCCCCTACCTTCCCCATTACTTCGCGTGTATTACTTCCGAAATATGGTTGATGGTTTTCTATGGCCTTCGAGGGGCGGAGCTTCGAAACGGCACTATCACCCTCTACACGGCGGTGAAGTCAACTACGTCACCCTGAACGGCTTGTTCGCAGAGACATCTCTGGAGAGAAGGCTGCGACCAGCTTCCTCTCCAGCACGTTCTTAAGCGTCCTTTGACTATTCACGCGGAAAGGGTTCGCGCGTGCTCCATTCTACCTCCAACGGAAGGTCGTTTTTGTCGCGCGTACTTTCTTAAGGCCGTTTTACACGATGAAAGATTTTGTACATACAAACGAATGTACGTGAGATTGTGCGATTGTCTCAACGAAAGTAGAACAGGTTCTACTTCCCGTGCATTCATTGAGACATTCGCACAAGCGTTCATACAATTTGCCGCTTTACACGATACATTTTGCCTCATGCAAGAGTTCACGGAAGAGTTTGTACAAACAAATGTACCGTGTAAAACGGCCTTTAGAGTGAGCGCAGTTGATTTTGCTGTTCTTGAGGATAGTACGTGTCATAATGCATAAAAACCGTTTCACCCATGCATTCCCATTGTTCTTGGAACTGAAAATATTGCCTCTCAGATACTTGTTTTTTTATAAAGTATTAAAAAAAATTTATTTATGAAGTGGTCACGAAGCAAATTTGTTACCTAAGTCACACATCATCAGTTTGCGTCAAAGAAATGATGTGTTTCTTTACCAAAAGCCAATCTGACGTTGTACCAAAGATGTTTTTTATATATCTCAAGAAAAATATTTAATGTCCTTCCGACACACATCAAGGAAGAAAAAAACATCCGAAAGTTTCTTTATGAAATAAAATCCTGGCTACTTCTTATAAAAAATATTAAGATCTTTTTCTGTATTATTCATGTAATAAAAACTGCATTAATTGTAAAATAATGAAAGCTTTTGAAATGATTTTGTTATTGTTTTTGTTAATGTTCTACAAAAGCTAATCATGTATGTATCTATCTAACTCAGAACCACTGTTATCGGTGTTTAATCGTTGTGTCAATTCCACTATTAATTGTCATAATTTTCACAGGATTCTATAAATATTTGTTTGTGTACAATTCTACTTATGTATATTTTGTTAGCATTTTTGCATGGATAACATGATATTAGTCCCAATTCAGGTGTATTCCTTAGGGGTTACCCAATTATTTTTTTGTATATAGATTGAAATAAAAATTCTATTCTATTCTATTCTTATTTCATAATCTACAAACGCCATTGATATTGTCTACTAATGACTGGCTCCAATTACGGTCCCAAAAGCATACAGTAACATAACAGCCTCTTGAAAATATTAGTGGAATATACAATACAACAAATGGGTTTATTTACCGAGGAAGACCAAGAATAATCTTCATGAAGACGGTTCATAGCATTTAAAACTGAGTAATTATGATAAAATTAAGTGTCTTACTATTAGCCACAAAATTAAGACATTATGAAACAGTTATACAACTGTAAATAACTTGTGCAAGTGAAACCATCTTCAAAACAGCTAAGACAATCGCAATAGATAAATTACTCAAGATAGAAGGGAGAATAGTCAGAACTTGCATAAATAAAAAATACCAAGAAAACGGGCACTGGAGATTAGCTTCCAATGAAAGTCTACAGAGAAATAGAACCGGTAATGAGTGCAATGAGAATGAAACGAATCTCATTCTTTGGACACCTAATCAGAACACCAGAAAACAGAATAAGCAATTATAGAAAAATTATGGAAAAGTAAGACCAGTGCAAGATGGATAGCAGAAATTAAGGAAGATATGAGTGAATTACACATTACAATAGAAGATTTGTATGAAAAGACAGATGCTATCATGAAACTCAAGGACAATCAGATCAGACAACAAACCAAGATCAACAAACAAAGAATAGGAAGGGTGATCTCAGATGAAGAAAGAAAGCTACGATCCGAGCAAATGAAGAAATACTGGGCTGAGAGAAAACAGAATAAATCCAGAAGATGACTAAAGTGGTCTAACGAAGGCCATAAAATAAAAAATAAAAATAAATAAATAAAGAGAATAGCGTGAAGAGCTGTAGCCAACCAGACTTCGGAATGTTGACTGCTGATGATGATGACAGAGGTATGCAAATCAATTTTCAATAGCCACACTGTCCATATGATCCCATAATTAGGAATAACAGTTTCTTACCAAAAATCGTAATCACTCGGGCGACACGAAGCTGCAGCCGGTAAGACCAAAAATAAAATATCCATTGCGCGGAATTATTCCTACCACAAAGACATGAATTAGCCAGGCAGTCAGTGATATCGATGGGTCCAATCCAAAACGTCTTGAGGAGAATGCTATAGCCACACCTGTACTATATACTTTAGATGTGGTTGATTTACAATACGAAAAATGTACATCTAGATTAATAGTATAATTAATTAATAATATGGATCTTACTCTTTAATGTATAGAATTATCAGGGATTTTTCATCTTCTGAAATATTCTATTCGCATCATCATGGATTAAAAACCCTAAAAATGATTTGTGTGCCTCTAAAGGCTAGCATTTATTCTCAATGTATACTAAATATATACCCATAATGTGTGACTGTATAAATGTATCTCACTGGCATGCGTGATAATTTATATGAAATATTAGTTGCCGATAAGAGCTGCTTCATCGGCAAATATTATAACGCACCTCAATACTTGAACTAACCCTGAGACGTATCATGCTTTTCAGAGGTGGCGTTCTTTCCTGTTAAACCTGGGTTTTCATATATGAGCATCGCTGATCTGCGTGTCCCATCCAGCTAAATACGTTGGATTCTCAGGCATTAATAAAGAATTTAGTTACATTTTTCGCCTTCTTCCCTTTTCTATTTCCCTATTTCCTACCTCGCCCTAAGCTTGAAACACCGAAGAATATTTCTCACCTTTTGAATGAACTGATGAAGTCAAAATTAAATGGGAAATTACTGTTATCCCAGAGAAGTGCAAATTAGACCGGCAGCTCGGTATGGGCCCCCATATTTAATGCCCGCCCATTCCCAAGAGCGAGAGACTGAGAGCGAGGCATAATAGACCGCGACGCGTCAGGTCCAGAGATACGTGCTCCCGACGGGGGAAGACAACGGATCCATCTAGGCCAAAACCAACCGCTACCACGCAACCCCTTACACTCTCGCCCTCACCATCTTTCGCGTTCACCCGAGTTTGAAGGGGTTCGGGTGGGTGTGAAGGGTAGAGTACTGGCTTCCCATCCCGATGACCCCGAGTCATAATCGCGGGCTGTGGTGAGAATTCTTCCGTGGAAACCCAACTCCTACTTGGATGTTATGTAGAAAGCACTTCATTGAGGATTATTACTCCATCCGTCGGAAGATACGTTAAACCGTGCTTCCCATTGGCGCCTTTCGATAAAAGCAGGATAATGCCGACGCCAGGTTTCTTTCCACCCTTCCTTAATTTCCCTACTAATCATTCCCTTACAACCCTATGCTTCTATCTATAATGGCGTAAATAACCTCAGCTGTCAGCCCCCTCCACAAATTATTATTTTTAGGGTAATCTACCGGTTAAGGTAGGTTTTAATGGGAGGGAGTGAACATTCTCCAGGTTTTTATAGGCGCAGGCCACTATAGCAAATATTATATTTCCACACGATACCTTTCTTCATCTATGCATATGTACTACTTCTCTTCATCCCGTCCATAAAGCCTACTATAGTCTCTTTATTTCCTTCCCCCCTACTCAACATTCTCCCCTCTATCACTGGCTTCAGCAACCCTCTGCCCCACATTAACTCTTCCAACCACCTACTTTGTCTCCTTCTAACCACCCCCAGAAGTTTCCTCTTCTCACCCACCATGCGCCAAGAACTTCTTCCCTCGTCTTCTTTTCCATCCAACCACACCTTCTCCATTCTCCTCCACACTCACATCTCAAATGCCTTTAGCCTATTTCCATGCTCATGAGTTCATTTTCCTGCACCATAGAACGCTACACTCCATATTAAACTCTTCGCAAACCTTTTCTTTACATTATCACGCAAGGTCTCCGTCATCAGCTCCATCCTTTCTCTGAAAGCTTATTTCGCAGGCGCAATTCTCCTTCTAATGTCCTTGCCACTTTACCCATTTTCCTCCAACGTACTCTCCAAGTAGTTAAATTTCTCTACCTGCACAAGTGTGTACCCTTCAACGTTTATGACCAGCCTCTCTTTCTTTGATAATCAAATAGTATGTTAACTCTTCCCTGGCTTCCTCCTGGGTGATGTTCACCATATCTGCCGACGTTTCTAAAATATTTTCATTCCGCCATCAGGGCGGTTGATGACGAAAAGAAATCCTCTTTCCGAAGCGCCGCGACGCGCCGGCAGGTATAGTGGAAATCCCGGGAAGAGTTCACATCCATAATTCGCCGGGAAAGCATAAAGTCTTTAACCAAATGGTTTTTCATAAATATTTGTAGTTAGATTTTCATTTAGCATGGACAAACATTATCACACCACAGTACGGCCTGGTATTATCATGCTCTGTAAATTGAGCTAGAAAGCCCATGGGACGCATAACTCTGTGCCCCATGGCGTCTTTCATTAGGAGTAAGCTAATTCCGACGCTGGGTTTCCCTCCACCCATCATCTATTCCCCAAATAACCTCAACCCTAATCAAACTACCCACCTATCCATATTGGCGCAAATGGCCCCAACCATCGGTCCCCTCCCTTAATAACCAACCGACCCTACTTTCACCCAACCCTGAGCCATCCCCCCTAAATAAAAATTCGCAAAATCCCTCAAACCCCCAACTCAGTCTCCACAGACCAAACTCCATCCCTCTCCTCAGAACACTTCCTCCCCGCTCCCCCACCCCCTCCCACCCAGTTTTTCCTCCCCTCATCCGCCCATCCCACCCCGCTGGCTTTAAGTTCCTCCACCGCCCACCCCCGCCCAATGCTCCCCCCGCGCCGCCCCCTCACCCCTTTCACCTCCCCCTACACTACCCACACCCCTCATCCCTCCTTCCACCCTCCCCTCACCCCACATAAGACTCCTTACCGCCCTTCGATCCGCGCTCACCCAGTCTGGGGCTTTGTTTGCAAACCTGCGCACTGGCACGGCAGGCCATTGCCCAAGCACCTCCTCCGAAAGCACCACCATGGGGATGGTGGGGAGGGAAGGGGGGGGTGTGAGAGGCTGGGCAGGAGGGCGTGAGGAGAGTGAGGGAGTTGGGAATGAGCAGAGAGGGGTGGTGGAGAGAGAGAGAGGAGGTTGGCGGAGGAATGAGGAGGGAAGAGCGATACTGAGGTGTATCGGCCGAGATGCTCGAGGAACGAACGATACGATACCACAGAAAGAAAATTTTGAAGCTGTTTAAAATATCTCAGTCGCGATGCAACTATTGCTTTCCCGAAATCTCATTTAATGCAATTAAGAGAGAGATTCAGGCGCAGATCGATGGAAATACTAAATCCCCCATAATTATTTTTTTCACAGTATCAGATGCCAACTTGTGGAAACGAGTGGCAGATAACATCTTGAAGAAAATTCCTTGTTAATTTTCACAGAATATTTATCAAACCGGCCTAAGTTTCGGCAACTTGTGCCATTATCTAAGTACCTTGATAATGGCCGAAAACTAGGTCGGTTTAATAAATATTCTGTGGTTTACAAGTATTTTCTTTAAGATGTTATATTCATAGTTATGTAATTATGAAAATATCACACTGCAATCCTGCACTGATTTATTTTATAACGATCGGTTCCGTAGATGAGTTATATCATCAGTAGATTTACAGTAGTTGACAAAGTGCATATATACATAGAAGAGCTGGAGGAAGCATTTAAGGTCCCAGTTCCTCTATGTATGTGTACACCGAGTCAACTACTCTAAATTACCTGAAGCTGTAACCCCTTATGTAGCCGATGTTACGAAACCGTTTGTAATTAAATAAATCAGAGTGGAATTGCAATGCGGTATTTTAATTCTTACATAGTGAAACAAGTTCAAGAAGTAGAGCTGAGACTGTCTCACATCTTCATAACTGTATAAGAAAACACAGTCAAAGTAGTCGACCTTTATAATAACACTATGAGATGAAGCCATGGTTGGCCTTAATTCAATTCGAGTGCAAATTTACTAGAGTGTTCTCTCTTGCGATTATGGAGATTATTTTTTTGCATCGACTCCCGAAGATACAAAGTTATAATTCGTTACAGGAAATAGCAGCACACGAAGGGTTTTCAGATATTTCATCTGCCAATTTGTGTGACAACCTCTGCCCTAAATCCTCAAGTGAACACATCCGTGTCCGAGGTGGGATTGGAACTTTCGACTAATGGGAGTAACGTATTACCAACCTGGCTTCCAGGGTTTCCGCATGCAATAATTGAAGGGGCTAGACTCGACAGTATTAATTAAATGTATTCTGAAATACATATTTTTATCGAAAAAAGGAAGTCGAGGAAGTGTAGGGTGCAAATCAGCATGGCAAAATATTTATAACGTTCAAAAAATGCAACAGTATCAGGCGTTATCCATAAACGTCTTCTTCTAAAAAGACAAACTATAGTCTTTCTTTCCCTCTGAACGCCCCTGCAGATAGACAAGTTGACGCGAAGTAAACCTATTGGCACAATTGTAGTAATAATAAAACAGATCAGCCATGTGCCTTGTATTATCAATTTAAAAGATGGCATCCCCAAAATAGGGTTTCCCCTGGGGTGCCTATATTCAATCAATGTGTACCCAAACGTATCATCTTGTTTTATAAATTTGATTGTTTCAGGCTTGTCTTCATGGAAGTGAAAGATTTTGTATAAAAAAGTTTATACTTTTCCGTACTTGTGGAAAAGTACGAAGTTTTTCATTTAAATATGAATATTGTTTTATGTTTGCGCAAATTGTGGAATATAAATAATACTGTCCAGTCTCAGAGCCCGAAAGCGAATTCGATGGATGGTAGGTCAGAGATTCGATACAATATCTCTACATCACAACGTCGATATTCATAATTTTTAGCGATATTCAGCCTTCAGCGCATCTCGACGCTCTTAATTGAAGCATTCTCTTGTATACAGGTATTGAGAATTACATATTTTGGCTATGTGCAATCACTTTTAAATTATGGCATCACCTTTTGGGGTTCCTCAATTCACCTTCCAGAATTATTGAAATGCAAAAAATGATTATTCGTATAATAGCTAATTCTAATAATAGAGCACCTAGTAAACCTATTTTTGAAAAACTAGCGATTTTACCACTTCCTTGTACCTATATCCTTAAGACATTGTCTCTCATTAACAAGAATCAAGACATGTTCACCAAAAATGGTGGCATCCATAGCCATAACGCTAGAAGTCAAAACCTAATTCATATAAATCAGCACAGAGTTAACAAAAGTATTAAAGGGATAGACCATCAAGGGATACTTTTATACAATAAATTGCCAAATGATATTAAGAGTATTAAATGTGCATCTAAGTTTAAATGCACTGTTGAAAAACTACTGTCAAATAAATTATTCTATAGTGTAGATGAATTTTTCATGTAAATTAATTTGACGTTGTAATTGAAATGGAAATTTTATGTATATGATTGATATTGTATGTAATGGAAATTGATATATGAAATGTAAAAATTATGTATCAGAAATATTAATTGATATGTTTCATAATATTATTATAAGAAGTGTACTACTATTCCTTGACGAAGCCATGCATTATATTGTACATGCTTATGGTGAATAAATAATAATAATAATTGCTCGGCCATCAATGAAACAGAGAAAGGTGGGCACGGCGAGAAGCAACAAGATGGACGGGAAAAAGGGGAGAATGTCCAGGACGCAAGACATCTTTCCCGTTCCGTCCGTCTGTCCACCTGATTCTCCCGTCCAGCTTCCATCGCCGGCCGATCGAATGGGATTGGCGCGGGAGAGCGTGAGGGAGGGGACTCTGAAGGAATCGAAAGAACGAATTAGGGTGGGGGGGGAACGCCTTTATTGGGATGATTGTGGAAATAAACCCGCCTCGCCTGAACCGACGAATAATTACTGGCACATTAACCGTCCCACATTTGGAGGCGAGTAGATCGAAATGGGACAGGTGGGGCAGAATATTAGATCGGCATATCAAATGTGCTCACACGTGACACATGCGGCCCTATCAGAGCTTGGAACCAATCACAACTGTCTTTCAAAAAAAAGCCATTGCCTAGCCTAGTTGAGCTCTCAGAAACTGTGAAGATATCTATAATGTTGCATCAATGTATCATAAAAGGGAAAATGTGTTTGAAGGAACTCCTTATCGGATTGTGCTCCTGGTACTAATAACTGATTTGTCTTGTCAAAGTTTGTTTGCTTTGATCAAAAGTTCATAAACCCATAGGGAATGAATTTGCAATTGAATACAGAAATAAATAATATTCCAGTTGTAACAATTCACCTATGCCAAAAGAAAATGGCCATTGCTAACCTATGTTATTAGTTCCAAGTAATAGTTAATCTTGGGCGGCCATCATCTGCTTGAAGAATCATAAATGTGCAAAATTCACAGTGAAAAAGATACAAAAAGAAATCGGCGTGGATTTCGGAGGATCAGGACTCGAACCCCGGTCAAAGTGAATGATTGTTTCACTCTAAAATTTGTACAATCGCGTATTTAAATTTGGTCATGAAACTTCTGAAGCTTTGGAAAAGTAACTTCGTATTTAATTTGCTAAATTAACCACGGGTCAAGGCAAGTTTCCATGAATTTTCTATTATCCATGATTGAACATGAGACTTAAGCAGACGAGTCCTGACAATCACTTCTGGCAAAGAGAAGATAGGCAGGTATTGGAGGCAATCCACAGCGACATGTTTTTTTCTGATTTTGTGTTTATAAAATATAAAAGTGTATTTTAGTGCTGCAAACCAAAACGTAAATGGCATATACTAAACATTGATGGTGCCTCAATTCAGATCGTAAAACTTCGAGCCCACCTAGAGCTTCCACAGATAATATTTTAATAATATTTATGAAATGTAAAAGAGTTAATGTATTGGAGGCAAAGAAATTATTATCTTGCGTTACTGCATATATTACATTGTGCAGACTCCACATCAACATTTTGTATTTGCCTTGCTCAGATTTGACCTCTTGTTCAATGGGAAATAAAGGAGGGCGAAGTGAAAGTAGAAACACTCCACTTGCCAAAATAAAGCTCGAAAACCGCAAACAACGCTGCAGTCATGTAAACAAGGAAAGGCGAGTAGATGGCAAAGATAGGGAGGAGAAAGTGCTAGGGGCAGCACAGGGAAAGTTCGAGGAAGGGAGAGAGAGAGAAAAAAAAGGAACGAGAGAAGTTGAGGAAGAAAGGAAACTGTATGGGTGGAGTGACTTTCTTCCCTCCTTCCCTTACCCTCTCGGCTCCTTTAACAGTTCCGAGAAGTTTCGACGAAAGAAGGGTGAAGTCGGCAAAGTTCCACTCTGGGACTATATAGACATATATCTCCGCTGGCAGTCGCTTTTACAACTCGAAGAATATTGCTGTGAATTTTTTCGCGATGAAATTTCCTCCGAAACTTATGGCTGAATAGCATTCCACTTGTGCTAATTTTCCACTTCTCTTTCCTATATCGCCATATTTCGGTCTTTTTTATCTCTAATACGATACTATATATTTAGGCTTTCACCGCAGCTACTCTTACCGAGACTTTTCGTTCAATGGGTGCACTTCAGTTTCCATATTCAACCTCTCATTCCTTCAGCTTTTCTGATTTAAAGGCCCAAAACCCCTGTCTTGCTTGGTTGTCTCATCATTACTCAGTTTTCAAGGAATTTAACACGTATTTTAACTCCATACGCTTAGAACTCCCATTTTTTTCTTGGGCCCGTACTGCATTTGAATAGCACATGAAATTTACAACTTGCGAAAAAAACTCCGTACGTAAGCAAAGAAATAGCAGCATCTTCCGCACAGGAAATTCGGAATTATGAAATTTAAGCGTGAATGGATGACTTGTATAACGCTTCGCGGAATGCCTCCACCGATGTCCAATCAAAATCATATTTACTGCAGCTTCCAGAACGGTCGATGTGAGTTTATGTTAACGAACAGTAAACCTTAAAGAAAATTTTTCTGGCTGGAACAGATTCAGAAGTAAAACGAAATTGTCTTACGAGTGCAAAAGGTTTTTTAATGTTTCGTCAAATTAAATCAGGAGACGCATTTAGTGAAGTATGGCATAAAATGACATATTTAATGGATTGCGGGAATCGATAGAACTCCCATTTAGCCAGATACGTAGACATGGAGAAACAGATTTGCAAGAATGATACACTACAAGGATAAACAAAAGTTAAATGAAATTACACTAAACGGATGAGTGAAAAAAATGAGGGATGGAATGAGAAAACTAGCAAAAAGCATGTGGCATACAGATAGGTGCATCATCGCCAATTTCACTATTAGTATTTAGATCTCGAGGGAAATATATAAAATAATCTGCTCCGGTAATATACATCACTGAAAGGAGCGCGCTTTGTTTTTTTGGTCATATCGAGAGAATGAATGGGAATCGGAAAACAAAGCTATTTTATAATAGAGGAGTGACATAAGAACAGGAGGGTGTATATGAAACAATAAATGAGGATAACTGAAGCAAAAGAGGTATTCAAGGATAAAGCAGTATGGAGGAAATTATTAAAGCTGTGTCAGTTTTACAGGCCACTCACCGAGAAGTAAACGTTTTTGACAGCTCCTTTCCCTAAAGGAAACGGCGCCATGGGTATGTACTATGTATGGACATGGGTATGTATGTATACATGTTTGCTACCCAATTATGCCCATAATTCTATACATGACTTTCTACCGAAATTTATAGCATAAGCGTGTGCACAGCGACCATAAGTAGATCGGATAGGTCAATTTGAATGATGATCATTACCACAGAAGCACGGGGCTTGGATGCCGTGGCGGTTTCCCAGTCACTAAACCCAGACACCCCCTGGCTCCTGCTTGCACGCGGCATCCTCGGATAGGAGGAGCTCATCGTAAATCTATAACATGCTCACAGCCTCGCCCACGAGTCAACACGGGTGCGGGCAAGGGGAACGGAGCTCGCTGCCTGCGCGAAACGGACGCCGTGATCACGGTAATGGAAAAGATGGTCGAGAGAAGAGAAGGACAAAGCGAGAGGTACAGTGAGAGAACAGAGAGAGTGAGAGGGGACGATACTGAATGGGCACGAGCGGTTTGTAGAGAATGATAAGGAATGGGGAATGCAAGATGAACGGGGAAACGGCGGGAGGAAGAAAAAGAAATCGAACGGATAAGGATGGGCGACACCGCGAAGTAGTATCGACAGCGACATGCAATTTCCTCGTAATATCTCCCAAGAATATTCGTGTAATACTGCGTGGCGATACTGAGTTTCGAGGAAGTGAGATACGTAGATGAAAAGTGAAGGTTTCCAGCTTGACTATACGGAAATCATGCACGTCACTCACCTTGATAATGATATTTAGAGCCGGTTTTATAATCTCTAGTTTGATGTGCTCACGGTATGGAAACTTACGTTAGAACGTTCACCCATCGATAACGCTCAGGTTGGCTAGCCGACTGTCAAATGTAATATTCAAAACCCGAAATATGAGTTAACATCAAGTTAATGTAGAGGTTAATGCATTGTCGTCTTGCAGTCATTGTAAACCTGACATTATAAAACCTGGCCTTAACCAAAGTAGGGAATATAAGTATGAAAATACACAAAGTGCGATATATTGAGTGATGCAATACGTAGCTTCGCGAACGGAACGAATATGCGATATGCGATACGTGAAAAGACCCGCATCGTACAATGAGAACGACAGCGCGAAATGTGTCTAAGGCTCACATCCAGCGTGATGCGAAATCATGTGTCAAACCATTCGATGTCAAGCGAAACTGTGGCGTCAGATACGATGCGGCGAAAATTATAAAACCGATGTGTACACATTTGTGCGATATATGACCGTTTAACCCACAATATTCAAATTCCAGCATCGCACGGCCCCGGGGAGGGTGAGGAGGACAGACGGAGAGGTGGAGGGAAGAGAAGAGAGGGGGAGATGAGAGCGGGAGGGATGTGGTGGGAGGGAATATGGCCGAAAGGGGAGGGTGGGCGGGGTGTGAAAGGGTGGAGGGAGGGTGAATGGAAGAGGAGGAGGAGGTGGCAATGCGTGAGGGCGATACTGCAAGGTATCGAATGCGATATAAAATTCAAATTTGGGGTAGTAAATCGATATGAGTGTGATACATCGTTGCGATATAGATCCACGAGGAAATTCAATAATTCACGCGGCGATTAGCGAAGCAGCGAGATATTCGACAGTACCTACGCGATATATTCATGCAAATAGTGCTCAATCATGTGATATGAACGAGTACAAGCAACACAATGAAGATTAATATCGTACTAAAAGCGTCATCACGCGATACTCCGCGCGATGATTGACATCGATTAGTTGTGATAGTGGTGCAATGATCATGTTGTCGCTGTTTCCTAGAAATATACAACCTTACCTGCCTGTGACACCGATTGAAACTGTGAAAGTAGATAAGACTTGGCAACTTAAATTAATGAATTCAATCCATCGATGTGGGTACCCTTTACTTAATGAAGTCAATGTCCACACATACCCTTTAAATCTCGATATTTGAATGTACACATCGCATAGCCCTGGGAACGGGGAAGAGAACTAAGAGAGGTGTTTGGTGGAAGAGAGAGATGGAGGAGGGAGGGGGAGAGAGGGGAAGGGAGTGTGAGGGAATATGGCCGAAAGAGGAGGGAGTGAGGTGAAGGAGGAAGAAGCGGGGGTAGGCGAAGAGAGGGTAAGGGAGGAAAAAAACCCTTTTATGGAGAGGTGTGCGCAGGGGTTGGCTCGGCGACGGAGGAGGGAGTGAGGGGGAGGCTGGAGGGGGAGGGAGAACTACCCTCCCCCCTCCATCCACACGGAGGGAGAGAGGGGGTAGAGGGAAGGATGAGGATTTGAGTGGGAGGAAGTTGGGGGAGGTGGTGGAATATCCGAGATGGGCGTGGCCTAAGAGGAGGGATCTGCCAGAGCTGGCAAGGGGGGTGGGTAGGGGTTAGGAGTGGGAGAGCGGGAGGAGTTATGAGGGGAATGAAAGGGAGGGAGGAGGTGGGGGGGTAGTGTGGGAGGAGAGGGTGGGTGATAAATGAGATAGATAAATGAGCAAGATGAAGAGCCAAGACTAGAGATGAGCTAGGGGGGCTTAGAGAATAAGGGTGCATACCGATATTTTTTTGCAAACGGAATTTCCACTTCAAGAACCGCACACTCATTATCCAACGGGCGAGCAAGGCTCTTAAATTAGGTTCCATTGCCTAATCCTATATTCTCAATATAATCCAATCTCCGCAAATTCCCTAATTCAGTCATTCCGTTTCACGTTACTAAATCACCGCAAAGTACCTCATATTTCGTGGTGTTGTTATTTTATGGTAATGCACGTATGGTAATATCGTGGTACAGATTACTTGGATCTCAAAACTCGCAATCGCTTCTGAATAAATCTGAAGGTAATTCATCATCACTTATTCCTTACTTACTTTTTCATCTCATTCACTCAGAAAACTCACACACAAAATGTTTCAGTGAAAATGGTGGATGATGGATAGTTCTTCGAAATTAGCGGGGTATGGACTATCGTGTGGGCGGGAGGCGGAGCGTCTTCGATCGAAGGCTTAATTACATCCCTTCTCTCGTTGAATTCGATTCCCACAACGGGGAAAAATATAGAGTGAGTTGGTATCAATTGATTGCGGTGCCGAGGATTCTATCTTTTGTTTCCATATTTGTGAGCCGCATTGAACTATACATATATTCACGAGAAACGGCGACGGCTAAGTATTGGTCGGCTAAGAGTGGCGTCGTCGCGTGGAGGCTGCCTCGGAAAGAATTGGGGCGCCTTTAAAGGAGATGTGACGGAGGGAGATTCGAGTCGTCCTCGGGAAGGGCTCCTCTGAGGGAGCGGCAGGCCGGCGCGGCGGGTACCCTCGTGAAGGATGCTCCCAAGCGACTGAGCGGGTCGAAACATTATGAGAAGTTTCAGCATCACCGCTTGCATCGAGTGTAAAAACAATACTGCCTTCGCCCATCATATGCCTCATCAACGCAAAAGTAAGGTAGTAATTATACAGAAGAGGTGTTGAATAACTTTTCAATGGTGCCTTTTCCCACCGCGAGGATCCGTCTGCCGTAACATTGAGCAAACTAATTTTGACTTAAATAACTGCAGTAAATCGATCATTTGATTGGTTACTTGGGGAGGCGGATGAAAACTTAGGTTAAGGTGGTTCCACCGTAAAATGACTTAAGGTAGTTTGAGCGAGATAGTTCCCTAGTCATAGTGGAGACCATACTCGAATTTTATAACTTTAATTCAGCGTCTGTAAGATGTGTGAAATAAATATTTTAATTATAATGGTGCAAAAATATAGTTACATATGAAAAAAATTATCAATAATTAAATAAATATATCGACATAAGTCTCTAACTTGACTCATTTTTTCCCGCCGTACGGATGAAAACCCTTCAAAACAGCAGGTTTTTTTTGCGATTCTGCAAAAGTTATTGTCGGGAGTAATAGATTATTTTTTATAAATAGTTGACAAAACATGCAAACTACACACCGTTAGTTTTTTGACGAAATCTAGATGCTATAAGTTCCTAATTTGTTTAATATTCTCTCTCTGGAGCGCTCAGCCATAATCTATCCCATGTTAAATAGCTTATTTTTTTAGGCAAATTGCTCGAAAAGTAGTTCGGCAAGGGGTTGATATTTTTATATCATGGGAAAGATATAACCACATAAGTCCCCAACTAGACGCATTTTTTCACGGCTAAAAAGCCTTCACAACGGCAAGTATTTTCGCGATTCTATAAACTTTACTGCGGTGAGTAATAGGTTAAGTTTTATAAATAGATGAGGAAACATACAAACTACACACCGTTTAGTATTTTGACAAAATATAGGTGTTATAAATCCCTATTTTTTTCAATATTCTCCCTCTGAAGCGCACAGCCGTAATCTATCCCATGTAAAACAGCTTGTATTTTGAAGCAAATTGCTCGGAAAGTAGTTCGGCAAAGGGTTAATATTTTTATATCATTGGAAATATGAGACTATTTTCTTTAAATGAGGTGAAATTCATCAAATTCTGGGTGAAGTGATTTTTCGCTCAAATTACCTTAAATGTAATTTCATTTATACTCTGGCTAATTCCTCATTCATATTCGGGCTTCAGAAAAACGTTTCCTCTACTTAATGTGAACAATAAAACCTTACCTTTACACGCTTTTTTTCTCCAAAATTGAACTGGACATTATGTACATGGTGCTGAATGGAAGAATGGAATAAACGGGGGGAAAATAATAATAATAATATAAATGGAATTTTCGCGGAAAACGGTAAATAAGAGGGGAATTCACTCAAGTAATTGAATAAAAATAAAGTATGGGCATCTTACCACCTTTTTTTTGAGTTGTTAGCTAATTAATGCGATAACTGAAGTCAAAATACGGCAATTCCATAGAAATGGCGCAGCAGTCGGCTACTAAAGCTGGAAAAAAGTATTAATTGAAAATATATTCGTGGAATAATCTGCGTCTTTCAACTTTGTTTTAAACAGCTAACGCATGCTATCGGTGAAAGCAGAATATTTTAAACAAATCAAACAAAACAGGAAATTAGTAGATATTTGTTTTGACTCAAACTCACGGTGGAACCTCCTCAATTGTTTTAAGGTTGGTAAAGAATTACAAGAGGAATGGAAGATGGGAGGAGAGAAAATCGGCGTTGAAATAATCCAGAAAGGCGCCAAGGATTTCATAGTTTAACGTCCCATCCGACAGACGGAGCACTGTACTTGGAGTGCCCCACACACAATACGGGATCGGTATTCGACTGAGAAATCTCCGCCTCAGACGAGATAACAACCCCGGGAAACTCACGATGGGAAGTTAAGTGTCCTAGTCACCACACCGACCCGATAAACTTATTACAAAACTATTTAAGTCAAAACTTAAGATGAATTGGTATTTTCATATTAGTAGCATTGAAATTATTGGATAATACAGCTTCTAACTCGTCAGTTTTTCACCAAAAAAAAACATTTTTGAACGCGGTAGAAAAAGGCAATTTTTCTTTTTTCGCCATCGGTGCCGAATAAGTTAAAGATTGATTAGTGAAAAAAAATGCTAAATTATCCTAATAAAGGTAAACTTTTGTTGACACCACATGAATGAATTTATACGAATATAAAAAAATAAATTTATTTCATTTTGAGGTAAAACATCTTGTGAGCGAGGGGTTTGTACGTAATTCTCCCAGAGCACACACGTTTCATTTGGAGAAAGAATACACTGCAGCTATATCAACGTCATAGGAAGAAGGACTGAAATAAATGCTGTGGGCAGCTTGGATTCATCACAAGTCAATTTTCAATTCAGCTCAAGACTTGAACAGCATGTATAGACAAACTGCCAGGTTCGAGAAAACTTATAGAGAGAGCCGAAAGGTGGGATAGATATATTTATTGCTCGATTAGAATGTAAATGAATGGCGGGAGTATATAGGTACAAGAAAATTCAGACCTAGTTTATAAATATTGCCGATAAGGTATCTGCCGTGCTGGTTTTCATAAGTTAACCTCAAAGGAGTTATTCGAGAATGCAAAAAGCCAGAGGAGTCATAAAACGAAATCGATTGCCAAACTTCAGGTGTGAACTCTTAGCTTTCCCTCGATCCAATCCGTGCATTAAAAATAACTTGCACACCGCAAGCAGTAAAGAACAATACGACATTAAAGTAAATTCACTGCATTGATTTTGCAATATAAATTTATCAGCAACTGCTTTTTGCATTGTTGGTGTTGTATGGCGAATGCACCCGAGACATACTTTTAGCAGCTTTCATGGAATGTGTCGAAATGTGTAGGTGAATACATCTATATGAATGTTTTCACTAGAAAGAAATGAGAAATATCTTACTCTCACAAAATCGCAAGGGATATTTTCGTGGTTGCAATATGGACTTGTTCATTTCAGGCTTTTTGATACGTTTTTTCTCCAGTTTATTTTCTTGTTTGCCATCATCCACGAGATCTTTAGTGAAATACAGTCCTCTAAGAGTAACACTGCCTACAAAAACGAGTGAAATAAATAAAGTATCTAGCATTGATAACTTCTATTTTCCTTGTCTTTCGTCTTCAGATTTACAAGGACTATAATATATTTAATAAAGGATAACAAAGGCGCGCATATCAATCTTTCCCTGAACATAATCAATCTCTTATATCTTCAGTAAGTATATTTCTCCACTTATTCCAATTTTCGAGATAATGTGAGGCAGGTGTTAGAGGAAATGAGACCCACATAATAGGTCTTCCTTTAATTTTTTGTAGGTATCCTGCTATAGCCCTCTACTGCTGGAAAAGAAAATGTTTTCGGCAAAACGGTTATTTATGAAGAGACATTCGATACTATATTTATCACTGAATGTGGGTACAGTCTTTCGTTCATCGCATAGCTTAAAATACTTCCCTCATTTAGCAAATTCTAGTTTCAGATTAGGTTATAAAATATATGCATTTTGCGCCATAAATAAAGAATATATTACGACGTGAAATCTTTGATGATCGAGAAATTTAACGGAAAACTTACCCCATTATTAGCCGCCAAATTGTACGCCTCGTAATGACTAGGAATTAAGCCGGAACTAAGTAGTGGAAATAATTGCATAAATGACTATCAGAGTGAGGAACGTAATTTATGGATGTGAATTTTTCCATTAGCAATTAAGAAATCTAACCTGATTCTGGTGAATCCATTTCAAGAGTAATTAGCCACCAGGTATGTATTACTCAAAATTATCGGCCACGGTTAAGCATTCTCCATGATACCGAAATCGGTAAAAGTAGCCTATTAAGCACAGCTATACGGGATTCAGTCACTGAATACAAGAATAAACTTCGTTTATATGTTCACCTGCTGCCTGAAAGTGGGAGAGGGAGATGATGTAATCATGTAAAAATTAGAAAAATCAGATGACGGTTATTCAGTGATAAAAGTTTTAGAAATCCTAAAAATATCTGTAACAGATATTTCTACGGAGAAGAGTAATAATTACGTGCAAATGAAAGTTATATTAGAAAAAGCACACAGTTATTTCAATTGAGTATAGAGTATGTCCTTGACTCCATGCTTTTACATGCAAATAATCTAATTGAAATGGCATATAAAATACCATCAGAAAAATACCATCATTAAACAGAAATAAGTGTAATACTCAGCAAAGTTAAATTTATCTCATACACTGGGGTAGAATTTCACCACAACTCCCTTCAGCTTTTGGCCATTAAATATTTACGATGATTCATCTCTAATTCCCAGGCAGACTTTATTCCCGAATTAGACCCTTAGCGTCAGAAACTGCATTAAACAATGGCGAGCATTGGAAATAAGTTTCGCTGTGTATGTACATAGAATATGGATATTTCAATATTTGCGAAATTATCTCTTCCAGAGCCACGCTAGATTTCAAGCCGTCATTATTTCATTCGTGGCATACAATATGGCTGAAGATAGCAAGGATTCCTTATTGCAGTGCAGGTGTGAAGTCTCTAAGTGATGAAATCGTGAGAGCCCAAGCGACTAGACATTTAACAGTTTCAATCAACAGCTTCCATTTCGGGATAAAACCTTAAATTTTTACGGTTTAAGAAAGATAAAAAATATTATTCCCGATAAGACGAGGATACATGCCAGTAAATTCTTCACGCTTCATTACAATTTTTCACGCTTCATTGCACGCTTCATTACAATTTTAGAGGCCTAAACTCTTTAAAGCGCAAGGCTCTACTCAGGGAAGAAGCATAGGTTCGCGTCACTAGATTTCCCGCAGGTTTTAAGCTGTTAGAAATTGGGAGGTGGATATTTCAGGGAGCATATAGCTTCGGAATGATGGCAGGGAGAAAATTCATCAGGCGGCGTGAATTTGAGGAACTCCCTTCATCAATGGAGGAGGGGGAGATACACCCTTCATATTTACATTCGTGGAATGAGTTGCGGGTTCCCCGACATCGTCAATCCACCCTCCCACACTCCCTCAGCACTTCCATCGGGATGGAATGGTGACTGAAATCGATAGGCTATGGCAAACAACACGCGAGTCTCCTGCCTGCAGGGGCTGTGAGAGCTTGTATATTGAACTGGATTGGATTGAATGAGGTCGATGCATTAGCTCGAGTTTAATCAGCGTTCTACTCTCCAGGCACACGACCGTGGTGATATGTTGGAGTTCCAACGGTCCCGAAGCCGATTTATTTCGCAAGGAAACAATTGCATTAATTCACGCGATAAAGTCGTATGAGTAACCTGCGGTGAGATCACAGTTCCTTCTTTCGTGTTGTCGTTATCGTTATCCAAAACGCAAATCGCTCTAGGAGGGAAATATAGTCGATTTCCTCAGAATGCACTCCGACAATTAAAACTAGTGATTTAAACTACCTGACAAGATTTTAAGAATGACGATCACGTTAACGCCCTCATGAGCGCAATTGAAAAATAACGACAACGCGTGCTCACGCGTTATGAAGAACCGCGATCGCGACCCAGATCCTCAACATCCAACATTTTTTCCCGACATCCTTATTCTCCTGAGTTCACGAGCAAAACCTGCTTTGCAGTTTAAAAACTGCCATTACCAAAGTTACTGGTCTCGCGAATACCTTCGCTTTCAATTGCTTACCGAATTGAGACATGTTTCCATCGTAAATAAATCATTTCCACAATATTTGGATCCATTTTTACCACCTTTTCGTTTGAGACCTGCCATTGAGAAAAGAATGAAAGATGCATAATAAACAGTAATGGATAAGAGGCGACGAAAGAAATATAGAACCGGAAGTTGGCGCAATAATTCAATTGATCTGATCACCGGAATATCAATCTAAAGCTTTGTTTATGAATCCTATTTCGTGTTATAAAATTCCAGCTCGACATATATTCTTCTTAACGGGAGCAAGTAGAAAGCACGAAAGAGTAGAAAGCACGTCTCTTTGGTAGTTTCCACTCGCGACTTACCTAATGTGAGGTCCGAATTTCTTCACAAATCTCTTCTTCCACCTTGCAACCCATTCAGCGAAGAACTTCCAAAAGCCGCCTCAAATACCACAATAATGACGCAACAAATACCTCAACATTTTGCCTGAGAAGTGCATCGACGACTGCTAAGCATGTGACGCAGAGGAGATAGACATAGGTATCTCCTCTGCATCAAATTTGAGGAACCTTTATAAATGATTCTCGAAAGTGATCTATGGGCCAAAGTAGACCCATCATTATTGATGGTGTCATACATTTTTAGATTAAGACGAATGATAGACACAAATGAAAAATTAACTTGGTTTCCCTCAATAGATTTATTTTCCTGTATATATACCTCTTGGAAATTGTTAAAACTTTGTACCTGATGATGACACCGCTGTGTCGAAATGCTTCGAAGTCGAAACTTACCAGGAAAATAAATCTGTGAAAGGAAACCAAGTTACTTTTTCATTTGTGAAATTCAACTTCCACATAGTTGAGCTTGAAACCATGGAACGAATGATAGAAATAACGCATCCACGAACAATAATTCCACCCCCGACATAAAAATAGTCATCGTTTGTCAAGTTAAGAAATTGATTGAGCCGAAACCGGCGATATAATAAAATATAATAAACTAAAAATAATTACACTATAACAATAAAATTTACCACGTAACCCAGGGGGTGATGGGAAAACCAAAAGAATGGTGGACTAGGGGTAGATTACAAAACAAATACGAAATTAGAGTCACAGGATTATTTGTACATTTGAAGAGCAGTTTAGGGCCAATATATCACCCAATTATTCGCAGGGAAATAACCCATGCATGTATATGAAATACTCAATTCAGGAATATGCAATTTTAAAGTCCACCAATTTTACAACTGTTTACCGAACTTAAATGGGAACCTAATAATTGTATGCAGTGGTGCGGTCATATTATGGCACTCGGCAGCTAATGTAATGGTTCTAAGTTTAAGTCTGAGTGGACATTAATCCGAATAAACGCCGATTTGAGTGGGTATCTCGGGGCTTCTGGGAAAAGTCAAACGAGATACAAAAAATGCAACACCCTTAAGAACCGAATCCGGGATATTATGTTTTCTGTGACTGTGACCTCTCAATTCACGAAGGGTCAATAAATGCCATAAGCACAGTAAGATAGGTATGGCAGTTACGAGCCAGTTTTCATTATATTACAGGAAAATATGGAATTGAAGTCGTAAGATGTGCATGGTACAGTTTCGATTCTACGTATAACACTTACAGGTAGTTAAATGACCTTGTCAAATGAGTGAAAGAGAAAAGGTATCCTTTAAAGGCAATTCATGATTTCAGATTAAAATCTTTCTGATAGCGAACTTCAATGGAAAATCAATTCATATGTCGAACATTCGTAACATTTTATCCATCATTTGTTCCCAATATTAACATTTTTAATGTTAAAAATTATACCATGGAATTAATGGTAAGTATCGCATGTAAACTCTCACAGCATTTTATAATCGAGGAAAACATTCTCTTCCCATCTTCTCGCGTAAGCAGTAGCAGCAGTTGAATTTCTCAGAGTTGCTTGGTAACCCACTTACTATCACATGTGCTATCCTGGTAATCAATATACTGGACTGAAGTATTCTTGCAGGGATTTCGTAGACTACGATCCACAAAACACATTAAGCTGGTTATTGACAAAATGGTTCATTAAGTTTACGTTCTCACGGAATTATTGCCTAATAAATCAAGACCTTTACAATGAATACTAGAAACGAATGACACACCCTGCTTTGCTTGGCAATAAGATTCTAAATGTAATAAAAGACAATTTCAGACTTCGACACTTCAAATCGAATAAGCATTGAAAAGAATGATATGAAAGCTTTTCGATTCCAATATCTTATGGTCCATAATTTATCTAACTGCAATTTTTTCATCCCTTTGTTGTGTTGATTTAAGGTCACCTTTCCAGAGATAATTTAAAATCCATGCACAGCTGTCGTATCAATATCCATTCGCTAAAGAACATCTCCAAAAAACTTACGAATCACAATTGGTTTGAGCAGTAATAATGAATTGTGCCAAATAAATAGAACCATTGAAATTCCAAAACATCGCGCTGGACGCAAAAATGGTAATAAATAAGTAATTAAAACAAAAAATTGGATGATACTAACAAAAACTGCGGAGGGTAATATGAGAAAAAATTCAACACGAGCATTGTAAATGAGAGAAATAAATAGAGCCGTCGAGTCATCACCAGTGCTCCACGCCATTAGTACAGATTACTGAGAACTGAGGCAGGTGGATGCTGCTGCCAATCCGAGGGTAATGGGAGCGACGATGGCATTTTTTCAAAAAAAAGAAGTAATCATCGATTTTTCAACAAAAAAAATGAGCCGGGTTCAAAGCGCTCGATAAAAGGGAGGGAGGAGACTTAAAGCTGAGAGGAGGGTGGAGATGCATGGAAGTGGAGTGAGGGGAGAGGGGTAAAAGAGCCAGGCCAGGGGCGTGCGGATTGGATTTCCAGGGCCGTGGATGGAGAGAGACAAGAGGAGATAGGAGGAGGGTGGGATGAAGAGAGATAAAGGGGCGTGGCCTCCTTTGGGGATATACGGTTTGTTCAGTGGCTCCGGCTTTACGGCGAGTGGTTGTTACCCCCCCGATAGCTGACGGTGGGAGGGAGTTTAGCAGGAGGAGGGGCGGAGGAGGAGGTCGATCTCAGCCGGAGAGAGGCTGAGCCCCGGAGATTTCCGGGGCGTGCGCCGGGCTCCGGGAGTGGCTGGATGCGGATATTCCCCACCCCCGAGCTGGAAAACCCCAGAACCCAGGCACAAATCCGGGAGCCGGATGGCTACGCCCTCCTACTCCGCCCCAACCCTCTCTGCCCCCCCGCGCATCCAGTAATCCACGCGCATGATTATCGGGGCTCGGCCGCTACGGAGTGGGGGATGCGGTGGCGAGGCGGGGCGTGGTGGTGGTGGTCGTGGTGCCGGTTAGACTCCGCGTGGGAGCCAGCAGGGGGGTATGTGTATAATATATATATATAAGAGAACAGGGTGGGAGGGGTTTAAGCGCTAGGGTTTAGGGAGTGGGGGTTACGGGAAGGAACAGCAGCGCGCGGATTCGCCCGCGCTCCGACGCTTTAGCGGCGACGAACGAAAAAAGTGGAGAGAGAGGAGAGAAAAATAAGAGTGGGCGGAGAGCGGTGCGGCAAAGGGAGCGGCACTCTGGTGGGGATGGAAGGGGCGCGGCGCGCGTGTAGAAAGGCTCCCTCCCCCTTCTGCTCCGCGTGCAGAGTGGTGGAGAGTTCAGGGATGTGGCAGAGAGTATAGTAATGTGTCGGTGAGGGATGCCTACAACACGGGCGTAAGGAAATTCTCTGAGAAGCGATCGCGGATTTGACACAAAGAGCGAGAGCAGCTTATCGTTATTAGTACGTGAATTACGAGAAGGATGAGCACGATTATTGTTCTTTAAAACGAGCACGCAATCACAGAAAAGCAAGTCGCAGTAGC
Source organism: Pyrrhosoma nymphula (assembly GCA_963573305.1). Classification (NCBI taxonomy): domain Eukaryota; kingdom Metazoa; phylum Arthropoda; class Insecta; order Odonata; family Coenagrionidae; genus Pyrrhosoma; species Pyrrhosoma nymphula. The sequence continues at coordinate 20,380,422 of OY754328.1, forward strand.
AGTGAAAGAGAACGGTTCACTTGGTGAGCGGTTTAAACAACGCAAGCAATCGATCCATGAGGAAAGCTCAAACCGCAGGCTAAGGGGAACCGTTCTTAAATCATTGAGCGAAAGAGCACACAACCTTTATTTAAAGTTTCATGTAAAACGCTACGGGTGACGAAGTCGCGGTCACTGTTTGCAAACTACGCCCGTTCTCTGGAGTCGCTGCTCTGATAATACTAAGAGAAGCACAAGACCCGTGACAGAAAACATTTCTCTCCAGGATTAGTTTGCATTTGCGAGCATGATAGTGTCAACGTGCATAAATGATCCGGAATAGTTCTCCTGAGTTATTTTTGTAAGGGCGTCTTCACTCGTCAGCCATTATAATACATTAAGTGCACGAAAAATAGTTCTTTTTACGATTTCCGGGGTTTGGTTTCAATGGACGACGGACCGCATCTCGAATTGTACGTAGACCACAGCAGGTCTCCCACATATCACTATGGCAATTAATGTTTAAATAAGTCTTTACTCGTTTCTATAAAAACTTGTTTTTATTTTCTAATCTTCTCTTCGTTGTAATGAAAATTATTTTTTGACACAATGAATCTAAATCTTTATTGCCTGAGGACAAAGTCATATTTTCGTATTCATCTCATACTGTCCACTCTTCCAAATGCGATGCATGCCACGCTCAAATAAATCTGCGGCTTAAATATCTCCAATTAGGAATACAACACCGCCAAAGAAATATGGATCGCCATCCCTGGCCAACATTTAATACCTACTACCATTTGTTACCTCTCACAGTGGTCTCAAATCCCGAAAAGCTGGCCAAAAACCATAAATGTTAGTTTATAATGGACTATCAACTGTTGGAATAGCTTTTGTGGTACTTCTAGCATATAGAATGACCATTATTAAGAGTATTATTATCAAAACTGATTTAAAAACTTCAATTCCAAATTAAGCGTCGTACGCGTCACTTTCGCACGGAGAAAAGGGTTTAATTCAAACTCTCATAGTTTTCCTAAATCCTAATGATTGGCCGATTTCCATTTTTCAACATTTCTTCTCATAGGGATGAGTGCAATTGAATTTATTGTTCAAAATGGTTGTTAATAATTGACAAAAATGGTCGATTAATCATAAAAATCAGTTGTATTTTGCTTTGAAAGCGCTCTAACCTGTCATACTAAAAAGGAAGTAAGTAAAATATTCCACAAAGTACCTACTTTTAATTACTTCTTGGTTTTTTATCAAACATTAATTTAAATTTTAACAAATAGCTACTATCTGATAGGTGCCCATTTGTCTTAAGCTGGAGATAATCTCCTCCGTTACTTCTTAAATCCGCTAGTTACCACGAACTTCACGAAATTTAACCCCGCCATAGGCAAGGACGCTGTATCTCCTTAAAAGTATCTGAAATTACAAAGACTTCAATGCTACGTTGGCTCCTTCAGAACGTCTTACCAACTTAATAACAAAAACCCCGAATTTCAACTACCACCTAGTCCAATAGCAGGAGCAAATTATTTTCTATACAACTGTACAAATTTCTGCGTTTACATTTTCTTTCTAAGTCTAAAAGAAATGCCGATTTTTTTCAAATATTTCCTAATAAATTATATTTAGAAATACCAATATAAGGAGGAAAAATGTTTTGACGAGGAGCGATAATGGCATATGTGGTCAGAAATCATACTTTTATGCATTCCAATAGAGCAATCATATTTGGATTTTACCAGGATTTTACATCTGATCAAAGCTCGATTCTGATACTACCAATTTTAATTCAACATTTTCCATATTTGGTGCGTAAGGAAATATGAATGTGAAAAATAATGAGCACATGGAACTTTGTTGAGCTGTGGTGGTAAGAATGACCCAAGTTCTCGTGACTAAATAGAGAAACCAAATTAGGGCTTTAATAATTCTTCAAATACTATGTTATTCTTCTTGAATGAAGAACGTGGTCGTTAATTGAATCTTGAAATAGTACCCAGAGATTGCCAGATATTTTGTAGCAATACATCCCGGTGAGAGACCATTAAAATGGTTTTTCTAGTGCCTGATGGTAAGACTGAGTGCCTATCTTAAAAGGCTTTTGAAGAATCTATGATAAAAAGGCAAGTATCCTTTTAAAATCACATTCTATGCCAACCAATTACCATACCAATTAGGAAAACGAAAATTTCCAGCCTAACCTGACAGCTGAACTCCAAATATTTTCAGAGTCATTACACGCTTCCAATACCTATTATCGGTACAGCGACACCAGGATATCAGTCGCGATTATTTTGATCCCACACGATAAATATTATTGATGTAAAGAAGTTATAATTTGAGGAATGATCATTTCCTAAGAGATCGACTATAGCATTTCCGGTGTAAGCGCAGCACTGAAAGAAACGAAAAGATTTACAAGTGGCCACGAGATCCGTCGTGAGAGAGGGGAGAAGGGCCCTCCATCTTAGCCCGTCACCGGCGCCTGCCTAATCACGTACACGACTCGTTTGACGATTCCATTCCACGAAATGCGTCGAAGGAGGACTCTTCCGTAGACGGATGGATAGTAAGAAGAGAGGGAAAAAATTGTGACCGCAGAAGCCGCCAGCAGCCAGCCTCTCCACTCATCCTTGTGAATGAAACATAAAAATGCATTGAAACGGAATCTCTCCCTCGGTCGGTTTAAGGAGAGGGAAGTGGAGGATGTGGGAGTGGGGGAAGAGTAGGCCGGAGTAAAGGAAGGGATGGGTGATTGGAGCCGAGCTAAGGGGAGAAGGAGATTGTGTTCCTGGGAAGACCGCTCGTGAGACGATGGGGTAAGCGGTGGTGAAGTGAACGGCATCGAAATTAGAAATCGGCAGAGACAGAGAATGCCTTTGATTTTTATAAGAACGATTTAGGGCATTTTCAGCGAGATTCTTAATCAAAGACCATATTCGAATTTTATTTTCAACTTTGAGCAGTTACTAGAAGCATGCAATAATAATAACAGTTGTTTATTCTTCTATGGCAAGCCTCTAAGAACAAATAACGAGTATAAAGAAAATCACAGTCGACAGAAAGAATAAACAAAAAATAATAATTTAGTCTTAAATAATCACTCACTCAGTGATTCCACCCGAAGGTTGGTTTGGATAGTTTGAGGGTAGAGCTCAACCCGGACTAAGCCACAGGCGTGTGAATTTCACACATTCAGGGCCTCGCACTCCGAGGATTTTTGTTCGGGGGCGTTCTAAAGCTTCACCCGGCTTTGCACTCGGGACCCTTCGATCAGTAGCCAAGCGCTCTACCCACTAGGCCATAATAATAATAATATTGTGGATTTCACTAACGTTGGCACGTTTTCATAAAATTCTCAATTTTTTAAATTTAGCGATTTAAAAAAAGTGAATACAGAGTTTCAGCCAGGTCACATAACAATATGGTCAGCCAACAGCCAGTTAACCTTAAAATTTAAATCAACATGTACAAAAACACATAATCAGGGAGTTAAACAAGAAATTCTTCTTACAGGACTCCACTTCTCCGTAATTAACTAAATACACATGTTTGAAGATTTAACTTAAATCATTCGTTTCACTCCGCAGGCTGAAAACTCCTTCACAACCGAAGGTTTTATGAGCGATTTTATTAAAAGCATTCTAATGAGTAATGAAATTGTTATTAAAAATAATTGAGAAACCATATTAAGTACACACCGGTACATTTCTGACGAAATCTGTGACCATGAACTTCCCTCATTAAAAAAAAATAATGTTCCTCTGGAGCTCACAGCCGTATCATATCCCAAGGAAAACGGCTTGTTATTTACAAAGGAAAGGGTAGTAGGCTTGATCTTGTGGAAGTTATCCATTACGGAAGAATTATAATAACTAAGTTAACTCCACTAATTATTTATTATCATGACCCAGGTTTCAACACTTGGGTGTCATCTTCAGGTGAAAATACGCTTTAGGTTACGGTATACAATTATACAAAATCATGGCAAGGGAGGGGAAAGGATCGAATGAGGAAGGGTGGGGTTAGAGTTTGGCAAGGTTTTGGGGGGGCCGTGGGGAGGGAAGGGGAAGGGAGGGGGTGGGTGAGGGAGTGGTAGTCATAGTCCTTGCTGTTGCCTTCACCTCGGGAGGTTGTGCTTGGGTCAGGAGTGAGGAGGAGTGGGAGGGGTAGTATGTACCAACATCACCTAGATGAGATCTCATCTAGGTGGTGTTGGTAGTACATTAGCACAATGTATGATGTTGGTCAGTTCACATGTCCTTGACCCTCTCCACTACGAGTACACTAGAGTTTTCAGGGGGATGGAGAATATGGGGGAGTGGGAGGGGAGCACCTGTTCGTTAGCTAGAGGGGTGTAGTTTAGGGAGTGTTGCACGATTTCAAGCGACTCTAGGGCGTCTAAACTCCTTCTGTATTTTTCGAAATGGAGGATTTTCGACACATAGTTGCTGTGATGGTTGTTCTCTCTGACAAAAGCGACAAAAGAAGAGAAATGCACTGTCTAGCAAATTGGTAACAAATTTCCTCTGGTCACGCACCTCTAATGGCTGCAAAAAAGTAGTTCTAAACACTTACAAATCTAACTTTTCGCCCTTACATTCTTCCGATTACTTTCTCCTCATTCCTCCCTCCCGTATGGGGTTGCGTCCAGTCACACGCTCGCATGCAGCGGCTCGCGGTTTTGTACTTGAATGAAGAAGTACATGTCTAAATGAAACATTAAAATGAAGGATTTACGTTCACGAATAGATGTGCCGAGGATGAGAGGAATACCTGGAATCGTATTAACAGAAACAAAATGTCTACATCTACAAAATACCCTGCAAGCCACCACAAGGGTGTGTGGCAGGGGGTGAGTATTCACCAGCATGCATTACACGATACTCTAAAGTTAGCGTAACTACGGCTAATTATGCATTAGCATAAATCGCTATTGCTTGTCACGAGGCGAAGCCTCACAAGCATGCACACTACAGATATTATCACAATGGAGAGGGACCGTTAATATATACGTATGTTTCAACTACACAAATGGACTCAAGACTTATGTAGAAAACATGCACGGCATGCTGTTAGTACTAGGTAACAGAAAAGGATTCAATTATTACGGAGTACTACTACTACTAAGAGCTACACTACCTATCGACAAACCTAGATAAAAGTCTCATTGGCAGCTGTTATGGTTCCTTATCGTTCGTGGGAAAAATGACATTTTAAATATGTCCGTTCTGCAGTCTAGTTCCCTAATTTTATTCTTATGATCTGATCTACCGTAGTATGTAGGATTTTGTAAAATATTATCAACGTCGTCAGAGAATAGACCGGTTTGGAACTTACATAATAAATTGAGTCTAAATTTTAATCGATGGTCTGAAAGCTTTTCCCATCCCAGTTGCTGCAAAAGGTCAGTAACACTAATGAGGTTATCATAACGGCCTTTAACGTATCTGGCCGATTATCGCTGCACGCGTTCTAACTCAGTTTCCAAGCTTTAACTCATAAGGATCCCAAATACTGGCAGCATATTCCAAGTGGGGTCTAACGAGGGAGAAGTAGCTGATTTCCCTAACTTTATCGTCGCACTTTCCAAGTACTCTTTTAGCAAATCCCAATTTACGATTAGCTTGACTGGTAATTTCTCGAATATGTTTACTCCACGAGAGATCATTAGTCCGTTTCACTCCGAGGTATTTAACCGATTTTACGGTCTCTAATCTGTTGTTTATGCAATAGTTGTTACAAGGAGCGTTTTTCCGATTCCAAAAATTCACAAAAACGCATTTTTTCAGGTTTAATTCTAGCTGCCACGCATCGCACCACTCCTGTATTGCCTCGAGGTCCTTAGTTAGCGCTTCCTAATCATTAAGGCTACGAATTTCTCGATACACCACTGCGTCGTCTGCAAATAATCTAAGATTACTGTCAACTGTTTCACCGATGTCGTTTATGTACAAAAGGAACAGAAGTGGGCCTATGACACTTCCCTGTGGGACACCCGATGTGACTTTTACTTCATTAGAGATAGCGCCATCTAATACAACCCTTTGCACGCGATTGCTTAAGAATTCTCTCATCCAGGAAATTACGTCGTCGTCTAACCCGTAGGATTTTAATTTCATGAGTAGCTTACTGTGGGAAACTATATCAAATGCCTTTTTAATGTCAAGAAAAATTACATCAACTGGAACGTTATGCTCACCCGAGACTAAAATATCGTAAGCAAAAAGTGCTAATTGAGTTGTGCAAGATCTTCCCTTTCTGAATCCGTGTTGCGTTTTTGTTAACAAGTTCTGCATATAGAGGTGTCTCATAACTGAACTTACAATTATTTGTTCAAGGACTTTGCAAGAGATAGATGCGAGAGATGTAGTTCGATGGCTGTTCCTTATCACCGCTTTTGAATATGGGAGTGACATTTGCAATTTTCCAGTCCATGGGTACTTTGTGTTCGTTGATGGATTTGCTAAATATATTCTGCAAGCAGGGTGCTATTTCACAAGCTAATTCTCTATACACGTGGGCAGGAATTTCTTCAGGACCTGGGGATTTATTTGGACTTATGGATTCCGTGAGTGTAAATATCGATAGGCGGCATCTTTTGCTGGAAGTGATCATTTACCTTTACGGATGTAATCTGTGATGACTTGGTGAACACACTTTGAAAGTAGGAATTTAACAAGTTGGCTTTGTACGAACTGTTTGTTAATAATTCGCCACTTTCGTTTCGTAGTGGAATAACTGTTGATCTATTGCCTTGAACTTCCCTTACGTATGAACAAAATGCCTTTGGGTTGTCCTGTTGCCAATAAATCAAGATGTTCTAACAATTTTTTTCTTTTAAAATCCACGAATTCATTCCGAAATGCTTCCTTTGTAGTGGATTTAGAAAATTCGTATTTTTCTATTATTAAATTTTGATTACCAATGGACAAATCTCTACGGAGTTTTTTCATCTTGGCGTGGCATACTCTCTGACGTCTTAACGATTTTCTCACTTCTGCATTGTACCATCTTGGTTCGCTGCCCTCTTTTTTTACTTTACTTGGAATGTATTTTCTGATCCCCGAATGTACGAACGAAAGGAAAACTTTCCAACTACCCTCCGTGTATAACTTTACGCTTGATTCCTGGAAGTCGGGAAGAAAATTTTTTAGATGACGCTTGAACGCATTGAAATCGACTTTTTTTAATGTAGAACTTTCTTCTTTGTTTAAATCTTTTAATTATATTCAAAGAGAACTTTGCGGTAACTACTGTATGGTCACTAATGCCCTCAACAGTGTTTACCATAATTACTTGCTGCGGTATATTTGTTGCCAATAAATCAAGAATGTTGTCCCCTCTATTAGGCGTCGTAGCTATCTGATGTAGGGCATTTGATGAGAACGTGTACAGCAGGGACTCGCATGTATCTTTGTCTCTTCCCCCTGATATGTAACTGTAGGTCCACCAATCTATAGAGGGCGTATTGAAATCTCCACCTATGATTAAATTTCTTTCGGTGTTCCTGGATGTGATGTTCTTTATTTGTGTTTAGAGCTCTAAAATTGAGGTGAAGTCGGTGTTAGGTGGCCTGTAGTACGTGCATAGGAATATTGTTTTTGATTTAGGGCATCTAATAGAGCACCATACAGATTCTAGGCTGGTATCAGGGACGATTTCCGCTTGGCTGACAATGGTTTTCTTTACAGCTATAAATACTCCGCCTACGGTTCGATTGGACCTATCTTTTCCGTAAACGTTGAATGATTTAGGAAAAATTTCACCATCAGAAATATCGTCCGTCAGCCAACTTTCTGTGCCAATAATGACTTTACACTCCTTGCTATGAATAAGGTGGTGAAATTCTGGAATCTTATTTTTCAAACTACGCCAGTTAACTACTGCAATGACTATCGCTTCATGATTATTGTTTATGCGTTTCGGGGGCATTTCAAGATTGCTGTCTTCAATTAAGCTATTCTTGGGCCCTATACTCGGAGTACTCTTAGCTAAATTACTAACTGGAAACACATAATTATTGACCCCACTAAAAGACCTAGAAATGTCAGGAAATATAACTTCCTGTTTCGCTATGGTAATGAAATGACGGCATTAAAAATGCAATTAATCAGTTTGCCATCTCATTCCCACAGAAAAAAATTACTAATGATTCCACAGGGACCCTGTGGCGCAGTGTATAGCGCGTTGCACTTCTAAACCAAAATTCGTCGGTTCGAATCCCACCAGGGATGTGATTTCATGTTACCGATGTCTACCGCTGGACAAAAGTTAGGTTATTGTGAGTCTCTAATTCTCTTAACTAAAATTTCCCCGGGCGTCTCTTTCTTCAAATAAAATAATTTTATTTTTTTAATGTTTTTTTTTTCTTGAAAATTTTCCTTTTCTTCGTAACTTCTGCTTGTCACCTTTTGAAATTCCTATTCTCCTCTGCGCCCATCCAACACACTCCTCTCACTCTTGTCCATCAACTTCCTTATTATATCATCAACTGTCAACGCGTCCCTTATCCACTTTTGTTGCCTGCTCCTAATTTCTCCAACCGGCTTTCTTTCCTCCCCAAGCATAAATAAAGTTACATACGCCACGCTACGAGGTTACTCCTTTCGTCTTTATTCAGACAAATGCATCTCAAAAGCTGGCGGCCAATGCCCAACTTCCTTCCTCAATGATCAAGTTATGAGCCATGCCATGCTGCGCTCCCAGTTAGGGTTTTAACTAATATCTTCTTAAATATTCCTCGCTCAAATGTACTCCGTTTGCATCCTTTTCGCAGAAGCTGTCTTCACATTTTGTCCTTGCTCCCATTCCTATCCCATTTTCTCTTCAATTAAGTAAACTTATCCACCAGTTTTATCCCATGCCTTGGGAACTTAATTTTATTGCTACTATATTTCTAATTAATTATACTTAACTATTTACTCTAGCCTTCCTACCTCCAGAGAATCTAATTACTTTTATCATTATATAGGTAGTGTTCATACCAAACCTAACCACCAAGCATTATGCGCGGTAAATTGGTAATCGACTTTGAGAAATTAATTTTGGACTTAAGAGGAATAAAAAAACCTAAATTCAAGGAAGCTATAGGAAACTTTCACTTTTCACTTTTATAAAATATTCACTTTTCCGAGTTGGCACAGCAATAGTGACATAAAAAATATTTCGACATAACCCGCATAGAGACGGGTGAACTTTGATAAAACGAGCGCAAATATCATCAGTCCCTGTGGCGCAGTGGATAGCGCGTTGGACTTCTAATCCAAAAGTCGTGGGTTCGAATCCCACCAGGGATGAAATTTTTATAATCCCGACAATTTTTCTTGTGTGCTTTTTCTTACCACATTCTATAAAGATATGTATAAAAGACTACCAATAGATATATTATGCATGTCATAAATCTTCCCCATGGTCACGATTTTATAATTGTCAATTGCAAATTAGGTACTTAATGGATTTTTGCCATCACTTGATCGGATAGGTGTTCCCACAACAGCAAGAAGTAAAATATAATTATATGTAATTTTTTTATTCCTATTTGAAACACGTCCTCCGAACTTAATCATATTGCGGGTTAATTTGGATTCGAGCACTAATTAAAATGAGAAAGATAGACCGGTATGATTAAAATATTTCTTTCGGCGCAAGATAAGGATCAGAATAATTACTGCCAAGAACGAATTGATAGCTCATTCTATCATTCTAGCCGCGTTTTGTGACATCTTCGTATCAAAATAAAAATCCCTTTATGCACCCTTATACATACAACGCTAGCTTCTGGCATTCATTATTATTTTTAAGCTAAGCACTCGGCATATGAGATTAATGGTTAATGCTTATAAAAATCCAAGAGTACGCCCATTCCATTAATAACAGTATTCCCATACCTTTAGCTGAAATAGTGTACAACATAGCGATGGCCAACAGGGTACTACGCAGATACATATACGAAATGCTAGTCATAAGATTAGCTTGAGAGACCTTAAATATATTTCCAAGTTCCTGCTTCGCTTATATTTTAATTTTAACGGCATTTGTTCCATTTTTGTTACTACATTATACGTTTTTGAATACATAGTAGGAAATTTAATAGAAAGCTGAAAGTAAGTAATAGTAAGTATTAAATATGAATAATCGGAGATAAAATACAATCGAGATAAGCTCACGAGCATTACAATGGTTTAAATTACGGAATCCACCAAAAGCGGAATATTTAAGCTTAATCCCATGCATGTAAAAAAAGAAAAGGAATGAGAAGCATTCACATCATAGGATGTCATGTCGAGGTTAATCGGTAGACAACCTAAACAGGAGGAAGACTTACGTTAAAACAGATACTTTCAAAAGAACGACGTCAGTAAAGCAAAATTCCAGGGAATAAAGCAAAACTAAGGATAAGCTCACACATGGACATTTTAAATTTTTTGTTTGGGAGCAAACCGGTAAGAGCATGAAACACTTCTTATGAAGGGTAGATAGTACATACAATACATATTTGTCTTAACAGTTAGGTGAAAAAAATATTTAGTTGTAAATTCCACATTTCAAGTGAACTGATTCTCACAATGGCAATTCAATTGAACCAGTGGTTTTCAAATCGTAGGTCTTTCTTATAAATGATAACAGCTCCAACCAAAGCTGCACGTTTATGTTAGTGCTCTTACCCTGAAAGATAAAAAGAAAACAGCCAGATTTCATGAGACAATTATTATTAATTGATAAGCAAGACGGAGAGGAGTTTCGAAATCTGAATGGAGAACTAATATATTTCAGTAACTTAGAATAATGATTCTGCATTCTGCCCTATTCATGCGTAGGTTGCCCTTGTCTTTGGATCATTTAAGCCAAGTAATGATTAAAATTTGGCTCTGGTTTGGTAGAGAATCCATGTAGTTAACACCAGCGATGGAAAACGACTGAGAGAGATCGTGAAGACCGTGTTGAAAGCTGGAGAACAGAAAAACTCGAATGAAAGTAACAAAAGAGTCATTTATTTATTTGTTCCTTTGCTACGCTTTCCAGAAATGATCCATTCTTTTTTCTATCAGTTACACGTAAAACTACATCGCGAGAGAAGTAAGACCATGCCTTTTCTTGGACTGCTCACCCCCTGGCCTACTCGCTAGGTATCACCGTCTTACGCAACCACTAACCCGGCCACGGTACCAAGGTCGATAACGTGCCGGCATGGCGGCTCATAGGACACGGGTTCGAGTCCACCCTAGGAAATGAATGCTGTGTTTGTCTGAGTATTAAACTCTTAAGACGGTAGGATATATCTAAAATTCACGATTGGAGCCCAACACTTCAGGACTACCACAACAACGACCGCTCAAAAGTAAAAAAGTGCATTATTTCTAGTGTTCTAGCCATCAATAGTAGGATTTCCCTACTTACTACCAGCTGGTCCTCCGCAAGGGCGTAACTTTAGGTAGCCATGAAGAAGAACCTGTTTTATGGGTACCATTATTTACAAAAAGGTCATGCGCACATAGAAACATTTTTAGACACAGCATTTGAATTTACAGTACATAAATATATTACATGGTATTACATCAAAGGAATATATCCTCCATACTTTGTCTTGTAAACAACCAAGACTGTATATTTTTCATAATTGAGTTATGATTTTTCGATATCAGACATGAATCCGGTGGCTTTCCCTCCCTTCTTCGTGGCTGGTTTCCAAACATCATTTGCCACATGCTCTAGTTTCAGCTCGCAATGTAGATGGAAAAGAGAATAGGGAAATGAAAATAGGCGGAGAGAGAGAGGACGAAACGTGGAATGGGTTTTAACGGAGGGTCTAGCTGTTTTTCTTGAAGTCGATAGGATTGTATTTAAATCATATTAAAGGGCCATTTCCGCAATATCATCTTTTATATGCGATGAGATTGTGCCATACGCTGTTTCATGATTCCTTTCAACCAAATTTAAATGGCATTGGCATTTTCATATACTCATTGAGCCAGATGCATGTGGCAGGGGATGTTAGGACACCAGCCATAAAAGGGGGAGATACTAGGGAAAAGGAAGGGGTAGAGGGAAGAGGTGAGTTTCATGCGAAACGCAGTGTCTTAATGCCACGCTGTTTTTGTCACAGCCGCCAATGGTTCGTAGAAATAGGAAAATTTTGCACCTATCTTCTCGGCGGCGTCTATTATTTTTTCGCTTCTATAATTTCTTGAGATATAGTGCGGGGTCAAAATTATATACTCCGAGCCATACTTACTGGTCTGAATTTTTCACTTAATCTAACCATACCATTCAAAACAAAATAATATCCTCTGTATTTTTTCCACAGAATTTATTAACGATACAGAGAGTTTCGCCAATCTACTGCATCATCAGGTGCAAATTCCTGGTTTGTTTTGTTTATTGACCGTTGTTTATAGTCGTAGTTACGGGGTTGGTTTGAATACAAAGTATATTATTTAGTATGCATACTAAACACTTCCACAAAGTAAAGCCTGAAACCACAGAGTGTAACCATACCATATTCAAATGGTATCTATATCTAGTTACCAACGAAAAAGTCGAAAAGCACGCGCGCAAGGGATGAAAATAAGCACGCGTGTGATTTGACGAACACCTTCCTTAATCCTCGCGAGGAAGAAGAGACAATGGCGAGGCGGCAGGAGTGTGGGGAAAAAATGACTTTTGTTTAACGTACCCTACGGGGTTGAGGAGGAGGAAAAGGAGAGAATAAAAGAGGTCCAACTTGGGCACAGGAAAAGAGGGATGGGAGAAATATGCGGTGGAAGGATGAGGAGAGATGGGAAATCTTCTCCCCCCCACATACACACACACACTTCACTTCACATCTTTTGGGCGAGAGAAGGTCGGGCAGGCAGGCAGAGGGGATAAAGGGAAGGCCGGGAGGGGGGTGGGAGAACATAGGGATGGGAGGGGAGGGGATAAGAGCCGAGTTACGGGGCCAAGATCATCCCGCGCCGCATTCCAAAGCCGCCCGTCTCGAGACGCCCCAAACCCCCGCCCCCCACACAGCACCCTTCTTCTTCTCTTCCCCTCCACCCGTCGCACCTTCCCCCCTCCTCTTATACCCTTCCCCGAAGGGTTGGTGGCCAGGGGATGAGGAGGACAACCCTCTCCCCCATATCCGCCCCTTCTATTCTCCAGAGGAAACCACCTATTCCTTCCTCTTTTAAGACGCTCCCAGCCACAGATTAAGGAGATGAGAACATACTTGACGTCTCTGGCGCACGGAGGCGAAGCTTGTTTTAAAATTTTTAATTTGCGTAAGTACTATCCACCCGAGGTGACAATCACGCGATTTTTTTGCACTGAACGTCAAATACAATACTACACTTTTTTGCAAATCAAATTAGGTTAGTTTTGGCACCTTAAGGAATAGGAACAGGAAGGGAAAGAGCGACAAAATGGGGAATAGATCAGGTCCTCTGACGAGTAGGTATTTGTGAGGCGTCTGTGCGTTTAGGTTAAAGAAAATAATAGCTGAAAGCATGGGGACGATAGTACTCGTATAGCGGAATATCGAAGTCACTATAGATTTTCAATCGGCTACATTATAATCACTTGATGCATCAGTTATGTAGATAAAATACGACAAAAACAGTAGTGTTAGTGGCAGAAGTGTCTCGTCAGCGGTATGATTTATCTAAGCACATGTAAACTAATCTATATCATCGTTATAGGTATTCAACCGAATAAATGAAAGTTCCGTGGACACTTCTGCCTATCATTTCCCCGATCTCGGAGTGTTTTCACTAACGCTGTCTAAGTAAAACAATCTATTCGCTATTACTTAAGTACTATTAATCTCGTGATTGCCTCCAGTCATATCGTCCTAATCTCCTATTTTCCTCCCCTCTCCCTCGAGACACGCGTGGTGATAGTCAGGACTTGATGATGCTGGACCACAGATGGTCGTGTAAATAAATTTGAATTAGTAATTATAGTGTTTATGTTCCTCTCCGTGCCTTCTACACGAAAGGATTCCATCGAGGCGTCATAAGCGATTTGTTTCAAATAAATTTGGGTAAGCGCGGGAGAGGGAGGAGAAAAAATTGGAATTAAAGACAACGTGAATGGAGGGCCAAGGTATAGAATATTAGCAAATACATCGTCTTGCGTGAGCAAAGCTGGAGACAATTTTCTCCGAGGTCCAGGAAATCATAGGCAGGTCTGTCTGCCCATGGACCTCATACTTATTTGGTTGAATAACTATGACAGTCGTTTTGATCAGGTCGTCACGGTGCCGGGATAGTTCTGTGACTAACAATACTGTTTGTTTAGGGGGGCAACTGGTCCATGAAATGAATCCAATTGCGCACTTTCAGTGACTTCGTCGTCCCGCTGTACTATCGCATGTCGATGATTTTAACCTAGTCTTTTCTTTAATCCATCCATACACACACACCTCTCACATATACCTTTTCCACCTCGTCGGAAGACCTGAAAAACCCTCCCCAGCTCCATCCCTTCCTCCCCAGCCCCTCTTCCTCACTTCGCTCAGTCACTCACTCACTCACTCACTTCGTTCCCCGTCATCGCATTTCCGAAACAACAGGTTTGAGCCGGGGCGGCGTTGTCAGATGTATATATCGTCCCTGCCGGTCGTCGGTGTGTCGGGGCGGCCGAGGGTGGGGTAGGTTTGGGCGGACAACACGTCCAGGGGGGAGGAGGTAAGTGAGGGGAAAAGTGACCGGAGGGGGTTGGGGGGGTGTCCGGAGAGGATTACACTACATTACACGTCCGAGTAAAGTGACACTAATGCGCGGCAACGCGTTCCGGAGGGCGGAGATCTTTTTAAAGGTAAAGGGTCCAAGGAAATGAGGCAGCCGATAAGGAGAGGTGTGGATGAGACGAAGGAAAGTGATGGTTTTTTCACACAGGTGACGGCAGATGGGGTGAAGAAGAGGAGGGGCGGGAGAAATGTCGGTTCGGGATTCTGGGCGAGCCAGGAGTGTGAAGTTATGAGAGGATGAGAAGTGAGGAACAAATGAATGAGGAGGGTTGAGCTAACACGGTCACCAACCCCCGGATTAGCGCGGTGGCCACGACACTACACGCCAATGACCCGGTATCAAATCCCGGCTGGTGGAAAAATTTTTTCTCCGGCAAACCGTCCCCAGAATAATGAAGATCTAATGGACGGAGATAATCTACAACGAAGAAGTCCTACGAAGAATATGAGAGAAAAGAAGTACATATAGTAATGAAAAATATGTGAAGAGGAAGAGACAGACTTTTGGGCACATTTTTTTAAAGCAGACTGGAGAGCCGAAACGAAGTAATGTTCGGATTGGTAGATCCTCTATTGAATGCTTAAGAGGAAAGCACTTTTGGTAAACACCTCCGTACTTCGTAAAGAACGTAAATCCGAGACCTTTGCCGTTCTTCGTTATGAGTCTCAGAGTAAGGTAAACATGACTAAAAGAGAAAAAATAAGTATTTATTGACTTGGGAGTAAAAATTTGTATTTCTACGACACGGTTTCATTCCTCGCGAAGCAATACTTAGTCAAGTTGTTGATACGTGAACGTATACTATAATAAGAAGGTAACTGACCCCATTCTACTAATTGTAATCAAAGAATCTATACCATTATAAGTATAGGCTAGTAGGTAATTAGCATTTGAACTTAAAAATTTAAGGAGAAATAGCTTCAACAGATGTGCACTACCTAGTCATTTCATGGACTTAACGGCGAATTTCTTCTCCTTCCCAGGTGTCACGTGATCCAATATTTTCCATCAACGCAGAAACCAAAGAGTGGAACACCTAATCCTTACTCTTAGAGTTAAAGACAGGGCTTAATTTCTGCATTTAGAAGTACCGGAGCTCTGAAGCCTTGGGGAGTTTGAGGGGTTATGAGTCTCCGCTCAGCTACTGCAAGAAGTAGCGGAGCAGCGCTCCAAACCACTCCAGCTGAAATTATGCCCTGGTTAAGGTGGCTGGAGGGGTAATCGTGGGTCATTGAGTTCACATTTCGATATGTTTTTA
Organism: Pyrrhosoma nymphula; assembly: GCA_963573305.1. Lineage (NCBI taxonomy): Eukaryota > Metazoa > Arthropoda > Insecta > Odonata > Coenagrionidae > Pyrrhosoma > Pyrrhosoma nymphula. Next base: position 20,396,406 of record OY754328.1, read on the forward strand.
AAGAAGTCGAAAAACATTTTTGGACCACATTTCACAAGTGCATCTGTTTATGCGTCGGAACTCACCACACAGGCAGTAATAGAAATGAAACAAGAATATATTTTTAAATGTTTTTCAATTATAGCATGTTATGACTAGAGTTTTTGGCGCGGGAATCGAGATTTAGATGAAAATACATTGAAATATGTTGTTTTCGAACACTTGACAAGGCGTGACACCTTGATATTTATCAGCAACAATTATTATAATGTGAAATGTATTATTTCGCCCTTAAAAGAAAATCTGTACATATGCAATCGAAGTAATACGAAATATGTATCATTTGCCACAAGGCTACGAGTTAAAATAGCATTGAATTTCCAAGAAACCAAATTGGTGTGATGCATTTTTTCACTTTTATCTATAGGTATCACTGATGAGAACGAGAAGCAGTAACTTTGTAATTCCACATGTATTTATTAGAAACGATCCAGTTTTCGACGTTGCACGTCATCATCAGGCACGTCATAAGCAAATTCCATCAAGTCACGCCTGAGACAACGGACTAATGAGAACACGTATGCAAAGTTTCACGCAAATCTGTTCATTAAAAAATTCGTTCCACCACCTTAAAGCGCAGATCTAGGCTCTGCCAGCGGCGAGTTTCTCTATTTCCTTCTGCCCCACCTCCCTGTCTCCACAACTAATAACTTGCACTTCGGTGTTGATTTGTACGAGACAGATTAGAATTATACTAGATTCTGTGTGAAGAGTCTCCATCTCCGCGTCGCTGAATTTCGACGAAGTGTCCCCGTGGTAGTGGAAGCCGAAGAAGATTGGTATGCACACTGTCTCCAATCTTTTTTCTTCGGTCGTCTTGCCTCTTGAACAGATGGACGGACGCGGGACTGGCGTCAGGACTTCGCACGTGAGGCGGGCGGACGGATGGGCCGGGCGCACCACGTGACACGCATCCGCCAATGGCGGACGAGACGCGGTCCACCGACGAGGATATTGCACGCCGATCGGAGTAGAATGCACTTCGAAGCCGAGCAGGGGCAGGAGCCCATAAAGTTCGCTATATCACCTATGTTTAAGTCGAAATGAACTGAAAACAAAATACGACTAAACTCGAAGTTTATCTACACAACCCAGTTCTGACAACTCTGGGTGATTAATATGATACGCGGTACAATGCTATACTAGTTATTTATTCATTTCAACGAATTCTAAAAACTACGAACAAGTTACTGCATATTACTCCAAGTTACTGTCGAATACATTACCCAACCGCGTTTACTTATTCGCCTGATGAACGAAATAAATGCACCCAAAAACCTCCCGGAATGGAATTGTTAAAAATTACTATCAGGCAAAAAAGGGTGAATTTGAAAACATGTACAGCCATAGATTTATCCATAATGAACACTAATCCTCATGCTTAACAGTGTGAAAACAATTTTGTTCACGTATGTAGTCGTTGAATAATTGACTGTGTAAAACCCACACCATACCACCTTAATTGGACAAGATAAATGGAGGCATTTCATAGACATAGAATAAAGTTCTAAGGTTTACTTTGAAATGAATATTGAACGGATTTTTAAAATCAGTCCTTAGAAGCTAAATGGTCTTAAATCATCTGTCCAACATCAGGCCTAAACCCAGGCCCATGAACTTATGACACAGTTCCTAAACCTGTCCAGGCATTGTGTTACCATTGAAATCTATGTTAACACTAATGCTCTCCTCATTGCGGCACTGCAGCTAAATGTACTGAGGATCCGAGGATTCCGGGCTAAAATGCGCTTGACTTATCTTCGGACAGTCCCAACTAAGATCCTCGCGGTGCACTTTCACGGATATGAGATCTTTGTAGGAAACAGCGAGTGGCCCAGAGAAAGGGACCGTGTTTCCTCCTGTGAAAGTGTAATTTCATACGCCCGTTGGCTGAGTGTGTAAGTCTACCCTCACCCTTAAAACCAAAATTCAGGTCGATCAGCGAGATTCTCATCATTGGGCCAAGGTTGAATGTTGGAAAGATTTTTATGAGGCCTGCCGCCACATACCTGATTCACTCAGGCAAAGCATGTTGCACTCATGCAGAGCGTAAAATCTGCGTGGAATACTCTCGCTAATGTTAATTTCATTGAGTAATCAAACGAGGAATCTTCTCGAAAAACTATAAAATATTGGGGAAAAGCCTATAATTGTCCCTTTACCTTAGGATTGAATGAAAAGAGAGGTATTCAAGCCTACGACGAATAATTTGTAGGGCTATGCCAGCACCAAGAGGAAACGCGATAGGGGATTTCTGTTCAGTAAAAATTCTCAATCATTTCAATAAGTTTGCAGGAGAAAATAAGTGGTCTTTGTACTTAAAATTTCTCTCATAGTTTACTATAGTCATACTTATTTAATCATAGTACCTAGTTCTGATTTCGGAGGGGGTGTCCGGAATAATTATTCTCGTGATAAATATCGCTTACCAAATTCTGCCTTGAACATTTCCTTTCGCTATGGATCCCAATTCCATCCGAAGGTAGAGGGTGTGAATCAAAGCGTATCTAACTTAAACAATAAATTGTATTTTCAGTTAATTTTGTAAATTTTCATATGGTCCCAAAAGGAAAGACTTACGGCACTCTGATCCACTGTAGCGAGAAACGGGCGGCATCCCTGTAGGTACCACACAGTGCGTGAACCAGACAGCCTCCAGGTGGGCGGACAGGGTGCATGCGTTCAACCAAAAGCGATGGGACGAGTATTTTCGTTCGGGGAGAAAGCGAATGTGGCTCCTCCCCCGGCCGCCGCGTCGTCCGTCTCCGCCGGTTCGGCACCGAACTGCGAGCGTTCGCTAATGACCCGTAATTACGCGCGACAGGGCGGCCCAGGGAGGGCGAGGTAGACGGGGCTCACCGTGTGCACTGCCGCGTTGTAATTTCGGAGCGTCGCTGGGTCAAAGAGAGAGGAGCTAAACGCCACGGAAAAGGAACGAATCACCACTCTTAAGAGACAAGTCAAATGTCGCCTTAAGGACAACCTTTAGTCCTCAATTATAGGAACCGCTATTCCTTTCGCTCATCCGACCTTAGGATCATCGTCACTTCAGATTTGTGAGAAGGGCTGTTAGATCTGCTGGAGAAAAGAGTCAACAAGTTCACAACGGGAGAATAAGACAGAACGAATGATCTTTTTTTTGTGAATTGGCTTCCGGTTCCATACTCCTGGCGTCATTGACAAGGTCTTGGTGTAGGGATTCCGCCTTAGAATTTCTGAACATGTTCGGAGTGAATCGGAGAACAAAAATATTCGAGAACCAAGAGAGGTATATTCAGGCGACGTTAAGCGCCTTTTTGCAGGCAAGTACAGTCCTCGCGAGAGCTTACGGCCTTTATATGCGCAGAACAGAGGAGGTGAAATGTGTGGGAGGGGTAAAGGAAAGGATCGGAGGGGAAAGTGAGCGTGTGGCAATCAGAATTACCAACATAGCGTCTCAGCGTAAAAATGTAATTCCGAGCCGTATTGGACAATTCGACCCGTCGCGGAGCATGGAGCAGATAGCCGACCCTTCCCCGCCTTACCTCGGTTCCACGGCCGGGGATGTGGAATACATGGTCTTACGCGATGACTCACAGCTGGGCATTTCAATTACTTAAAACGCATTAGCGTTTATTCAACATCAATAAAAAATAACAAATATAGTCGTGATTTGGCTGAAACGCTGATTGAGTAGACACCAAACTTCGTGCATTTCCGTTGTTTTTCAGTTACGTTGCTAAAAATTTCAGCCACGTGAAATCCTGCAATCCAGATTGAAGACATTCTACATAAAATTACGAAATAACAGTGCATTCTATATTCTTCTTTCACTTAGCTAATGCAATGAATGCAATCGGACTTTGAATACCACTAGCTAAAAGTTCAGTCACTGAAATAAGAAAATAAAAAGTACTTGAAGAGATAATGTCATAAACTGGCACTGTGTACATATATATATATATATATATATATATATATATATATATATATATATTCGATGAATAAATGGGACATTGAGAACACAAAAGAGTGGAAATATAAGAATATATATTCTAGAGATACAGAAAGAACATAGGTATATATATTTCATGCAAAAATAAAATGGATAATTTCCGTAATGTATTAAAATAAAGAAAATCGCAAGAAATAAGAATGTGACATTCGTTTTTGTTTAATATTGTATAAAATAGTTAATACTTGTTGAAACTATTTGTCCACTTCCGAGTCATCGGCCCGAGATCCCCAGGCCGTGCCCACTGGCGCGCGCTCAGGTCCAAAGGGACGACGCCCACTCCATAAAGGCCGCCACACACCGAATGCTATGCTAAGCGTGAGAACTGTTCTCGCAACGGACGTCCGCTATGTGCACGCACACACCAGAAACTAACCATGCCGTGCTATGTAGCAAGATGGAGGACAGCGTAAAACGCACTTCTCAGGTTTGACACTTGACTATTCCTTTAATATTGACGTCATTGTAATGATGAATAATTTTATACAATGCGCATAGTGTGCAGAACTAACTTACGTAATTTAGTTGAAATTGCTCTGTTGTAAGTAGGTTAAAAATGTATTTGAGCTGGCGGGACGAAAGCGCTCACTAACCGCAATAGATACTGCGCATGCGCCATGAAAGCTAAGCGAAGAGGAAGTTGCCGGCCAAGCGATCCCTTGCGATATAGCGCTAGGGAAGTTCGCATCGGTTCGCATGGCTCGCATTTGGTGTGAACGGGCAGCGGGAAATCGCTTTACGGGATCTTAAGACACGTGGCGAAATCTGGTAGCGCGCTTAGCATAGCATTCGGTGTGTGGCGGCCTTAACCCACTGCGGCGAATAGCTGGGGGCATTCAAATTCATTGAAGACATATGACAAATTTCAAAGTTGGCAACGAAAATCGTAAACATTAGACCGCCGGTGCTACCCTTCCACCCGCGGCAACCGGTTTTTAGAAAATAGACCCAGTCGCAAAATCGTCTACTGCGCAACGCCATAAGCTTTCGCGAGGACTTTTACTCGAGGTGCGACATTTCGGGGCCTAAAAGAAGATCTGACATGGAGGAGACAGCGAGAAATTAAAAAAAAAAAAACGGTAGTAGAGTAATTTTTTTTAAAAGTCAGGCTACAGTTTATGCAAATAGATGACTGATAACATAATCACAGGAAACACATTTATAAATTTCTAACTTACTTGATCATCTCTTAATAATCCTGTGTTGAACCCTTCCTGGGGCCTGATTCTGATGCTTTCCCGATGTTCAACTTTTCCACCAAAACGTCATTAGTTTCCACCAAAACGTCAAGACTTTCCGACACTACGTCATCATTTCCACCTTCCACCATTGAATCGTTCACTATATCGTTCATCGTTCAATGAGTGGTGGAAAGTCAAGCTTCCCTTCCACCCGTCATGCACTTGGTGGAACAGCGCTAGTGTCGTGGTGGAAATTTTCCGACGGAAGTAAGCGTGCGGAAGGTAGACATTTTTTTGTTCGCGGTTCGCGTTTTAAGTTGGAAATCGGCATAAGTTGGTGACGTTCGGCTCTCCAGAGGGGGTCATTGAGCCGTTCATTGAACGGAACAAGAGTCGTTCAATGAACGAATGGTGGAACTTTCCACCAGTCTTCCACTGGTGGAAGATCAGAATCGGGCCCCGACCCTAAATAAATGCGTGACCACATCCCTAATCCTCACCGTTAACCTCTATCCCAACAAACCTACCCCCTCTCCCCCGTTGCGTCATTTCATTCCCCTCTCACCTCCCCCCTTCTCAACTCTCCAAAAGCACACATAAAACTCGCAAAATGATCTTCTTTCACATTGATAATGGCAAATGTTTGCTGAAACCTGGGTAGAATAAATTAACTTTGAGTGGAAATTTACACAGTGTTTTCTATGATAGTGTTATCCGACGATGAACTGCTTAAAAATGTGATAATGATATTTAATACTTATCCATATCACAGTTGTGTAAATAACCATATCACAGTTGTGTGTGGTTCAAAGTGTCATTTCATTTATTTTCACGATTTACGAGCCCACGTGACAAGGGGATCAGTGGAATATACTCGTGATCAGTGGGGCACGAACATCGCACTACGCCCATGGACACGGTGAGCTTAGAAGTTTATAGCCTCGAAAACAAATAATATTTCCCCACCCGGAGTGGCCCCAAGTGAGTTCAAAAATAAAAAAACAATTCGAATGAGATTAAAAGTTCAATCAGGGAGGAGATACAGAAGGAATTGAGAAAGGATATGAAACGAAGACCAAGGAAGAATTCCCGGACGGCGTCATGCCACAGCAATAATGTTAGAAACGTTGCTTTCACTCCCAATGGCAATTTAGTTGGCCACGACAAAAGCTAAGTCTACATTTTTTTCGAATCAAAAATTGGCACTCGGAAAACATATTAGCTTCACCACACATTAATATGAAACGTGAACTTCCGCGCACATTATGAAGACGGGATATAATTAGAAAGGCCATCGGAAGCGCCTCCGGCATATTTAATAACAAGGCAAAAGTAGCATGGAATACCTTCCGAGGACAGGAAACTGGGCACTTTTAACAATGAATACCACGGATCAACCCAACAAAACACGAAAATGAAGTTGTCTCGTAAATGACGCTTGAGCGTAGGAACCGCGGCTCTATAATAAAAAATCGTGTGCATAGACCAAGCGTTCTTCTTTCACAATGCTCAAATTCCACAAAGTAGGGCACGAAGCCTTTGAATATGGATAGCCACACCCCCTGCCACACACCCCTGAGGTGGCTTGCAGGGTATTTTGTAGATGTAGATGTAGATGAATATATTATACGATGCCCGCACACAAGTTCGTGCTGAAATACCGATCAAATTGAGGAAATTCACCACGAAAAATTCATTCCTCACATCACGTGCTATCACAATTCTGGTATTAATAGTAGTGATTAAGCACTTCTATAATCTTGGCTAAACGGATAAGAAAAACATATGCACTTCCTACCGGCCTTGAGCAAACCATAAATGTCAATATCTGGAAACCCACGCCTCATATCATCGCTTCGAGGAACTGGAAACGGATTAAAGATAAGTCGTGGAGGAAGAAGAAGAAGACGGACCAGCTCGGCTCTCCTTAAAAAAACGTTCAAGAGAAGAACTCAATCCCTCCCCTTCCCCCTCCCCGCCTCACCCCCCCCCCCCCTGTCTCGCCCTGCGCACGGGGGAGATAATATAAAGGCCAGACGAATTCTCTTCTCTCGAGACTGGATGAGGAAGAAAAAAACTCGACTTTTTTTAAGAAAAGGATGTGATCTAATCCCTGGGCGAGGCTGAACAGGTTAGGAGGGATAAACCCCATCCTCTTCTCCACACGGTCGGTCCGTCGGGCAAGAATGGAGAGAGGGGGTGGGGGGAGGAGGGCGAGACGGTGGTGGGAGGGAAGAAGAAAAGGTGGGCGGCAGGGGGTGAGGGGAACTTGAGAGGGAGGTGAGGACGCTGGTTGTGGAGGCTCCGGGCAGGAGAAGAGGTAGGGGGAGGGGGGAGCAGCCCGTTTAGGGCTCCGAGCATATGCCTACACCCTAAAGACGGCCGCGTGCTGTGCCATGCAGTGCCAGTGGGGCCAGGGCCAGAGGTGAGCAAACTGCGGCTTCGTGTTCATGGACCTGAAGCATGAACGATTATCGGATGGTTCAGTGCCAAATATGATTTATCGCCATTGCGACTCGTCAGTTAAATGATCAGAAAATATCAAATTCTATTCTGTGCCAAACGGAACAACCTTACTTTGTCAACTAAGTGCTAATACCAACGAGGTTTTGGAAAGATACTATATTTTTTAAATTAGTTGTTTACTTCATTCTTCACTGAGCCATTCAGTTACACTATCGCAGTTTCTAAAATATATCACTGTCGCGCCTCATCAGTTTAAGGATCAGAAAATATCCTATACTTCTTCTTGTCCTCAACCCAAAGGTTGGTTGGCGGCATTTCTCCATACGCTACATTCTTGTGCCATTATTTTCAAGTGCACATAAGTGGAGCAGCCTAACTCCTTCATTATTTGCCCCATAAACTCCAACCTAGGCCTGCCCCGGCAGTTGGTTCCCTCCACAGTGCCTTCTAAGATGGTGGCCAGCAATGTTTCGTGCCTTATTTGGTGCCCGATCCAGATATTTCTTCTCTTTTTCAGTAACTTCAGCAGACAAGGAGACTCCCCCGCACGTTTGAGAACCTCTCCGTTACTGATTTTGTCCACCCAGGGAATCTTTAACATCCTCCTGAAACACCACATCTGGAATGCTATCACCCTCCTCTCTTCTGTCTTGCCCAACGTCCAGGTCTCACTGCCATATAAAAATATGCTCCACACATAAGTTTGAATAAGGCGTTTTCTTAGGTCTAGGCCAATATTTCTGGATGTTAGGAGTTTCCCTTTTTGATAAAACGCCTTCTTTGCCTGGTGAACTCTACTTACTAAGTCTCTTATGCTCCTTCCATCGGCTGTTATTTTTCTTCCCAGGTAGGTAAACTCCTCTACATTCTCTATTCGCCTTAAATACACTTTAGCTTGTCCCCCATGCTTGCTAACCTTAAGTGCTTTGGTCTTCTCTACATTTATTTTCATATTATATCCTGCTGTTAGGAGGTCCTCCATTAACTCAAGTACCTCACTCAGATCCTTTTCGCTCTCAGCCAGTAATACAATATCATCAGCGAACCTCTGCATATCAAGTTTTTCTCCATGGATCTTGGCACCACCTAGCTCCCCTACCTTTTCTCTCATCTCATCTAGAGCTCTCTGTATGTTGTAGTTGAAGATAATCGGTGATAGGGAGCATCTTTGTCGTACCCCTTGCCTTATAGTTGCTTCCTATACTAGTCTTTGCCAAACATGAGTAAGAGTGTTAAAGTGTCCGCTACGTTCCACTACCATTAAGGTTTTTGAAATCAGCTATATTTTTAATTAATATTTTTTATTTATCTTTAATTTTCAGAAAATTTAGTAAAAGGCGCTGTGTTGCTTGTGGCACTGAGCCATTCAGTTAAATTGTCACAATTTCTACACAAAAAACTGTTCTCTTGGGATTCCTGCGTCTTGATTTTAAAATAACGACGTTTCTTCTCTTTTGCCGGAGTCTTCCTCAGGATAAATGAATGCCGTCTTTTTTTGCGGATCGGACTTCCAGCATTCATCAACCTTGAAAATGTTTCCGGCAAAGAGAAGAAACGTCGGTATTTGAAAATCAAGACCCGAAGAACGAATCCGGAAAGGAGAAGGAAGTATCGTTTACGAATATGGACAGCGAAAGTTTTAGTAATATGTACCACAATTTCATTTTTTTTTTGTATTTGAAGAATTTTATCCTCATAATGGTAATTTTTCTTATTTTAAGAAGGGTACGATTAAAATTATATCTTGGTGAAATACAATTTTTAATCATACTTATTTATAAAAGTGCTTTTATGGGTTTCGAAAAATATTTTAATTGCTGAGAAAGACTTGGTTTGCCTCTTCCGTCTCAAAACTTTAAACAACGGTTTTCTGGGCTTCATCGTATGTCCTACCGTGTGTGACGTCACGAGCCATGGAGTTATCGTGGAGACATCTTTCTCCGCTGAGTGCGCCTTCTCTAGTTCTGTGTATGCTCCAAGGTTTAGGGTCTGCGGGTGGAGGAGGGTCCCGGGTCCGCTTGCCTCCTCCTCCCCGGGGGCCGGTCGGATATCTCCCGGCGAGCATCATCGCCCTGAGTCCCACGGATTCTCAACATTCGTGATCCCTGTGTGGGCCCTATCAATCCGAGTGGGATTTTCGAGGATGGAAGGCTCCGTTCACGCCGCCACGGATGATGCTTGCTTTGCTCCCACCTCTTACGATGGAGATGAATTTTATGGAGCCCAATTTTCGTTTGGTTTTTTCGTTACCCGTACCTAAATTCACGGTGCTCCCCACTAGGTGAAGGGGTGTTAGGAAACCAACAATTTCTGAGTTCAAACCAAAGATTAACCCAAGTTGTCAATGAAACTTAAAGGATTTTTGACTCCTATGCATGGATTTCGGTCATCCAGTTGACCATCGACAGGGAGAGTTAAGGTAGTTTGAGCGAGATATCATTCCATATAAAATTCCTTGAACTTGAATTCAGTATTAAGAAAATGATCTCAACTTTCCAATGAGAACAAAATATCAGCAACTTACTAAGATACTTTTCTAAATATTTATCAAAAATACTAGAAATTTTCCATTGGAAATGGAACGGGTATGCACTCCGGAGAGACTTCATTTAAAAAATGAGGGATTTCTAGCGCGTAGATCTCGTCTGAAATTTAACATAGTGCAGTTTTTTTATAATTCCTCAACTATTTTATTTATAAAATCAATTACTCACCACAGTAATTTTTATAGAATCGCAAAAAACTCTTCGGTTGTGAAGGCATTGTCAGCATAGAGCGTGAAAAAATGAGTCAAGTGAACAGCTCATACATGTAGAGTTAGTAAATTATTGAGAAATTCATTCTTATATAAAGTTTTTGCGTCGTGAATGTTACAATATTTACTTATAGAAGGTTAAATTTAAAAATAAAATTAGAATATGATCTCTATTATGACCTGGAAAAAATCTCGTTCAAACTACCTTATAGTAAACATGCAAGTGTGGTTTTTGATAAATCTTCCCCATAATGACCATGCTGATTGTTGAAGTCGAGATTCCGTAGATTTCAATTTACTCTGAACCAGGGATGTGAAACGTAACGAAATTTCGTTCCATGAACCGCTTCTGGAAGGGTTCGGTCCAAAGAAACGGTTCATGAAACCGAACCTCTTCTGTAACAAAAGCGCTTGGAACGAAAATCGGTTCGTAACAAACGTGGAACCAAACCGTTTTTGAGAATCTTGTTTCAGAAACGAAAAAATCGTTTCGGTTCCGGTTCCAAACTAGGAAAAACGGTTCGGTACGGAGTAAAATTTACCAAAACAAGGTTGGGTGCATTTTGCCGCTCTGAGCGATAACCTTGGTATACTGATCAAGTGAGCGCTGTGACGTCTTGGGACTGAAGGAAACGACGAGATCCAAACCAAACACGATGCGCTGTTATCATCTGTCTATTGAATATTTTGTGGCCCTCTCAGGGACGGTCATTTTATGAGCCTCAGGGGTGGGACGGTCACGACCACGTGTTAGGAGGGTCCCCGACCCTTCCACCCACCTTACCGTTATACTCAGGCTGGGAATCCCAGGTCGCACACAGCACATACTCAAGACTCATGCTATGAACGCGGTGGAGTTGACCATACAGAAGGACATCCCTCTTTTGTTACAAAAGCGTGTTCGCTTCGGAATTCTCTCTGGGTTTCCCTATCCTACTTACTGCTCGTTCCTATGGTTATAAACCGTGTCATCAAAATCTTTTGGAAGCAACAAGGTTTTCTCATTGACAGCTCATTATTCTGATGAGGTAAACATAAGAGGACGTGGCAGAACATACGCGACTAATTTTTTTATACAAGTATGGACATCAAAGGGTGTTATAATAGGTATTTGGAAAGGACATGAGATCAATGAAACATTTACAAAAACTTTATGCCAAAAATGTAATTTAGTGACTCACAAATCTTGATTTTCTTTTTTTCTTTTGAATATTCTATTACATCTAACCAATTGAATGTCGTCGACGATTTTTAAACGTAATCTGCTTATTATTGATTGCAGTATAAACTTTGTGTGTGAAAAAAGCCTTTCAACGCTTACTTTCGTGGTAGGAGCTGCAAGGTCGGCACTGACTAGTTCATATTGTTCTGGATCACTATATTTTCTTTGGCACCAATTTGGCACTAAAATTCAAACTACCAGTAAAAAAATTAAACTAACTTGAGCATTTGGTAGAATATTCTTCTCAAGATCTGCAATAAGTGGCGTGAATGAACCCTGTCAAGCTAACTAAAATTTGTTTTCGTCTTCAGTTCGGAAGCAAGTAATGACAAACCTCACCCCTCACACCCATGTTTATGGCATGCCGAAGGCACTTCCTAGAAATCTGTCCTCAATGTACATACCAACGTACCGACTAAATCTTGCCACTTACAGCGTGCTATTATACTTCCTCACCCTCTTATCTCTTCTCGCCCCCCCCCTCCGACCTTAGCGAGCCGGACTGAGTGGTGCACACCAAGGGACACCCTAATCCACCATCGTAAATAAACAAAGAGAAATCTTGAAAGGGGAATACCGCCCAACACATGCAGCTGCAGCAAAATCGCCCATGCTATGTGGAACCCTTAGTTGTTTTGTTTCTAAGCCGGTGTCCCACGGTAAATTTTTTCGTAAATTTATTCATGAATTCCATATTCATGAAAAGAGATTCGTGAACTGTTGGACCCCATGTCACACGAGCAGGAAAAATTCATGAATTAGGCGCTGATCGGCTGACGGCCGAGAAGAGAACTTTTTGTGCTGCCATCAATAGTGTGGTCTCTGTACAATCAGAGAAGATATTTTTATAGCAGTTCGCTAGCCCAGAGTCGCCGAAACTAGGCCTGGGCGATATTGGTGATTCAATATCGTGATATGATAATTTTAGTATATCGTATCTTGGCGATAACGATAACTCATATCGTAACGATAAATATCGCCTTATCGCGCATCAAACGACAACTTATTTCGTGACGATAAATATAGTGTTATCGCGCCTCAAAATATTGTGATATATCACGCGATAAAAACCGCAATATCACGTTCCGATAAAGAATCACGATATCACGCTGAGTTAAAACATCACGATAAATAACACGATATTGCGCCCCGATAAAATATAACGATGAATATCACGATGTTGCGCCCTAATAAAATATTACGATAAATATTACCTAAAAATATCGTGATATTGCGCTCGATAAAATATCACAATTAATATCACGATAAAATAATCGCGCCCGATAAAATGTCACGATAAATATCACGATAAAATATGGTGATATTGCGGTCGATAAAGTATCGTGATATTGTGGTCGATAAAATATCGTGATATTGCGGTCGAAAAAGTATCGTGATATTGCGGTCGATAAAGTATCGTGATATTGCGGTCGATAAAATATCGTGATATTGTGCTCGATAAAACAATCACGCCCGATAAAATATCACGATAAATATCACGATAAAATATCGTGATAAGGCGTGTCAGAAAAGCCAATCAGTGTCTGAGTTTCATGAAAAAGTTTTCTTATTTACAGAAATTTTATGAATATTGGCTTGCGCATGCGCAGTGTAACTATGAGAGTATTCATGAATAAATTTACGAAAAAATTTACCGTGGGACACCGGCTTAACGCTTACGAGTGGTCGTCTTAGAGTAAAAGTTTCGGAGGGAGCGGAAAATATGAAAGGAATAAAACACCCAACGATCAAAATAGTGGTTTGAGAAGGAAAATAACAAATATTATTCAATATTCTAAGATAGCACCCTTATACTCGAACACAGCAGCGAGCAGCGGCATTTACGTGTCATATTACATATCTCAGTTTTCACAGTCCCTGCCAAAGGGATTGCTCCCCTTCCCCTTGCGCCCCTGTACCGCCACTGGACCGAAAAAAACCGCTCCAAAAGCGGTTCAAATTGTTACGGCCGGTTCCGCTTCAGCTTGAACCGAACCTCTTCTCTTTCGCAGACACGGTTCGGTTCGGACCGAACCGCTCTCTTGCCGAGAAAAAGGTTCGGTTTCACGTGGAACCGTACCGCTTCAGAGGTTCGGTTACGTTTCACATCCCTGCTCTGAACTAACTAAACAAGGAATGAATAAATAATAGCACATATCGAAATCAATTATAAATAAATAAATTATAAAGAGCCAAAGGAAATATTGATAGTAATAATGACGTTAGTAGTTTAATTTAACGTTGTTTAATAGTTTAAGCTTCGATGCTACTGTTCGTTCAAGAGAAAGAGCAGTACCAAAGGCATTGTATGATATATGTATGCAGAAAGAACCCTAATGGGACATCGATTACTACGCTTTGATATTAATTTACCAAATCCATATTTAAAACATCAATGGAGAAAATCAGAATGAACGAGTGGAAGCACTTGCTATCACAGAGTGAAAATTGTGAAAACCTTGAACAATATCTTTTGTTGCTTTTTTGGTTTGGTATTTTTGATACGACATTTATTATCATTTACTCCCATAATAAAAGCCTTTATTGGGTGTAAAGGTTTCTCATTTTCTTCTTAAGTCCTCAACCCAAAGGTTGGTTGGCGGTAGTTCTCCATACGCTACGGTCTTGAGCCATTCTTTTCAACTGCACATAAGTGGAGCAGCCTAACTCCTTCATTATTTGCCCCATAAACTCCAACCTAGGCCTGCCCCGGCAGTTGGTTCCCTCCACAGTGCCTTCTAAGATGGTGGCCAGCAATTTTTCGTGCCTTAGTTGGTGCCCGATCCAGATATTTCTTCTCTTTTTCAGTAACTTCAGCAGACAAGGAGACTCCCCCACACGTTTGAGAACCTCTTCGTTACTGATTTTGTCCACCCAGGGAATCTTTAACATCCTCCTGAAACACCACATCTGGAATGCTATCACCCTCCTCTCTTCTGCCTTGCCCAACGTCCAGGTCTCACTGCCATATAAAAATATGCTCCACACATAAGTTTGAAGAAGGCGTTTTCTTAGGTCTAGGCCGATATTTCTGGGTGTTAGGAGTTTCCCTTTTTGATAAAACGCCTTCTTTACCTGGTGAACTATACTTACTAAGTCTCTTTTGCTCCTTCAATCGGCTGTTATTTTTCTTCCCAGGTAGGTAAACTCCTCTACATTCTGTATATTCGCCTGTCCCTAAATACACTTTAGCTTGTCCCCCATGCTTGCTAACCTTAAGAACTTCGGTCTTCTCTACATTAATTTTCATATTATATCCTGTTGTTAGGATGCCCTCCTTTACCTCAAGTACCTCACTCAGATCCTTTTCGCTCTCAGCCAGTAATGCAATATCATCAGCGAACCTCAGCATATCCAGTTTTTCTCCATGGATCTTGACACCACCTAGCTCCCCTAACTTTCCTCTCATCTCATCTAGAGCTCTCTGTATGTAGTAATTGAAGAAAATCGGTGATAGGGAGCATCCTTGTCTTACCCCTTGCCTTATAGTTGCTTCCTGCACATGGTCTCCACAGCGCACCGCTGCCTTTTCCTCTTCATATAGGTTCCAGATTACTCTCCTGTCCTTGCATTTAATTCCTGCTTTTTTCAGCATTCATCTCTCTTCCCATTTTGTATTTTTAATTGATTGGACTTATGACAAGAGGAATGGGGAGAATGATTGTATAATGAGGACGAATAGTGAATTAATTGAGCAAGTGGATGATTTTTTGTATATAGGCTGGAATTTGGTGAAAGATGGACGGGTGCATGAGGAGATAAGGAGGCGTTTTAATGCTGTAAGGAAAACCGTAGGTAGAATGCGGAGGATATCAAGAAATGAGTGTTTTCTAAGGAAGCGAAAAATGCGTACAAAAGTGAACTCCTCCCGACGTTATTATATGGCAGCGAAAGCCGGTTATATCAGGATAAGGATTAGAGTAGGCAAAACACAGTGGGAGTGGGGTACCTGAGAAGTGTTTGCAGCAAAAGTAGGTATATAGGGATGAGTGGGTCATAAAAAATGTCGGTTGAGTGCTACAGTAATGTACATATACTTATGAAAGGAGTAGTCTTCGTAGGTTTGGCCATGTTGATATAATGGATGAGTTTCGGATAACGAAAGAGATACATGCCAGTGGAATGGTATGATATGAATCGGTTTATCTAGAGAGTCATGGGTTAATGTGGTTGAAGAGACTCTTAAGAGGAGGAATATTATAAATATTTGAAGCAGAATGGCGTGCATGAAACAATGTATGGGAGTAACCGAAGCAAAAGAGGTTTGCAAGAAGGATAGGGCAAGGTGGAGGAAATTATTAAAGCAGAGTCAGGTTTGCAGGACTATCACCAAGAATAGGTACAGCTTTTTTTACTTAGCCTACCCCGGGAGGAAACAACGTAATGGGTGTGAATGCATGTAATGTGTAGGCATGCCATTTTCACTATTACATAGCTAAAAGAGTGTAAAATTTAAATCAAATTTTTAAATAAAAATTCACTTTTCCTATACGTTCCATTATTGCCTGAAGGTTACGCTTTTTGGTCAAAAACGGTTCATTTTTTCACCTTAGCAACAACTTAATTTACTTGGCAAGCAACATGAGATTTTGAATAGGAACTTATTCCTAAAGCCTTAATGCCATATGTTATGTGAATGAATTAAGAATGAGTAGACACTTAACAGTGAGATTTTATTGGGGTATTTTTCACCCCAACATTAAATTTAAAACATCACATTAAAAGGATTCATTCAATCCTATACATTCATTTTAATTTTTTCCTTCCGTTGAAATTCAACGGGCACCCCTTCCTATAAATATAGTAATGTATACTGACCAATCTTATTCATTTAGTAATACCGTCTCATTTTTCCTCCGAAGTCATAAATTTATTACTTATGATATTCCTTATGATACAGATAATACTTGAAGTATGCATAAACAAAAATTAGGAATTCGGTACCCTTTGAGACTTTCGCCTCACTTTAGGGTTGCCAACTCACTCATTTACATATAAATTTTTAAGTTAAATTGGCCTGTGCTGCATTCATTTTTTTAAACTTGCAATTAACTGCTGGAGTGCAAAAACAAAAGATACAAAATAGACACATAAAATACATACAGATAATACAGTGTCCAAAAATGTAAATTATACATAGGAAGAAAAGAAAGTACAACACTTCATATTATCCCTGGATCACTCTTCGTGTATTGGCGGCAGCTCTTATTTTATATAAGTGAGCAGAAACTCAACCTCTATAGTTTTAAGCAACCAATTTCTGACAGATTTGATGAACTTCATTTCACTACTTACTTCGGTCAAATCTGGCGGTATTGAGCAAAATATTTTTGGTCCCAAATAATTAAAGGATTGTCTATATAGTTCCTTTTTTGGCCTGGGGATCAGTAAATTATATTATCAGTTAATTATACTAATGTATAAATAATATTATTTAATTTCTTCAGGTATACGATAATTAAAGGAATATTTACTCACATGATCTGGTAAAAATATTTGAGTCACCCTCTTCCGGAACACTGGGCGTGAAAAATCAGTTAGAAATTGAAGCGGAGCGCATAAAAGAACTGGCAGAGTTCCCATGCGCATACTGAGCACAAGCGCAATACGTGTCAGTGTTCTTAAGCGTGAGACTCCAGATTAGCATTGATCAATCTGGGGTGCCAAACGGCGACAAACGCTCGCAGGAGCCACGTCAACTGTGGATTGAGTTAACCTGTTTGCTTTTCCGTACTCCAGCCTATTAGAGGTTTTCGGCCGGGCGAAACACCCAAATCGCATTGTCCACTCCGTCTCGAAAACTTTTTCACTAACCGATGAAGAACCATTCTTAGCATCTTTGACGGTGACGTGTTCTCCGCCTCAAAAACGTATTCTCCTAACCAAAGGAGAATAATTTGTTGGGTTTACGTATTTCGTGATGGAAAATTTATCGTTTCGTAAGCACATCAACTCCGAGCTTCATGGAAATGAGTTATAGCATGTATGTTTGAAATTTTGTATCCTATATCGCGTGATGCTCGATCGTGATTTGGAAATTTATCGCAAATATTGAGCCCAAAGATAAACTAAAATCGAAAAGCGCTGAATATGACGAAAATAGTATGATTCCTAGTCTGCCGGTGACGAATCGAATTTTTAAAGCTTTTTGTAGCAATCATGCATCCTGTATTCATATGTGAAGAACTTATGTAAGTAAATTTTTTCATGCAAGAGGAACATCCAAATAGTTATGGCTTGTAATCTTGGTCTAGACAAATTTAACATATTTCGTTTTTCTTAGACTTACCTACTTTGTGCTAAGAATGAATCCATTCGTCAATGCTAACACAAAAAGAGCTATAAATTAAATTGTGTAGCCACTTGTTTCGATAACAGTTCAGCAAAATAGAAAAACTTCATAGTAATTCAAATTATGATTTCATGAAAGTAGCAAGCTGGTAGATAAAATTCGCATCATTACAACGTCTCAGTCGATACAATATCCACATTTTAATATATGGTATAGTCATAATATCTGGATGACAAAATTACTCATGTAACAAGGGCTATTCACGTAGCTTATGCCGTCAATCACAATTAAAAGCAAATATAACCCATTCAGATATTAAGTTATCAGATAGAACTAATTAGGCATCATGTAATGGTGTACACTTTACCACACGAGAAGAAACAAAGTAACTACCGAACACAAGCATCCACATAATATTTTCCTGCTTATCGGCCGTTATAGTTTTGGGGAGTTAAAAACTGACAGGCATTAATTAACGCCCTCATTAGGAGCCAGATTTTTGATGGCACATTTGGTCATGGACTAACAACATTCAGAATAAAATTCTTGAAATAATAACTTCACAATATTCACTTCTTTGTCCTATTCTACACTGTACTTACACTATTCAGGTATGTTATTACATGACAACCCATTGTCAAAAAGTTAAGGAAGCTATTTTCTTGGTTAGATATAATCAGCTATAATGGGAAGCATTGCTAATGGAAAGAAAATTAACGAGTATGCAATGACTCTGTCAAATTAATTAAATATACTGAACAAAGCGTATATATTTCATTCGTCAAAAAATAAGTGGCTAAATGCCCGTAATAATGGTAGAAGTTACCTATTCTGCTGGGAATAAAATTGTTCGAGGTTAATTGTAAAACGAATTCCGGTACATCAATGTAGTTCAATTGAATACGTTACCGAATATTAGCAAACTTTTTTTAATACTTAAATATAATAATTTATCATAAATTAAAAAAAGGTGATTTCCAGACAGTTGTTACGGTGTCGATTGCCGCAGTGTTTTTGTAGATAAAATCCCCAAAATGGGTGTGCACTAATGATTTCCACGGTTGTATTTAACCAACGCGGTTCAGCTAATTGTACGAAAGTAAGCCTTAAAGACAGTTAACAAGGTTTAATGCCTTGGTTCAACACACTCAGCTTGAATAGCAATTAACGATAACTACAAGAACAATGTCAAATATGCCGTGGTGTTGATCAACATAGTTAAAATTTCTGGAGTAAAGCGAGATGTCCATCATCGTGAATAATTATTGGAAAAAGAAGCAATGGCCTTGTATAATGGATTTGAAAAATGTTTATGCCAATTTCGGGTAATAGTAATGGTCAGACTTGCATATAAATATTAGAACCCACTTTAAATCCCGAAGAAGAGAATTTTTATTTCGCACTTATCTCAAAACACTACTCCAGACCGGTTTTCTTCATAAAGAAGCTCAGAGGAGTGATTTTTCAAGCACCTACCTGTCCACTGAATATTCAATAATCTCAGCCGTGATCATCACTCACCAGTACTTGAGCCAGACCTTTTCAGCAGCATAGGAAGTTTTTCGTGAAATTATATCGTAATTATATATTTACTACCGAGCTGTGACTTTGAAGTGACTATCATTAGTAATTTAACAAATAACAATGTTTCTTCCACCTATTTGCAGTAAGTAACCTACACAGCTAGGTACTAAAAATGTTTTTTTATTTCGACACAAATATTCGGATTTCGCTGATAAGTGAGTCTTAAATTCCAGCCCGGATCTCTATGGAGTAAGATTGTGAGGTACAAATGCTTGGTTACAATACGTTTTTGCCTGGTGATAAGCTTCACCAGAGCTACGATAAATGGTGAACAATCATTGCCTATTCCCGATAGCTACTTCACTTATCCCATAAAAACGCTTCAATCTTCGCTTTTCCTTACTTATGTAGATGAAAAAAACACAAAAGACTAGGTTTATGAAGAATAAAACAAAGTGCAGGCACTCCTGATCCCATATTTTAACCTATGGGAAGCCAAGAGAGTCACCATTGTTTTAAAAGAAAGGATTGCCCTTGTTTAAAACACATCACCGCCACTGTCGTCACAACGTGTAGCGACGGACAAATCGTCACGCAGGTACTTCGCACCCCAAACCCGTGAAACGTCGGAAGAATGCGAAAGAGTCCGAGAGCTCAACAGTATGCCCCCCTTCGCTCACATCAACACACATTCACGTACGTGCTCGAGGAATCCCTCCGGAGCGAAATCGTGTAAATTTTCGACGCGGGCCTTCGAACTTTTCGGGGGTATAAACAGAAGCGGATGAGAAGCCAATGCAAGAGGAGCTGCTGGCGAGAATCCGTACAGAATTATCGGCGCTGTTAGCACTTTTTTTCCCCTCCACGAGTGTTAATCCGGTGGCCAAACTTGGAAGGCGGTGGACACAGGTGTGGTCGAGTTATCACCGATGAGCGAACCTGATGCGGAGTCGACGGAGGATGGAGGTGTCGATGGAAGCGGATGATGACGGCAATGGGAGGAGGAGGAGGGGAAAGAAGGAGCAAGCAAGGAAAAGGGGAAGGCGACAGAATCGGAGTGAGAAAAGGTGACAATGGAAAATTTGGAAGTGTCACGAATTCGAATCTATCCAAAGTAATGGTAAGTAGTCCCATAAACTGCAATCCGACGCCAATTTCATACGCAAACTTGGGCTCATAGATGCTCATTAATATGCGCAGTAAATCGTGAATAGACAGTAGACAACCTAGGGTCCTCAACCTCTTGCTCTCTGAATGAGAAGCTAATCCTTTCAAGGTGTTTGATGGACAACTAAGGCGTTTTAATTGTACTTATGTCCATGCTAGAAAATGATATAATGAATAATACATTGGAAAAGTTCTCCATCTGTCATCGTTATTCACAATCAACATCGGCATTTTTTTCATACACTTGATTCGTTCTAGGTCATGTCATCACCACATTGATCACACTATTGATCATCGCTGGTATGCGAAGGAATGCATTTATGGTTTACAACTTTAGACAGCATAAAAATAAATGTATTAATCAAAAACTAAATTTTCTTGAAATTAAAAAAAATCAACATTGGCTGTTTCCATTCAAACTAAACTAGATAGGCTCACTAGATAATCGCAGATACCGGTTTGGAAAATTATGTCTAGACACTAATTAATCATTGCTATGAATTGTTCTTTGCACATGAATGAACCGAAAGGTTTTGCCATTATAAATGAACTCCAATTTTAACAGTCCTTTTTGACGATAGGTAATACCAGACATCAGAGTAGGTAGGTTCAACCATCAATTTTTCATTTATGTTACCTATTTTCAACAAACCAAGCATACATATGTTCTCTATGATGCCGAAGTACTAAGTACTTAAGTACTTAGTACTTCGTATTAAGTAAGTTTATTTTTCTTGTTCTTGCACATATCAGGTAAAAATAATTTCAAAAGAACCCCTGACATGCATTAAAACGTTAAGGTGAATACACTTACTTATTTGAGGAATATCTTCACAGCAATCCATGGCAAAGGTTTTTAGCAGCTCAACAATGCAGCGTCATACGAGAAGTGAATGATGTGACTAATATCTCGACGGCTTCGTCTCTTGAAAATACCTGGGAAAGAAAAGATACCAAACTGAAAATTATATTTTTTCAACGCGGTATTCTTAGTTCCCTGCCTTATTTTTACATTATAGATTTACCTTAGGTCATCTTCCCAACAAAGATGTAGGTATAACTTGACAAACCTCCAAAAATTTTATCCACTACGAATTATTTGCCAATGTACGAATGTGCCATTGCTCGTAACCTCTTGAAAGATTTTTAACTAAACTGTTAAATTTCAATTACGAATCGTATAGAAGATTGCGCAGAAGTGAATTTGATTTTGACCCATGGTGTTCACAGAGAAAGATGAATATTATTGGCGGGTTGAGTTACTCTTGTGGGTAACCCACCATCCTGCTTGCCAATTAACAGCTATGTTTCGAGCTCCTTCCTGGAAAGGGCATTGGGAAAATCTCTAGAGGCTCGGCCCGGATAACAAGAAATTAGTCAACATCGGTTTACGGTGATCCAAAGATCATAGAGACCAAAGGTAAAGGCGAGAAGAAAATGGATAAGGATTAATACGAGCAATAATGAATAGCAAAATATATCCATGAAGAATCCAGGAAAAATCTCAGAAACTCAAACTCAGTTTCCTTCTACGTCACTCAAGCCTAGACTCACGTTCAAAATTATTGACAAAAAATAGATCGAACGGGCTTGGATGAGACGGGCAGGATTTGAAAAAATATATAATTTAATCCAAATTTCTTTTAAGAATTTAGCAAACATAATTTCATCAAAAATAATAGAGACGCCTCTATTTTTTTTACCAAAGAGGCAATCACAGAGAAGATAATTTCAAAATGGCGCTCTATGCTTTGAATGGTATGCTTTGCTTATGTATAGTATGAATGTATGAATAGTATGAATATGCTTTGCGCCAGACTTGGCTATTTATATTAACAGTTTATAGTTTATTTAAAAAATTTCTTTGAGGAGGAACAGAGGCGATATTGTAGCTTCAATTATAATGAAGCTGTGCGCTATCAATATAATTCATAATTCAATTTCCCGAAATTACGTAGCAGACATGCCATAAGAGATCCTTAAAATAAATATAAGGAAGAAGTAAAAATCCTTCTTCGACTTCTTCCATGATCCAATTCTTTTATTTTTAAGTTTGAAATTTCTCACGAATACAAATTAAAGCGGATTATAGTGACATCTGGAGGTAGAATTCACAAATGAGCGTAATTTGCTCAAATATTTGACGAAAGACTTCCGCGAGTAAATCGAGTTAAAATATGTAGGTAAAATGGTCAATTTGACAAAATGAAGTTGAGCAAAGTTTTGCCCGTGAAACATCGTGTTAACTTTTCATCTTGAACGAAATTTAATAGGGAAAGTCCATTAATCTAGACAGAACACATTATCAAGACGATGCATGAAAACGTTTAGGGATATCCTTACCGGTAAAGAGCAACGAGCTGTACGAGCAACAGGAAAAAATATGCGGGAAAAAAGAAAAGGAACAAGAGAGACATACGCATGCAGGAAGATTGCAGGAGAATGAGAAGAAATAGTGAAAGGAATGGAAGAATTAGATAAGACGAAATCACAGTTTCGGAGTCGAAGGAGAAGATGTGCACAACGGAGAAAAAGACACGGGGCAAAGAAGGGCGTTCGTGAGATTTCTTTTGGGTTGAGGAGAAATAGAAAGAGAAAGGAAGTTAAGAAAGAAGAAGAAATAGGAAACTGTATAGGAGATGTGGAGGGGAAGGTGGGAGATAGGGCGAGGGTGGAACAGAGTAGAGGAAGAGCAGACCACATTGGACCCTTGAAAGCTGAGCGGTTTGATACTCGATAAACTAGAGCCTCGTCCAAACCATTCCTTGAGCAAAAGTTTGGAATACAATCCACTTAAAAACGGCTCCTGCAATACAGAGAAAAATTTATGCTAAACCGCTAGGCACTACCTACCTATAGTTAATGTCGATTGGAAAGAGAAGGGGTAACATTCACTGAAGGTAAGAGGCCACTTGGGCACTAGATCTCTTCAGACAACCCGTTCTGCCTCTGCTACTTACTCATTACCGGCTCTAAGCCCGCCATGTCTCCCGTTGTTGCCGCAGTTGTTCCAGAATAAAACTTTATTATATAAAGAGAAATCTAGTCCAAGACTTGAAGTCTATAATCACTCAACAAGGGTAATTTTTATGGTTTTACGTTTAGTTATATTATACTATGCATACAGTGTTAAGACAGCATTACCATACTTGCTAAAATAACCAAAATTTGTCCATAAAATTCTAAATTAGCCATTTCTGAGGACTTATAACAAATCTAGTCCATTTACATTGTTTCTTTAGGTGAAATTCGATCATATCGACAGCCGAACTCGCTCATGTAAGGAATATTGTTCGACTTCCGAGAGGACAAGAGTAGGGACGGCTGGCAGAGTATAACTCGAAGGGTTAGGTTACGAGGGGGAAGTAGAAAAGCGATTATGGAGGAGAGTGGGAGGGCGTGTCGGGCGGAGTGGTGGAAGGGAGTGGCGGAGACGTCGCAACACGGAGGAGACCAGAAGGCGCGGTGGTGGAAAGAGGATCGGAGGCACACTGTTTTATTTTTCCTTTTGGATGAGGGGAGAAGATGTGGGGGGTGGAGTTCTGGGGGTGGTTTGTTCGCTTTTTGAGGGAGCAGGAGAGGGTGGGGGGGGAGTGCTGTGGGTGGGTAGGTGGCGCTCGGTGAGGCGTCTTTAGTGCCTGCTTGGGGGAGCAGAGGGGAGGGGCGGGAGGTAGAGTCTGGGGGGAGGAGTCTGAGGAGGAGGAGGAGGCTGGCATCCAACAGAGCGTCTTCACTCCCAAATCAATAAGATCAACTTTGAGGAGAAGGAAAAAGAGTGTCGCGGGAGGAATCCGAAAGAAATATATACACACACGAATGGATACATTTAAGGAATGGAAGCGTCGCTGGCTTTTTCCTCCACGAAGGAGTTTCCAGATCGGTTTCGAAACATTCTCCGATTGTCTCAAGGCGATTGGTTTCGGGAAAGGAACAGATCGCGAGCTGGAAAATGTCAGACTAAGCCCGTGACTGCAGCGTAACATTACAGCCCGCAATTTGAGTAGGTACCTATCCACAGTCACCGCAACCAATTGATTTTAGAGGGGGGTTTTTTACAAGCAAAAGGTTTTATTCAATAAAAATACATCATTCTTGTATGGGAGCATGAGAAAAAAAGAGTACATAAAGCCCTCCGCTCTGGAAATCGTTCATAGATTTCATTTAGTCGAGTAATTGCAGTTTTTCCTTTTGATTAGCAGCATTCACATCGCTGTGCACGTCCTGGCTCGTGGCTCTAGTCGAGGCTCTTCTGAGTACATTTAACAGGTCAAAGAGTACAGTGATAATATCCAAACACTATTTTTTCTTAGAGCTACTAATGAAACCTATCAATTTAAAACATATGAGTCAATCAATTTTCGATATCTGCATTGCAACACGTGCCCATACATTTTTATTCTATAATATAATGGATAGGGTTGATTTGGTGGCTTGAGAACTGGCTTCCGTTCCAAAGGGCCTGGATTGGAATGGCGGCAGCAGTGAAGAAATTTCATAGATATCTCATGGGTGCTATGTGAAGAGCAATTCGAGTGCAGTTCTCCTACCGCTAAATGTAACGTTAAACCTTGGACCCCTTTGCACCACTCGTTAGAAGTAGACTAATGTCTTCACAGGGTTGCTTAAACCTTTCCCTCATTCCCATGCAATCCTACTCTTATCAAATTAGGTACATAGTTTTCCTCAATAGGGGTGTAAAACGTTTTTCCTTTTTTTTTCTAACTAATGATAAGTGTGCAAATAGCTATGGCACTTTCGAAACTCTCATACTCCGAATTTTAGCCCCGAAAGTTACGCGGGAAAAGTGGAAATGATGAGCATCGGCTCAAACGCTACGAAGACAGACGAAGATTTCCGGAGACGTTATGACGTCACACACGCCGAGCTCTGCTCGCTAATGGGCCAGAAAGAAGCTACTTCGGGTGATCGTGAGTTCTGTAGCTCTCGGTAATGGCTGAAAATGAGTTAAAACGCCAAACAAGTCATATATGTAAATACTGGTCTGCGGGATGAAATGTCATTTGCAAGATTCCGGGGTATTTGGTTGATATTTCATCTGGGCCGGAGGCTAAATTTGAGTTATCGGGGTGGTTTAAGGTATCTTATATTACTTTCTCGGATATTGCAAAGCCAGTCGTTAGTTCGCGACGCGTCTGTCGAGATTTGGCTTTGCACATATAGTTCCGTCTGAGGTTTACCCCTGTGCGCAAATGACATCAGCTGTCGGTAGCCTCCCCAATTAGCCAACCAACCAATCGACCAATTGCAGAATCGATTGTTGATGCAACCAAATTAAATACTTTGCGAGAGCAGTTGTTCAAAAGGCAAATGTTTCGTTAAAAAAAAAGCACTATAGTCGTGGAGAGTATGAGCAAATAGAGCATATTTGCATGAAAATCTCACCCTAAAAGCAAAGCGTGGGGAATCAAAAAGTTTCCTTGAGTTGAAGTACACTCGTGGTCCATTTTGATCAACCAAATTCACATTCATGTGCACATCTTTTGAGTATTTTAGTACTCTTCAGGATTCAAAGAGTACGTTGAAATTACCCATATCGACTGGTGTAAAAAAAAGTTTCTAATTTAATACGCATTTGAACCTTAGCCACATTTTTATTTCTGTGAAATAAATATGTGCTCAAATATTCTACCTAATGCTATTTCACGTAAAAACATTCTTTCAGAGAAGAAGAACTCTTTTCTTTTAGATTCTCAGCTCTCGAGAAACTCCACGACTCTCATCAGTGATACATACCAGCAGAGGTGGAATTTTCTAGAATTCGGAGGCTACAATTCATGACTGCAGGGTGAAAAATTTGCTACACAGCCAAGATTCTTCCTTCGATATGACAGAAGCAAATGGATTTCGCAATATTTACAGAAAAGCAAGAGCTATCAAGAAAATTCAACAATTATCAACGAATCGCGTTTTGAGAGTGCCCAGGAAAACTCACAACCCATAAAAGGGGTTTTATGCATGAAAACAGTAATTATGTGAAATCACTGAATTCAGAATTCCTCAAATGAACAAGTACCCAAGAATCGTGATGAAAATGCGAAAAATGTATTCAAATACCTATCAATGACAATAAAAGAGAAAGGATATAAGATTCCAGAGAAATTGTTTGCAAACATCTTTTTGAAGTCACAAACTATACACAATATTCTGATAGCTTGAACGCTCCTGTTATGCCTAATAATGTGAGCTGGATATTTTTGTTTTCCTCTCCGTATTTAATGACATTTTCTTTTCTCTTATCGTCGATGGTTAAGCATTAAATTTTCTCTCAATACGTGTTTCATAATTGGTTATCTAAAGGCCGGTTTCTTTTCAGAAATTAAAATGTAAAAGAGTATCCCATCAAGGGACACGTTTACCAAAACGACACAGAGAAATTTACAACGATCTACTAAAAAAAACAATGAAGTGAAACACTTATAAAATTATATCATATTACGATAGTAACGCAATTTACAAAAAATCTTTTACTCATTCAATACCTCATTAAAGACAGAATTGTGCTCTTAGAAAAAAAAACGGAAAAATAAAAAGGTGAACAGCAATTGTAGGAGCAGCAAAGACATAGGAGTCACATAAGGATGTTTTCTCGGGCGATTTAATTCCAGAAGGGATTTCAAGATTATTCACATTCCGATAAATACGCTTATCTACGGCTTAGCGATTGGATTTCGAGGAAATCTAAGAAATTCGAAAAGACTTATCTTAGGTACTTGAACTTTCCCCAAATCTCTGAATTTCTTTCAGTAAGGAAAAGATTAGGACTCAATCACGCAGGATTTGATTACTCAAGATAGATTACTCCTCAAGCACCCGGCAACTTAGAGGAATAGCACTGAATTATGAACGATTAGAAGGAGATAGACTGCACGTTATCAAAAAATTAACACTGGGTCGAGAGATAGGCAAATGCCATTAATGTGATTCAGAATTGTGTTTAGTCATTACGGGCTCCAAGGATATTGCGAAAAAGTGATATGAGCACTGAATACGCCAATTAAAAATATCTGGGGGGAAATTTCCTGCTTAAAAAAACACACTAATTTATTACAACTTCTACAATCATCAGCAATAAAATTTATTTTTCAATAAAACGAGGACTGTAAGTTTTCACCGCAATTCTAAAAAATAATTGATTATTGTTCAAATGAAAAGGGTCGCATTACGTTTTACTGTTTCTTCAATAAACTCATAAAAAATTAAAATTAAAAGTATTAGATATGTATTAAAATGGTGCCATTACTGATGTAGGATTTGGTTTGTTCCCGGCGAATGCTGTTGGTGAAGTCTTCTCGGGCCTTCCACCAGGTGAGATATTTGTTTCGACTGCTACCTACCGTTTAAAGCCCTGAAGACGATGGCGGAGGCAGCTTTCGAAACGTAGGCAAACAAATATCTCACCTGGTGGAAGACCCAAGATGACTTCACCTGGTGCAATACCTGGAGCAATTAGATGAGCGTGGTCACAGTTGTGCATTTTAATTAGTTTTCGAAATTATTTTAATCATTTTACTGAAAATTATTACAAATTATTGTGTAGCACAACCAAAAATTAGCTTCCGATTTTGCTCAACCCACAAAACTTGACCTCGTAATTTTTCTCGGTATGTGAAAAGCTCCATTATTTACGACGTGAGAGCGTGATATGCAGTCCAATTTTGAGTCTTGTCACACTTCAAGGATAACATGGTGGGACAATTTATTCTACTAATGTCATTCGCACGCTTACGAGGGCCACCGTAGCTCTCGATATATAGGTACAGTTATGGTAAGATTCGGATGTCCATTTGCGGTGGGTCACTATGTTACACTCGCTCATAACTGATTTTTGATCCATTAATGTAATGGTTATAAAGTTTTACAGATACTTAAGAATGAAAGCAAAGTCAAAATGTACTATTTGGTGCGTATAAGATTCGAGAAAGAAATACTGGTGTGCTTCGAGGACACGAAACGGCCGCAATATCCGATTTTACATCAGGAAAACGAATGCGTTTGACATAAGGAAGACTGCTTCAATTTTGGTTTAAAAAAATCGTTAAGAACGTGGCTCCGAAAAATAGTTTTGTCCAACGACGGTCAGTCGATATGTTACACGGTACATTTGTTTGTACAAACTCTTCCGTGAACTCTTGCATGAGGCAAAATGTATCGTGTAAAGCGGCAAATTGTATGAACGCTTGTGCGAATGTCTCGGGAATGCACGGGAAATAGAACCTGTTCTAATTTCGTAGAGACAAACGTATGTACAATCTCACGTACATTCGTTTGTACAAAATCTTTCATCGTGTAAAACGGCCTTTATAAAGAAGTCACTTCAATCCATTGTCACAAATATCTACGGCAAGTCAAATCAAAGTTTGAATAAACCAAGAATTAATGGCTGCAAGCCAGCAACATTTGCAGAACACATGTAATCGACATTCCCTTTGAAAGAAATTCGCGCTCTTCACTACTTTGTAGGCTCGCGACAGGCCTGAGAATTTCCCGTCTTCGATTCCTCGCCACGAAGACACCGGCATGGCGTGAGAATTTTCAAGTCGACGTTCCATGAAACGATCTGAGCTTCGGTTATTTTGGAAAGTAAGCATTTGCGTTTTAATTCCACGACAGGTAAGCGATGGGTCGCTTTGGCCAACATTTCGCAACCGGGAGCTGGAATACATCTTCGTCATCCCATTTCGATGCGTTAAAACGGGATACTTACGTGTCAATTCCTCGACCCGAGTCGACTCGGGCGGAGTGGGCGTGGCCTCCCGGAGAGAGCGTGGGATAAACTCTTGACGCGCATCCACGCGAAAGCACTAATTTCTGCTGCACTAGGAGACTCGGCTCGTTTTGATGATGGCGGTGAAACACATGCGGTGGCGAACCGGGAGGGAATGCGAACAACGCGTTTTCCATCTTGTTCATGCCTTAAGGTTTGCGACACATTCCTACAGGTTAAATACATCGGAAGTACGCCTTTTTCTAAACATGTCAGTCACGATTAATTACACGAGCAATGGATTCACATCGCATTATTCAGCCAGTGTAATGTTTTAGATGAGCTAGTCGGCATTCGGTAAATCGAGAACGTTCAAGTGTGTAAATTCGACTTGTCATGGGATTAAAGGAGAGTATAGATGCAGTTCTGCAGACCATGGAGCACGAAAAAGAAGCTAATTTTCGCACAAGACGTTCCACCCAAAATGGCTAAGTTTATTCATATACGTTAAGGTTTTGAGACTTAGTTTCTGTTTTGGAGTACAGCCCATTTTCATTATTATTTTAGCAATACCACTCTTTACGGCGCATTTTTTGCATGACTTTTTCGCTCAATATGGGTGATTGCAAATGGAAATGGCTTTAATTTTCTCGAGAGAAATAATGTCATACGGTTGCATGGAATGGTGCTTAAGGCTGTTGATGACTTTAACCTGTTGGGTAGAGTACCTATTGGTTGTTTTTCCTAGCCCTTTTCTTCGCAATAACTGAAAGTATTTGATAATAAAATACTGGAAACTAAGCGTGTACCAGTGTTCAAAAAATTGTTATTTCTGAAAGAAAAACCTACGAGAGACAAACGAGTTTAGATATTATCTTCCATAGTCTCGGTCAGGCCTTTATCAGTCTTACGGTGCCGCAATAATGCAAAAAGTATTTTGAAATAATGCATAGACTAATATTTTAGTCGTAGGGTGCATAACTGAAGGAATATCTTCTCCCACATCTTTGAGCTCCACTCCTAGTGCTCACGTACATCAACTCTGTTAATCCACCGCGAAGGACATAAAATGTTTCACATAAATATTTTTAGCAAAGTCTAAAATAATATTAAATTATAAAAGCCTGAATAGCATATCTAAAATATTATGTTGCCTAACCTTCTTCGTCCGAGGATGCATTCTTACGTGAATATTAATACCAATTCAGAGTAGTTCATATATGTTTTACTTGATGTCCATCTGTGTTTACCATATCATTTTAGTCCTTCCGGCGACTAATCGAGATTATTATTACTTTTCCACCGAGTCATTAGCCTTCTCACCCGGGACATAATTTTTATAATTGTTTTTTAAAGAGGTTTTTCAATAGGTAGTGCAGCTAATTAGTTGATTTTCTCCCTGATACCTGTTTCTAAATCTGCTACGTAGTATTAACAGAACATCTTGTATTTTTCTGGTATAGCTCTTTTTTCCTTTGTATTTATGCAGTTGCTAAATAGCTACATTCACATAAATAGTTTCTCTAACATTTTAACATACTATAGTGTGGTGCATGATGGTGAAATATCACCTCCTGATATGTACCTACTTGCGGGTTTTGCTAATGCATTAACAGTCGTAGTTCATAGTGTAATGCATGTTGGTGATAACTCATCCCCTGCCACGCACCCTTGAGGTGGCTCTCAGGTATTGCATAGATGTAGATTAGCTAAATTTCACTGAACCTACAACATAAATAAAATTGACATATAGAGGTATGCATAATGGATGCGCTGTCCATCACTAAAATTCATGATATCATAACAATGAATTAAAATGAATAGTGAGTAGATGCGAAGATGTAAAGTAAAACAATATGAGATTCACTGAATAGATCAACTTATGAGAAAGAGATATGAAATATAATAATGTAATTTCAGCGTCTTCGGTGTATAATAATGTAGTTGAAATAAAAGAAGACTCTTAGAAGAAAGCGGATGGAATGCATAGAGGAGCTCCGAAAGATGGAAATAAGTGGAAGACGAAATCTGAAAGAGAGAAAGCGAATAAAGTTTGGATTTGGTCATCGCGAGAAGATGATGCAACAAAAACATCAGAATAAACAATAGAAAAAAGTGCCAGAAGAAGGAGAAATCTAGGAGTGTATAATAAAGGCAATGGAATATAAAATAGTTCCGGATCAAAATTAAATATTTTTTTTCATTTTAATACAATTTTTCGAATCAATTTTTTAAGCAACCCGGAATGTCAACACCGTGGTCACCCATACCAGGATGCCGGGCATAATCCCTTTTTGGCAAAATATAATCCCGTTTTCATTTTATTTCTATTTTTAATTTTATTTATACCATTTATTTTTCCTATTTCAATTCTTATGACTAATTTTTTATAGTTATGATCGGTGATCAGAGATTCAGGTGGTTTCCACGTTTAAAAAAAATGAGAATAAAGCATCAAATTAAATAAAAAAAGCAAAATATATAAATATATAATCCCACCACCACTTTCCTCAATCTGCGGACGTCCTAGGTTTAAATTCTAGACAGGATCGAACCTCTATGGGCAAAGATGAACCTCAATTTACGTTGTTCAGCAAGCACTTGTGAGGGTCAGAAAGAAGCAAACAACGGTGTAAAAGCTATGCAGATGAAAGAAAAATTAAAATTATCTGCTTTGCAAATGAAATCGCCTTTACAGCTCAGAATTTAGGGAACTAATAGGTATTTTAAAATGAACTCTAAGGCAACATAACATACAAATATTTCTTATAAAGAAAAATCTATCCTAGGCAAGTAAAGCTTTACGGAGAGGCGTTGAGCCACTAGAATAGAAAATACGGAAATTGGAATAAATCAGCTAACATTGAATCACCAAAACATAGTATGACAAACGTTCTTGGGGCTATAGAACAGGAAATTTGGAAGAAAATATCACATCTTGATAACTTCATTTGCTTGGCGAGGAAGCAGTATTAAATCAAGGACACTACCCTGCTCCTCGTTGAAAAACAACTCCGCAATCATCCTCGATAAGCCAGAATTATAAAGGTATCAAGTCCGGATGACTGAGATTTATTTGCAAACGAGCTTCCCGGTCTTGAGCTTCTTTAATCTCCTAACGCCCTAAAGCAGATAATGGTGGCATTCCCAAGAAAGACAATCTGACTGACTGACTGCTCAGATTGTCTCATCGTCATTTCCTACTGCATTATGAATAGGTGCATATCCAGCAGTTAGGTTAAAAGATCACTTTCTTGGTAAAAAAAGAAGGCCATCTTCCAGAGTTTGGGCTCTTCAAGTTCTCGTTTTCAAAACTTTAATTGGCTATGGGAAAGGAAATTAGGCCAAAAGATATGAACACAAAGTAGAATTTGATCAGATTAGATTTCAATTAACTTATCCAATCAAGTTGTAAGAACCAAAGAACATTTTAAATCTTTTATTGACTGAGAAGTCAGTCTTTGCTCATTACTTATCTATTTGTAACCACATGTCTGATTAAAATTCTTATGTTATACATGTTTGTGACAAGGTGCAAATTTGGATTTGTAGAAAATTTCAAAATTATATCATTTGCCAAGTTTTTCGGATCGAAATTGCTATGCGACCTTGCACCAAATAATCAGTCTCCTCTTTAACAACTACAGGTCCATCCTACCAGACAAATTATTCAATTTCATTGGCCTTCAGTCAGTTGTTTTATCCTGTTCCCTTTTATTATTTGCTTATCTCCGTTATCATCCACCCCAACCACCACTTCCCTTAACCCTCCTTATTTTCAAATCGATACAAATAAGTACTAGCCATTACAGAGTATGAGCCCCTCGAAAATGACGCGGTGTGGAAATCGGTCGGGGTGTTGACCAATAAAAAATTGCGTAATTTGCAAAGTTTATTCATTGAAATTATGCATTTACTCCCTGTGTTGTATTTACGTCTGCCAAAGTCCCCGTGCGCTTTGATTCGCCACTGGCGGTTGTGTTGAAATCCTACAATCTGAATACGACTCCTACACCCTGTCCTGTTGACCTGAATCAGCACTGACGACTAGCACTTTTTTATTCCTACCTCTTGCGATTCTTTTCGGTCATTCAATTGAGAGGGGTGGGACAAAGCACCACAAAAAGGGTGAAAATGGTACACAGCGTTCGAGCGCTAACGCTAAGTAAAATAATATCACCGTGATAAAATAGGTATGTATACATTTGAGCAATGGTTGCCAGCTGCTTATATTTGTAGCACTTGCACTTGGGGCGGAATCTCTGAATAAAGATTTTTTTCCCCTGTTATAAGTTCGGAGAGATTTTCGGCTCCGACGGTGAATCTCAGTGGTGAATAAGACCAGAGAGTATACATTCTTTACGATTAGAGGTACTTCTTGTTATTGTCAGCACGTCATAATTAGCAGGATTATCTCAATTTTGGTTATCAATCAACTATACTGATGAAGACGTGTATCCTGCAGATGACGTTAATATGAATTGATGCTTCCTAATGGAGTGTTTATACCTAAGCAATCTCTAGAACAGGCTTGATTCAAAGATATACCGCCTCAATAGAGCATCTATTTCATTCCAAGGCATGTGAAAACAATACTTCGGCGGCCTTTTGCCAGAGAAACTTCTGAGGCAAATCAGCATCCGAAAATTTTGCAAAGACCATGTAAAAGGATACTCCTAGATTTAAAAAAACGCACATAAACTTTATCTTATCCCCACTATGCACCAAGATTTCAAGAGAAATTTTAAACAAACCGTTCGTCATCTGGTACTAAGGCTAATCCTACAAATCTTAATAAAAGATATCTAACAACCGCTCCGCCAAAGATTAGACAGAAAAACAGAGAATGTTAAAATGCCTTTTGTCAACGTTAAGAAATAAGATCACCCCCATTAAAATCGTCCGCAGAACTTTTGGTTGGGTAAAATATTTTATTCCGTAACTAATAATTGTAATATAACCAATAACACCACTAGGTGCTACATGGGCACTGTCAGAACATAGTTTTAGTAAATCAAGCACAATTCACTTTTAAACAGTTTTATGCATTCTATACACCCAAATGCATTACCCTAATGAACGATAAATTACTTAAGATGGAGGGAAAAAGAGGGCGAAAAAAATTTTAATCATAAGAAAAGAACTTGTAAAGGGTAGAAGACTACCATGGAAGTAAAGTTACAACTTGTGGTAGGATATGGAACTGGAAACTGGAAGATGTGGAGGAGTGAACATATTTACATCATATTAAAGAATTTAATAAGACGATGGAAAACTGGAAAGGGAACCAAAGAGATGATGCATAAAATATCATATCAACTGATATTATTGCATGGAGAAGAGAGATGTGGACAAAGAGGGACTTAAGTCGAATTTATACAGCAGAAACAAGGTTTCTGAGAGGAATAAACCATACAAAGAGAGAGGATAGAATAAGAAATGAAAACATAAGAGAAAGGCTTGGAGATATAGAGACTCTAGAAGAATTAATCCAAAGAAAATGTTTGCAATGGTTGGGACATATTATGAGAATGGAGGAAATAGAATACCTAAAATGACACTGGTTAAAAAAGAAATAGAGTAGAGACCTGGAGTATGAACAAGAACAAGGTGGAAAAATCAAGATCAAAGGATGAGGGATGGAACTAGAGTATTGTGGATGAGGAGCAAAGCCGGAACTACAAAAAATCAAGATGATAGTTCAGACGTCCTTTCACAGTGGAAACGCCATAGGATGATGACGATGAAATTTATAGCCGACCATTGTATCAACTGCAGTAATTCTAAAAAAAAGTTATTAGAACTTTTAGAGTTCCACTTGTAGCATTCTGTTTCCCCATTTAATGAAATAAATTAGGAACAAGTTCCCGAATTTTAGTAAAATACAATTGGCAGATTACAGGCCTCGTAACGCTGACCCATCCAGAACACAACCTGACAAAGGCATGTTCTAAGAACAAATGGCAAGAACGACGATTGCCTGGTGGAAATAGCCCCCAGTTTATAAAATTTGTGAACAGACATTTACACCAAGCATTTATTTAGGTGAGACGTTTTCCTCTGGGTATCGTTAACATAATTATGACTACGCTATACTTCAATGTTTCTTAACCCGCCAGTGATCAATCCTTGAAGTAAAAAATAAATTAAAATCTACGAACCAAGCCTTTGTGGACAAATGAGCATTAAATTTAGTGACTAAAATGGAAATTAAAAAATTACCTATAAAGAATGCGAAAGAAGAAATTAACATGAAGAAATTCTGCTAAAGCGAGTACTATTTCATCTCTCCAAACTAAGCACTAAGGCATCCAATGTTTACGCCCACATTGTAATGTTATAATAAATTTCGAAAACAGTAAACAGTGACTGTTGCCCCCTTCTACCATGATAAAGATATCACACTGAATGATACGTGGTTTCGTATATGCAACAATCTCTAGAACGAGTCGCAAGGATTGGAAATTATCAAGCGCTTAGGTGATTATTTACGACCACTGAAAGATGCACGCCGGGATGAATGTGATTACGAGTAAACAAGCGTCGCTTAGCACGCGGAGTGTGAGGAAATAACGCCAGCTAAAACACGGCGGGAACATGTTTAATGCTTCCAATTCGGCCCGAAATCAACGCGAGAGATGGAGAGGGAAAGAGAATAGGCTTAGTAAAGAGGCTTGACAAGGGAATTAGTCAGTAGAAAGAAACGTGTTTGAGATTGCGTCGCCGCGTCCCAAAGCCACGTTAGATATACATACGTGCGTTGTCGCCGAAGCGGGGGGAGGAATAAACATGGGAGTCGAGGACGTTGCTGATAAAACCGCGAGATGTGGGATGTAGGATGGGTATCAACCCGCGCCATATCAAAAAAATAGAAGAAGAGAGGATGAGTTCCATTGTTACATCCTCGATCGCAACAGCGGATACCACCATAAATAAAAGTAGATAAAAAGTGAACTGCCATTATTTTCCTTTTCTCAGCGACTTCGTTATGGCATGCGCCTTTGCAGAACCGAATAAATTCGAAAAGAAAAAGAATGAGCTGGAATTCCTCTTTATATAATCAGAAAATGCTCGAAGAGGAGGTTTCCACACTTCATTAGGTAAAAAACATGCTATTTTCTGTGTTACTGACATAAGTTTAAAAGTCGAAAATTTTACTTGGTGGAAGATCATCATAATGATAGCGAAACAAACTTTATAACTTCCACAGTTTATTTCAGAACGTACAACAGATTTCGGCAGTTATGGAAATGGAAATATCGAGGTATAGCAGTATTCCGGAACTTTATATAAGTCTGAGGGGAATGGTGTAGGTAAAAAGGTAGGGTAATAATAAACTGTGGAAGCTACGAAGTTCGTTTCACTATCAATATGTTACTGACATCCTATTCGTCATGTGATTTGATGTGTTTTTCCAAATACTGAGGATTTCGAACAAAACAATGAACTTAATTCAACAAAAAAAATCTGTATAAATGCACCGAGGTGAGAAACCCTTCTCTTTATTACATAAAAAGGCATTAAATTTTCTCACTGTTTTTCGCTCAGCACTGACAATTTAAGCTTAAAAACATTAAAAATGTAATTTTGTACGTCCATCTTTTTTTAACTTTCACAAGTTTTAGTAATCACGGTACAACTCACGACAATCTTCATCAGTTAGACTGACAGTGAGACAAATATATAAATTGATTTTAAAACTGGCAGGCTAAATGCTCATAAGTTTCAGCTACTTGTGGAGACGTAGTTACGTCGTTAAATTATTTCAATAAATGCTATTAATTTAGCATCACCTTAACTTTTACAGATTTACGTTAAAAATCCAAACAGTATCGTTTAAAATATCAGTCCTGCTTTAATTCCGAAATATTTTAGGCAAACACAGTCTCGGTATATAGGATTCAGCGTCAGGGTCATAACCATCTAATATCCTCGCATATCCTAAGGTAAATATCGGAATTGAATCCAAAACGGGCAACCAGGGTCTCTCGTAAAATTTCAAACCCTCGTGAGGTTTCAGTATCCCGCTTTCGAAAGCTAAAGGTCCAATGTAGTGTCCTCCAAAACGGCCATCAACGCATAGAAGATATTTAAAATTGAATCACACAATATGTCATGCGGATACAAAATGAACTGGAACAGAGATTTCGTTGGTTGATCTCGTATAACCAGGATAAAACGAATGGCCGGAAACACCGAACACCATACATATCAAACAGAAGGATGCTAAAATGAATAGGGACATGCAATAGTTAAGTATAGCTCTTTCTACATATAAATAATACATTTCGAGCTCTAAAATATGAAAGAGCCGTCATTCAGTGTATAAGCTGGTAATTAAAACGAAAATAACCCTCAGAAATACTCCCACGGCTTTGAGAGCTCCCGCAGTTGAAGGGTTTACCTTTCAATTTGGGAAATCTCTCATATCAGCTTTTAAATTGGACATGAGCAACCCGCAAACCATATATATATTACTGATCTTGATATTTTTTATAGGTACGTGTGCTGTTTTCACTTTATGCAATTTATTTCCATAAACTTTATTAAACAATCAGGTACACCGACGAAAAAGCGTTGCTCATCGTTATTCTATATACTCAGTACACACCATATCAATTTTGCAAAGGAATTTCAGGTGGCGGAATATTTTCGATTGAACCATGTCAGTACATACCATATATTTTCGATTGAACCATATTACGTTCTCAAGTGAGACATTTAAACTAGTGAAAAATCATGCAGAATCAACTCATACTATTCATTCGGTAGTGTGCCAATGAACAGAAATTTTTCCGAAATGTTTTTCGGTTTTAAGGTTCAAACTTGGATCCGCCTTATCGACAAAAACAAATTACTATTAAGAAATTACGCTAAATACTTAAAGCTAGTTAATAACAACTTAATAGGAAGGAGCATTAGACATTAGACCACTAAGAAATACTTTTAATTGATTAAAATTAATATTGAATTGTATCGGATAAGCATTTCATTATTGTAAATTAATGTATGTAATATGCGTCCTGTATTTTTTAAACGCTGATCAAATGAAAGACATTTCACGCGGCCGTGAGAATTATATAACATTCTCCTAAGTATCGTCAAATTTCACTGCGCGTAAAATTCAGTGATAAAATGATTTCATTTTAGGTAAAGTTATAATGATTTTCTACTTGCTTGCCTCACTTCTCACATATTTCACTTCCTTGGAGGATATTCTGTCAATATATGCATACAATAGTTATCCTCGAGGAAATCGAAATCTTTACCTCTTTCATTCTATTCCAATCATCGAGAGATTACAGATATGAAGACCCTTCAGATTAATCGAATCTAATTACTTTCCCATATCTAAAACAGGTCATTAAATCACTTTATCAAGGATGTCATATCAGATTAGCCACTATATATTCCTAAATCACAAAAGCCATCGAAGAAAAAATTAAGGTTAGCCTTGAAAAAACTGGGGATCATTTGACGAGTGGAGGAACAAGTAATGAGGAAGTCAAAGCAAGGTTTTTTTTTCACTGTACAGTACCGTGCAACAGGAAGGTCGCCATTGAAATCTGCAGCGAATATTTCAGAGCCATCTGGGTGATAGTTTATCGCACAGCAATTAAATACAATCCTACATAGATTGACCACGTTTGAAAGTGTTTTAAGTAAAACAGGAAAGTAAATGGGCTATTTGATAAATTAGGAAGTCCCTCCAAATACGAACAACCCAAGCAACATACTGAGACATGTATTCAGCGGACCCGAGTTTATCCCTGACACTGATGAGATTATTATACTTCTTCAACTAATCATTAATTCGGCTACATAATTCATATAAATGAAATAGAGGTTAGTTAACTATTTATTTGCCTCTAGCACAGTTAGTGACCAAAATATAACAAAAAATACGCACCCATAAATACAATTACAACATTACCTCATAGGCATAGAACATATTACATATTTGGGTATTGTTCTCGGGCTCTGCACCAGGCTTCATATTGGCCGACGTTTCGGAAAACGACTTGTTTTCCATTTTCAAGGCGTGTTACTCGCTCTACGAAGGATTATACACTGAACTGAATTGACCGTTTGACGAGTCCAACAATTAAGCTCGGCTGTTGTCTGATTGGCTGATGTTCCTTTGAAATATTTTCTGTTCTTTCCTTATGTTTTTCATGCAATTTACTATAGGTTCCCAAGTACTGCTCAGATGAAAGCCAGCATCCCGATTGAAATTTTTTTAGATTAAGGCGGATTTCGATCGCTTCCTTGATTATGCGATCCCAGTAGCGTTGTGAGCGGCTAAGAATTTTTGCATCTCCCCATCGAATGGCATGATCTTAATTTATGCTATGCTCCGACACTGCCGACTTCTCTAATTGCGCTAATCTAAAACGCCTTCGGTACTCTCTCAGCATATTACATATTGTATTGAGGGTCAAAAGTGATAATGCATCAAATACCTAGTGCAATTGTTCGTGGAATATAAATCAACTAAATTTTCCAAAAGTCTCCTTTCCTCAGCTCAAAGCTCTTTCTTCTTGTCGATACACACAATCAAAAAACATCATCATCATCATAACATAATAATCATTTATAATAGAGCAGGTGCATAGAAAAATTTCAAGATGAAGAATCCTACCTACCTCGCATTAATAATGCTATATCTACGTCCACTATCCTACGAGCCGAACCAAGGGCGTGTGGCACGGGGTGATAGGAAATGGGATGGGGAAGAGGACAAAGGTTAATTGCGTGTCAATGGAACGTCTTGGCTGTCACGCTGTATTTGTTATAACCAGTAACGGTACGTGGAAAGAAGATAATTTTGGACCTTTCAGTTCAACTGTGTATCTCTCTTATATCGTAGTTTGTGTCAATTATAGATATATAGTGCAGGGTAAAAAAATATCCCCCGTGCCATACTGAAGCACGTCTGGTCTGAATTTTTCTAGTAATTTAAGCCAAGCGTGTAGCTTCCGAGTTCCTAACAGCACCCAACCTAAGTATTCCTTTCTTCAGCTATTTTACAACCTCTGTTCACCCGTAGCAGATTTTAACGAAGCGTGGGACTTTCCTTCGTGCTTAATTATTTGCAGAATTTAACCTAATAAATATATTTAGACAATCATAAATAAAAACCGATCAACGCGCTACACAGCGTCAACAAGCGAATTCCGTCTAAAAAATCGGGTTGGGCTGGGCCAAGGACCGGGATTAACGTAAATACGCCAGCGCATGTGGATAGTAATCAGTAGCAGAGCAGGTCGTTGTTCACCTTCTTTGCCAATATTCTAAAAACTGCAGATACTCCCTCTAAGGCACTTATACATATGCAAGGTGCTAAGACCATTCTACCTTCGTAGCGGAAGTAACCCTAAAGTCTTGGATATGCCTCATTTATGCAATCTGCGGACAAATGTTTCGTATGTTTTGCCCAAACCAAATATAACCCTTTTCAAACGATTCTTTCTTTATTTGGGGCCAAAAATTTTCAATAGCTTGCCACAGAGTATACAAGTCAGTTCTAGCATCAAAACTTTCCTAAAGCAGGTGAAACTCTGGCTATTTACTAGTGGAAATATGATTAGGGATCTATTTTAGAGATTGTTTGCTATCAATATCCTTTTTTTGTACTTTTGTGTATTATATTAAATTATATTCCTTTGTTTTTTACCTATATATATTATTTTTCCGTTACAAAGAGTTCCTCTTTCCAACTGGAGATATTTTGTTATATAAAAAATTGTGCCAGTATTACTATAATATTTTGAAGGTGACTCCACTAACAGGCAAATGCCTTAGGGATCACCTAAAGCTCCAGTCTGTGTTTATTGTTATATATTATGTACAACTTGATGGAGAAATAAATGTACTATCATTATTATTATAATCTAGGTGGCCATCGTGTTGTTCGCAGCGTTGTTTGCAGTGTTCTAGTAATAGTGTTAGAATAGATGATCCTGCAAGCATTATCTGACTGATCCCTGACTAACCTGATCTGACTGATTTTAAAGGGGTAGGTATCCACGAATGACACAATTGTTGGAGTTTATGGCCTTACTTTGAAATTAATGAGAATGCAGGACTTCACTGTTCGCAGGAATTTTTTGCACCAAAAGTGAGTTGGTGCAAAAAGGTGAGGTACAAAGAGGGGGTGGGCGTCCAAAAATCAAATAAATACGTGTATTTCAGCAACAAGGTGGCCCTATTCATCGCACTGAAGGGAGGCACTTGCAACGCGAAGTTTGAAGTATGTTGCCCAGGAGGCGCCATGCTAAGGTAATTTAACTGAAAAATATGCGTATTTATTTAACATTCTGACGCCCAGTCCTCTCTATGTACTTAACCAAGTTTAGTGCAATAACTTCATACGACCACTGGAATTCTGAATCCTCACTAATTACCTATAAGACATTCAGGATGAAAATATATAGTAGATAATGTGCAGATCAGATACCTATCAGGGAATATATTGTGCAATGAAATAAACTGACATTTACTTAGCACTTACAGCGCGGGCTTCAAGGTAAAGGGCTTCAAGGGCTCCATAAAAAACGACATCACACATTGGCCCATTCTAGCGCACTTGCCTCATTGTCAGTGAGTTGGGAGGCATCGACCATTCCTGGAGATAATGTCGCACCTCCTTTCAGGAACGGATATAAATTTAAAACCAAACTCAACCGAAATTTTCCGGAGAAGGCCCGAGATCGTCTCTCTGTGCTTCGGAGCACTGAGACTTTTTTACGACCACTTGGCGATCAGAATCCGCGCTTTTTTCCTCTTTTATTTATTTTTTCCACTCGAAAAAAACAGCTCCCTGTTTGTGCAACCGGCGCGAGGCACGATGAAGGGAGGGAAGGGGAAAGGAGACAGCATCAAGGCGAGGAGATGGAGACGACAGACTGATCGTTAAACTGACGACGAGAGCGCGGAGAGAGATTAACCATGGGAGCCAGCGGGAAGCGCGAGGCAACTGTTTAGGAAAGGGGGGAGGGTTTGCCGACGCCACCGCGATGATACGCGGGGACGAGTAAAACAGAAGAGGAGCTTGGAGGGCGGGGGAGGGCGGCGGGGAAAACAAAAGAAAAACGGAATGCGAGAAAAGGCGGTCAAAGGTCGCGCCACCTGTAAGCACCGCGAAAAAAAAATAACGCAATCCCACTTCCCCTCTCCCAACCCTCCTTATTGATTCAAGGACAATGGGGCTGTGTCGTCACGAGCGCACAAAGTTTGTTGATCATCCCACCTCCTCAGTATCATCATCATCACCATCATCCTCTCTTCCTCCTCCTCAAAGAGATTTAAAGAGGTTGACCATAAAAATGTACGCATACCTACTTCGGCAAACGAAAGAGAATTGCGACACGCGCCTCGGGCAGGTGGAGAGAGGGGTGCGGGGCGAAAGTGCGTTTGTTTCCATGCAAATGAACACGGGGCGAGTTATCCGAGCGCATGTGTGTGTGTGTGGGAGCGGCAGGCGCGTGCACGGCGGCACTCGCCGGAGAGAGATAATTTGGCCGAGAGATAAAGCGTTTTGTGGCCGTGTTTGCGCCCTCTCCTCCTCGGAGTCGCTGGAGCAACCGCACGCCGACTTCACGCCACCCGTCCTCCTCCACTCGCTCATACGCCATCTCCCGGCTAACGGTCTCCATCCAATTGCGGGGGCACGCTTAAAAACCCTTTAAGAGAGGAGCGGAGGATTTTTGAATTTTCCTGGGATTTATTTGCTGTGCAACCGCCATCCCGAGGTTGGATCCGGGAACGGTTTAAGGGGTCGTCAACGTTCACCGCTGATGCTGAAGATAAAATGGAAGGATAAAATAAGAAATGAAGAAGTATACAGAAGAGTAAAATACCACGAGGTCTTTTAATCTTCTGTATACTTCTTTTACTCTTCTGTATACACCACAACATTACCGAGAAGATGAACCAGATGGATAGGGCACACACCGAGGCAAAATGGGTTTCTGAGGAATGTGATTGAGGGAAAAATAGAGGAAATGCTCTCAAGAGGAAGACCATGGAATAAATACATAGACAAATAATGAAGTAAGTACATAAGAACTATTATGGAGTAAGGCAACTAGCATTTGATTGGAAAAGATGGAGGGCTGCAAGTTAACCAATCTTAGTGCTGAACGACCAATGATGATGAACACTAACGAGTCACCGTAAGCTAATGCTTAAGGCACAATCAAAGTATATCCAGAGAAAATTCAGAGAAAGTTCCAATTCGTGGAAATTTTCCAAGAAAGAAGGAAGACAAAGCGATTCAAGACCACTGGAAAATCTCTATTGAAACTCAACAAACATGAGGACTCAATTCCAAATTAAATTCATCAAACAAGTTCTATGTTCATGAAAAAATGTCGAATGGAGTAATTGCGTCGGGTAGTATGATGCAGAAACCTGTTCTCTGATAAATAAAGATGAGAATAGGTCTTAGACATTTGAGATAGAGAGTGAGTAGGAGAATGGAGAAAGTGTGATGGGCGGTAAGGAAGACGAACGAGAAAGTGCTCAGCGGTAGGAGATTAGGAGAAGGCAAAGACGGTGGTTAGACCAGGTGAAGTGGGGCAAAGGGTTGATGGCATCCATGATAGAGAGGGTGATGTTGGATTGACGCGGAACGAGAAGAAAGATAATAAACTTCACAGATGGGATGAAGAGGGGTAGGACGCATGCCTAACTGGAGAATTAAATCATTCAAGGAGACCAGGGCCTGGGAGAGTAAAAGTGTTTCCTCTTCAATTAAAACCTACCCAAACTGATAGATCTCCTCTAATAATAATAAAATGCGTATGTATTTTACAAATCAAAGTGAGGACGTAATCCTAGCGCCACTATGCAATGATAGATCAGACGATAAAGATAAAAATTAGATTAAAATGTGTAATGGATAAGCTGAAGGGTATAGTTGTTGCGAAACATTGTGGCAGTGCGCAGATGACGCATTTCAGTGGGAGAGTCTGTTACCTACGAACTAGCTCCCCATGGGGGAGTAAGGTAGTGTCCGCGCTTGACTACCAGGGTCCACATGGTCCCAAACCATCGTTACCAAGTTAAAAATGCTAAATCTGTAATCCGAATTGACTTACTAGCTCTCTAGGGCATTTAAAGTGCATAGAGCGATAATCGTCGGTAGCGCACATTTTTTTAAGGAAGACGAAATAAATTCTTGGGCCTCATTTCACTTAAGTGCATCTGTGTATGCGTTGGAGCTCACCAGACAGGCAGTGATGTAAATGATACAAACATAAACTTTTA
Source organism: Pyrrhosoma nymphula (assembly GCA_963573305.1). Taxonomy (NCBI): domain Eukaryota; kingdom Metazoa; phylum Arthropoda; class Insecta; order Odonata; family Coenagrionidae; genus Pyrrhosoma; species Pyrrhosoma nymphula. The sequence continues at coordinate 20,441,044 of OY754328.1, forward strand.
AAATTTCTTTCCTAATTAAAGCATGTTATGACTTCAATTTTCGGCGCGGTTTAACTAAAATTAGGCGGAATCGGCGTTACACCTTGATATTTTTAGCAGAATTTATAATAATTATAAATTTATTATCTCGCGTTTAAATAAAACCTTTATTTTTAGCGAAAAATTGATCCAGCCCTATCTCACAATTAGACCGAACACAATACCACCCATACTCTAAGTGGAAGAAAACTCACCCAAGCGAGACTCGAACCCGCGACCTTCGGGCTAGCAGGCGAGGACTTTACCCTGCCGCCACTGAGGCCAGCAATATAAGTTATCATCTGCCATAAGGCTACGTGTTAAATTGCCATTGAATTGCCAAAATACCAAATCGGTAAGATACAACTTTTATCACTTTTTCCTTTAGATATCACTGACACGTATGCAAAGTCCCACGCGAATCTATACGTGAGCAGAAATAGCTCCAAAAAATTAATCCAATTTTATGGATCCAGTTTCTTTGATAGGTTGCGAACACTATCGGCGTTTTTTGAGGCAGCTTTATTTGGATCGTAAACGTTGCGTGAAACGCATTGCTGGCAATTTCCCTCCCTCTCTAGTTCAATGCAGTTATGTTGGCAGCGTTGCCTACAATGTTCTCTCTTCTCCCCTCTTATTTGTAGACCACTTCCACAAGAGGCTTCCCCTCTTTGACTTCCTGCTTCGCGCAGACGATTGCCACCAAGTTTTGCTACCACTGTAACTCAGGTACTCCCCTCGCACCATTCACTTTCAGCGCAATCGGATGGAAATCATTAAGTATCAAATTTCACCCCTCTATTCAGACCCTCTTTTTGCTCAGTGCATTCTTCCTGTCCTCTCCTCCTTCCACAAATGCATTTACCAACCAAGCAATCCTTGCCCTGCGCCCTTGCAGTGGCCACTATCAGGGCAATACATATATAGATTTATCATTGCTCCGGTGAGTATTCGTTAACTCGTTGCAAAACCGTACAATAACTACTAGGCAAAATATTCTCCCGAGATTTGCAGCCAATCTACGGTTTACAGACAATGCTACTGGTTCGAAAGAAGGCTTCCACTACCATGAATACATTGTACAAACATTCAGTACTCTTAAATGCCGCCATCAGGGACACAGAAGAGCAGTACGCAAGAGACAGATCTGTGCTTCGGCAATCGCAGAACACACCTGGAGTGGAACCGAAAAACATCATAAATTTGGAAGATGCCAAGTTAATTCTTGAGGAAAGACGCTATTTCCCAATAATAATTATTAGAGAGGCTATTCAGATTAAAAGGAGTTTTTAAACTTCAATTGAGACGATGGTTACGCGATCTCCAACGCTTGGAAACGTATTTTTCACGATTCCCAGCAAAAAGCGCGCAACAAGAATTCGGCACCATGCTAAGCGAGACCAATGTAAGGCGATCAAAAAGGCATCGAATACTTCGGACCTGAAGATGCAGGCTGACAAGCCTGCGAAATATGTCATCCTGAACAGGAAGAACTGACGCGGAGGAGAACCCAAAGACCCTACGCTACTTACAGTTTGTTCCCAGATTACGTTCTTTAAAACTCACCTCGGCTAAGAATTAATTCAGTCCTCTTTTCTTTCCTTTTGAGTTTCAAAGAGGTTTCTCATCTTCTTCCATACCACTAACTCCTTTTCTTCATTCGAATGCCTTTGGGTAACCATGAGTCGTTACCTACACCATTTCACGATATCTCCGATAAGTAAATATTCAGCAGGCTTTACCCAGTCTGATGTTTTTTGCATCAAAATTATTTATGCAATTTTTTTTACAAATTATGTTCTATTATGCGGGAGAGGGACTCAAAGGGATATCAAATTCTTTTAAGCGTTGAAAAACAACGGAGTTTGAAATTCTGAAAGATATGGTGAGAATTATTGCCCGAAAGTGTTACCATGTATCTTCTTTTGCCACTTTCTTCGACCTGCGGATGCTACCTCCAAGGCATATATATGTACCTACATCTTCAAGGTCTAATTTGCTCTATATTTGTAAAGGAAATAGACCTAAAATCATGGATGAGCCACACTGCTTGCTCTACGAAGAAATCTTCCACATGTTTTGCCCAAGCCAAATAACACATTATAGAAACGGCGTTTTGAGTAGGCATGCAGAGCATACAGAGTATACAGAGCATAAAATGTAACAACAAAATGATACATTTTCTAAATCATACTAAGCCACATTTAGTAGACAGAAAGATGGCTTGGATAAATAGCCAGATGTCCATTAGGCTAAGATAAGTTTTATAGTGTGTTTTCTGTGATATCTTCAGGGAAATGCCTTGGGGTCACCATAATCTCCTGTATTGTCTTGACTTGTTTTTTTTATTGTTTTCAGGCGACTAAGGGAAAATAAAATATAATTATAAGTGTTACATGACGAACAATGTTGAACTGAATTTCCCAGTAGCAGAAATCACGTATCCAAGTATCAAAATTCCAATAATCAACAAGAGCATTAAAAATTGAAAATGGAAGTTATTAAGATTATCCTTCATTCTTCCAACTTATCTCCATCCTATATGCTAAAGGTTAGTAGCCCGTAGAATATGATATTACGACTGAATTTGCCAGTTTAATCGACTGTTACGTCCGAGAGTACCATAAAAAACCTTAATGAAATCCTCAAAGTTTGTTTAGTTTATAATTAAGATTACTTAGTATTGCAAAGATAACGAGCGCTGAGATGATTTTTGAGGATATGATTAGGAATTTTTCTGAGATGATCCAATTCCTTCATACATCGTAATAGGACATACTATCCGCTTCCGTTTTCCTGGATTCTATTAATCGGAGGAGACACAGTCGCATTGCTGCTAAAAAAGGACAAATCTACACCCCACTTAAACTTTAAGGGGGGGGAGTGGGAACTAATTTCATAGTTTTGAGATTTGAGCGGCAGCAGGGCACCTTCCCCCTGGGTCAGGAAAGTAGTGGTGGTGTGATGAGAAAGGGTGGGCTACCGAAGTTAAATGGGGTATGCGAGTCGAATAGGGGATGACGATAAGAAAAGGCAGAAGGGTGTATAAGGGAGGAAGGGTGGGGGATGTCAGAAGGCGACGAAGGGGAATGATGGGGAGAGAGAGAAGGGTTTCACTGTTTTCTCTCGATTGCAAAGGAAGTGACCTAACTTAATTACGGATCTCCATTAAGAGAGGGTGTCCTCCCGGCTCCCGGGGACTCTTTATAAAAGATAATGGATAAATGGAAGACCCCGCAGGAGGAGGAGGGCGATTGGGGAATAGTGAGCCGGAAACGACGTTCGGGAACTCGGAAGTTACGGGATCGTTCTAAATTTTCCGTATGATCACCTACAGGGAAGAGGTTAATGCAAAGGAACGGAAGTCAAGTGTGTTTTGCGATCGGAAAAAAAGAGAAAAATGGTTGAAAATTTTTCATTATCATCGCATTTTCCCAGAGGAATAGATAGATAAATAGATAAACGTCTTTATTGGGGCGTGAATGCGACTTTAAAAGTCCCTTCTTCCATCTAACCCCTCGTCAGTATTTGAATACATTGAACATGACGAACACTGCAATATACAAAGCAAAGAAATAATACTAAAGAATATAGAAATAGAATATTAACGCGACATAATGAAGTATCAGAAATAGTGTAAAAAGATATGTATGTATGTACATTTAATGAACACCTTGCCCTCCACTTATCTTATCTTCTGTTTTCTTGGCTCATTTAAAAAGGCCATAGCACCCTTGTGAACACTTGAGCCATCACCTTTCACATATTTATAATGCACTCCCTTATTTTCACTGTTCACATTTTATACAGAGAAACATAAAATATGTACATACATTAGGCCACTCCTATGACGCACAGGTACGAAAGGCAATTCCCTGCCACGCTCCTCCTTGGTCAATCCTTTCTCCTCTCAATAAAAAAGAAACAACGCAGGATGGTTGCACTGATGCGCGATCCTCTTCCATATTTCACTCTGCTCCCAACTTAATCTGCATAGGTGGTGATCTCCATTACTATATCTCACTCCTCATACTTTGGTTTTTTAACTTCCCCCCGGAATCCATCTTGACCGCGTGCGTTATTCCCAATCGCTCCTTATTCTCTTCTTTTAACCCTTGTTTTTCCCCCGTTACTTGGTGTTGGTGCTTCGCTATTATTGCGCTGCCTGCCCTATTGGCTGTTGTGTTTCTCCACTCCTTATTATTGTGTATTCGCCATGAGTTCGTGCTACAAACGCCCAATATGGCGTACCTTTTCGTCTCCCTCGATTTTTGACAATGGCCCAAGCTGTTATGTTACAGTACTAACCTATCCCTCATTTCCATAGTGTATTTTTTCCTTATTTCCTGGAGTTTTTTCTCTGACTCTCTCACCACCAGAAATGTATTTTTCACATAAATATAATTTCATAATTTTCTAACGGCATCGGCATTAATCTTTCCACAGACCGTGACCTACCAATAAAAATGCACGGGCCATACCAGATGGTGATAAGATAAACATGATATGAGGTAATTTTTACGCATATACTCAAGTCCTCTCCATTGAAACACTTATTTTAGTGTTTTTTTATTTCCTTTATTAAGTTGAGCTAATCAAGAATTTTGTAATTCTCTACACATTGTCTGATTTTCCTCGCATCCAGGTTCTACCAGAAACTTCTATGTGCACCAATTCATTCCTCAGCGGAAACCAAATCAAAGACTTTAACTAGGAATGAAACGGGCCACACATTTTTCAATAAGGAAGATCAAGATTATCGTTTCTTCTTCAAGCTAGAAATATCCAACGACCTTCTCCTTCGGTATTCTCTCGTGTAGAAAGATTAACATCGCCCCTTTTGATAATTACTTTATTGTACTGGTCGAGTTGGTCAGAACAACAAAATATGCCCAACAAAAAAATCATATGTTGTTGCTGGAGTCTCAGGGACTGATCTGATGCCATTCCAAAGTATGTACATCAAATACTGAAACTGTATGTAGCACCATGCCAATTAAAATTTTCTAGAATGTTCCATCGGTTTGTTAAACTAATGGTCACATAGAAATTGAAGCAGACAAATACACTTTTATTCTGTTATTGGAGGAATGTCTCTCAGCCTGATGCAGAGAACTTTTGAGGCATGTGTTGAATAAATAATGTATCCTTAGTCGATTTTCTTTATTTCTTTGGATGCGATAAAGGTGTCCGGTTTGCAACGAACCAGCTGGACAAAAATTTTAAGACTATTGATTATCATCAATGTCGCACGGATAATTTATTTCCAAGTATTTTTCATTGAAAAGTTGCAGGTAGATTGTAACCAACTCAAATAAATGTAACTCCTCCCGAAAAAGCACGTCATTGCTGACACTGATTTTACTAGAGGAATAAAAATCAGCCACAATGAAGCCATTTATAACATGAAAACACCCAATCACAATGGAAACTGATTTAGTACTCTTCAATCGCAATGCTGTTATTTACTCATGGAGCTTCAGATCTGTGACTCTATCCTCAAAATTCTCGCTCAAGATGACGCCTAGGATTCCTAGCGCATGTTATGTTTATAAATATATAGTTAACACATTTTTAGAATATGCTGACTTATTGCCTTCACGCGACAACACGGAAAGAGGAAGAAAAACGTGGATCTCAACGGCAGTAAACCTCGTGAATGTATAAATGCTATGAATAAGGGATGCACACGAATGTAATGTCCCATTCGCAAACGGGGGACACAGGTGAAGAAAAACGGCATCTTGCTCCTGAATCCGATCGAATTGTACGTCCAATACTACGTCCGCAGAAAAAGTTGGCAACCAATACTTCTCGGTGTGGACGCAAAATGATGAGAAATAGCATGTCGGTAACCAAACGGAAGTGGGATAAATGGGAAACGAGGAATTACGAGGAAGAGAGAGACCTCACCGGAAAAAAAAACCTTACGGAAGAAATCACGGCCTTGATTCCACCCTTTCTGCGGCGAACCGATGCTCCCCGATCGGTTTGTTGAGGACGACGACGGCCCCGCAGCGCGAAAGCAACTTCGATCACTCAATTGTGATTAGCGTGCGTCTTTCCTTCCCCTTTCCCCACCAGGGGCAGGCACTCTTAGGGTAAAAGGGTGTAAAGGGAAGGGAAAAACAGTATGGGATCAATTAAAAGGAGAGAGGGTTGGAGACGGCATACATACGAGGACGGATGGGAGGTGGAAAAGGGGGTGGAGATGATGGAGTCGGAGGGAGGAAAAATATGAAAGGAGTACAAGGGAGAGGAGTGAGTGAGCCGTAAGGAAAGAGAGTAGGGTATGAGGGGGGTGAGAGAGAGAGAGAGAGGGGGGATAGAAGGAGGAGGAACGATCCCTGAAGACGGGGGTAGAGTGCGGTCCCAAAAATAAAAGCACAGCTAGTCGCCCGGGGAAAACGCCCAGACTGCACTAGTGTTTAATGTCGTATCCTAATTGTATTTGTGTACTAAGTGGAGGCAAATTGCTTGCTTAATTAGCCACCAGCGAGCCGAGTTTGGGAGGGCTATGAGGGAGGGATGGAGAGGGAGCGAGTGGTGGGGGAGGTGGGGAAGCTAGGAAGTCGAACAGGGGGGTAGGGTAAGGGAAGGAGTGTCGTCCTCTACCCCCCCCCCACCCCCCATCACTCCCCCCACTCCCTTATAGGATAGGTGGGGTGAGGAGCAAAGGGCGAGTGATGCGTGGGTCGGAGTGGGGAAATTGGGGTATGGGCTCTAATTGGATGACACAGAGCGAGAGAGAGAGAGTCAAGGAAGAGTTTTGGTAGCTGCGGGACCTGGGACCAACGTTTTAAGGGGGTGGTGTGGGGAAGGAAGGAAGGAGGGATAGCATGAGGCGTGGTGGGGAGGAAAGGGCGTGGGTCGCGGAAAAAGTGAAACGGTAAAGGTTGGGTTTTGGGGGAGGTAGTTGTGTTGAGTAACGAACGGCGTATGTATTTGAGAGTGCCGGTGAGGAGTTTATTAAGTGCATTTCGAAGCAAATAGCTCCACTCCTTCTTTCAACTCCCCCTTCAGCCCCCTTTTGCGAAGGAAAACCTCCTGCACCCTCTCTACCACCGCCACCACCACCGCCACTGCTTGCTTCTCCCCACCCTCGTCCTCCTTTCCCCACCGATTCAAAAAATATCCTCCTCCAATTCCCCTTGTGATAATAAGCTGGGTCACTCTTTTAACTCGCTCTTTTTGCTGTGGATTTTTTGAGCCGTTTGAGGGATAAAAAAAATATACACACGATTTGGACGAGCGATGATTGGAAAACGAAGTTTGGGAATTTACGAAAGGGGAGGAGAAAGCGTCTTCATCCGATGGACCCCAATTTTTTTGATCGAAGGAGTTCAATCACACCAGGGCAGGGGTCGTCAAGCAAGAGCCTTTTTGCAGGCATGAGAACGATAGCCTCCTGTTGCGCCTGATAAGGCGATCTCCCACTAATTTAGACATGCGCACTATCCCGGTACTGATTTATATTCGTTAAGTCGAGAAAGTTTCTAATGTTTATCATTCTCCCATAGGGGTAGATATTTTAATCTCATGCCAAGAAAACCATCCTTTTGTCCGTCCACTGAAATACTGTAATATTCCTGGATCTAATATATCTACCGTTTCAAAATTATTTTCGGATCAACTTCGTCCTGTTGATTTAATTGTCCAGTTAATGCACTCTATGATGCTAAGTCACTTGTCTCATAGCATTTACCATACCATTTTTACCATATCCGCTACCTACATTGACAGTATCAAGCGCAGAAACTGAAATACGGCGCAGAAACATAGGAAGGAGGATTAGAATAAATCGAATTTGGTGGCTTTTTCTTGAAATTAAACATTTCAGCTTTTCCTCTCTCAACTCAAATTTCTCTTCATGAAAGACTCCCCCTCCTCACAGTCAGTGCTCCACCCCCTCGTCCTCCTCCACCCATTCATCCTTCACGCCGTTACTAAGAGATTCTTTCCCGGTTCCCGATGTGATAATAAGCGGGGTGACTTCAAATTGTTTCTTTCCGGGAAGTTGTGTTTTTTTCTTCTGATTCATTTGAACGATGAAAATAAAATATATACACACGATTAGTACGAAATATGATCGGAAAACGAAGTTTGGGAGTTTATTGTGACAAAGTTTGGGAGGAGAGGAGAAATCCACTTCATCCGACGACCCCAAAATATTTGTAGCAAACGCGATTAATCGTACTGAAGACGACGTTTGACGAAAGACTCGTTAAACATGAGCCTAATAAGCGATAACAGAACGATAGTTTTCCCTTATACTCACAAATACGCGTATCTGATATTGGAATCAATTCCCTACAACAATTTTTTACACGTACACATTGGCTGCGTGCGTTTAAGTAACTCTTAAGCCAGTCCAGGGCTGTGCCCCGGATTCCGGCCTTATATAGTTTTTTAAACAGAATATTATGGTTTAATGAGTCAAATGCCTTTTTGATATCTATATACAAACTTGCTGTACGCTTGTTAAGATTGACAGCACTGTGCACACTCTGCATATGGTTTATTAGTGCACTCATACCGATTCTAAACCCAAATTGTCTACTGCTAAAGAAGTTCATTTTTTCCAAATATTTTATCAGCCTTTTTTTTACCAGTTTTTCTAGAATTTTGGAAAACACTGGGAGTAAGGAGATAGGTATATAGTTTTCCATCTTTTCTCTATTTCCTTTTTTATAAACCGGAATGACTGCTGACTTTTTCAGATCCAAAGGAAACTCGTCAGTAGAAATACTCAAATTCTAGACATGTGCTAATAACGGGGTCAAGATGGTATTTAGTTCTTTGACTAGGTGTCCACTGATTCCATCAATTCCTGGGGATTTATTACTCGATAGAGACTTAATCAATGTGGAGATTTCGTTTTCAGTAATAGGTTCCATGAAGAACGATTGCTGTAAATTATTAGTGGGGTATGGGTTGTCTAATATATAGGTATTATTATCGTTTTATACAGCCGAGTCAAAAACTGAAATAAAATATTTATTAAAAGCCGTATCAATTTCCGAGGGATTAGCAAAAGCTTTTCCTTCTATATTGAAAACGAACAGTTTACCAGAACTACCGTCTATCATCTTTTCCCCCGTGATTTCTCTCACTAACTCCCACTGGGCTTCAATATTTCCACTATATTTTTCAAATTGTTTCAAGTAGTAATTATTCGAAGCATTTCGTAGTTTAGTCCGAAGGCTATTTCTATATTTCAAAAAAGCTTCCTTTAGCGTTATTGACTGAGGGTGACGTTTGTGTTTCTTCAACAAATATTTTTTTCTTTTAATTTCTTTGAGCAGGGTGTCGGTGATCCATGGTTTTAATCTACGTTCCTTGTTTCTCAAGGTAATTGCATAGCTAGACATTTTAACACTATTATTCAGAAATTCCATTAGAATAGAAAGAGATTTCGATGCGTTAAGTTTGCTATATACTGGATTCCAATCAACATTTTCCATTATATCCTTAAGAGTTTTATAATTTACTCTGAGTCCTTTGTCTTGGTTCTCGTTTGTTCTGTCACATTGGAAATCTATCTCAGGAAAAAGGGACAATGTAGTCATAGAATGATCCGTAATACCTAAATGCCAAACATCAGCAAGGAGGTGTAACTTATGGGTATTTGGCCGCAACCTGGAAAATACATCCAAATATCGGGTTACCAATCCCCACATATAATGTAAAACGGAAAACAATATTTGAACTGTCTCTAATCGTTTAATGATTTACGCATGCAAGTCCTAGTGAACTCGTGAGACTGAAAAACATAAATGTCAAGGAATCATCTGCCGCTCATGTATAAGTGGTAGAGAAATATGTTATCAGTTGCGCAGGAGGCCATCTTTTGTGGAATAATCCTTGCCTACCAACTAGCTCCGCACGAGGGAGTTATACCTTAGCTGCCGACAGTTAAAATGCTCTTGCAGTTATTTGTATCAACTAAAATGCTCGCTATATCTCTTAATTTAATTGTTTATATGGGCTTCTCCGAAAGGTCTCGAACATTATCAGTTTATTTTGATTCAGTTCGCTTGGATTTAGTTTTGTACCAGCAATGGATAATATACATGCTGACTTGTGGCTTAGAATTGCAACGGGCTGCCACCCTAACTAAGATATCAGACTCGCGCTCTCGACAAAAGGTTTAAAATGCTTTTAGGCGAGTTCAAGGCCCTTTTATTGGGCCCTTGTATGGCCGCTGGGGTGGGTGACATCCTGAGTGGGTTGAAGACGGGTGCGGAGAACGCGGAGTTTAGGGGGCACGGCAGCACAAAGTTTGGCAAAAGGTGGAGGAAGATGTGGGGAAGGGTTGATAGGAAAAAGAGAATGTAGCAGTGGAGCGAGGAGAGAGGGAGGGTAAGGGTCGGTGACATGAATCAAATGCATTAAAAATCGAATTTGAGAATATGGAAGGTCCCAAAGGGTTAAACGTAGGCGTGGACACTAGAAATTCATTCTTTTTGTTTGGAATCGAATGGGAGGAGGAAAATGCGACGTAAAGCCAAGTCGAATGCAGCAATTTTTGTACGTCGAATGATCGAATAGAGGGAAGCCGGTATGTAAAATTACGGAATAGAGCTGTTGATGCATCGAATGGGGATGGATAGGAGAGGAAATAAGAGTTATATTGCACCGCCTAACCTAACAATAAGACCAAAAAAAGCGGATTATCCAAAAATCGGATTTAGAATTTTGATAAAACTTTGCAGACAGTTAGTCCTTGTATAGTAATTTCAGGATTGCCTTACTTTTAGGGATATAAACTCAATAGTTCCCAATATTCCCAAAAGGAGATAAATATTTTACTGTAGTTATAAACGTTAGGATTGCGCCATGCAGGCCGTGAGGATGTGATCAAGGTGTAAAGCAGTCAATTAGCATTGCGATGTTCTCGTCCCGAGGATGAGGCTTTTTGCTTCATTTACCTTTTTCTTATATGACCTACCAAAATATTTTAACCGAAATACGTTTTTACAATATTACATTATTCTTCACACGCGCATGTCAGAGGCGGGATTTGACCTCGCAGCCTTGGGGTTGCCAGTGCGGGTAGTCACCGTTTATGCTTCCGCCCTCGATATGGGCCAATGTTATATGATTTTTCCAGGAGTCAAGCGACTGCATATTTGTAAGTGAAATTCATCCTGTCTCCAATAATATTGCCACTTATGCAATTTTTTGATCCTATAAAAGATGTACGTTCAAGTATATCGTACAGCGTATAAAAGAAGGTTGCCTGAAGAAGTATCTAGTTATTAGAGAAGGTGATCTACAGTAGACGTCATTCGCAGCACATAGTGTAGGGTGGATTGTTTTATTTGAAGATTTTATGGAAAAAGGAGTAGAGAAGAGAATTAACCAAGCGTCAGCTCTTCCCTTCTCTAAACGGAAGGTGCCAAGGCTTCTACAGTTTCTCGCTTAATCCGACGGACGAGGTGCTGAATTTGTGGTACTCTCCTCACGGCTCGGATCGGGATTCCACGGAAAGATCCCTCACAGTTGACTCAAGCTCTCGACAAGAGGAATAATTTCTCCATCATCCACGAGAACTCGAATTGCCACTACTATATGGGAAACGCGAAAGGGAGGAATCGGAGGTTCGCGACCCCATGACAATTAAGATTCGAGGGAGTGTAAGGCGACCCGTTTGCGAAGATGAAAGAAAGGGATGGATGGAATGAGAAAGAGATAGAATGAAGACAGTTCGATGGCGACTCTCCGTGTACACAATGGAGAATTGATTGTGTACTGACGCAGGAAGGTAAAGCTAGCATTTGTTAGAAAAACTATCCACCGAGCAAGGATATCACGCCAAAGTTCTCGAGTGAATTTCATTTTAAAACCAACTCACTAGGTAAAACTCCGCAGTTTTTTAATTCACCAACCCAGGTTTCAGCACAGCACTATTTCCGAGGTGACAATTCTCGTGGGTGACTGCAAACATCAGGCACAGGAATCTGGGAAGGGTAAGGGTTGTGGGAAAATCGGAGGTGGATTACGGAAGGAGTATAAGGAGAAGAATTGACCAATTGATTCGGCTTCAAAATTTTACTTTATCAATTAGGTAATTTGATTTCAGAATGAATATCCATAGTTTCCACAGATTGATGCCTTATACATGATATGTTCTCCAGTGAAGTCGAAAAAATCTACATCTTTTGTGAATCATTTGCAGTTCACGTTCGTTTAGATGAATCCCCATGGTAATGCGACAATCAATTCAGTAATGCCGCATTTTTCTACGCATTCACTGCATGAGTGATACATTCAATATTCCCGATTGCGCACTTATTGAGTATTCTACTTTGCTTTCAATTTGTACGCTCCCATCCATTCTCCTCTTTTATGAAGAGTGTAAACTTTTTCCCACGCATCCCCCCCCTAGTCATATGATACGCCTTTCTTAACATTACCCCCACGAAGGGCCTCCCCATTCCTCTATCGTCCTACGGAACCTCTCAACCCCCCAGACAGAGTCATCCCCATCCTTATAGTCTCTCCACCAACCCTAAAAAAAATACATCCCCCAACACCCCCATCCACCTCTCTCACCCCCTTCCGTCCCTTGCGAAGGCCTGGAGCGTGATTCCGCGCTAACGTGATTACCGAACGAAGTAACGGAGAGGAGGCGGTCCCAGAATTACCTGGAGGTCAATTAGACAGACAATTGATCTTGTGCCTTTCAAGAAGCTCGCTCGCCCACTTCGGTAAGATGGGTGCGTTCGTCTCCGACGGAGGATGGCTGGTGCGGTGGAGGTGTAGGAGGAGGAGGAAGAAGAAGAAGTAGGCGGTAGATGATGATGTCGGGAAGGAAGTATAGAGACTTCTCAGACTTTGAGGGAAGGGGTCGACTCCGCACCCCACACCCGCCCATCCCCCTCCACCCAACGTCTCCTGAGGAACTCACTCTCTCTGCCCACCCTTCCTCTCCTCCCAAAGCCTTCCTCCTCCTCTTCTTCCCCACCAACTTCCCGGGAGAGAGGAGCAGAAGGATGGAATAGCAGTCGAGGAGTCGCATCTTCAAAGCGATCGAGATATTTAAGTCTCTCTTTCTCTCGCTCACTCTCTCACATCTTGGGAATCGTCGAAATTAAATCTCGCTTCTCGCTTCTCTCTCCCGGGGATCTCTCTTCCTTCGCGCACGTGCCACTTAGGTAATTAACCATCCCCGGGGAGGATAATACAATGACGCTTGAAAGCTCCCTTGTTCCTACCGGGCGAAATTGGGAAGGAGTGCGCACCACGGGAAAGTTGGTCGGGCGGACGGAAGTGAGGGTTGGAGTGGAAAAAGAAAACTTCCTTCCTTCCCGTATACCTATCTATTTTTCCTTGCTCGAACCCTTCTATGGGTAGCGGAGAAAATTAGATTATCGACATTGGAAAAACTCTTTCAAAAATTAAAAGGAAGATCAAATTTGAGTGGCCGAGGAATATTTTCCGTCCTCGACGATGCCTACGGAATTCCTGTATCGCAGGAAAAGCTCCAGATTTTAACATGCCTCTCCTGTGTCATTTGGATGGTTTAGCCTGTGTATTTACCATGCTTCGGAAAGAAATTGTGATCAATAAGTAAGTTTATATTGGATCTATCTCACAGTCCCGGCTTAATGGTATGGGAACCTTTCATGTTAAAATGAAAAGTGAAACACGAACACTGCAACTTTCACACTGTATTTTACTAATAACGACCATGGTTTCGTTGCAAAGCAATATAGAAACAAAGATGTTGCATTGCAACGAAGCCATGGTCGTGATTGATAAAATACAGTGTGGATAATGCAGTGCTAGTGTTTGATCTCTCATGCCAACTATGTTGAATCTCTTTAAAGAAAGAGTCATGCGCATACAAATTTCAGGGTTAAATACAGATTTAAATATCATAACTATCATCCAGGTAAGTAACAGTGCATGAGCCTTGAGTTCCCATTAAATATTAAATGAGATCCTTCGAACAATATTAGATCAATACATGATTCGTCAATTGATGTAAACTTTAGGCATTCATACATTTAAGTTGATACTCGTATTTTTTGGGTAGGCCACGACGTTATTGAATATTGCCGCTAACATTTCTTCTCTACTATTGGAGACTTTATTTAAGTGCTGGACAAACCGAACCTTGGGTTCGGTGAGCAGCAAAGAGGAAATGTTGGTTTGCATATCAAATTACGACCTACAGTAAATTTAATTGCCGCCTACAGTAAAATACCTATTTTGAATGCATGATTTTTTTTTAAATCGTGCCTTGACTAATACTTTTTTATCTTTCCTCTGAAAAATCCCACAGCAAACGCCGAAACTACCGAAACCGCTTTTACGACCCCAAATTAAACTCGAAGCACTTCTTATACAAATAAAGTGAATATGAAAAGGGATACATTGTCACGTCGAAATATTTCCTAAAAATGATTGAAGCAACGTACAATATGCGTATTTCAGAGAGAAATTGCAATCAGCATTTAGCATACTGATTTTCTCAAAGCTAGCATCGCCTTATCTCTCAGGGTAATCTTTGAATTTTAGAATAAACGTTTTCCAAGGATTTAATCTTGCCACTAACTGTGGCTTGATTAATCAATTTGAAGATACCACCTGTGGCAAATCATTGAAATGTTAACCCGTGTCTCCATATTTAATCTATTTCTATACTAAAGCGACCGAACACGGTTTAATGAAAAAAGTCTATGTTAATATCGTTATTATTTTTATCATTGTATGAATATTTACTATAATTTCCAGACATTTTCTCATATACCAGAATATCGGAAGTATTCACGTAGTATATGGGCTAACTTCATTCTTGAATTAACACTGTCCAAACACATTACGGCCACCAAGATACAGAAAGGAAAAAGTGAGCCTTAGTTGAGGAATTATTGGCTAAAGTATAAGTACGAAATAAGGATGGATAAACTGAAAGGCAAAACTTCCAATCATATTTATCTAGCTTACCCAAGGCTGAGTCTTAAAATAAAGGTTCTCTTAATTATTAACTTTATAGAATAAAGGCTAAAATGTATACACATTATTTATGTGACCACATTGTGACGAGTGTCAAAAAATACTCATCCTGCCGAATATTAAATTATAGCCTCCTTATATATAGGCTTCGAAAGGCAAATACATTGCAACCAACTTTCCCATTGAATGTTAAGTAACTCGAAAAAATCATCCCTGCCTTTGCCAAAACAATCGGCGAAGTATGCTCATCAGCTCAGAAGCCACCATCCCACGGGATGCTTGGATATCTCTCTCACTATACTTTCGTATCACCCTATCTCTTTTGTTTTCGTTGATTTCTTCTTTCACAAAAATTGGAAAAAAGCTTAAATGGTTGAGAAGAAATAAGTTAAACAACTGACCTCCAACTAAATCAAATACTGAATGAATACTACTCCAACAATTACACGTGAATCAATGAAATCTGGTGATATCTAAGGCAGTCTGATTTTACAAACGAAATGTCACCAGTATGACTTCATCCTCAATTACGAGACAATGCTATAGTACTAGCTAATCCTCATATTCCTCATTATTCTCGTGATAGTCACTTAATTAAAACGAAAATATACCCCTCCTACCGTTGTTGAATTTTACACGCCTCTGGGCTTAGTACTTGAGGTGAGTGTTAGTATTCTACTTATCTTCGGGCTGATTACTGAGCGAGTCGCAGTCCAAATTTTATCCATGAACTATGGTTCAACATCATCACAGGCGTCGGTTCATATGAAAGATGAAGAAATGCGAGCATCTAAATCAAATAAACTACAGGAATTACTGTTTCACATTGATTTATCAATAGCATCTTAAGTCCTCAACTGTTTTTAGGAGAGGATCAATACTCCAATCAAATTTTAGTGGCAATGGGATGAAGCGTAAATGAAACAAAGGTAATGGATTACATGAATATAGTGAAGAGGGAGATATTTCGGGCAGTGATTGTTCAAAGTCCAATGTACACTTGCAAAAAACTAAGAATATTATGTCCGACTGATCCAGATTGCTCTGCCTTGCTTTTTAGGACCCGAATTAAAACTCTAAATGTAGTAAAAAACGCAACTTCCCTCCGACAGTATCAGAATGTTTCTTCGGATCGGATAATCAATCCACTTCAACAAAACTTCCTCCGATGAAAATCTTTAAGGAGAAAATACAATTTAGAAAACCTTCCTAAGCTGCAGAGATAAAATGAAAGCAGTGTAATTAAACCGCCACAAGTTTTATCCAAGGAGAACAAGGCAAAATGAGACTCGTTTCTTTTAGCAACAAGTCTATTCTAAATTCCCCTAAGCATTG
The DNA here is from genome assembly GCA_963573305.1 of Pyrrhosoma nymphula. Classification (NCBI taxonomy): domain Eukaryota; kingdom Metazoa; phylum Arthropoda; class Insecta; order Odonata; family Coenagrionidae; genus Pyrrhosoma; species Pyrrhosoma nymphula. The sequence continues at coordinate 20,457,364 of OY754328.1, forward strand.
CATGCGTTGCCAATAGTGATAAGCATCTCAAAATAGTCGTTTCCGTAGGAACAAACGAGGATGGGAAAATTGACCAATGTCAGTGGCCTTGTGAAACGAACCCCCAAATCCTCGCGCGGGCGGTGGTGACCACTCACAGTAGTGTTCACCCTCCAACATTCTCGTTTGAGTGGGTGTATCTGGATGGAAAGCATATGGAAGTAAAATGACGATTGAGAAGAAAACAGAAATAATACGAGAAGGGAAAGAGAGAAATGAAAAGGAATGATAAGTATGAAGACCTAGGGAGAGATGTGGAAGATGGGGATTGGGTTCATGTGGTATCTAGAGTGCGGGCTTCTCATCCCGTTGGGCGCGGGTTCGAATCCCAGCGGTGGCGGAGAATTAAAAGAATAAATACAATAGAATCCCTGGTTGGGTATCATGCGAAGGACACTTCAAGTGCAATCCTCCCTCCGGTGTATGGGACAACTATAGCCGTAGCAAAGCTTGGTGGCACTCGCTTGTACAGAATATGAAGCCAGGGAGAGGAGAGGAGGAATAGAGGTGTTTAGGTTCTCTCTAAAGATTCCCACCTGAGCCTTGTGGTACCTCTGGCCGCTCTTAAACGCTTAATTCAACCTCTGGCCGCTCTTAAACGCTTAATTCAACCTCTCCGCTGTCGAGTGACATCAAGTTTCGCTGTGCCTATAACTGTGGTTCCCTTAGCGCCTTTCATCAATAGAAGATGGCGTACCGGGTTTCTCCCCATTCTTCCTCAATTAATCCTTCCCTTATCAATCCAACCACCTATCGATAATGGCGCAAATTACCTCATTTGTCGATCGCCTCCCCAAATAACTATCCAACGGATGGTCCAACGTGATTAGGCCAGCAACGATAACTTTTTTGAACCAATCGATGATAAAACTGGCTGACAAGTAAGAACCAAGTCCGGATTTGAACTGCACTTAAGTAAGAGAAAACGAACGACTAATGTCGGCGATTACCCGAGAAGAACGTTCCTAGAAATACTTCCGTCTTCACATCGTTCAATTTAATTCAACTTCACACACTAAACGACGCGTCAGACCTGGAGGAAAGGTAATCGTATGGGAGAATGGGAGGTAGGGAGGAGCAAAACCATGTCGTCAGCGTTAGCTTTCTCTTAACCAAAAACTGCAAGGGGACTGCAGTTTAAATTCCCATCTGATGGACGGAGAACTATCACTTGAACGGCTCTCCACTAATCGCCCAATTAGGGATTGGGTTCCCAATTAAAAATCTACCCCACCCCCGGAATTTAAACCCAAGCCTTCCAAGTGGTTCGCAAGTACTTAAGTCACCACGATAATCCGCTTTAAATACAAATTCAGATACAAATTTTGCCGATGGAAGTACATTTGGGAAAACTCTTTGTAGAATCCACTGAAAAAATGGGACAATTTTGCTTTCAATGTTAAAAAACTTAGACATTTAGCGAAATACAGGATGTTTCCTCCCAACGCAATGCATAATGGCTAAGCGTGCGGTAAAGTTAGCAGCGCAGGTATTCTTCCCGCACTTGAGCGAGCATCGTAATGCAGGACTCAAGAGAGGCACTTCATCCACTACGGAGACATCTTTCGGAGAGACTCGACACTATCTCGAACCTCAGCGTGGCAACTTTTTCCCTCGGACTTGAATCTGAATGGGAAAGGTTAAATTTCTTTAGTCTCCGCTGCACTGTGGACAGGAAAACTACAACAATTACGGAAAAAAGACCCATAATTGCTCATTTCAAACTGTAAACCATAGCAAGCTAAGGAAGCTGTCCATTTGTCTCAAGCAAATGATTACGGCATAATTCATCTAAATGAATAGCACAGCTCGAATTCACGGATATTTTTATAGACATTTCCATTCACAGAAAAGCCCACCACTGTAAAGGTAAAGTCATTTTACTTTAGTAGTACTACTGAAGTCCTAATGGAAGCACAACTCACCACGATAAAACGTGTGCATAACTATTAGATCAAGTTCTTGTTCTACAGAATCATTTTCACCATTATATCATAAGACACTATTGAAAGAATAGAAAATCTAATGCAGAAACGTATTTTATAAAATAACTTAACGAGAGGATAATATATTTTCCATTTAAATAAAGTCTGGCCCCTACTCTAAGCAAAAACACCGCTCAAATAAAACCGGATTTAGGTTTAGCTCCTTGCTGCAGCACGTGCAATGCCGTGCCAAATGTGTTCACCAGTTAAAAATACGCAGGGCAGATGAAATCTACGTTTCTCGTCATTTATGTAACATTGCAAGTTGTGAAATTCTCCGGATAATATCCATCATAGGGAATAGATTTTAGCTACAGGTCAAAATAATTCATTAAAAGGTTCGCAAATTTAAACTTTAAAATAGATTATCCATGTTAAGTAAATAGATTTTCCATCTTGTAGACGAACCTCAGGACTGCATCAACTAATCAAAGAAAACTCATTGAATTCATCCTATCTTGTGCGATCCATTTAGCCACAGCCAATTTTTATCAAAACGCAAATTCGCATACTACGAAACAATATCGCACTTAATAATTTCATGGAACTGAGGGAAATTCAACGACAAGAATTTCAGTGAAAGAAGAAACTAAAATAGCGACTATATGCATTCCTGCAGCATCTCATACGATTTTGGAATCTTATAGGTCAACCTCTCAGTCAAGAAAATTACAAAGCCAAATGTGGTAAGAAGCTTAAGCCTTGATTTTTTTTTCGATTGTGCATGAAATTCACACAGACAGTGTAGAGGTCAGTTCGATCCCCTGTGCCTCTTGCGTTTTCCTGGTCTTGCGCCACTGAAATTTCTATAACGTGGAGTCTTCTGCGGAGTTTTGATGGTAAAGAATTTGGTCTCCCTGGTTATTTTCCATGATTTTCCATGTTCAGTGGATGATATTTTGCAGGAGTTACAGTCGAAATCTTCTCTTTAGCTGACCCGAGGAAGCCGACAGAAACGCCGGTGAAATATTGTTTACGGAACATGGAACATCGTGGAAGAAAACCTTGAAGAGAAAATTCTTAAGACACAAGCAATAGTTGGATTAATCAGGATGCTCAGTTGGTATCAATAAATATTTTACTTTAAAAACTTCTGAACAGATTTAGAACATTTCCAAGCCTCTAATATTTGATGACATTAAGATTTCGAGTTCATTTTCCGACCGCTTACTCACCCACTATCGTAACAAGTACATGGATGGTTTTTGTTATGTGAATACTAGGGTTAGCTTTTTAATTTATTTACTGCAGGTTAAGCAGCTACCCTCTCCAACTGATTATCGCAGTTGAAGCTATAGGTTGGTAGGTAATGCAGGAACAATACTAAACACCATTGAATATTTAAATCTAATCATTTTCCGTGTGTGAACAAGATATTATAGACCTATAGGTATGCGCTCAAAACATGATCATCTACACATGTAAAGTAGTGCACAAGTAACAAATTTCGGCTCATTATTGTTGGAGATTAAAATTTCTGATCGAATTGGACAAATAAGTTAAATCAGCAAGCTAAAATAATCTAATCTCACAAACAAGGAAAAATGCCTTCCCAGCAGGGAAGAAAAATAAACAGCGTTAAGCATGAGAGTAGTTTCAGGGAGCTGTGTTGAGTGCTTTATTCAATATCTTTTCCGATTATATTTTCATGTTGTGAAAAATATAAAGTAATAATAACGATATAACAATTTTAATACTCATGAGTGCTAACGATAGAAGTGGGCACCTATTTGCGGAGGCTTTCGTACCCACTTCTTGGAATTGATTTCACTGGGCGCAGCAAGGCGGCAGCCCGAAAAAGTTCCCTCTATGAGCCAGATTATTTTCCACCATGATGATGTCACTTTGATGCACCACGTAATACAAACGTAATTCAGATCCATCTGAATACCACCAAGTAATTAAATAGTCTATGCAGCCTAATTATAGAATATATTAAGACGCATAGAACCTGAATATTTCCTCTCGTACTTAGGTCGTTCTCTACGTCCCTCTCCACCCCCTCATGTTTCCAGTCCCCTTAAAGGCGTACGTAATACCAACTCTATTAATCCATCTGACCTATTTTCTGATATTTATCTACAAACCATTGCAGTAGTAAAATCAATTACCACCAACCCTGGTTTTTGAGTTATCCAACCGTTAAGGCCTTAACCTAAGACCTAATCTGAATACCAATACCACATCTATACCCAACGCGGGACTCGAACCAACGATAATTGGGTTTCCCGGCATACGCGTTAACAGACCAGCTACCGGTTTTAATTTATTGTCATTTTAGCATGGATCACCTTGCAAAGATATATGATATTGCGATAAATTCACAATGAAAGCAAATCGTGAATTGTGCATGCTCCTGGATACCTGTGTCGACTTTACGCCGCCTTAGTTACCCCTCGATGCGTCTTCTATGAAATAAACTGCCTATTCTACACAACCCTAATTAAATAAATGACTCTCTTCATTGACCCTATTAGATCCTTTTTTGTCTCCCACTATACCCAACATATTTTCTCTATCACTCAACTAATCTATATCCTTCTTTTTCGAAGGCATTTTTGCCTGTTCTTTATGATTATGCCTTTTCCCACTGAGGTTGTTCTTGAGTCGTCCATTCTTGAAATGTGTTCATTCCATTATTCTTTCCTTTTACGTGTCCATTTTGTTATTGGAGGTATATTACATAGGTCTCTGATATTTTCGTTTGAGATCCTATCTAGTCTTGTCTTGTTCACTATTTTTCTCAGTATCGTAATTTCTTCAGTCTGCATTCTCTGTTTCGTTTTACTTGTTTGTGCTGTAGATTCCATGGAATGGTTCATCAAAGGTCTGATAACTGCTTTGTATATTCTTGGTTTTGCTTCTTTTCGTTAGTATTTATTTCTCTATACTGTTTTGTTCAGGCAGCCCCCAATCCTTTCAGATTTTGTTATTTGTTCATTTACTTCATCATATAAATTACCGTAGCTAGTTATAACTGCTCCTAAATATTTGACTTTCATTACCTCCTCTATGATGTTCTTGTATAGTTGTAGTTTACATCGGATTGGTTCCTTTGATACTACCAATGTTTTTGTTTTTTCGGGTTCAATTTCGATATTATATTTATTTCCTATCTCCATGAATCTCATCCAAGTCTTTTGCAAATCATCTTCTTTTTCTGCAATTAGTACTGCATCGTCTGCGTAGCATATACTATTTATATTATGGTATTCAGGCTTTTGGTTCTGTGATTAATTATTTAGTATTAAGCAACAGTATTACTTCCGCAGTGAATTTTAATGATGTGCTAAGTATATTCACTCCTCTGTAATTTTCTGGGACCTTTTTATCACCTTTTTTGAAAATAGGTATTAGGATGCATTCTTTCCATTCTGTTGGTATTGATTTTGATTTAATAATTTTTTGTAATAACTTCGTGAATTCTTCTACTAGCTGCTGCTCTCTGTTTTTAATAATTTCGTTTGTTATTTCATCTTTTCCTGGTGATTTTCTGTTTTTCAATTTCTTTATTGCTTTTCTTACATCATCTTCTGTGATTGTTATTGTGCCATTTTTGTCTTCTTCTTCTGTTTCTACCATGTCAATTTGGCCTTCGGTTTTGTCTTTTTCGAATAGTTTTTTAAAGTATTCCATCCATTTGATATTATCTATCTGTCGTGTTTCTACATATTCTTTCACCTCTGATCTTTGGCTTCTCATTGATCTCCATATCTGTTTTTGAAGGCCATATAGATCCCTTTCCATGGTTGTTGTGAACTTTTCCCAGTACTCTTGCTTTATTTTTCTAATTTTACTAATAACTTCGTTCCTTACTTTTTTATAGTTTTCATATGTTTGTGGATTTTTGTTCTGTTTGTATTGTAGGTGTGCTTCCCGCATCTGTCGAGATAATATCTTTACTTCTTCATTAAACCAGGGAGTCTTTTTATCGATAAGTCTTTTGTTGGTTTGGATAAGAATCCATACTTCTCTTCCATACTGCTTCTTCCGCTGCTTCTAGTATTTTCGATGTTATTTTTAACCATGTTTCTTCAACAGTGTCTGACTCTTTTATAATGTTATGTTCTAGTTTTCCTTCTAGGCTTCTAGATTCCTCTTCCAAGGATTCCACATTAAGTTCAGTCTGAAATAATGGGTTTTGTTTTGCTACTTTATTCGTTTTCATTCCAATTTTTGTTAATAATAGATTATGATCACTCCAAATATCTTCAGATGTTAGGATTCTTACATCTAGTATTATTGACGGATGTATTTTTCTGATTGTAATGCTAAATCTATGTTAGAAGTTTGGCCCCTAGAATTCTGGAAAGTTATCTTATGTTGAGGTTTATGGTTGAAAAACGTGTTATTGATTCTGAGCTCATTATCTGTACAGAAGCTAATCTATATCCCATAAGCCTAATTCCTCTTCCCTCAAAGACCCAACGTCGGAACAAAATGACGCTTAACATTTCAAGTATTTTCCTTGTGTTTCTGCATTAACAATAAGACCTTACGATAAAATTCCTATGGTTCATTCTTATTTCCGCAGAATCCTTCTCCCAGTGAATGCGGACAGTAAATACACGCGAGGCTAGACGAGAAACGACGGGATGCGAAAAAATATTTCCCACAAAAACATGAAATCCACCGCGAGTGACAAATCTCGGAGAACCGAGAGAGAGAAAGAAAAATAATGGACTGCTGCGGGGCGGGGAGAGACCCAGATTCTCTCCTCAATCCGTGCCTCCATCATCAAGAAAAGAGTGATGAAGTCTTGAATAAAAAAAACTGGAGAAAAGAGAGGAATTGAGTCTCGACTCCGCCTCTATCCCTCCCTCTCTCTCTGTCTCCATTTACTCATTTTCCTACTCTGCGCAAAACGTTCCTCCTCCTTCTTCCACCCGCGGGGGAAGGGGGTGATGGAGGGGGGGCGTAACCAAAGCGACCACCACCACCACTCCCACCCCCTTTCATCCCCCCGTGCCATGTGTCGCCCAAGAGATGAGCGCCAGATTGGATCGATGTCCTCTCGGGAAGGATGAGATGAGGAGAGAGCGAGAAGAGAGGGGAAATGAGAATGGGAGGGAGGGGAGGAATGGAGGGAGAGTGTAAGAAGAGACATCCGGGAGGGATCCTCTCCCCGCCCGCGCGAAAAAGCTGACGCCGCCACCGGCGTCGTCTTCATTCCGATGAGAGAGAAACGTCGCGATGCCGCGACGACTCACTCAATCTGTACCCTCATACACACTGGCGGCCCCAAGGGTGGGGGCAGTAGGGGCAATTGCTCCCCCCCCCCAACAAACGCCGACGTATTTCGTTGTTATAGAACTTAAATTAAAATCCTAAATTATTTTGTTGCTTTTTTGTTATTGAAGTTTTGGTCATTTTACATTAAAATCCAGTTAATTTTTATATTTTCTAAAACGGTTTTAAAACCACAAGCTAAATGCGAATGTAAATCAAAATAATTTTGGAATTAGTCGAAACTTTGTGGTAATCTAAAAGGAAAATATGCATTTAGTAAATACTTGCTCCTCTTAAAAGGCAAACGTTTGCTTCCAAGCCATTTATAACGCGCCATTTTGGACATAGTTTTTTACAAATTTCCGGGATGAGACCCACCCTTTTCCTTTCCATAAACCAAGAGCCGCCGCCCCCACCCCCCCCCCCCCAACTCCTCTGGTCTGGAGGCGCCCCTGCTCATACATGCAGTTAATAACCGGCAACCGAGGTCATTTGTACCACTGATAAATATGGGATGTCAGGTTGGAATTGGTATAATTATTTGGGCAATGGAAGTAAGGTCGAGAGATACCCGACCTCGGCATTAGCCCAGTGGTGGAGCTTCAGCCACCCAAGGCCTGACTGTTTCCACTTCTCCTTTTGGAAAAACATTGCATATCAAACCTACTTAAACTACTCCACACCAACTACAAAACGTGGGAGCCCATGGACTACGGTTTTCCAATGAAAATTGCAAGAAACCATAATAATTTTATCATATTAAAAATTATTGGGTATCATTAAATATTAACCAACAATGAGAAAAATCCCCTACTTTGACGCATGTCTTAACAAGATCTCCCAAAAATAGACTTACTTAAAAAAGTTAATATTTTTCCAGAGGATAGAGAACCTCTTAAATATTGTACTGATTTTATGTACATATATATTTTGTGTACCGAGAGTGTTACTCTATTATTCTATTCCTTAAGTGTTAGATATACGCTTTTCTATCCATTTAACGATGTAACGAAAAGGTAGGCGAAGCGTTTAATATGGAGCGTAGCCATGTATGGTGAAGAAATGTGGACTCGTGAGTTAGGAAGACATGAATACGAATATGCTGCAGGCATTTGAGATGTGGATGTGGAGGAACATGGAGAAAGTGCGGTGGACGGAAAAGAAGATACACGAGAAAGTGCTTATCATGGCGGGTGAAGAGAGGGAACTTCTGTAGGAAATTTGGAGGAGGCAGAGTAGGTGATTTAAAAAGATAATGTCAGGCAAGGGATGCTGAAGCCCGCTATTAACTGGAAATTTTTGAATTTAATCCGTTCTGGCGTAACTTTGTGGAAGTCCATTTTCAAGTATTGACAAGGCCAACTATGTTTAAATCCACAGAGTATTTTATTGGTACAACTAGTTTCAACGCTACGGCCTCATCATCAGGTACCATCAGTAGGAAATTTTATCCATAAGTACCTGATGATGACGCCGTAGCGTTGAAACTAGTTGTACCAATAAAATACTCTGTGGATTTAAACATAGTTGGCCTTGTCATTATTTGGAAATTTTTGATTACGCGCGGAAGGAAAAGAAAAAGGATGGACTTTATGGAGGAGATGAGGAAAGGTAGGATATAAACTGAGATTAAGAAATAAATCGTATAAGACGATGCGCATGTAAAAATCTAGAGGATTTTTTACTAAACCGGTAGATTAACCTAAAAATAATAATACCTACCTCTTCATGTATTTTACCTCACAAAAGAGGGCGCGAGCAAGGCTAGGAATATAAAGTTGTGTATATTTAATAATAACGACGGCGCACCGTGACCATGTGTAACGAGTAAGACGGCGCACAGTGACTATGCATAGTGAGTTTACGTACAGGAAAAATAAAATGTAACAAGTTGCTCCTCCATCCTGAAAGCTGGTCTTATAACTTTTCGACGCGAAACCTAATCATTTTATGAGGTAAAACGGGCCATGCCATAATTCGTATGAGGGAGGGGGGGTGACTCGCAATTTTGTATGCATACTTGATTGACATTAAGCCTTTTAAAAATTTGCTCTTCCGCGAATGAATCCGCGACTTCTTCGATCTTTATCTCATTCCACTTACTCACTGATTCTACCCGAATGTTGGTTTGGATAGTTGAGGGTAGAGCTCAACCCGGACTAAGTCACAGGCGTGTGAATTTCACACATTCAGGGTAGGGGGGCCAGTTCCTTTCCCTGGGCCACCTCGCACTCCGAGGATTTTACTATTGTTTGGGGGCGTCCAAAGGCTACACCCGGATTTGAACCCGGGGCCCTTCGATCAGTAGCCAAGCACTCTACCCACTAGGCCACCACGCTCCCATCTCATTCCTAGAAACATTTTATTTCGAGGGTCTCCTTTTACTGGCCGCGTAATCTAAAGTTTGAGTCACATGGTCATTTTACGCGTAGGAGTCCAGGGATCATTTAATCTATATATATCCAAGTATAGCGCAAGTCATGGCTTAAGCGTCCTAAGCCATCATTTTCCCTAACCACGGTCATTTTTATGTGAATGAAAGCATAATTTCTCTCATCACGGTTTTTCATTGTTTCAATCCTATGAGGAATTAACTTAAGCCCTCAATTCTTCCTTATTCATTGCTTAATCCATTATATCCTAGTATTTCTTCTTTCCCATATTCCTTATTATTGGACCCACGTACTTATCTATCGCTCTCCCCCGTGGAATCATACCTTCTATTTTGCCCCCGACTATTTTCTTGGCAAATAAATTGTCTCTTAGGGTGTGCCTAATCCACCTGGTTCTTCTTTTCCTTACAACGATACGCCTTTATTCTTCTGCTCTTTTGTACACTTCTTCATTCTTCAATTTATCAGCACATTTATCTTCCAAATCCGTATCCAACACCAGGTCTTGAAGGTTTCTATTATTTTCTAGTCAGCATTTCCGATGGTCTGATTCCGATTACTCTAAGAGTCTCTCCATACGATTACTACACTCCATACCAAGGTTTTCACGCACTGATTTCCTGTTTCTAAATTCATCTCCTTTGAGCATTGTAGTGGTCAGTTCCGTAACGTTTACAGATCTCATTTGATTGAAAATCCTATAAGGCGTCACATTCCTTATCCCCTGACTGTTGCTCTAGGTTCCTGCACTATAATCTACGAAAGTGTTCAGGGACGGAAAACAGATCGTGCTCTAATGATGGAAAAAGAGATAGGGATCCTTATCATGGCCGCTATCCCTGAAAATGATAGCGTCAAAAAGGCATCACCTAGATAGCCATTTCCGCTATCCATAAAACTGCACGATAAACATGGTCATTTATTCAGACTTAAATTTACCCTCATTAATTTAAATAATACCCCCAGCACAATTTCATTAATACAGGATTAATATCACCAGTCCAACAAGGACAAGTTTTCCAAAGGCGGACATGCTATATTGCTGCACATTACGTAGCTCAAAATGAGGACCCGACCTGTGAATCAAAACATTTCGGAAGAATAATGCTGTTTTCTTTTCAATTTTTTTCAAATCTCACTCTTAGATTACCAATCACCAAGTTTGATGGGAGAATAAACTCCAAGAGTTGACACTATTCTCATTCCATTAGCGAGACTTGATCCTTCGCCTTTTGAGAAAGCAAGGGTTGATTTAACCAACATTATAATCCACTAGGCTCTGTATTGTCTGGTTTCCGATTCTTTCCCGCGAATTATCGACGTTGCTTTAAATTTATATGGAGAGGAGATAGATATTACATAATTTTCATTTACGTGTAATTTATGGCAGTGTAATAAACAGAGCGAAGAAGGATGAGAAAAAACTAATAGTGTTCGAGAATAAGATATTGCGAAAAATCTATGGGCCCACATACGAAGGACAATGGAGAAAAAAACAATACAGAGAAATCAGGAATCTATATAAACATCCAGACATAACAAGTGAAATAAAGGCAAAAAGAATCAGGTGGGCTGGACATCAGTTTCTGAGGAAAGAAGAGGGATGTTTGCTGAAGGAGGTACTAAATGGGATTCCTGAAGGAAGAAGACCCCGAGGAAGACCACGGCTAAGATGGTGGGACCAAGTGAGAACGGATATGCAAAAAATTGGAGCAACAGAAAGAGAGGCAGAAGATCGGTCCAGGTGGAGGGGAATTGTTGATGCGGCTAAATATCGCCTAAGATATAGATGGCCCTGGGAGTAAGAGTAGTAAGTAATAAATAGAGCAGAGATACTGCAGACAGTCGCACACCAATTAATATTCATATATGACGTAAAAATGTAAAATAAACGGCTGTGTGATCAAACAGGATCACGGAGCCGTGTCACGTAAACCACATCGGTGGAAAATATAAAATGCTTGGCATTAGAAAAGCGAGAAGGTGAATTTTGGTTTAATTTGTTCATGCGTCGACGCGGAAGAATCTTCATATTGTGTTTATTACAGTCCGGAGCTCATCCGGTGAATATCGACTTCCCCGAGGATATGCTCCCATGATTCGAAAGAATATAGAGATAGTCAGCAAGGCAGGGATCGGGAATCATAATACATGATAGTTCGGAAATGTAATCAGGGGATCAATTTTTCTTGATATCTCCTTGCCTATGGGTTTCCCAATTCACCGAACAGTTGTTCTAGCACCATTTCAGAAAAAATTCAAATTTTACACACTTACTGCTACATGTCCGTAAGGCACAAAACCAATTTTTTTTTCTCATGACATCAAGGACTTATAGGCCCGTGAAGGTCGCAGCGCGTTGTAAAAATGACACTTTCAGCGAGTATCGGTAATTAGAGTTACTCGGAAACTACATGTTGTAGGAGAATGTTTCAAATACCAGATTAATCATCACAAATCGAGCTTCCATTTGGCATAACTTTCAATAACTTCACCGTATAATATGTATGAGAACAATTAGTCCAAACTTTTTATACAAATCACTGTTTTTTACAACTTTTGCTGTTTTTTTCTTATAGAAGGGTTGTGATCACAAGGTCTATACTTTTGTTATAGTGTATTTGGGCATCATAGTAAGTGTGTGTAAGAAATAATTTGTGTGTTTGTTAATCCTCTCGCTGTTACAAGCTTCGAAAAATAAGAAAAATTGAAAATTTACCATTTTTGGGCCCCCGTATCTCTGGTGGGGGACGTTTTAAAAATATATGTTACATACATAGATGTTTCATGAACTAACCAGAATCAGCTCGTGTTTACTTCCTCTTCTTTACTTCAACGAATTAGACTACTAGACGCATGCTCTTGCTAATGCTAGACTAATGCTCATGAATGAGGAGGATACCATAGGTTAAATATACATATTTACCACCAATAAACATAAGAGACATCAGTGATTCCCTTTACAATGTGCGTTATGAACTACAACAATGATATTGCCATGAGCTTAACTTTCCCAAGCCATAATTGTCAATCAAAATCCCTACCGATATCAGAATAATACGTCCAGGGTTTAAATTTTCTTAATATCTTTGGAAATCCCAAGTTGGGCAAATCTTTCGCAAACACACGGTGGGAGTTGACGAAAGCAATAGGCTCTACAAAAAGATCGTTTCACGTTTTACGACCCTCCGCGTCAACAATAAAAAAGGAAAATTTGCCACATGCCACGATGAAATGCCTCTTTTACACAAGATTCTCCGATTTTCAACCAAGGGTGTCCTATACATCATTATTTCCTATGAATATGATACTGAAAGAATAACTCTTGTCACATAAAATGTGATATCCTGTGGCTGGATTGAAGAAGCACATTCTTTACACTTCCTCTTCAATTTACGTCTCTTTAAATTGATTTCTCGCATTGATAATAGCATGTTTTTCCCACTGAGTTTGAATTTACACAATTGAAGTTTCAAGACGATTAAGGCCGACGGCCCTACGATAAAAATTACGATGCGATTATCCGCTAAAGGAGAGAACAATACACGGCGGTCAAGGTAAAGGTTGAGAAAGTCTTAAAAAGCGAGGGTTGATTAAATATAAGGTTTACCTACTGACATATTGACGTTGCAAGTGTTCCGCTATTCTCGGAAGCTGATGGAGAAAATCATACGGAGTATATTTTTAAGTTGGTTTAAAAGCAAATAATTCACATATAGTAGTCACCAGAGAGACTAGATGCTAAAAGCCATCTCATTCATCATTTCTCATCTCCGAGCTGTTCGCAAAAGAAAAGCGTATTTAATTCACTCTTTCTCACATTATTGAATTCGTCAAGTCATTTCACATCATTCGCCATCAGCTTCACTCTCCAATTACTCCCGATGTTTTTTCCCTTCTATGACGGCTTTCAAAGTCCCAATTACCACGAAAAGGTAATAAGTATGACGAGTAAACAAATTTATGGGTTCAACTTCCATAACATTTAGCATGTTCAACTACTCATCCGCGTTTTCTTCAACTGTTAGTAAAATTTTAATTGTATCTTCTTAGAAAATCATCTTTTCATTGTAATCAATAATTATGATAAAAAGGTTTCTTGGCAAGTCAGAGCAATTCAAATAACACCACCTGCGTAATTTATCAATTCTTCAATCGTGTGTAGTCACATGCATTGACAAGCAGCCATTATACTATATACCAACCCTTACTCTATATTTGCAATCGCACTTAGAGTGACTAAATCTCCACGTTATCCTAAGATTAGCAAATTCAAACTAATGCTGGGTTAACTGCAAGAGTTAAGTCTGTTAATAATGATGTCTAAGAGTACTGCGACTTCAATTCGCACGCTGAAAAGATACAAGACTGATGCATTCACAAAGAATAAATCATTCGCCAGGACACAGATTGACAGATTGCATTCACATGAGACTCAACAATGACGTGCGAAGAGCTTACTTAGTAGTGGTAAGAAGCAGTAGGAGAGATATCGGGTGATCCACGATCGAATTCAAGCCCGGGGAAATGATTTTTTCATTGCAAATTTCTCGTTCATTCCCATTTCAAGCTGGTAGAAATGGACTCATCAATTTACTAAAGCTGGCCCCTCTATTATTTTTTGAAGGATAGAAGCCTTAAGGATTAGAGATGAACGAGACTGTAGGCGATACGAATTCGCAAGAGCTATTTCAACAACAGCTACCTCTCTAAATCACAATCATCGCTACAGGTATTCCACCAATTGAATGACCGATCCTTGGACAATCCTGTCTACAATTTTCACGACTAAGGAAAGTTCACTTCAACTTTTAATTGGCAAAACTATGATCATATCTATTATGCCTACCGCCAAATGCAGTGGAAATAGCAATGAGTTCCCATTATAAGTTATCACACTGGTTCACGTGGGGAAAAGGAAAAGTTGAAAAACTGTCAAATTATGAACTTTACAGTAGATAAAAAAATAATATTAGCACTGCTGCCAAAAAAAAACTTAAAAATGTAGATAGGTTCGTTTGAAGCACCTCATCATTACGTCAATATTGAAATTACAATCTGGAAACTTTACTGCAGTTCACATCAGTTAAAAATTACTAATCTGAATGTTTTCAGCGCAGATTCGTGACTTGCGCAGATTCTTAAATCTACCTTCTTTGTGACTCTTCATCATCGCAAAGCAGAGGGAGATATAATAACGCGCAGGGAGGAACGACAGCGCCCCGGAATAGGGTCAGGCGGAACGGGACGACGTTAGGCAAGGAGGCAAGAGAACGCGTAGAAAAATCGCCACTTAAACCTAGCAACCGCGGGATCCGTCTAGAGTCCAGATCACCGAGACGATATACGCTGATGATCAATACTAAACTCGACGGCGCGCGCGGGCGTCGCGGGAAAGCGGAGACCCGCCCGCCTGCCCCGCTTTGCCCTCCCGAAAGAGGGGGGTAAGAGGCGGGTTGGGGGGAGGGAGTGGAGAGGAGAGAGGGTAAGGAATGAGGGGAGTGGGAGGGAGAAAAATATCCCCGGTGAGCCTTTAGCCATTCGCGGCAGTGCTCATATGATGATGTAGGGGGCGCCTTATGGTAATAATATTAAGTGGAGGGGCGCATGTGTTCTGAGACGGAGACGAAGTAAGACGTAGGAGTGTGTGCACGGGTATATAAGAAGGGGTGACGGTGGGGGGGGGGGCGGAAGAAGGAATTTGGGGCGGCAAGGGGTGGGGGCCCTTGCGCGATTGGGGGCGTAGTCTGCGGCGGCGATTGAAGGCACACAGAGAGGGCTTGGGAGAGTAGAAGGAAGGACGGGGTAGGACGTGGTAGTGGGAAGAGAGTAAGGGTTGAGACGATGGGTTGTGGGGAATACGGAGGCACAGCAATGTGTGTGCGAACGCTGGGGAAGGAATCTCGGGGAATCGTAAGCCGGTCGTGAAATCGATGGCCGCTGGGAAATACATAAATATCGTTTACGACCGCTATTCCGTTGGATCCGGAGAGAGAGGGGCATCCTACTCCCTATACTACCCCTCTCATTTACTCCCATCCCCTACACACACACACACAAAACGGCCCTTTCTGGGGGATAGGGGTATTGAGGGGGGGGAGGATGTTAAGGGGTAAAAGAGAGGGGGGGGAAGATGGAGAAGGAAACCGCAATGCGACATGGGCGCGGACGACGGCGAAACCGCGAACGAGTACCCCATCCCCCTGCCATACACCCCTGCCAGCCCATTTCCCCGTTCCCGATGGAGAAGGGGGTAAAGGAAGATAGCGGCGGCGCGGGAATAAACAAAGATCCGAAGATGCAAAACTCTTTCGTATATTTTTTTCTGAAGTAAAAATGGCCATCGTGCGCGGGAGTCATAAAATGTTTGGACGCAGGCGACGATGACACTGGGCCCTGCGGCTGCGTCGAGGATCTTGTGTTCCTGACTTTTACACACCACCGGTCGTCTTCCGTACGCCTAATTAGGTAACCACTCGTGTTGATGCAAAGGGAGAATCTTTATTAGGCACGGCTCCATGACACGCTGTATTTTCTTGGCTTATATAAGACGCACACTCAAGTTTTGGTCACATGTGTTGGGAAAAATAAATCACCTTTCTATAACCCATCGATAATGTTTACGGTTAAACTGAGAAACGATCTTTTACCGAATGACGTAAAAAATTATGGCGACACGCTGGCCGTGATCCTGGACATCGCATTAATTACTTTTTACTTACATAAAATGGCGAGCTTCCATATCTTTCAAAATTCAACAAATTTTCGAAAAAATAGTTATAGCATAAATATGTTGTTGGTATGTTTTTTATCAGCTGATAGTTGTTTCAACGATATTTGAACGGAAGGAAACTGGCGCGAATTTCACCGGTGAGTTTTAGGGTTCCAGTTAACTAGTACTGAGTTAACGGTAGCTCGCTGCTGGTAGTCTTAATGTCAAGTCGGATCTTGACATTGACCATAAGACGCAAATCAAAAAGAGCAAACAAAATGGAAGAGGGCATAATTTTATTCTGTTTCTTCTTCTCTGGTCAGCTATCCGTAGATTAGTTTGCAGCAGTCGTTTTCCGTCTCCATTCCGCCCGATTTGAGCCAACTTCTTCAACTCCAAGTAAGAATGGCAGCCCATATCCTCTACTATCTGTTTGACATAATCCTTTCTGGGTCTACCTCTCACATTTTTACCCTGAACTGAGCCCTCTATAATGGTTCCTAATAGTCCCTCATGTCATATAATGTGGCCTAACCAGGTGTCTCGTCTCTTTCTCATTGTGTTCCACAGACATGGCACCTCATCAGCTCTCCGTAGTACCGTTTCATTAGTCACCCTCTCCATCCAAGATATTTTAAGGATTCTCCAGTAGCAGCACATCTTTAAGGCCTCTATTCTCTTTCTTCCATTCGTACCAAGTGTCCATGTCTCACTTCCATAAAGCAAAACACTCTATGTCTTGAGTAGGAGTTTTCTTAAACGCAAATTAATGTTGTTGGAAGTTAAGAGCCCTTTCTTCTTATTAAAAGCTGCCTTGGCCTGATTAATCCTGCTGATGAGATCTTTGGCACTACCTCCGTCTGATGTGAGTTTGATTCCAAGGTTTTGGAACTCCTGTACTGTATCGAGTCTTTGACCATTTAGCATGACTTCTGCACCCACTCCCCTCCTCCAAGGATCTTTATAATTTCTCTGTTGATTTTCATACTGAATCTTTTACTGAGTACCTCCAACTCCCTCAACATGTTTGATAAGCTTTATTCACATTCAGCTAATACAGCTACGTCATCAACAAATCGTAGCATATCAATCTGTCTGCCTTGAACACTTATTCCACCACTTTCTCCCCACCTTTCTCGTGCTTAATCCACAGCTCTCTGTATGTATGTATTAAACAGCAGCGGAGACAGGGAACAGCCTTGCCTCACCCCCTTTCTTATCTTAGCTTTTCTCTGGTGTGTATCGTATCTTATAACAGCTACCTCTTCTTTGTATATCTGCCATATTATTCTACGGTCTCGGTTCATTATTCCTATCTCCCTCAGAATCTGAAATAGCTGCTGCCACCTCACACGATCAAAAGCTTTCTCAAAATCTATGAAAGCAATAAAGGTGTCCTGGTTCTTTCGAGCTCTCTTTTCCATGATTAATCTTAATGCTAAGATCGCCTCTCGAGTACCTCTTCCCTTCCTGAAGCCGAATTGGTCTTCAGTGAGCATGTCCTCAATTTTTCCTTCTATTCTTTTCTGTATTATTATTTGTATATTTATTCTGTTTATCAAACAGAAAAGAGTGCCATTTGCTTTTGAAACCATTGCGAACGTACAAAAGGTCTCATAGGTGTAAGAATCTATTACGGAGATACTCGCCCGGGTTACGGGTTGTGGGAGGGTTTCGGGCCCCGGTGGTTGTAGCGTTTCTTCCAGGACCTTGCACAGCACCAAGGTGGTGTCCCGGGCATGCTCGGGTGCGAAAGCAAGTGCGGCGGCCTTGGGGAAGACGGTGCAATCTTCGGGTCTGGGGATGACTCACAGCCTGAGGCCCGAGTGGGTGGTTGTGCCCCAAGGGCGGGGGGCGGTGGCTCGACCGAGACGGGGAGTGGGGGATGCGGAGGCTAATCCCATCCCCGTTCGCAACAGCTTCGCGGTTTTGTCGGAGGACAATTCTGGGGAGCCAGTTAGCGAGGTCGTGAACGAACCCCCCGTTGCAAGGGACTCAACTTCGAACGGCAGCCGGGCTGGGAGGGCAGGAATAGTATTGTTAGGGAGTTCGAACGTCCGGCGGATTTTCCCCCAGTTGGAGAAGAGGGCAAGGAGAGAAGGAGCGGGCCAACGGGTCACCTCCTGGTGTACACCAGGGGGAATCGTACCCAATTCTACGGCGGTGGTAAAAGCGGCGGTGAAGTACACGGGCTGCTCTAGACTGCGGGTGGTGGCCCATGTTGGCACCAATGATGCTTCCGAGCGTAGAGCCGATGAGATATTGGATTCCTTTAGGGATCTAAACTCGGAGGTGGAACGCGTTCGGAGGGGCACTGGTGTCGATCTGCGACTATCCATCTGCAGCATTGTTCCACGGACTGACTGCGGCCCTCGAGTTTGGGACAGGATTGCCTGGATCAACAAGAGGCTGTGGAAATTCTGTGCGAGCATTGGGGCAGAGTTCGTGGATCTTCGGCCGGTGCTTAGATCATGCCGGGCTCCCCTCAACTCGTCTGGGGTGCATTATTCCAAAGAGGCGTCTGAACGGGTGGCTCGTAGGATTTTTGAGCACTGTAGATATTTTTTAGACTAGAGGATAGGTCATATAGTGGGATTTTTAAATATTTAACCAAACGCAGCCTCCGAGGAAATCCGCATTGCGAAAATGTTCACACCCAAGTAAACTTAGGAGCACTAAAGCCGGTAAATAGTGGCGATTTTCCCAAAACTCGTACTCCAGTGAAAGAAATGATATCAAATGTAATAAGCACTTCCAGTGAAATTCGCCCACCTAATACCCATAAGCGTGGAAAAGAACCAACCGACACTCAATCGACAAAATATGACATTAACTTTATAGTAGTTAATTGCCGTAGCGTTAAAAACAAGCGCGCTGAAATCGAGCATATATTTCAGGACGCAGACGTGGTCATAGGAACGGAGAGCTGGCTTACTGAGGATTTAAGCGACAGCGAAGTTTTTCCTCCAGGATATAAAATCTACAGATGCGATCGAAGCGATAGGGCAGGTGGCGGAGTTTTTCTAGCAGTTAAATCACATTTACACAGCACCGCCCACGAAATAACTGACAATGAAATAGAAAGCGTGTGGTGTACAATTAAACAACGAAACAAAAGGAGTATACATGTTTGCTCTTTCTATAGACCTCCAAACTCCAAAATTGATGTTATTTACCAATTAGATAATCAAATATCCGCATTTACTGTGAGAGACAGTAAAAGTTTAATAATTATTGGGGGAGATTTTAATCTGCCATATATAAATTGGGATTCTTACACTGTAAAACCGAATTCTAGGAAAAGGGAAATCAGCGAGATCTTACTCAACACACTTGCTAATCACTCACTTTCCCAAGTAGTTGACAAGCCTACGAGAGGAAATAAAATATTAGACCTTTTTGCAGTAAGCCATCCTAAGTTGATAAAACAGCTCGATATTATTGACGGCATAAGTGATCACAGAGTAATTTTTGCAACCTTAAAAATTGAAGTAGAGTCAGCTGTAAAACCGAAACGCAATATTTATTTATTTGATAAATGCAACTTCATCAAATTTGGCGAGATGCTTAATGATTCGTACACGGATTTCGTAGCTAAAACTGAGGATAAAAGCACTGATGAATCATGGAAATATTTCTTAAAAATTCTACGACGGGGAATCAACGAATATATTCCGCAAAAATTGAAATGCGACAGTAAAGAACCTCGCTGGTATAACAACGATGTTAGGAGGGACCTTAAGAGACAGAGAAAATTGTACAACTTGGTTAAAAAGTTCACTACGGTAGGTGACAAATCGAAGGAACTTGAAGCAAAAGAAAGTTACGCTGCGCAACGCTCAAAAACTAAGAAATCAATGCGTTCTGCATTGCTAAATTTCAAGAAAAAAGTACTTGGTGAATTACTCGAAGAAAATCCGAAATCTTTTTGGTCATATGCGAGAGAGCTTCAGGGAAAATCTTCAACCGTAGATTCGTTATTTGATAATGATGGCAAACTTGTCACCGAAAATATTGACAAAGCTAACACGTTAAATTCCCACTTCAAAAGTGTATTCACCACAGACGATACTGCATGTAATTTTGAAATACAATTCACTGAGGAACCGATGAAAGAAATCACTATTCAACGTGATGGGATAACTAAACAGCTACAGTCGATAAAAAATAGTAAATCTCCGGGTCCGGAGGGAATACCCGCGCGTGTCCTCAAGGAGTTAGCGCCACAGATCGCACCGTTCTTAGACATAATATTCAAGAAGTCATTGTCTGAAGGAAAGATACCATTAGACTGGAAAATTGCAAACGTTACACCGATATTCAAAAAGGGAAACAGACACGACCCAGGGAACTATCGACCAATTTCATTAACGTCGATTATAGGCAAGATACTCGAACATATCGTCGTTAGCAATATCATGACGTTCCTGGACAGTCGTAACGTCCTCCATGGCTGTCAGCACGGCTTCCGGAAAGGTAGATCATGTGAAACACAACTCGCGCTCTTTCTTCATGACGTTCTCAAATCTGGCGAATCGAAAAGACAAGTTGACGCATTATTTCTAGATTTTAAGAAAGCTTTCGACACGGTACCTCATAACAAACTTTTATACAAATTACAGTCATGCGGCCTAAACGAAACAGTAGTAAACTGGATACGCGACTTTCTGAGTGATCGTAAGCAAAAGGTAGTTCTTGACGGAATTAGCTCTGATGTCGTTAAAGTGACATCAGGTGTCCCGCAAGGAAGCGTGATCGGACCCCTTTTGTTCATTATATACATAAATGATCTATGCTGTCGAATTAGCAGTAAAATACGTCTATTCGCCGACGACGCTGTCATCTATCGTGAAATTAGAGATCACTCTGACTTTGAAACTCTATCATCGGATTTAAACAACGTTCATGTGTGGAGCCAAGAGTGGGGACTCGAACTTAATCTGAGCAAATGCACGGCGGTACATTTCTTGCGGAAGTCGTCCAACTATTCCCATGTATATGCTGTGGATGGTGTTAACATAAAGGCGACAGATGAAGTGAAGTATCTAGGAGTTACGATAACTTCGGACCTATCGTGGGGAGCACATATAAGAAATATTTGTGGCAGAGCTCTGAAGAAGCTAGGATTCGTCAAGCGTATTGTGGGAAGATTTTCGGATGAAAAAGTAAAAGAGAGGTGCTATTTCGCACTCGTCCGGCCACACCTTGAATATGCAGCGAGCATATGGGATCCGGTGCAGAAAGACTTAGTCCGGGAACTTAATAAAATACAAAGGAAAGCTGCGCGATTCGTCAAAAACAGCTACGGGCGTACTGACAGCGTTACACAGATGTTAAACGAATTAGGCTGGGAACCGCTAGAGACTCGGAGGCTGCGCGCTAGGCTTAGATTGCTTGAGCAATTGAGAATAGATATCTTTCAGAGCGACACGGAGAACATCATATTAGAACCCCACTATATTTCCAGGTCCGATAGAAACGATAAATTAAGAGAGATATTTTGCCGAACGGATAGGTATGGGAATTCGTTTTTCCCCCGAACAATAAGGGACTTCAATAAATGCTAGGCGTAATTTCATTAGAGCGTTTCCTTTTTATCTTTAAGCGGCTGGTGTCCTAACACCCCCCGCCACACGCCTATTGAGGCGGCTTGCGGGGTAATATGTAGATGTAGATGTAGATGTATTTTGGTGTGAAATTAATTGCTTGCTTTTCACTTGTTCACTGCAATTCCCATCTAGCATGTATATAATGTAGATGCGATGTCCTTGCAACGTAGTGGGGCCAAAGCGATCTTAAACAAGAGATGACAGATATGATAACCCATTTCGGCGTAAACGCTGTGGGGTCCGGAGACCGCGTCTTTTCAGGAAGTTTTTACCCCAACCTTGCATCACATATCTTAAGCATTATTGATTGCGGATTCATTATACTTTGTTCTTTGGGTTGAAATTTTGTTTTGCAGGTAAAGTTAATATTTTGCTGGTAAGGTTCATCCATTATCATTCCCGTTAAAAATAATCATAATTCATCGCAAAAGGCGTCATCTCTGTCAAAGATCCTTTTTTTTTAACCCTCCAGCATTCGTTAAAATTTTCAAATTCCCATCAATAACTCCACAGATGCGGTTTATTTTAATATTAATGATGCGTCTTTACCTTAGACTTTCATGGCATTATCGCTAGCCTCAATCCCGTTTCGTACGATACTTGATCCAGCACAAGTTTGAGGATACTCGCTAATATTACATATTTCCTGAATCGCGTGATATAGAACCAGCATACTGGCTAGCATACTATCTGAGCTACTTGCTTTCATAATATTCTATACGTCTGTCTATCTTTTAGACACACCTGTTAAAAAGACCTCCACGTGACCTAGGAAGATGAAATCAGCCAAAAATGCAGTTCATGACCAAAATCTGGCCAGACAATAGTTTTAAAAAAGCCCAACGGCAGTTTACAGGGGTTGTTTTTATCACATACTGTTACTTTTAGCCCCATTAGAATAGCACAGGATTCGGTACAGGGGTTTATTATTTTACTTTTTTAAATTAATTTTCATCTTAGATTCATGAGAGATAAAATGTTGGATGCCTGAAAGAATTGAATTTTTAATTTTTGCACTTGATTTTCCTATAATCATCGCTTTTTCTACAAAATTGTAGTTTTGGTTCCAAAATCGCCTATTCTTTCGTCATTTTAACATCTATTTTTAATTCAATGGTAACCGTGGAAGGGAATTTAGACGGGAACGTATGCCTTACTCCTTTATGAGTTTAGTAAAAAAAATTAATATAAGAATGACTGAATGAGGTTTAGTAGAAGTATTTTCACCCCGACCTCTCCATAGGTGGCTAATGACTTCTGCAGGGTCATTGACTTTTGCACTTCATGTTGAAAGGATTCTTTAAATCCAGTGAACTAATTTAATCTTTTCTTCCCGTTGAATTTCAACGGGCACTCCCTCCTGGTATAGATGCAGAAACGTTTACCAGTAAACTCAAATTGCTGGCATTTTCAGATCAAAAGTATGTACAATACATGTTGATTGAAATGACAAAACATTTCAAAAGTTGAGAAAAAACGCTAAAAATAATATCAATAGTTCAACAAATCGGGAAATAAATCATCAAACCGCAGGATAAATACACATACTTTGGGTAGGAAAAGGATAGACAGTTTAGATACATTGAAAGGAGGTAGGAAGAATGGCGCGCTGAAGAGTGCTATAAAGTAATGCAATGAATTTATGCAGTTTAAACTTGTACTCAATGAAAACCTTCGTTACCCATCACAAACAAAGCCGTTAGAATAACGTGCATTCATGCACCTCCCATATTTTCGATTCCCTTCACATTCATCCCATCATTTCAGGGTCTCAGAAGCAAGCTTATTTCATCCTTAAAAAATGACATTAATTTATTATCGATTAATACGAAGTTAACACTAATCCTGCACCAGGGAAAACCACTTTGAAGCAGGCGTCTCGAATAACAATATTGCTCGATTTACATAAATTAACATTTTTGGACATTTTTTAAGGGAACATTAATGAATGAAAAGATCATTTGAGTTAACAAAACAAGTAGGCACGCTAATAAAAACAATATTTGACGGGTGGATGCCTTTAAAAGAATGAACCTAAGATATAACGCTAACGTGATAAAATTCAGAGCAGTGAAGGTAATTAAGACGATAATGGTTGTTAGAAAAGATAGTTAACCTGAAGCATAACACAACTACAGTTTCAGATGAATACGTAAAGAAACGTTGTTTGTGCAATGTCGCTTTAATTAAAGCGCTATGCAGTGTGTGATATACTTCACGAGCTTAGGAAATATTTTGGGCAAAATCTGGCAAGGGTAAAAAGGATACCTAAAGGACAATTGCATCATCAAGAAAGGCATCTATGGCTAGACCCAAAGAAAATAGTAGTGAAAGGACTATGATACGAAGGATATTGCCCAAAAATATGGTCCCTCGGAAAGGAGTAGATTGGAAGTTTATTAGTTAAGAAAAAAAGTTAAGAGGAAGGACAAAGGTTATAAGCGTTGCGAGAAGGTAGACAAACGATATGTACTAGAGTAATAGAGGAAGTTATGAAATGAATTTAGAATGAAGCAAAAATAAATGGAAAATCTTTTGAAAGCCAGTGCAATATTTTGATGCCATAATACGTATATATTATTATTATAGAAGTTACAGAAATAATATTTTAATTAGAATAAAAGACGAAGAATAAAAAATCTCTTCTCACTTTTTCTTCCATGGCTGCACATAGTTACGAATGCTCTACCTTGTGGACACACTTGTTGCCAGCGAAGTATTTTCATCATTCAAGTCTAATGCTGACCCAAAATTATCATGAGCCCTGTAAATGAATCGATAATTGAATATTGCAGAACGCTAACGGAATAAAAAATAAACCTGGCTTTCAGATTTCACAGACATTCATAGCGCCGCGGCCATTCACACTAGAGATATACGCATAGCGATATGGTTTTTCAAGTTAATCGGCTATGAAATTGATAGAAAATTTATGTGTCCTCGAGAAAAGACCAAAAGAAAATACTGATAGAAGAATTTTAAGACACATATGGTAGTTTAGCAACCTTAATTATGTGAATACATTTTGCTTTGAATTATGACAGGATACGCTATAGAATAGCCATGAAATATAAATAGAGCATGAGTTTGTAGACAAGGACACCTAAAAAGAAGGAGACTAATTAGAGCTCTCTAGGCCGAGAAATGATGGAATATCCACTTTGTTGACCTAAGCGCTAAGTAACTGCAGGGGAATTAATCTTGGCATTTTGATTTGCTTTTAAATTAGAATTCATCAATAAATATGAGGACATCAGGTTTAAGCAGTGGACAGACTTGATCATAATGATGAATATTCAGAGCTTTAAAAAAAGCTCACCTCATACCATTCATTTCGTTCGTAATTTATAGTGGATTGCGATCAATTTTACTCGAAGTTAGTCACCTATTACAGCCAATGCTTCGTCGTGCTGATAAACATTAGGTTGACGAAAACGGACTTGAATCGGGATAAATTGTTAAGCAAGCGGTTGAAAGCACGGTGCGCGCAAGACACTGAAGACTCAGAACAAGACTCAGAACAAGATCCTGAGGCTAGAAGCCACTTTCACTCATAATGATGAAAAATAATGTACTAGTCAGTCTAAATGGTCAAAATTGCTTAGTAACCATAGAGGGAACCATCACAAGGAATGAAAATTTAATGCTTCTACGCAGCGTTTACTATCGCTCTACGAACAGTCAGCTCATCTAGACATTAGAGAATATAAAGCAAGGTAAAAGTATAAATTTGTCCGAGAGAAGGTAGAAACACTTTCGTGTACGGAAGAGACTCATAGATGCATAAAACAGCATCGAAATGGCAAACAAAATAAGTATGCAATAACGAATAAAGAGGAAATCAGAAAAGAACAAGATATCTAAGACCAGATGCATTTACTCGGCTTTCTGATTGCACCTTCACTGGAATAGAGCAGCGTATAGGATACACGCGTATCCATACGTAAACGCCATATGTACACGCGTATCCACTATAATTAAAGGGTTTTTTAACAACGGAAACATGACGGAAGTCTTGATGAAAACACAGGCCACAGTCTTACTTTCTCAGTAAGTGGATAAAACTTCAAAGAGACAGGGGAACACGCAGTTTGCTTAGACCCCGGCCATAAACGGAACCATGACCAAGATGGCCCAAAAAAAGGCGGAGGGTTAGCTTTACCCACCGATAAATTAATTAACCTCGCCAAGGGAAACACAAGGAATGATGACAAACCACACAGCGTCAAAGCAAGTGCCGATGAGGGGCGGAGGAAGGAGGTGGGGGTCACATGAACTTCCCAGATACGCCGGCAGAGGACGACACGAATCCCGTCTGGGTCGCAGATTATCTAAATGGATTTTTAGTGCGACGGCAAAATCGAGTTCCGATCTGAATGGCCTCCCTTAGAGTTGAAGGATGGTCGGGGAAGGGGAATAAGGAATCACGACACGACCAATTACTTACTCGATTAATTAATTAGGAGCGGGAGCATCAAGTCTCCCGACTCGCCGCTCACGCTCCTACGCTTACACCACCAAACCCCATTCATTCGGCGCATCCCTTATAACACCCCCCCCCACCCCCGTGGTCCAAAGTTACAGGTCGGGAGGAGGGGGGGGTTCACCTCGCCCTCCCACCGCTCCTCCCTTACCATTCCCTGCGATGTCGTCCATTCGTAACCCCACAACGCCTCCCCCTTTACATCCGACACACACGAATACGTCCCCCTACGCCTTTGTGCGCCTCGCGAGGAGACTCCGAGTGCCTCATCCGTCGTACAAGGCCATCGACAATTTTTTTGTTTTTACCTCGGAAAAAATTCTCTTATCAACAGCAGTCGTCGATCACTAACAGCTTTCGGGCGTTCCTCCGTGTGAAGTTCATTTCTGACAACAATTTCTACAGCCATCCTGCTGGCGTCTCCAGCTCTGAAGTGGTGATGCGCACTTCAGGTCCGTCTGAAGTAGTCTTGCCTTCGCCGTTGGATCGTCCTGATTGGTGGAACGGTTCCTGCACCTTCTACGTTGAAAATTCAGGCACGTGAAATCTTTTACTTCAGACCCGAAGACGCCAACAGGATGGCTGGCACCGCGAATGAACACCACGCCTGGTGGAACACAGGAATGCCTGAAAGCTGTTACTCATCAAGCCAAACGCCGCGGAAACCTTCGGATCAACATCAGCTGTCATTGCTTCGAAGATTGGTTTGCTACAGCTCTCCACATCACTCACGTCTGTCTTAGTCATCCTCGATAATTTTTACCAATCATTTCTCCGTGCATTATTGCTTTCAAGAGGCTGATTAGTCACAACATGTGCAATGTATGTTCCCAATAATTTTGCCTTTCCTACTTCTCAGAATTTTTATTTCTAACTCTCATAAATCTTTTCTTCCCAACTCTTTGTTAAACTTCTACATAAATGATTCTCCCTATCCATTTGATCTTTATCATTGTTTTATAACGCCACTTTTCCATTTCTTCGAATCTCTTAGGCTCTGAGGTTTTTACTGCCCAGGCCTCACAAACATAAGAGTATGCTCCAAATTAATGTCCCAATGGTGTACTTCCTTATATCTACAAATTTTGAAATTGGTATTACCACAGAGTAATACAGAGTGCCAACGCTTATAGGGATTTGCGAATAACTTTTTGGGTGGCCATGTGTTTCGCTTTTTCTCCACTAGATGGTGTTGCTGTTATCAACCTGAAAGACTCCCGCTTCCTGTCAAGGTCAAGTCTCCCGCGTAACCTGATACGTCAGGAAAATGCTCACGCGACTCTTCGGGGACGGTCGAGGCGGCTGAGTTCTGCCGGGAGGGGATGTCTTGAATCCACGGTAACGATGCTTGTTTCCCAGAGCCTTGAATCCTACTCTGTGAGCGGGCCTAGGCCAGTCGCCCGGCACCAGGGGAATGGCAGCTTTCCGAATGTTTTATTGTCCATTCATCTTTGTGTAGGGGAATGTTGAACCTCCACTTGTTATATTCCGTCGATTTGATTTTTCTAATTCTAAGGCACTGAGTTCAAATTGTTCACTTCCCGTTTTAATTCAGAATTGAGTCTGCAGTTATGCCGCAGAAAATGTCATTCCACTACACCCTTTACCCCAAATTTGAAAGGATCGACAATGGAAAATCATGATGAGTAAGGTGGTAAAAATATAGAATCTCTGACTGAACGTGAATTCAAGCCTTATTTCATTGCATTTCTTGTAACTCACAACAATGCGATAGAAGTAGTTTGGTGATTATTTATCGTTAAACTGTATGAGTTGGGCAGCGGTATGAAATATTTGTATTTTAAGAGACGCAATCAACTATAAAAAATTTTAACGTCAAGTATTTCGTAATTGGTAAATATTAATTCGATCTGTTTTCCGTGCTTGCATGGAGGATACACAGGCTAAATTTCCACCAATGCTGGTTTTCTATCTTACAAACGATGTCCCAAATAGTTCAAAAGACCATTTTGTTCCTCCAATCTCGATCTACCGACCCGATAATGTTGCGCCTTTCCAGTGAGAATGAAAACGATAACTTTTTAAATGGATCACATCCTTGGTCACTATCACCAGCACTCTTTACTAACCCGGAATACTACAACAAACTTCATATGGCAAATTTTAAGTGCAATTTTTCTCTTTAAATCTGCCGTTTTTATGGTGCCTTCCAAAATGAACTTCGAACCATTTTCGTGAATTCTTTTAAAGTACAATGAGGAACTATCAGTCGTTCCGACCATGCCTTTGTATTGTAAGAAAATATACATGGAAACAAGTTACTGGCTTACAAATAACCGAGGCACTTAAAGAGCCGAGTCACTGCAAAATCAAGCATCCGGTCATTGTAAAAGGGAAGGTTGTTGCTCAGTCGGATCAAATCGATGACCGTTTCAGTTTCTTGAGGTTGTGAGTTACAAGGGGAGGAGGGGGATTGTGACAGGAATTCGGGATTACAGGTGGGAAGGTTCCAGGTCGGGTAAGTACTCTCCTATTGGTCTCGACCCCGACGTATAGAGCCTGAAATCGAAAAACGCTGACCAAAACTCATAAATTCGTTATTATTGTAGTCAAAACCACGAAATTTTCACCTTTCATGATCTTAGCTCCTGGATCTAAATTTTATGACATTGAGCTTGTAACTAATAAGGGACCTATTTTAACAAAATAGTGAGAACCGTAAAATCCATCTTTTCTAACATTAAAATTCTGGTATTCCCGCTGTGTCAACAGTGAGGAAGTGGATCGGAACATCACGATATTTGACGGGATTTAACGACTCTTTTTTCCGTCAGCTGAAGCTCAAAGTCTCCGTAATGTCGGATGTTAGCAAAGAATGCGTAATTTTATTTGACGAGATGTCCCTGATGGAAAATTTAGAATATTCAAATTCCCTGGACATGATTGACGGTTTTGAATATTTAGGGCATCTGGGTAGGAAGAAACAAGTGGGAAAGTATGCATCCGTGTTCCTCATCAGAGCTATTCATCAAAACTGGAAGTTGCCTGTAGGGTACTTTATTTCTGAGCATGGGCTCATTAGCTCCAATATACGGAAACTCTTATTGTCCTTGATTGAAAAGTTGTTAATGGTAGGCCTGCATCCCAGAGGATTCATTTGCGACCAAGCCAGCACCAATAGAAAAACAATTAAAGAGATGGGGGTTTCAGTCGAAAACCCTTATTTTCGGGGTTATAAATGAAAATAAAATTTATTGCATTTTTGATGTTCTTCATCTTTGAGAGTCTTTGTCTTTGAAGTATTTGAGAAATAACTTCCTGAATAGTGATTTTGTTCTGGAAGGAAAGACCGTTTCCTTTGAAAATATACGCCAGGTTTATCAGAGCGATACATCCAGCTCGACAACTAGAGCTCTGTGGAAACTGACTAGTGCACACATTTGGCCCAACTCTTTCCAGAAAATGTCTGTGAAGCTGGCTACTCAAATATTCAGCTATTCCATTTCAGCTGCTATTCGCATAAGCCACTCCACTGGAGAGTTAAAACGTCCATCAGCACTTCCAACTGCTGATTTTATAGAGACAATAAATAATTTATTCGATGCCTTAAACACCAAAGCTTACTCAAAACGCTCTAGTGATTTCTGCTTGGATAAAAAAAATGCTCAAGTTATAGAGCTGCTTCGGGAAGGGCTGAGAATTATGAGCGTCATTAAGAAGAAGGACGATCGGGTGGTTCCTTCCAAGCTCAATGAGTAACATTTAAAAGAAATACCTGATAACGATTCCAAAGACAAACAAATGGGTATGTACCTACTAAAAATGGGAAATGAGACAAATTTTTAGACGCCACTAATGGTTTTAGCCTACCACCGACAGCTGCTGTTGAACGTTTTTTGTATGAAAAGGAGAATAAATCGGAAGTCACTTGGCTGCGGCCCGGGTGGTCCCGGGTTCGATTCCCAATGAAGACTCTCTGCCCACTCCCACCTAAAATCCTCGCGGTGATATTTTCTGTCATAAATTCGTGGGAAATTGCAAGTGGCCAGGGAAAGGAACTGGCCCCCCTACCCTGGATGTGAGAATTTCTCACGCCAATGGCTTAGTACGGAGTGAGCTTTACCCTCACCTATCAAAACAAAGCTTTGGGTTGAAATGCGGTGAGCGAATCGGAAGTCGGCAAAAAATGCTTTTATATATAACGCTGAATAAAGTAAAAGAAAAATACATTTTTTCATTGGTAAAACCGCACCTCGAGTACTCCGCTAGTATTTGGGATCCAGAAAATAAAGACTTCATTCGTAAATTTAACAAGATACATAGGTAAGCAAGCGACCTTCGTCAGTAATCCCTACGAAAGATCAAAAAGTGTCAAGCGGCTTTATAAGAACTTGGGTGGAAATCTCTGATGATTCGAAGATTACACGCCAGATTAAGATCATTAGATACATTCGAATCGACTGAGTTCCTGACTGTCACGGCAGGTATAAAGTTATTTCAATACTACCTCTGCGATTCAGACGCAAAAGTGACAAAATTAGAGAGATAGACTGTCGAACACAGTGATTAAAAACTTATTTTTCCCACAAACCATTCACAACCATAATAGAAACACTATTTACATATAAACGTCATCCAATCATCCCATTCCCCATCCAGATCCCTAAACGTTTTCCCCTTTTGCTATTACTATTGGTTCCCTACACCCCCTGCCACACGCCCTTACGTCGGATTGCAGGGGGATATGCAAATATTGATTCATTCCGCCGTAATCACAAAAAAATATTTGCCTCCATACCCAAGTTAAACATGTTTCAAGTACTTCAAAGTAGGGCGGGAAAACGTTTAAATAAGTACTAATAAATAAATTAGACAATTATCTATTATCAATTATTATAAAATATTCTACAATTCTATTGTTTTGAATGACAAACATGCGCATGTACAATATCAGAAAGTTGTAACTTGAAAATTGTAGATGATTGTTCGTCAAAGTCGTTTACAACGTCGAAGAATAAATTCCGAAAAGTTTGGAATCAAACCCTGTTTCCAACTGTGGGAATTTATATTATCTTCCCGTGATTTCTTTTGCGCCTTTACAATCAAAAGTAATGTCAGCAACGTTGGCTAATTGGTTGGGCAGCGAATTCATATCCTCAAAATACCGAAAACCTTCTGTAGTTCCGTTTCACCAGTGGGAACAATTTAACATCGATGGCATTTTCAGTCATTATTTTATTAAAATACTAATGGAAAACCACTAAACAGCACCCAAGATAAAGAAGTAAGCAATTAATCTGGAGCCATAAACTCTATAGCGATAGTAGATAAGCCTTCAACGGAACGCTTAAACCTGAAAATTCTCTTACACATACGACTCAACCGCAAACGTTGACGTTTTTTCGGAGCTTTGCCGAAGCTGTCTGAGCTCTCGGAGCTTCTCGGCTTCTATCCTCCAGTCCGACGCGTCAGCAGTTCTTCCCCCGTTATCAATTCAAGTCCTATCGGTTTCGTTGCGGGATGAACGCGGAGCGAGACACGCATGGGACGCAGCGAAAAGGGATTCGAATTGCGCGGCTGAGGAACCGACGACCGTAGTGACATCTATGCAACAGTTCCGAAACTACGTCAAAACGTATGACGCTCCTGAACATGGGCGTTAGCCCTCTCATACCTTACTCTATGGTATTACTCACCGAGTACAATTACATATAAAAATCCCCGAAAACTCAGGGTGTCACTTCATTGTTTTTTGGGACCAAAATACCCCGCGTCCCAAGAAACGTACCTTAAAGGGTATATATATTAACGTGGTCCGATTACTCACATAAATGTCTCAAAGTGATGTCCATGATACTATAAAAGGAGAATAGATGATATCTGAGTACTTAAAATCCGACATATTATGGTGTCACCTTGGATTTTTCCAATGTTCCATGTCATTAAAACTGAGCTCTTTTCTGAAAACCGCTCGGACACTGAACACAGAGCACCTGAGGTGAAAATGAACTTCAAGAAACGTCGTGGGCCATTGAGAAACCCATTGCATATAAGCGTCAGTCTGAGATTAATCTGGGATAAATCAGATGATAAACGAGTTCCCCAAAGGGACGTGGGTCATATTTGACCATCAAAAACTACAGCGAAGCGGCATGCGGTTTTTTTGGGCCAATTTATGTGTTGTTTAACCAGGCGAGTAGTATCGACTCAGTTTAACATTATTTTTCCAGCATTGGGTTTGGCATTTTTTGCCTACAAATAACGCAGCTATTCTCATAGAAATATGAACGACAGAGAATGATAGCGAAGCTCGTTAGTTCTGGAGGAAGGCCCATCACTTAGCTAAAATTTTACTCATGTTAAGCTGTTCCCTATCGGAATACGAACAGACAAAAACACCAATGTGAGAAATTCCGCCATAAATATTCGCTTAATTATTTTTTGGTAGCTTATATAGAGTCTATTCACCAGTTTCCCTCGATTTTCCTCTATTTCTTTCACCACAGCATATTCTTTGGATTGTAATTCATTGCTTCAAACGTTCTCTCCTCTTCAAGATGACGTTAAAATAACATTTTAACATGCAAGTATAGGCATATGGAATCCTGAGAAGCAGGCCAAAGAGCTTCCAGCTAGTAAAAGAAAATATTGTAACTTGGTTAAGTGATATTTATGTTCAAGCTAAACTAAATTGCTATAAATTGCATAACCTTTGTTCGCACATAAATTTAAAACGCAATAGCCATTAAAACTGTGAAGACTGACATTATCTGTAGGAATTAATTTAATACTGAATAAGTTTACGAAAAAATAAAAACTGATACCTACGTTTCTACATAGCTTGCTCATTAAAGTACCCATTTTTTCTGAAAATTACGGAGACATAAACATAGACAGAGTGTTGACTCTAGTCCATAATTATTCATCATACATGGAAACGATTTATCCAGTAAAATCCCAAAACACCCTGATTCTTGCATGATAACTCTACATTTCCCATTACTGTGCTAAAAGAAAGAATCTGTAAAAAAAGTAACTGCGACAGATACACTGTTTGATAAGATGGTACATTTCCCAGATTTGGAAAAATTTAATTGAAATAGGCACATATACACTGTGAATTCCCTCAAGTTTCAAATTATTTCGCGACATGAAAAAATGAAATTGTAGAAGATAAGGCACCAATTATCAAAGAACACCTAGATCAGTGTCGCCAAAATGGTTCCATAAAGAACCCCAGGAAGGCCCATTTGCGTTGGAAAATACCTACGCAACACAACCTGCAAACATATTTAGTATTCCGGTCTTTAATATTATCCTCCCCCGATTCGATGCGGAATAAACAATTTTCTCGGGACGAGAAAGAAGGCAGAGCAAAGCCAAGCGATATCATAAATCACTTCCTTCCGCAGAAAATTCATTGCCCATATTTTTAGATTTTGCCAGATTTTCCGGGGGGTTTGTAAGCGCCGCGCGGACTTATTTCCAGCCAAAAGGAAAAACGATCTCACGGGGCCTTCCCCCGGTGGGGCGGTGAGGTGGGCGGGAGGGAACGCAAGAACTGCCTCCTCCCATTCCGCCAGCGTACCTCGCTCGCCCTGGGATCCCTGATCCCTCCTCCACCTCCCCCCCCCATCAACCACTCCCCTCCACTTCCCTGAAGAAAACAGTCTTGAACCCCTTCTTTCCCAAAGCTACCCCTTTCTCCCCCTCTTGTTTTCTCCTCGACACACCCACACGTCCTTTTCCCCAAGAATTTTCCCTCCAGCCCTCAAACAAATCCCATCCCACCCCGATCGCGATTCTCCAAAACCATTTCAAGCTTCCCGCGTTGTATTTGGTTTCCAAGCGCGCGATTTCGCGCGCTTGGAAACCAAATACAACGCGCGCGTCACTGAGGCGTAGAATTTCGCGTCACTAAGGCGTAGAAACGTAACTTTAAATATATTTTACGTTCCTCCTTTCCCGCTATCGGTCACCGAAATCAGGTGGGGTAGGAGAGAGAGAGAGAGAGAAAATATTTTATTTTGTAATCATAATGAGGCCATGAAGAGGTGAGGCCATGAAGGTGAGGAGGAGGTGAGGCCATGAAGATTTTCTCACGAAAAATAAACATAATAATTAATATAGTACTCCCCCTTATTTATCCCTAATATTGAGTACGCCGCGAGTATAGATGTAGCAAAACTTGGTGGCGCTCGTTTGCGAAGAACATGACATCGGGAAGAGGCAAGCATACAAGAGAGTTGGGACGAGGGGGGCAAGGGTTCACATTTTGCTTTCCTTTCTTTGAAATTTTACTTTCGCCGATGACTTTCCTCAGCTGTTAGAAAACATTACTAAGGCAAAAAAATAGCAGGTTATTCGACAAATGTATTTTTAATGAATTATTTTTCAAGCTATCTGAGCCGAATAAAGCGCAATTTTCGAACAGTGACGCATTTTTATTGAAATTGTTTTAGTAATTTGCTAATTTCTCAAGAAATTTTATGTATAAGAGGCATACTTTGTTGGATAGGTGCACAAGGGGCCAAGGAGTGCAAGACTTATCGTTCCATCCAACGGACTGTGAACTAAATTTACAAGTGACATCCAGTTGACTGGAAAATCTCCGGCACTAGTGGTATTCGTACCCATGCCCAAGGGATGGGAAGACTGCTCAAGCTACGCGATGCCCGCTTTTTTATTGTGGATCACTTTTACGCGTTTTCATGGCGAAATAACGAACGAGCCCATAGTTGAGCCTGAATACCTAAGTGCTATTAGCAAGCAGGAAAGGAGTCGGTGTTCCTTTAAAAATCTCCGCCGGACCTTGAACCCGGGCCCAGATGATGGCAAGCTAATACTGTTAGTAACCACACCAACCCCATCGCCCTCGGAGAACAGGAGTAGACTCTGAGGAGGAAAGTCTGCGAAGAAACTGCACCTAAAAACTTGAGCCATTGGGGACGAAGACGCGTTACCACTTCCGTGCCTACCTGTGGCCCCAGAGGGAGAACTTCGGTCCTCTGCCCACTCATCCACACTTGACTCAACTTCATTAGCCTCTAACTCTGCGCAAACGAATGCCACCAAGTTTTGCTATGCCTATTGTTGGGATCCAACGAAGTGTAGCTTAAGTCTCTCTCTAAACAGAATACGAGGATAAGCCGTGTGTTTCGTTGAAATTTGCGTATGGATAAATCGAAAGTTTTCGTCAAGTTCAAATTTGATACGAAAGATAAAGGTAACCTCCTTTAAACTCACGTTATCCTTCTACGAATTTTCCCTGTACCCACAAGCCCCAAAACGAGCGACAGTGCGGCATTGTCGCAGCACGAGGAAGAGGCCTGCAGTAAGATCGTTCAAAGGGTAATATTGCAGCTTGCAGGAACGGAATTTTGGGTTTTACAAAGAAAATTATGACTGTAAATGATCAACAGCAGTAAAATGTTATTATTTACTGCAAAAAAACGAATAATAAGTAGACCGGGGGAGTAGAGACATTCGCCGAGTCGAGCAGTGTATTGATACTGCAGACGTAATGTGCCGGGTGGGCAAGAAGTCTGTTCATTTTATATTTGCGGGTGAGCGGGTGTGGCTAAAGCAAGTGGGGGAGGATGACTTTCGTGAGGGCCCGGACATTGTCGGTGAGCTCCGCTGATGGGGGAGTACCGAGAGAGAGAGAGAGCCAGAGCGAACTTCAAGTTGCCAAATGTACATAGCCGCCCATAGAAAACACGTGAGTCATGTGTTGCCACGAGTGTTTTGGTCCCGGCGCAGAGACAATGTACCTACTCATTTGGAGGTGATTGAGGATAATCCCTTGTGAAGAAGCCCAGGAAATAACTACCACGCTAAATCAGGTACCGTTGGTGAAAGGCATACCTACGCGAAACATTGTCTCATGAACGTGGGAGTGCAAGGGAATTCGTGAGAATGAGGATAAGAATAAAGTGAAAAAAGAAGTTAGCATGACGGGTATTTCACTCCGCTTATTTCATAATACATATGAAATACACATCATATAAGTCTTATGAAAGGGTTATTACTGAAATGTATTCTGATGGAAGTTCTGTTGGAGTGACTAACCACTTAAAAGAGTTTTGCAGGTTGTTTCTGCCACATGTACATTCTGAATAGTCTAAATAAATCACATCTTACATAATAGGAAATGATCTCCCAGTGGGAATTGTTGCAGATAAAATAACCCTAAACCACAGATCTAGACATATTGTTGGTATGAGAGTTCCAATTTTTGATATTTCATCAAAAGACTTGTATAAATGTATTGATCTTGAACACAACACTGTACAGGGCTTCACAGGAATAGGTTTAACTGAAAGTATCCTAGGTACATGTAAGAAATTTGGTTTTGATTCTTCATTTTTGAGGAATAATCTAGCAGGTATGGCGTTTGATGGTCATTACATTAAGTTAGATGTCGAAAAACACATGAAAAACGAACTGGAATTGGAGTATATGTCTGTGTCTTGGGATCCCATGCATAGGCTAGAACTAGCAGAAAAACATGCTTCAGTTCCAGATCTAGTTCTAAAGGGGCATTCCTTAATTGATGATGCTACGAAAGAATTTTCCTCAGGGAAAAAGTATGAACTTCTTTTGGAATCATCAAAAGAATTTCAAGAATATTTTTACAGGCCAAAACTGTTTAAAACTATGAAATTTGCCAGCAATTCTAAATCAGTTTTTCAAACATTTCTGGGAGACTATAGGGCTTTAGTTTGTGCTGCAGAAAAGAGTCCAGAATCCTTTTACCTTAGAGATGAGCCTTTGTCTAAATGTAATATTTTCACAATCCTCCTACTTGCTGTTACTTTTCAATTTTATCCCATTTTCAAAAGTACTTCAGTCTAGCTATCATTTTCCATGGCAGTACACACAATACATGGACAATAACCAAACTGTATTAGATATTGTTACAGAACATCTGAATGAAATGTATACAACTTCCATTACTACCAAAGAAAATTTGGGTAAATTATTTGATAAATTGTCTGAAAGCATTCTAAAACACACAAAACAGGCAAAATAAATAGTAGAAGAAAGAACGTTTAAAGGTGTGGCTTTAGCTGATGTACAGGTGAGCTGCAAAATGATGAGATTACTGACAGTTGACAATGTAATTATCAAATGTTGAAAGGACTTTGTAAAATATTTAAACTCTCTTAAAGAACAGTGTCAAAAATACTTAGATACTGACGAGGACACCAATCATTCAGTTAATGTAATAAAATTAGCAGATCACTAGATCAACTTGAATTATTTACTTTTTCCAAGAAACAATGTTGGTAGCGAAAAGTCAGAAAATAAATTTTCTTCCTTTGAAGATTTCTTTGAAAACATTAGGGTTTGTGGGTATGCTTTCCTGTCATATGTTGACAAAAAGCCATTGTTTTTTTTAAATATAAACAGTTGTTACTGTGGATGTATGAAAAGTTAAGTTCGGCTATTGTTGATGGAAATGTTCTAGATTTAAAATACTTATTCAAACTTGCTGTCACTTATCTCCACCAAAAGTATCCATTAGCTACTGAAATTTTTGCTCCCTACCGCAGTATCTGAGGCTATTTGTGAAAGTTGGGGGTCTACTATTTCCTCCATTATGCTAAAGCGCCCAGCTGCTGATGACACCTCCAATCCAGTAGAGGTAGGCACTTCTGACAAACTAGCTTTTATCATGATCAATGGACCTCCAGCTGACTAATCAGCAACAAAAGATTTTTAAAGT
This sequence comes from Pyrrhosoma nymphula, assembly GCA_963573305.1. Lineage (NCBI taxonomy): Eukaryota > Metazoa > Arthropoda > Insecta > Odonata > Coenagrionidae > Pyrrhosoma > Pyrrhosoma nymphula. The sequence goes on from OY754328.1 coordinate 20,495,506, forward strand.
TAGCTTTATGCCACAAATATTGAACCTATTACCATAAACACTTTAAGCCAGCATCTAAAGATAAGCTGATGTCGTAAGTGGTTACCTCTAAAGTAATTAGCAGAATCCAAAATGAAGTGAATGACAAAACATTGCCATGTTTTTTGTAGTTTATATGTAATGTAGGTTTAAGCTTTAACTATTAGGCCTACATACTTGAAAGCAATGTAAATTATTTGTTTATCCTTATTAATATAATTTTCATATATTTAGATTGCTGTTTTATTTTTATTTTTCCTCCTAATCAATAACCAGCTCTAGCCTAGCCTCTAAGCCCTTTAGACTAGTCTTAACTCTGTTAAGTAGCCAAAGCTAAGCAGTTCTGCAGCTACTATGTAAATTCACTCTAATATTGGATATTAAATAAATAATTAAATTAGAATTGGCAACCGTACAAAACCTTAATCATATGTATTTATTATAAATATTGAAAGAGAATTAAAATAAAACTACAAATATTACTAAGCACACATTTTTTATATGATTATAAATTTAACTAACTTTGAACCACGCGGAACACCGTAAATAATTCGTGAGAAAATCTAATTTCCTGCAGTAAAATTTTGAGATTTTGCGGGTCCATCGCAGTAAGATGGAAAAAATTCAGCTTTGGGGCGCCACAAGTTCTCTGACAGCTTCCGTCCAACCTCAATGGAGATTTTCCAGAACCATTCCAACCAGCCCAACTTCCCGCGGTGCGGATATACAGTTTAAATCTAGTTCTCGGGCTAGTGATGTTCACTTACGCTCACATTAAACACACTCATACGACTCCCTATTTCATATCTTTGACGCCGAAATGAGGAAGCAATGGAGCTAAAAATCAAATCACAGGAGAGAATTTTTACGGAAAATTGCAGGAAATATGTTACTCCGACCTAGTTTTCCTTAATCTCAAGTACTCCTTAAGCATTTTAACCTAACTTGGAAGGTCTACACTATATTTATTAAACGAATAAAAAATAAGCGTCAACCCAGGGTTTTTCTTTAAGTCCTACGAACATATGGAAAGTTTCTATTGGATGTTCTTGAACGGGATGCATCATTTGCACTGGAGTGAGAGACTAGAAATTAACGTACTACACTCATGTTACAAGACAAACACTCATGTTACAAGGAACCTCTTGCAAACGAGACCATTCCCTACGAAATGGCTCCGCATGATGGAGTAAGGTACTCCACGTTTGACTACCAGGGTTCCCAAGGTCGCAAACCTACGTTTACGCGTCAAAACGCAAAACCTGTTGCTCACATTAACTATCTATTTCTCTATGGTTCTAATTGTAGTTGTTTAGATGGGCTTTTTCTGAAGAAAGTCACGAGTTCAGAGGCGGATTGCCTGTTCTCTATTCCTTGCCACTTAATGTTACTCACGAAGTTCTATCAGTTCATAAAACAGCACTGGGACGATTTCCAACGGTGTCTACCATTCCCTCGCCGAGCGATCTATAGGTACACTGGAAAACCACACCAGCGTGATTCCATTCCTATTCCTACAACGGCGACAAAAACAACTCCATTCAGCAAATATCAAGACGTTCGATCGTTCACGGTTTACTATGGAACTATGGAGTTGCTTTGGAAAACTCAAGAGTCAGACATAATCATACCGGAGTATTAGTTAATACGGTAGTAACTCCTTATACCCTATTTCATATTACTATTAGTTCGCTGGTCTGGTTCCCTGGTAATGGTCTGCAAACTTCAACAACTTTTATCGCATTGATTTCCCATTCTTCTTTCAGCCGCTGTCCTTGGTCTTCAGAAGGTAGGTATTTAAATAATTTCCAAGATCTGTCATTGAACCCTCCAATTTTTCTACTTCTGCTTCAGTATATTTCAACTTGTTTCAAAATCTGATATTAGGATAAGGTTCAGAGCACATTTCACAATGGAAGTAGTACTTTAGCACGATATTACCAGCCATATTACCATGGTACTCAAACTAATTTTAACTTTACCATGATTCATCAGTCGTGAACGTCTTTCCCTCGGCCTTATTTGCAACCTTTTGAACTGGCTACTGAAACTCTCCGCTCGTACGGCTTTCTCCGCGACCACAACAAGAAATATTCCATTGAATTTTCTATTCTCTTAGTTTCTAATATTTGCTATTCATCATCATTAGTCAGTCATTCCTAAAATTGGTGGAACGCGGCCTTGCAATGCACTCTTCCCCTGCTACCACCTTTATTCCCGTATTGATCTTCTGTTTCTTATTTCATTGTAATTAGCCTGTGTATTATTTGACCCTCGGTCTTCCTCGTTGGGCTTTCCTACATCTTTCCCATCTATTATGTTGCTTACAAATTCGTTGTCTCGAAGTGTGGCCTATTCATCTGGACCTTGTGTTCCTAATAGTGCTCCACATGGTTTTCTTTTCTTCTATTCTTCACTACACTTCCTCCTTTCTGATTCTATCCGTCCATTTGATCTTCAGCATTTGCCACCAGCACCAAGTTTCTAAGCCTTATATTTTCTTTAGGAATTCTTCTCGGGCTCTGCACCCCTTGGTAATTGGCTTCATATTGGCCGACGTTTCGGAAAACGACTTGTTTTCCATTTTCAAGGCGTGTTGCTCTCTCTCTGAAGCCAATATACGAAGCCAATTACCTGGTGCAGAGCCCGAGAAGAATTCCTAAATATTATTCACCGGGAAAAACTTAAATCTTATATTTTCTTGTTCCAGATTTCGAATGGTCCATGTCTCTGAGGCATGCATCCTCACTATCATCACTCCATACGAATGTTGTGAGGTACTTCGTCCTTATTGGTTAACCAATTTTCTTTGAACACAACAGTTGTTTTTAAATCATGAATGCTTTTTTTATTTTAACTATTTTTTTCCTAGATGTCCGTCTAACTTCTTATTTCCTGATTTTTGTATCTGATTAACGTTTTAAAGTAAATTATTTCTGGAATTCAAAAATCTTGTAATTATCTACAAGAAAACACCAATATTCAGAGGAGTAAGTCGAATTCATTTCGACTTCTTCCCCGCGATGATGTCGGTTACCCTGAGCATACTCTTCGAGTAAAATAGCCCTATTTTATTTCGACGAAGCGCATAAGCCTTAAGTTTCCGTTCTCCTCCTACCATCCTCGCACTTCCACCTCTCTTCCTAAACGCCGTCGCATTATCCGCGCAAGGACTATATTCAAAAAGCAGTTAGGACGAAGTGTATCGGTTCGAAGGGTGGGCACTTCAGGGTCCTCCCCCATCTCTTCCAAGTCCTCCCACGCCCCCTCCTCTCCTGCGGGAACCCTTAAGGGAACGATCGCGGAGGAGCAGATGGGACCAAGGCAAAAGACTGTCCTCCGCAGGATTCACAATGGCCGCATTTATATGCTCGCTCGCTCCCGGAGCTCTGAGACCCTCGCGGGGACAATTTCGCAAAGGTGGGCCGGCGAGGTCGTCTCCCGGGAAGAATGCCTATGGAACCAATAAAATAAACGTGTATAACAATATTATAAAAAAACCCTCGCTCGTCTGCATTGCCGAGGCAATTGGATGGCACGAGTGTCATCCTAACCGTTCGGCTCTAGACGATGGCTGATGAGTCGGAGAAACGGTGGATTTCCGAACGGACATAACCTCCCATCTGGGCGCAGCCGTACGTAATACCTAATGCACTCCCATACGCATAGGGGCATTTTATCGTTTCCGAAATTTTATTTCCAAGGGAAATCCACAGATACGGCCGCCAGTGCATCAAATATTTCAGAGGTGCTCCATCCCATACCCCATATATTTCTCAGCTTAATGGTAGAGGGCATTTATTTTTCTTGTGTTTCTGCGTCGTTTGCGTGGCAGGCATCGTTTGTGGGTCGCATCCATCAGCTTGCAAGCGTGAAATAAAATCAGGAGTAATAAAAAATTAGCGCTTTTCCAATAAAAAAATAGGAAAGAATCCCTCTCTCGATCAAATCTTTTCAAAATCATTTCGCCTCGATCCTCGAGTCCTACTGAGGTCTGCAATCCACTGTGGAACCAACATAAGTGAATCTCACACATTATATATTAAAGGGGTATCCAGTTAGCTTGAGAATTTTCACATGTAACCTCACTTCGAGATCTCATGATCGTTCCTAATGCATGATAGGCAAATGACCAGTATCACGCTTGTAAAACATATTCAATGTAAAATAAAAGGGACGTTCAATAAACAATACATCACTTTTCTTGCCCAATAAACGTTAAAAGAAATTTTATTTTATTTGCGACATCCGTAAAAAATGTTCGCACTATCTCAAATATTTTCATTTATTTCCAAATTATGATTGAAAAAGAGACGAATTTCAAAATTGCGTACTTGATTGAGGTACAGCTCTAACCAATGAGCAGCGACGAATTCATTTCGGTGGAAAAAGAGCCAGTCACGAATATTCACGGGTGCTAGCAGAATGTCCACCGCCACGTGGCAAGGGATAAAGGCACTAAAGTAGTGGATAAAAATACGGCAACGGTGAAGTTATTAATAAAGTAAGGTGGCCGTGACACATACAGAGTAGCCCGACACCATGAAGGCATACAGGCTCTTGCATCTATTCGTTAAGGCCATAGACTTGAGCGGAGATTACCTTAAAAAATAAGATTTCTAACAAAAGAATCGGGAAAAAATAAGTTGCATATGAAGCTAGAATAAAAAACCTGGTTAGTGAAAAATGCTTCATTATTTATCGAACGCCCCCAGTAATATTATTTTTTTTTAATCAAGGATAGCCGTCGAGTGAACACAAAACATAAGGGTCTTACTATCTACATTTGGTATGGTGATAAATTATTATCTGCAGAGTGAAATGGATGAGAACCAACTTGCAACAGCGGTGTAAACTCCGAGAAGATGAGAGGCTCAAGCGTAAGTTTAATTTATTTAAGAGTCAAAGATTGGGCACAAGTTGCACATGATTCGTTTGTGCGACTTGTGGTTGGAAGTTCAGGCTCGTCCGCGTGACTGTAAATACACCTCCTTTTAAAGTACTGGAAGACATAAACGAATCTCGAACATTAGATATTTGAGGTAAGTTTGCAACCAAGATTTGAGAAAAGTTTTAGATAGTAAAATACCTATGACTTTTTGAGGAATGTGGAGTGCTCAACTTGTCATCACATTGTTTTGAGGGAATGTCGCATATTTAAATATTTTTGTTCTCCCTATTACTGCGGCGAGAAAATGGTTAACGCACGGCTTTTTTCAATATTTCAGTTAAATAAAAAACTGGAACGCTACAACGGGTTTTCCAGCCTCAAAGCTAAATTATCAATCATCAGAAGAAGGTCTAACTTTTTGGAATATTTCCATAATTGAATGAACACAACTTTGTGTTATCCACTGATTTATTTTTCCTATTACTATCGGTTTCAGCTGTTACACCATCCTCGGGTACAACTGCTAACTATATTGTACCTGATGATGGAGTAGCAGCCAAAACCAGTGGTATAGTGAAAAAGAAATGAGCGGAAACACAAAAATTTTTATTAACTTTCCGAAATTATCTAGCTAAAAAACATTCACGGGAGACGTATGTAGTTGAAGGCAGCCGTGCAAGACATTTTATCAAGTGGCCTAACTACCAGAATGACTGGAAAACCACCCAGGTCTCGGACGGAATTTACCGCGTCCGATTTGGGAAGAAAGACATGAAATTCCTCCATCTCCGGAATCGAATCCCGATCAATATTGGACTTGAGCGAAACGAAAATCAAACTGCGGAGAAAAAAAACTGTGGGCAGTATGGATAGTAGTTCCCCACTTCCCCGCCGATCTAGATGCGGCGCCAAATTCTGGAAGCGCTGTATCAGTGACAGCAACATAAATAAAGAGAGAGGAGGGACAGTGATAAGCCAAAGAAAGGGAGACGCAGGGTGAGAGAATGGGGAAGTGGCGCAGGAAACAAATGACGAACGACCTCATCGAAGAGGGAAAGAGAGTTTTTCACCAGGATTTATTGTCCGAGCTCATTGGCATTCATCTCGGGAGATTCTTCCCGCCATCCCTTTCCCCGCTTTCCATGCCCCTCCCTCCTCCCCCCCCCCACCCCCACTCCCCCCTTGTCCTCCTTCATGCTTCTCTCATTTCCATATCTCTCCTCATGCAACCCTCCGGTTCGCCGCGATTCTTTTATTCATCCCAATCTGCTCTTTCAACTCACTCATATACTCGAAGCGGGTGCTTGGTATGTACATCAGAAGCAAAGAATAAAACGGTATCTGTCCAGAGGCATAATCATGACTAGAGCGCATAAAAATCCTCAACCATCCGAAAAATTCTTCTCAAAAATACCTAGATATGTATTTTAAAATTCTCTAAAAAGTCTGAGCTATTTTCATGACTACGTTTTAGTGAGAGAATGGAAGGAAAACCTGGAATCCAAATAACCCAAAATGACTTCCTAAGCACCATGATGTTTGCCGATGACCAAGTTATTATACAAGACAACGAAAACGAATTACAGTTAGCAGTCCACAAATTTTATATATATATTCGTGGATAGATTTTCACCCTAGATATATTCACCCTACAGCGACCTTGGCAGTAACGTCAACGGCGTGTAAACGCGCGTAGGGTTGCTACGTCGGTATGTACAGCTGTTGTGTAAACGGGGCATAATCATATTTCACACTTTATATATGTTTTTCACACTCAAGCGTGAAATCTATTTTATGATTCCGCTGTTTTCAAGCCCAAAATAACACGTATTTGGAACACTTCATTAAGTCGACGCCGACAAGTCGAATTCGCCGCCGCAGAGGTGAAAAACAGTGGTCCGCCGCAGCCGGCGAAAATGTAAACCTCTGGTTTAAGGTCCAAATAAAAAAGGAATCAATAGGACAGACTTATCAGAATGTAGCATAAATACCTACGTGCAGAGGCGTTGAATACCTACGTGCAGAATGTTGCATTATAACTAGTCATCAATCCTAACACCTCTCCAAATTTTAGATACCTCGCATGATTTTGCATTCTGCGTGTATCTAGTAGAAGGCATGCATGAATTATTAGCATTAATGGTACGAATCAACAGTATCTAAGCCCGTGCGCTGCATGTTAGCAAGTCCACCAACGCAACACTCTCCTTGTTTCTGGATTGACTGTGCACTGCTTTTTGGTTCGTCTAGTGGCCAGAGAGTGTGTGGGTTTCGACCTTGAACTGGGACGAATGTTGCGAGCCGGGTGTCGAATCACCCCGTGCCACACACCCTGAAATTTCGTAGGTGTAGATGTAGACGGCAGCGTTCACTCAATCCTGGGATTGTAAACGCGGATGATGATGATGGTGATGCGTACCGATCCACTGATATACTCCCATACTTTTCACTTCACATCCCAGGCCGTGCCTTGCGCAACAATCACCTTATGCAACAACCTATATTCCGTCTTTCTCTCTCCCAGCGATCCCTTTTTTACAGGCTTCCTGCCTTGTATAACACCGTTTAATCTGCCTTATGCCCTTCCCTCGATCTCTCTACTCCCTTCGGATCATTCAAGCGCCAGCTTATAAAAGCACTTTCCTCCTGATTCCCTAATTTTCCATGCCGTTGTAGTGTACCTATTGATTTATGTTATTGTCACTTTGTTTAATTTGGATACTATTAACAACACATGTTTTTTTCATATTTTATTTTGTTAATGCTGCAGATTTTAAGTTGTAAATGTTCAATGTAAAGCCCGGCATCGGCTGTTTTTGAATGTTTAAAATAAATCAAATCAAATCAAGGAGGTGGAAGTTACATTGTGGAATACGGTCTTTAAGGCGATAGGAACGTCCACGTCTGACATTCGTCTCTTTGGGAGTTTGACCCTGGGGCCCTCCTTGTGAACTCCTAAATGTCCTTTCAGTCAACTCTCTCCCACCCTTTCACATCATTCCACCTCTACACTTCCATGGTTTTAAATAGCCTCCTTTGTAGTCAAAAGTCTCCATCCCTCGTCTATCTCCCTCCCCCTCCCCTCCTCCTTCCGATCGAAATTAATTTACCTAAAACTCCGGAGAAGATGCCTTCTCTCCTCCCTCCCCTCCTCTCCCTCTAAGCCTCCCTCCCTCCCTTCACCTTCCCGCTGTCGGGACTCAGCCTCCCTGATTCCCGCGAGACAACGCCACAGCAACTCCTCCCACGAGGATACGCATCAAAACGAGGAAAACGACAAAGAAACTTTTCAGCAAATATCCAGTCGCCCGAGGTGAACAAGTTTTCCCAAGAAATACATAACGCATAAAATATTTATCACGGGCGAATACGCGGAGACTCTTGGAAAAACAAGGAGCGTTAATATTTATTCTGTAAAAACGACTCATTACCACCCTCATCCATAATGGCCTTGACGATCGAGGATCATAATCACACTTGCGTCAACTTTATGCGAAATAAACTTATTTCAAACGTTTCTTAGAGATTCCAGTCATGCCCGTAATTTCATATTGGATGTGATTTTCCGTTCGGGGCCCTGTACAGAAAGATTTAATTAGTGAAATAAATCAGGGAAGCCGCACGCATTTTTAAAAACTGCAACGAGTGAACTGATATTGTAAGAGCATAGCACAGCTGATAGAAGGACTAGGTTGGGAGATGCTAGAGACTCGGAGGCTACACGCCAGGCTAAGACTACTAGAAAAATTCGGATAACCGATAACGCAAACCCTTGCGGCGGCTCACAGGGTACGTAGGAATAGATGATGATAGATAACAAGGACACATATGTATTGAGATTTGCTTTTTATTATTTCCCGGATCCATCGCGTTTGGTTGCTTTTTCCACAACGTTTCAACCCTCTTCCTGGATACGTCGTCAGGCAAAAAAATTACTTTGAAATTTAGGTCGTAATAGAGTTTCTAGGGAGCGTGGTGGTCTAGTGGGTAGAGCGCTTGGCTACTGATCGAAGGGTCCCGGGTTCAAATCCGGGTGAAGCCTTTGGACGCCCCCGAACAAATAAAAATCCTCTGAGTGCGAGGTGGCCCAGGGAAAGGAACTGGCCCCCCTACCCTGAATGTGTGATATTCACACGCCTGTGGCTTAGTCCGGGGTGAGCTCTACCCTCAACCATCCAAACCAACCTTCGGGTTGAATCACTGAGTGAGTGAATAGAGTTTCTAAGGCGTATTTTCAACGGCTGCAGCATTATTTATTTTAAACTGAGTGCCCTGATTGACCGGAGGAATTACTCTCTTCCACGTCGTGGTGAGGGTTTAACCGACTCCCCGGTTGAAGTTTTTCGAGTTCCACCTTATCTCCTTCCCTTCAACTGGGAAAACCCGGGAAATCTTCAACCGTGAAGACGATTACACCCCCACGACGACGTGGAAGACAGTAATTACTCCGGCCAATCAGATCGCTCAGTTTGAAATCTATAATTCTTCAGCCGTTGAAAATACGCCTTGGCAACCAGCTTCTACTTTTTTGGAAACCTAAAGAACAATGGGGCAATGGTCTGCCACGATGGAAACACCGGTTCCCGATTAGTCACCGAAGTTAAGCATCGTTGGGCTCGGCTCGAATTTGGAGGGGAGATCGTCCGATTCGTCCTAGTGCTGTTGTTCCTGTCTGCAAGTGGCAGACAGTATGTGCGAAATGCCCTTAGCCGTCGAAGCACGTTAAACAAAAATACTACTACAATGTATTGAGAGTTTGGAGGAAAATTGAGTCGAAAGTAAATCAAATAATAGCAGGTCATAAGCAAGTAAAAGAGTAATTCAATCACCTGAACAGCGTTTTGGATGGAAATGTTAGTAGTCCTATGATGACTGCGAGGAGAACTGCGTCGACTGCGTCATGAGTTACCTGCAAAGATATTAACAGGAGGTTGGTGATGATTGTTATCCAAATCATATACTGAAAATAACAAAAATGTCGCGACCTCCAGCTGTTGCTGGGTACGTGCTACAGCTGAAGGTTGCGGAAATGAAGGCATTGAGGAAAATTACAAATCACACATTATTAGATAGAGAAAGGAATGAGATTATTAGATAGCTTTGTCAGATTAAGCCAATCACCAAATGGTTTCACGAAGGAGAGAATGGAATGAAAATATCAATAGAATGCAGGAAGAGATAAGTGAGAGAATAAGCAAAGTGAGACGAAAGACCAGAAGGGAAGAGCGGAGCTGGAAGAACAAGGCGAAGGTAGAAGGATACCCTAAAACTCTCGGCCAAGAACGAGCCAAAGGCGTATAAGAAAGAAGGAAGGAGAAGAAGAAAAATGCCACCATCCAAAATTCAGCCCAAACAGGATTACTTAAACAAATAGAAAAATCATCACGCTAAGACTTGATGATGGCATAGAAATTCTGGCAGAGAAGAACAATTATATGACGAGAATGCTGAACTGTGTGGAAAAACTATGAAAAAAGAACTTGAAGATTTATATAAATAAAAGAACAATTATGGCCTGTGAAAGAAGTCAAGAATAAAAGAGTGACCGTTGAAACTGGACAGAGAAAACCTGCGCAAGTGGATGAATTTTGACATCAGTGATGGAGGAAGCAAGAAAAATATTTTGTACAGAATAGCATATGCAAAGAAGGAGGCCTATCAGTAGAGGAGTACCTATACCAATGGCTAGAAACAAAAGCTTGGAAGTTAGGAAGCACTTTATTGCAAATACGCATGGAGCATGCTAATTACATATTTCATGGAATATAGAAAATGGGAAGTGATGGAAATGTGGTGTTCTAGAAGAAGGCGCCAAAGCAGACTAATGCCGAAATGTAACGGTAATATGAGAGAGAAGTGGAGAGCTTCACACAATTATTCTTCCTATTGATGGCTACTGATGGTGATTGGATACAAGGGCACTTGTCAGAGAGAATGAGAAAAAATTGCCGACGTTTGAGGCGTGGAAGTGGAGAAAGATGTAGAAAGTTCGTTGGATATAAAGGAAGCCAAAGGAGAAGAGACGGGCATGGCAAGTGAGTGAAGAAGTCTGTTGGTGGAGATCAGGAGGGTAAAGCGGAATTGGATAGATCAAGTGATCCGAACAAGAACCTTACAATGAGGACGGAAATCTTGGTGCGCTTCCGATCGTCATTTGCTCAAATTACGGGTCGCCAGTTAATGCGCTGGTGTTGCGAGGGAGGCCTCGGTAAAGGTGAGCTTTCGTCCCACCAGCGTTTTCGCAAATTTCACCCATTTTAAACAGAGATATCGGAACCAAATTCACCTCACTTATTATGCAAATCTTGCGCATTTGTAAAATACTTTCAACACAACAATGCATCAACTACTTTAGGAATGGGAAACTTTCAAACCTGAGAAGTGCGATTTTTCCTCTCCGCCATCTTGTGAAAAAATGCCGTTTCCTCTTATCCACTGTACGTGGCGCAGCAATCGAGCAGTTAGTTCTCTAGCATATACACACCTCTCCTACACAGTTTCTTCCCTCCTTCCACTCAAACTCGCCTCACAACAGCCATTTAATACAATCATTTTAAAACTTCATCCACTCCCAGAAATGCTTGGCCTCCCACGCGGTTGCAGCCCCTCTAGCGGCCGAAGTTGGAACTTGATTTCTTGCTCGGCCATTGATAACACGATCTAAATAGGAGATTAACGTCCTCTTATAAGGTTCTTGGATCCGAATAAGGGATAAATGGATAACCGGCATCTCGAGTAGATATTATGATAGCAGGGAAAATGGAGCAAAAGGAACTGCAATTTGCATATGATCTCGCACAGCACAACGACGTCCTGCGGACATACACTTTCATGAGGGATGAGTGATTCATTCTTTTGAATTTAACATTAGCGAGACGTTTTTTGAAAAAACCGTTTGGTCACGGGAAATATGGCAAATATACTGACTATTTGTATAAATTTGTTATGACCTCCCTATTAATTAGATGTTAATGTTTCCATAAGAACCTTCTACAAGCTACGCTAAACCCTGCGGTCAGCTGGAGTATGATGATAATAGATGCAGAAGAAACGATGGTGTCCTTTTTCTTAAAATCACCTTTCTTATATCCGCCTTCAAAAGAGACTTAATATGCGGTGTCAAGTATAACTTCTGGTCTCAAAATAATTATGCATATTGAAAAAAATCACTTAGTAAATTCCACACTTCATATGTGTGGAATAGTGTGTTTGGAATAAAAGTGTGGAAAGTTGGAATATACTAAGTGTGTGTAACATAAAGTGAGGAATTTACTAAGTGATTTTTCAATATGTATATTAAACATTTCCACCAAGTTACGCCGGAAACGTTTTCTCATATTCAAAATAATTATTTCCACCCACATCCAACAGCATCTTCGTATGGGCTTATCAAGGCATTAACAGAGGATTTTTGCGCGTTTTTCAACAGATATTTAGCATTAGATGCAATTAATATATGGCACATGCATAAATGTACAGAGTAACGACCGGCACGAAGAAAAGACATCAAATCCAAATAAAAATGAACTCGAAGCTTACATTCGAGCAACAAGATCTCGAAGCACATTGTAATGTAATTATGAAAAGATTTTAGGGAAACAAATTCACTATCCGAAACCTCGATGCGACCATGCATGAAAGTATAGCGCAAGCAAGTATTGTCCGTAATAGGCTATGAAATTTGCGAGTAACATGAGAAAGCTATCCATTTTTTTATACTTAATGACTACGTGACGTTTTAAGGAGACAAAATGGTAAATGTACTCAACTTCATCGAGTTCATAGTATGACACACCGAAGTTCGTGTGACTTCCCTTTTAATTTATTTCCATTTAATTAGATTTTAATGTTTCCATTAGGACCTTTCACCAGTTACACCCAACCCTGCGGCCGAGAGCTTGGATCAGCTTGAATAGATGATGATGATAGATGTAGAAGAAGAAGGCGGCGGGGTCCTTTTTCAGAGGAATTCGCACCAGCATCCGTTCCTTGAGAGAGATCCTCTGCACGGCCCCACCGCCTCCAACCCCCCAGCTTTCACAGCACACTTAATAACCAAACCCTGCTGCCCCCCCTTCTCCCCGCCTCCTCACACCGCCCCCAGCCAACGCTGGACCTACCCCCAAACCCCTCCTCCGCATTTAACCTCCCCTCCACCCTCCTCGCCCTTTCCCTCCAACCGAAGCTTCCTTAAAATCCGCCCCCGAACCCACCCCCCACCCTACACCATTCATCAAAAACAACAGGGAAGACTCCTCGACCTCCTGTTTATTCGCATGGTACCCTCCCACCCCCGCTCTCACTAATCCCCGCCCCCATACCTCTCCCCCAGGGTCCTTTATACCCTTTTCCTCCACCAAAAACCCCCCACCCCCATCTCATCCGAACCCTACTACAAAACTCCTCCCACCTCATCCCTCCGCCCCTCCGCCTCCGCCCCCACCACCACACAGAGCATCCTTCAATCTCTCCATTTCTCTCAGGGAATATAAAAGGTTTTAATGTTTAAGAATAATTGCGACCATAAGTAAAGAAGATCAGGGGCATTAGCGGGAGAGGACGATGAAGGAAGAAGAAGATGAGACGGGGAGGAGGGTTGGGAGGTCGGACGGCGAGAGGGGCAAGGGGTGTCCGGAGGGTGGAGGGAGGGAGGATATTGAGAAAGGGGTTTGCTAAGGGTTAAACAGGAGGGCCAAGCGAGGGGGAGAGGGGAGGGGGGCAGAGGGTGCGGGAGGGGAGGAAGGAAGAAAATGCCAGTGGTGGGTGGGGGAGGCGAGCCGGGAGGATGGGAGGCAGGAGGCATAAGAAGAAGAGCTAAGTGAGAGTTATGGCGACGGGGTTCGGAGGAAAAGAGAAAGACGGAGGAGGAAAGAAGAACTGAGAGAGAGCAGAGAGAAAGATAAAAGGGGTGGTTAGCTATAGTGAGTTATTAGGGAAGGATTAGGTCTATTTGGGACGAAAGAGACGTACGTTTACCGCACAATATTTGTGTCAAGTAAGTAACACAGAATTAACTATCGGCGCTCTTTAAGTTATTGAAATGCAGCCTTAAAAGTAAGACTAATTTTGACCTAAAGCATTAGTATTGACGAAAGAGTTAATTATTTGTACGATAAATTATCAATTCATGTCAGATGAATTTCCGGACGTTATTATAGTGACTAAAATAATAAAAAAGATACATAAAGTGATATTCCTCCTGACTCCGTTCAAGATTAGTACTGGCAACTGAGTTAATAATTATCACGATTAATGATTAGTTCATATGAGATGAATTTCCGGACGCTATTGTAGAGACTGACATAATAAAAAGTTAATGATCCTCATGACTCCTTCCATTCCTAATCGAAAAATCCGTACCGTGGTGGAATTGCCACGAAAACGAGGCCATCATTGTTTGGTTGGTTGGTTATTCTGGGTGGCGACCGAAAACTGAGGTAATTTGTGCCTTGAAGGATGGGTGAGTAGGTCGGTAGGGAAAGTATAATATGAGGAAGGGAGGAGAGAAACAAGGCGTCCTTATTAGCCTGATCTTCAAAAAAGGCGACAAAGGCAACACTGTTAAACGTCCCCACAGGCGGACGGAGTACTTAACGAAGTGCTCTCCACGTAATACCCAAGTGAGGATCGCGGTTCAGCTGAAAAATCTCAGCGACGGACAGGACCCGGGAGATCGGGATGGGAAGCCAATGCTGTAGCCGCCACACCAACCCAGTATACCGTCCAATGGTACATTACTGACTCTCTATACCGGCATCTCAAATTATTAAAGTTGCTCGTGGAATTATGGTTGGGGTGGATCTATGGGAGTAAGGTTCTTGAAGTGCTCTCCACTAGGCACCAACGATTAAGATTCCACTAACAAAAAAACTACGCTATCGCCGGGATCCGAACCTGGGTCTTCGGGATGGAAATCCAATACTATATCCCCTTCACAGCAACCCCATATGCCGTCTAGTGGTACATTACTAACTATGCTGCCGTTCTTTATGCTATATTTGCTCATGGAATTATGGTTGTGGTGTTTCTGTTGGGGTAAGGCACTCAAGTGCTCCCAAACATCCAAGGAATCCGGGATCCAAACCCACGCCTTCGGGATGGAAAGCCAGTACTCAAGCTACCAAATCAACCCGGTTACCGAGGAAAAGAGAAATACAGGAGAGGAAATACGAAGAGGTCGAGAGAAGGCAGTGAGAAAAATGTAAGGGGGGGTGGTATTTGGGCTTGTGGGTGGGCAGCGGAGGAAGCCAAGGGTTTTACGCTCGGGGGGGGGGGGGGGATGGCGCCTCGTGGGGGTGTGTGTGGGTGGTGGAAGTCCTAAAAAGAAGGAGGAGATGGAATAAAGGAGCAAGAATTAAGACGCGAGGGAGATGAGTAAGAAAAAGGGCTGGTCTTGCGAGAGGGGAGAGGAGGGTGGTTGGGGGAAGGAGCCCCCCTAACTTTGGGTGAGGGGGAAGGAGGGGGTACACAAAGAACCCGGAGGTAGACCATAAGCAGGATTAAGGTCTTTTCGGGAAAGAATAGAAGAATAAGGAGGAGAATTGCAAAGAGACTGGAGACAGAGAGGCATGGAAGGAGAGAGATAGCATCATAAAATGGAAGGAATTATTTATTAAGAGAGAGAGAAGGGAAGAGATGAGTGTTGAAGGAATGAGAACGGAGTAGGAGGGGTTTGACGTCTCAAGACGGAGGAGTTTTGTAAGTAAGGAAAGGGCGATAGGAACGAGAAAAATGAAGTAAACAGGAATTAGAACGCAAATGAATCTTCAGGGAGGAGGCTATCGGGAATGAGCGCCATGAGAATTTAAGATGGGGAAAGGGAGCGCAAAAAAATATATATACGGAAGATGACAGAGCGGGATTCTGCAGATTTTCTTTCTTCCCATCCCCCCCCCCCCACTACTCCCCCCGCTCTTTCACGGTTGCGAAATTGTCGTGCCCCTTTCCTCCCCGCGGCCTTTTTATTCTCACCGGGAAGATTTATTCAGTCTTCCGCGGGGAGACACGGCCATCCCGCATGTACCGCGGAAAACAGATTATTATTATTATTATTCAAACCGTAAAAGGAGAGGATGAGTCTTCGCCGAGTCTACCTCGCGATAGTATCGGGATTGATATGAAGAAGCGCGAAGTCTCGAGATTGGAGAGAGGAAATATTCCTAGGGATCAATTCTCGAACACCGTGATGTTTATCGCATGCAAAAATAACAATGTTATCGCATGGTTTCGTCGATTCAGCATCGTCGAGTTGTCACATCCTGTCCGCATGTGAGAATTATTGCATGAAAAATCTCAAGTGGTGGAGAGTAGCATGCGATACTTCAACGAAACCGGGCGATAATTTGCTGTTTTCGCATGCTATATTTACCACGATGTTTCGAGAATTTACTCTCTGAGTGATACTTTTAGGTGGCACTCCCCAAATGGCCACCAGAAAAATAGTTTAATTATAGTAAATTTTTGATGCATCAGATTTTTACCGCAGCGGCGTGCGTTACCCAAAGATCCCGTTTTCGTGCCAACTGCAGCTTCTAATAGGTGGGGCATAGATCAAAGAAGAGAACAGACGGAACCGTACGGTACGAAACCACAGGGCAATAATGAAGCCATTTAAATGCACAATTCAATATGAATGGATGAGTTGAGATCTCAGAAAATATAGCTGTACTAAAGTTCGTCCAAGACAATAGCGCAGTTGACAGTCAGAAATGCAGCCAATCAGTAAACTCGTTCAATTTCGGTTGTGAGGGAATCACGTGACCGAAGATTCCATGATGGCGACCTTAGCTTAATTCAGACGATAGTTATAAAAATTGTTTACTTTTCATTTACGCCAAATCAGTACATTTTCACTGTGCTATTATCTTCGACGGACTCTATAGTAGCCGAATCGTCGCACTACCGTAATAATTTATCTAGAAAATGCAAAATTGAAGTTATTTCCAATAACCACTGCATTATTTTCTTAAAATGTAGGGACAAATTGCGCGCGATAGTAATGTCACTTGGATCATTTTCCGCAAAAACAGGATTCACTTTCGCGCTTAAAGACGCCATCTACTCTCTTCTTTTATCTACGAGGCGGGGACTCCCGATTTCCTCTTTTGAGTTAGAGAGTGAGAACCTCATTTACGATTTGACCCCACGCCGCGGAAGAAAATCGAGGGAACTTATCCGACAACCTTGTACTTTAAAATTGATACGTCATAAACTTAAGCAGAAAATCATGATATTCACGGTATTGCTGGTCGTATAACGATTTCATGAGTCTTCCGAGAGAGGTTCAGCAGTGAAATTACTGATTTAGTATATTTTTTGCACCCTTCTTCTGATGCAATTCCACACACTGCTGCTACAAAAGTTCTTCCAACGATTTGTCTCCGAAATCTTTTGCCTAGGCTACCCTCGTCTAATCATTATTTTCTATTTCAAATATCCGTAAACATACTCTCAAAAATATCTGTAACGGTCCACACGTTATCCTTCTTCCATATTTCTGGATTTTTAAATATATTTATCAGTGTTAAAAATTGACATTTTTTTAGGTTTCATTTTTTCCTTCATTTTAGACGAAACGGCAGAACAGAATCAGCGTTTAGGAGCCATTCGGGGACTGAATCGTCGGCTGATTTGTAGAATTTGATGCTGTGGGAACCACAGAAGAAGCAGAAAAGTAAAATTAGCCGCTGAATACGCACAAGACTTTCTTGATGACACAGTTAGATGGTATAGTAAATGGAGATTGAAAATAAATAACAGGAAAACACAGGCTATAAAGTTTACGAGGCCAGATATAGAGACACCGAGGTACCCGTGCATCAGAATAAAACAGCAACTGGTTGACTGGCAGAATACCGCAAAATATTTAGGAATAACGTTTGACAATAAATTAAGCCAAAAATACCAACTAGAAAAAGTAAATGGACAGGCTAGAGGGGAAAGATATTCCTCATCTCCAATAGTTAAAAAACACGTTACTCCACAAAATATTAAGAAAATAATACACAAGACATTTATTAAGCCTAAACTATTATATGCCATACCGTCCTAGGCAGGACTGTTTAACAAGGGACTATTGGAAAAGTTACAAGTAACTGAGAGGAAAATCATAAGATCTATTTTTCACATTCCATACCTCATAAGCAATGCCATTCTGTATTCCAAAATAGGAATCATAAAACTAGGAATGCACTTTCAACTGTAGGCAGAAAGCTACTACAAAAAATTGCGAGAAAGCTGTCTTCAAAAATTAAACATCCTAGGTGAGAATCAAAGTATCGAAAACGACAAATACAAATGGCCCGAAAGGGTTATCGTTAATTAGAGGCAAGGGTAGCCTTGAAATAAATGGTAAAACAATGAAACCGGACACAGTGCAAAAGCTTTATATGCATAAAAAGCAATCTCTGATAATCGCTGCACGCCAGGAAAGGAACACTCCACCAGAGAAGAATTTACGAACAATCTGGGGACATTGGAGAGTGGACTACAACGGAGGCAAGATGGAAGATGAGAAGCTGGGGTAATGCTTGTTTCTCAAGTTCATTACAACGCTTAAAACTAACTACTATCCTAATCTATGTTTGAAGGTTTTTGCAGCGATTAGCATATCCACTATCAAATATTTTCGGGCTATTTTGATGCGTAGAGAAAATGTTTTGGAACACTCAACTTTTCGTTCTTACAAGAACGAAACATAGAGTTAAAAAAAAAACACTTAGCCGAATAGCCCGAAAATGTTTGATAGTGGTAACTACTACTCTCCCACAAATGATGCTATGGACAGTGACGTAGCCAGGTTTTCCTTTCGGGAGAGGGGGGGGTTTAGTCCATGCTGAGTATAAGAAAGGGGGAGACGGTGAAAATATTTGAGAAAAGGGCAAAATTGCGAGCTCAGACAATAATGAGTTCAATTACGGCTGCAGTTTTACAGCTGACTTTTTTTTTAACTTTTTTTTCAGACTTTTTTTTTACTTTTTTGAAATATAATTTTTCCTATACTGCTCTCTGAAAAAAAAAATTCAAAGATTCGGGAGGAGGGTGCCAGGGGAGTCACTGCTATGGAGTTTGTTTTACTTGATCTGGCTTATAACTTGTAATATTCATTTTCTGAGAAATATTTATTTTCCAGTCGGTAGAGCATGAGACTTAAATTTACATACTAATACGATTACACACATTTATATGATGGTACATTTAATCAATACCTTTCTCTCCACCTATCTTATCTTCTGTCTTCTTGGCTCATTTAAAAAGTCCACAGCACCCTTATGCACACTTGAACCATCACCTTTCACACATTAATGATACACTCCCTTATTTTCACTGATCACTTTTAATACAGAGAAACATAAGATATGTACATAAATTAGGCCACTCCTATGACGCACAGGTACGAAAGGCGATTCCCTGCCACGCTCCTCCTCGGTCACTCCTTTCTCCTCTCAATAAAGAAAACAACGCAGGATGGTTGCACTGATGCGCGATCCTCCTCCGTAGTTCACGCTACTCCCAACTTAATCGGCATAGGTGGTGATCTCCATTACTATATCTCACTCCCCATACTTTGGTTTTTTAACTTCCCCCCGGAATCCATCTTGACCGCGTGCGTTATTCCCAATCGCTCCTTATTCTCTTCGTTTAACCCTTGTTTTTTTCCCAGGTGTTGGTGCTTCGTTATTATTGCTCTGCTTGTCCTATTGGCTGTTGTGTTTCTCAACTCCTCATTATTGTGCATTCGCCACGAGTTCGTGCTACACACCCCCAATATGGCGTACCTTTTCGTCTCCTTCGATTTTTTACAATGGCCCAAGCTGTTATGCTACAAACTGATAGCCAAAAATCTCTCATTAAATTACTATTACAGCTAAAGATGACGTACAGATCAGTCTGCAATGATCTGCAATCTGCTACAGAGCAATCAGCAATGACAAAATACGCCTGCAATACTATAGCAATACATATCACTAACTTCCGATACAGTAATTTTTGAACCATAAACGTTTCAATCGTAAAATAGAATACCGGAAAAGTCTTTGCATAAAAAAGGTAAAATTATTGAACATTGAAAATTAAATGGATCTATGCATATGGTACTGTTAAACCAGGGTATTATAGCAATTTTTGGCATAGGTAATGACATAGCCAGGGGCAACTATAAAGCCAAAGACGCATGCCTACCGATTCCTAGAAAAATTCATAAACGAGTTGTGGTAGGATCTGCAACCGAGGTTGATTCTTTCGAAACAAAATTCCTATGACATGGATTTGTGCCGATTAAAGAAGCAAAGCTACAGCATAAACTGGTTTTTGACTCTCTTGTGTTATAGTCGCTGCCGGTTCTTACGTTATTACACTCGTTCTTACGTTTGAGGATAGATATTAGCGGGGTTTAGAAAACCCAGCAAGTAAATTTTGTCCTTTCTTTCTTCTAACTCTTATCTATTACGGCTTTAAGATCGGCGAATTAAGAAAGATCGTGATTCGAGTTCCCTTCCATCCTGTGCTGCCACCTGAAGTTGATGTGACAAAACTCCAACCATTCTTATCTTTTACCGCTCACTGCGGTATATTCGAATATCATTTGAAAAGATTCGATTCCGAGACAATCATTCAGAATATCATGGGTTTTTTTCCATTTGCAGAGAAAATAATGAGAAAAAATGCCATGAACCAGCGAACCAGTGCTTTCTTTGTATTAGAAAAAAAGGGGGACTAACCTATTTACGGGAAAAAGATAAACCGTACCACCCCACGAGCCGAAAGTTAAGAGGATGTTCCGGTTTTATATTTCGTGAAAGTTATTCTTCAACTCCATCTTCTTCAGAGTCGCAGGGCAGAAGACTTTACTTTGAGAGACCCATGCATAAAGTTCCGATTATTTGCCTCGAAATTATTACAGCCTCGATAATGATAGCCGGCTGCAGCTGATGGAGTTGGCGTAATTATTTTTTATAGCGCTAAGAAACAAAGCAGTGGGATCAAATCAAATTCGTAAAATTTAGATGGGCAGATCGCTTTACATGAGTATCAGTCGAAATCAACACCAATGTTACACGATAAAATAAGGCCAGCGTATTCTTGAACAAGAGAGTAGTAGAATTTTCACTTAGTCACATCAGAAAAAGAAACGGGATTACAAAATAGTTTTTAAAAGTTTAAAATGAATAAAAATACAAAAATAGCTTTCCGTTCCCTACCTCACAACTGCCGCGAGTGATTGAATACCTACCCAGCATAGCAAATCTGTGAAGACGTATTCCTTTCTCTTAACTTAAAGGATTTCCTATTCGATAATGAGGAATACCTATAGTTATTTTGTTAAATACATAAAGTGAACAGCAAGTAAGGCTAAAACAATGACCAAATGAACAATATGGGGTGTAAACGGAAAAAGAAAAACAAGATGGTACATTAATTTCGTAATTCAAATAATCAATTTCACTAAAAGAGATACAAAAATCAAAATCAAATTAAATCATCGAAAAGGAGTTACATTAACAAATAACTTCGATTAAGACCATGCCTAGGTATAAATTGATGATTGGCACTCCGAAAAAAGTTACTGGCTAAAGGAAATCTTCATGCACGTAACTTCTCAAATAAACGGGTTAAGTGAAAGAGAAGGAGATGAACGAGGAATGATAACCAAGGAAGGAGTGGAAGTAATAGAGAACACATATTTCCTATCGCCTGCAGTAGGCATACTTATTCAACCACGAGGAGCCACTCAAGAAATACTTCCTCAAGACATAAAAATGACAGCAAGTAAGACTAAAAAATTACCGAAAGGAACACAATTAGATGCTAATGGGATGACTGTCAATGTGATAACTAGAATACGTCTCCAATTAACAAGTTAACTGAAAATGATACCGAGTATTTAAAAACCAATTATAAAGGAGTGATGGGAAGAAAATATGTTAAAAACTCAGGCCTTTAACGGCATGGTCAGATATTAACAAGATATAATTTCTTTAAAAAATAATCCCTGATTTGAGGTAATCTTTATACAATTAACTAACTTCCAGTGGATATAAATACAATTTTCAAAGGCAATTATAACGCAGTATCTCTTGAATGCCATTAATAAGAACAGCAATACCATAAACGAATGGCATGAAGGCCAAAGTTCCTATGGGGAACAAAATCCTACCTCCTGTGAAAAACAAAAACCTATACCCTTTTCTCGATATTTTTTTTGAAAATTGAACTCCAAATTTCGT
The DNA here is from genome assembly GCA_963573305.1 of Pyrrhosoma nymphula. Taxonomy (NCBI): domain Eukaryota; kingdom Metazoa; phylum Arthropoda; class Insecta; order Odonata; family Coenagrionidae; genus Pyrrhosoma; species Pyrrhosoma nymphula. The sequence continues at coordinate 20,517,640 of OY754328.1, forward strand.
GTCAAATACAAGGATGGGTGAAATATGGGGGAAAATAGTATTTTTCTATCTAATTTAAATGTCATTTTCGCGAAAACATTTAACAAGAATTGGGAAACGGAGTGATAATAAAATGTACGCACCTGACCATGAAATTTTAGTTATTTGAAAACTACTGCCATATGTGACTCATATTTCTCGACTCTTCTGAATATTTTTACATTGTTATATTTTTAATATCTTAGACATTCCATGATCGAAAGCAGTATTTTAAAAAGAATACACACGATCAACTGGAATTTAGTATTTTTTTGACTCACAAAGTCACGGTGGTACCTCCTTGAAAAGATCTTTCGTTAAAACCTCATTCATAACCTTTGGTCAATTTTGAGCCTCACAAGCTTTTCTTTCATTTTATTGACGAAATATTTCTGTTCGTGGCTCTTCATTTTCGGAATTTTCATGCTCGTGTTCGGATTTCGTAGTTGTAAATACTCGTTCACTATTTTACTGAGATCTAATCTGGCTGGTAGCAGGTTTTTCTAGGAGATAGAATTTCGTGTTCAGGATTTCTTTCACTACTTCCTCCGATCTCAATTTCTCCTCTTCCCTCTCTTCAATTATATTTTTCCTTCCCTTTCCGAGTCTCTTCTTGCGATGAATTAATTTTATATCACCTGGAATCGTTGATGATCGGCAAATAAAGTAGTTACATGCTTTAAAACTAAAAAAATATTGAATAAAAATTGTATACCATCACTCCCGTATTTTATTATTACTTTAACACTATTGACTTACCCTAGGAACACTCAATAATGTGTGTGCCAATCATATAATTTTTATATTCGATTTCGCGCATCTTTACAACGGCCATAAATCTCTCACTAGTATCTCGAGCTCCAAGTTATAACTATATGTTGTTCTTTTTCTTATATTTATATTGTTTAAGTCACATATTTGTGATAGCTCCCCCAACAGAGAAAATGAAATCCAAAAATGGACGATTTTGAGCGCCCAGCTAGTCTAAGCTACGGTATTTCTCTTGAGTAGAATCTCAAACTCCAAGTGCTTAATCTTTGTTGGATCTGAGTACTTCCTACTTTTTACAGTTTTGTGGAGTCGAAAACCAGTATTTTTAAGGAAAAGAGTGTTGACTTTAAGTTCAATTTTAGCAATAAAGGAATGATAAATAAAAATTAAAGCAATCGTTTTTCATTATCTGTGAAATAATACGGTTTCAATTGCTCTTCTATGTCATAATTAGTTCTTGAGATATAATGGATGGATATTAAAAATATGTGGTAATAGATCGAATAAGTAAACATCAAAATTCTAAAAATAAATAGCGAGAAATCGAGGAGGATAAAAATTTTTAAAATCGTTGCATGCATTCAACTGCCAATACATGTAGCCATGTGTGTGCCAAACATGGATTTAAAAAAGTTATTTGGCAACCAATTACTTTTTTATTGGATCACTTCACATGGAATGCTCCTGATATCAATCAGAGGACAGGGTTCTCTGTAGGTACACAGAATATGAACACAATATCATTTAACGTTAGAGCCACCGCACCAAATGAATGTATTGAATGATCACCATTACCATAATACATACAGATAGTTCCCATAGAGGCAAATATCGACTTCATATTATCTCCTTCCATCAAGCATAAATACTATTCTTACTGGCAAAAAGCACGCAGGAGGAACAGCAAAACACGAAGAGAGACCCGCTGAATTAACGCCCGGTATGAAGGCCGTTAGTAGAGAGTACATTAGGCATTATTAGCCGAGCATCAATGATTCCAGTTGACATAGAATTAATTCCTCGCGGCAAGAGACTCGATATCTCTGAAGAGATGGAAGAGGAGGAGGCACGGAGGAGGAGTGGACGGCGAGAATGAGAGGGGGTGGGAAGGCTTGGGGATGAGACTCTTGCGGGGAGAAGGGTGGCATGGGGGTGCAGTCGATTAGAACGATTCTTAGCCCCTCGTCCCCCCCCCCTCCTCTCCACTCCGCCCCCTCTCGACGCGCCCTTTCAAGTCCTCACGCCCCAACACAAGCCCCCGCCCCTTTCAACCTCCTCACCCCCGAAGAAGTATAAAAAAAGATACGCTCCTCTCCACCCCTTCAAAAAGAGACGCCCCCTGCCCCTTTTGCCATTCTCCAAACCCCCTCCCCCCCACCATACTCCCGCCGCAGAACTCCGCAATCCCTCCGTTCCAAAGAGGAAGAAGAAGAAGAAGGGAATCTCCCTGCCACGGGAAGGGACCCAAAAAACGACACTTAAATCCCGCTCTCCAGAAATAAATGAATGTATTTGTATTCGAGTAAGTTGCCCGGGGTAAGGAGGTGGAAGGAGTTGGAAGGAAGGCAGGGATGATGGGGAAGCTCTTGGCGTTGGAGAGAGAGAGAGAGGAAAAGAGATTCATATTGGATGGTTAAAAGAAGGGGTAAGGATGTTGTGAGAGAGAGAGAAGATGGGAGGGGGGGAGGTCAAAGAGAATTCGGGGTGTTTTTTTTTACGAAGGGGTTTAAGAAAAAAAGTAAGACGGGTGAATTTTAAAGGGAAGCAGAAATCAGAAGCTAGGAAGGGGAAGGGAGGGGGTGGTGTCGGCTTTCTCATGAGGCATTGAGGATCGGGCTCCCCGCAAGATATTTGATGAGGAAGAAATAAGGAGCTGGGTGGGTGGGGGATGGGGTTAAGACACTTGAAGGGTTGAGGGGGAAAGAAGACAAAAGAGGAGAGGAAGGAAAGAATTAATGCCGATCCCATCTTTTATTTCCCCCAGACGTGCGGGCTCTACAGTGTTTGTGCGTGAGCTCACACGCATGTGTGCGTGCCGGAGATTGGAGAAGCTTGCACTGAGCCCGAAAATGGAATGGATTCTTCCCCAAGGGGAAATGGGGGGTCGCTGTCTGTTCCCTGGCGACGCAAATCGCATCGCCCATTTGGGATGGAATCCCTCCGGCCTCGCTCCTCAAACCCATCCTAAACAGAGCGACGAAAACAAAAACCAATGCTTTCCGATTCGGTACTTCCTTCACACACACACACCCAAACCCTTCATTCCAGCAAATTGTCCGTCTCATCTCCCGAGGACTTAGCGTTGCATAAAAATGTTAAAAGGGTACCCGTCTCCCCCGATACGCCAGTCATTAGTGCCCGGCGCGTGGAGGTTCAATATCATAAAACCTCAGCCAAACCAGGGATGCCCAAGGATTTTTTCTTACCCCCATCTCTCTCTCTTACGGTGAAGGATATATTTTCCTTGCTCCTTTTTTTTATCATCTCCCATTACTTCTTTCCCACCCGCATCACCCCCCTCCCCGAAGAGATGATGCCTCTTCTCGGCTCTCGGAGTTTGCTCCGGGAGGCTTTGGGAAGGAATCGCTGAAGGATCTCCGGAGCGAAAACTCTTCTCCGAGAAATTGGTGGTATTAGTGCGTGCAACGCTAATGGAAGGAACGCTCATCAAGAACGGAAGAAACGAGGAAAAATGGAGGCGGATTAAACGTCCGCAGAAACCCTTAAATAAGAGGAAGGAGCCGGGTGGAAATAAGTGTGCCCCAGACACCGACAGTCGTAACTGCCAAATACCACAAGGCGACGAATGATTGGAAACAAACCAATATTATGTCTAGAGAAAGAGAAATCAAACTGTAGATATAAAGTCCATAAGGATTTTTTGCACCGTAAGTGCAAAACATACGATCATGTCCACTCAAGTTAATTTTATTCATTCCTTACAGAAGATAAAATATCAATAGTTTAATACTGGCCGTAATTTGTCAATGGATGCAGGATGAGTGGACAGAAAGCTGAATAAATCAGATTGTTTAAACTATCAAGAGTGTTAACTGTGATCTTTATTCAACATTTATTCATAACGATCAGCGAATTTGAAACCATAACACAAGAAAAAGAAAGTTTGCATAAGTAAGAATTAAATGCGGCACGGAATCCATTGGCTGCAATGATAAATCCTTGGCCTCGGAAAAAAATGCTACTGCCGATAAACTATTAAATTGCATTAATAAAAAATGCTCAAGAGGAATTGAGCCAAAAATTACGCTCCTAGACAGGGAATCTTCCAAAAAGGATCTAGATAAAAAATATAGATAAACGCCAGAGACAAGAGTGTGTTCCACATCGAGGGCAATGACTATACTACCACAAAGGATTAGTTTACGATGCTCAAGTTTTTTGAAGTTAGCTTAAGTTGAACCTTGTAAGTTCATCTATGTTTAATCTTGTAAGTTGACTTCACTTGAAGACTACAGTATGCAAAACCTTCAAGTCTGTTTTAATGCAAATTTCCTCCTCCTTTCCCGCTTCAACAGCTTTATAGCCCTCAATCACTCCCTTGGACATCCAGGGACATCGCAATGCGTCATCCATTCAAATGTACCGTTTCCTTCGAATCTACTCGCCGACTTGTTTCCCTCCCCAATTGTACAAAAGGTTCTCCATTTGTCTTGTTTCTCACGCAGCCTACCTAAACCATCCTTCTCCATTCCCAGCATTCCTACACGTTATTTTTTTTATTTTTAAGAGTATTGATTTATTATTAAAGTGCCTATAAGTCATACTAGGTCCTTCTAAGCCACATGGCTTATCAGAAGGTTCCTTATTTACTTACAGAGCGGCAAGTTACAAATATTTGAATTCAGACATTTATTACAAAGAATCGTACATGTTGTAGTATTAGAATACTAATATTTTAATATCGTATTTTATAAATTTATTTACAAGGATCATTCTACCTTTAAATTTACACATATGCATTATTATAATATTATCAGATAATTTAACATAGTTTATAAAACATCAATTGACAGATCTCTCCAATAGGTGTTTTTTTAATTTAACCTTTAATTATCTAATCGATTCTACATATTTTAAGTTATTAGGTAAACCATTGAGAATCATTGGTATCTTAACGTTCATTTTATTTTTTCCATAGTTATTAAATATCTAGGTACGTATTAATTTGTAAATTTTAATCCTTTTCCTTAATTTAAAAATTATAATCCTAATTTCGCAAATACCTAGTTTCCAAATCACATAAAACACTCCACAATACAGAATTTGCAAATCCCATGTTTCAATAAGATCAATGATAATTCGCAGTACAGAATTAAAAATTTCGTCGAATAAATTTCGTTTAATTTTCGCAGTGTAACTTTTTATTTGTGTAAAGCCAAGATTGGCTCTATTTGTAACTTCGAATACCAATGATTTCGTATTTTACATGCAAAAACTCCAACTTGGATAAGGCTCATTTAGACAGCCAAGAAACTGAATAAAAGACGAATAGTGTTGAGAGAAGAAATGTTCCCAACAGCAATGGTCATTGTGTCACGCGAAAAAAGTCAAGGAGATAGCAAAAGCGTTTCCGCATTAAGGTATGCTTTAGTTTCGTGAGACTTTTGTAAAAACACAACATCAAACTAGATATCTGTACCATTCACCAGATTATTATATGTTGAGGCTCAAAAATCATATTTGGAAATAATTCAGCGGGGACGAGGAAACCGAATGAGAGAGAAAAGTTACCTGGTACAGATAAAATCAGGAATAGTAAAATAAAGCAGTTCCATTCATTAGTTGCAATAATACTTGTGCTTCATTTTTTCCACTACAGAGATTATATGCAGCCGTCATAAATTAATATCTGTCTCATTGCTTCTATGATGTATTAAGCTGCTATATAATTCCCATATTTATCTATAATTGGATGAAAATATGACAAAGATGTGGGTAGGAATTCCTTCGGCTTAACTCAAAATATCTTCGTCATGACAATCTTCCCGTTTCCATCGTATAAGCTCTAAGGACTTTTCGTGAGGGCCTTTCCATCCCCTTCACTCTGAGTTCATCTGACAATGAGCTATCTCGCAAGTCGAGAAGTTGCTGTGGCAAAAAAGTTGCTCCCCGAAGTGATCTTGCGTCGATGCCTTAGTCACCTAGTCATCCTATTTATATATATCAAACTAAATTAAGCATCCTTTAATTCTAAATGAAACTTTTTAACACTTTTTCATTGGAAAACATCGTACTGAATCATATTTCTGTTATGAAAATACCGTAAATTTATGGACGTGGAGAAACGATTATTTTATTTGTAACGGTTAGCCTAGCAATATCAGATACTGTGTACGATGGCTATTGTCATGGATATTGGATCATCAATAATTAGGTTTAGTTATACACATTAAACTGACGGTAGGTTGACGTATTCACAACAAAAGAGTGACTTCACGAATCTTCTTATGCCGCAAAAACTTTCAACAACACATCGTAAAACTAGATCCAAGCGTGAGAGATTCGATGGACTTTTTGATGACGAACGTGTGAAATTCTAACATAAGTGAAAAAACCACAAACATAGACTGCGGAAGACTTCCGCTCAAGTTTTGACTGCATGACACTATCGATTTCAATCAGTTTCCTCCTGCATAGTGCCCTGTATTTGATGTCGTAAGAATGGTGTCCCTCCAGATACGAAGATGTAAACGAGTATATGACTCGGAGAGTTAAAAGATCTTCAGCAGTCATCATTACTCGAATATTGGTTTGCTGAAGTTCTCTTCACTCCACTCTCTATTCAGCTAGCAGTTCCATTCCTATCTAATTCTTCATTTGACATTCCTCATAATTTGCTTAATGTATTCCATCCTTGGTCTTCCACAGTAATTCTTTCCTCTTTCCTTTCTTTCATCTCTCCTTTCAACACAGTTTTCAAGAGGAGGCTTTGCCACAGAATGTGTCCAATTAGTTTGCTTCTTCTACATCGCAGAGTTTTAATTACACTTCATTTCTCTCCAACTCTTCACAGGACTAGTAGATTGGTGATTTCCTTTATCCATTTGATCATTATCATTCTTCAATAAACCACATCTCCACTGCTTCCAACCTTCTTTGCTCCACTACAATTATCGTCCAACGAAAAACTACCGAGACCCGATTTGAATTTTGACAGACATATTTTTTTTCTTTTACCTTTGAACCAAGGAGGTTAAAATGAAATGGAGGAGGCATGACCATGAACGCTCATAGGCGAAAGTGAAGAAAGAATAGGGGTGCTTGGCAAGGATTTCGTGCCGAGCAGGTGATGCCAAACTAGTCACAAAACATCGCCTTGTCTGTGTTTTTTAACTTAGATTTGACGAAAATCGAACGCGACCGCCGGACACGTAATCCAGAGGAAGGTCTAAACCAAGGAGGTTAGAAAAGAAATGGAGGTGACATACCACTTGATTCTTGAAGCCAATTCGGCCATTGTAGTCGGCACAGTTTAGACCTTCCTCTGGCTTACGTGTCCGGCGGTCGCTTTTGATTTTCGTCAAATCTAAGTTCAAAAGCACAGACCAGGCGATGTTTTGTGACTAGTTTGGCAACACCTACTCGGCACAAAATCCTTCCCAAGCACCCCTATTCTTGCTTCACTTTCGCCCATGAGTGTTCACGGTCATGCCTACTCCATTTCATTTTAACCTCCTTGGTCTAAACCACGGTCTAAACTGTGCCGACTGCAATGGCGGAATTGACTTCAAGAATCAAGTGGTATGTCGCCTCCATTTCTTTTCTAACCTCCTTGCCTTGAAATACCTCTGACCAAAGCGTAACTACGGAAAAGCAACCAATTATTTACTTCATATTATGCATCAAACTTTTCTTTCGCTCTCGAAAACACAATGATTGCTGATGCCGAAACATTTCGTGCCACGCGCACTTTTGGCGGCTCGCGTGGTTCAACGTGAATGTAGACGCTGATGGATGAGAATGAACTTGTTTACTCGAATGTATTCCAATTCAATTCGTGACTTAAACTGAACCAGGAATTAGTAGCATTAATTTCAAAAGAAAACAAAAAATCTAGGGGCACCACTTTCGCTGCGATTGAAAATCTCATCTCCGCGAATTGACAAGACGACAAAACGTCTTCTGATGTTTGATTGAAAGTTTTATGTTGTCGGTAAAGCTTCAACGGTCAACGATTTCCGCGTCCCCGAACGCAATTCGAATCTTGAGTCGCAACTCCTGTAAGTGTCACTGGTCTGCTTGAACTTAATTTTAGCAAAACTGTCCGATTGCTTTATCATCGATGCACCTACGATGGAGCCTGATTACCTCCAAATGAATAGTAGCTGTATTTAAAACGACGCGACAGGAGGAACCCACCCTGAATGCTATTTTTCGTCTCGATCTTATGGCTTTATTCGAGGCCTTCACCTCTGACCCGCAACAAAATTAAATTACGCAAATGAATATCGTTAGCCACGGTGGGAAAAGAAAGCCTCACAAATAATAACAGGTTTTCATTGAATTGAAAATGAGGTCAGCATGTCCGATAATAATTTTGTCTCCCCTACACAAGCTTTGCACAGTGCAAAATAGGACGCACATGCTCGTGACGGCGAGAATACGAGGCACGTCACCATAACAGTATTTGTGACAGCAATCTTCTCTCTAGTTGGAAATAAATGTGCGACACAGTGCATGACAGTGCCCTGGGGGACTGTGTTTGAACCGCTGGAGATAATTGCGATCACGTAACTAAGGAGTCACATGGCTCAATAACAAACAGTTCGAGATTTTGGTGTGTTTGAAACATTCGGATGGATAACATACGCGTCTGATAAGTTGATGAATGCGTCTCTCATCGAGGTGTTCGACTTCATCAACGATGTCACGGTGAAAAAGCCCGATCGGAAAGACTGCGTGAGATTTTTTTGCGAATGGTTCAAACACACCAAACTCTCGAACAGCTCGTGATTGTACCACGTGACTCCTCAGTTACGTGATCGAAATAATCTCGAGCGTTTCAAACACAACCCCCCAAGTGGGGGTGCGGGAAGGTGCAAATATAAGCTCATTTCTGGAGAGTATAATGGGAGAGGGTACGGAGTGAGGAGTGGAGAAGAGGGCGTAACTTCTAAGTGAGGGATGAGGGTGGGGGGTGGCGAGAGGGGTGGAGTGGAGCTAATCAGAGAGCGAAATAACTCCTCCACTTCGAGAGCGGAGTGGGCAGAAGCGTGGGTGGTTGTATCGCGAGGCTATCAGTGGCGGGAGGGAAGGAACCGAAAGCAAAAGAAATGGCTTGCGGAGAAAAAGTCCAAATGTTTTATAATGGCTACATTCACAGAATACCCTGCGAGCCGCCGCAGTGGCGTGTGGCATGGGGTGTTAGGAAACCATCGAAATAGGGGGAGAATAGGGAAAGGGGGGAAGAGGAAAGAGGTGAATTGTATGTCAACGATATGTCTAATTCTATTGTCACGCTGTCTTTGTTACAATCATAAATGATGCGTGGAAAGAAGGAATTTTTGTATCTGTCAGTTTGACAGTGCATCTATCTTATTTCGTCACTGCTATCAGTTCTAGAGATATATCGCGGGGTCAAAATAATATCCTCCGTGTCGTCTTGAAGCTCGTCTGAACAGAATTTTTCTAGTAATTTAAGCCAAATGTGTAGCTTCCGAGTCTATAGCAGTTCCCAACCTGGTCCTTCCATCAGCTGTGTGACACTTTCTGTTCGCACTACGTGAGTTGCCACATGGACGTGTGGCAGGGAGTGTTTCGATATCAGCTATTTCCGTGTTATCCTGATGTAAAATTCGGATGTTGCTTTGTCAGAAACTCGACCGTAGGTTTAGGCGAATGCACATGTGCTAGCGTTTTATATAATATGGTCGTCGAGGTCGTAGTTTGCGGCAAATGCCGCGTCCACTTTCGGATATACCCGAACCCATGTCACCCGTTCCGCTACTCGGTTGTTTCCTCGGGGTTTTTCGGTAAGTATAGGCCAGAATCTTAATTTCTACTTGAAATTTCATTTATTCTAGGGTGGCTTTTTGGCTGTTTGGTTGCAGTGGCAGGCTAGGTGGCAGTTTGGTTGCGCGGTGAGCATTTTGTGGCTCAACTTTTCGTCCCACGCCGGAGCGAGAATCTTCAGGAGCGAAGGAGAGAATGGAGGAACGCGGGGCGAAACTTGGAGCCACAAAATTCTCTCCAAGCAGCTAAAATCGGAAGCCTCCCGAGCAGTCACGAATCGCTGCGAAAGCCTTTGATCAACGTTGAAATTCCTCTGCTTATTTTTGATCTGGCGCGAAAAAATCACGTACATTGTCAGTTTTTGGCCAAAATAAATATGTACATGTGAGATTTTTCTTTCGGTAGCAAAAATAGCACATAAATACAGTGCGGACATTGTCGACCCCACCACAAAAGGTCGCCAGTCGCAGCGAGCACTCACTTGCGCAAACGCTGTGGCCAACAGAAAGGTCAATACTGGTATGGCAGTCGTATACCAAAGCGATCAAAACCACATTTATTTAAATCGTGAAATTCTCAATAAAGTTTTAATGTCGGAATGTACCACACTGCAAACGATACAATCGTCGTTTCAGTCCCCACATTAGGTAAGTCCGTCCCATTTTCCGACTGATTTGAAAGACATATGCACGTCATAAAGTATTTGTCTGAATAATTGTATTATAAGTTGATTATTGGGTTTCCACATTTTTATTTCCGTGTACCATCTACCGTCACTTTCGAAAGTAAAGCCATAATTCGAGTGGCGCCGATTTCCCCTATTCATGCTCTCATCCGCGTGAACTGCCCGTCACTTTATGTTACAGTACTATAGAGGATATTTCTACGAAAAATATAACGGCGCATTAATTATGCGGTTATACAGTCTTCTTTAATCTCGAGCACCGATAAAGTAGTACCAGAGGGGGATGTAGTGGTCCCATCTTGGTGTTTAAAACAAGCATCAGAAAGATTTTTGTGACATTTTGTATAAAAAGAGGATCCTGATCATGAGCACCGCGGAGAGTGTCATCATCATCTGAGTAAACTACCGGTTAAAGGTAGTTTATGATGAAAGTCAGAGAAAATCCAACAGACTCTTACACGTGCGGTTCCCTATCTACCTCTAGTATTTCTTTCTACATCTCAGCGTAAATCCTACCTTTCTTCATCCCGTCCTTAAAACCGATTCTCTTCCTTCCCCTTCCCCGCTTACCCAACATCCTACCCTCTATCACGGCCTTCAGCAAACCATCGCCTTCAAACCATCATTACCGCTTCCAGCCACCTAAACCCTGCCTTCCCCTAATTTCATCTACAAGTTTCCTCTCTTCGGCCACCATGTCAAGCACTTCCTCATTTGTCTTCCTTACCGTCGAACGCACCTTCTCCATCCTCCTCCACACCCACATCTCGAACGCCTTCAGCCTATTTTCGTCTTCCTTTCTCAAGGTCCACGTTTCTGCCCCATACAACGCCACAATACATATCAAGCTCTTCACCAGCCTCTTTCTTATATCCTTACTTAGGGTTCCCGTCATCAGCTCCCTTCTATTATTGAACGCTTCCTTCTCTAACGCTATTTTCCTCCTTATGTCTTTGCTACTATGCCCTGTTTCTTCCAACGTACTGCCCAAGTAATTAAATTGTTCCACTTGCTCTAGTTTGTGTTCTCCTACTTTTATGACCAGCCTCGCTTTCTTTGCCCTAGAGAATCTCATTACTTTTGTTTTCTTATGATTAATCTTCATTCCTCTTCCCTTGGACTACAACCTTGTCGTGGTGGAAGGGCTTGCGTGCTCCGATGGCCCCTAGACCTGCACTGGCGGGAGCAATGCTCCTGGTATGGTCACCCATGTCAGATTGATCGAAGGTTAGGAGACAGACGAATGATAGTCCGCGCAGCGTCTGTACCTCAGTGAGGCGACTGCAAAAGGCGTCTGACCCCAGTGGGGCGGCCTCTGAAGTAATGGTGTCACGTAAAAAACACCATTGAGTAAGGCCACGGAATACTATCTCAATTAATAAAAAGCTTGAAAGTATGGACAGTTCTCAAATGATAATGAATCCTGGCAACTACGAGACTCGGCCCAGAGGGCCGGGTGTCATGTCCGGCAGCGGTGGGAGCAAGGCCCCTGCGGTCCTTATCACACGAAATCCTTGCTCAGACGAAGTAGCAGCAGAGGAAAAGAAGATAAAGAAGAGGAACAAAACAATCAGAATAGGCACGTGGAATGTTAGGACTATGCTGAGGGTGGGGAAGCTAGAGAATATAAAGCAAGAAATGGAGAGGGTGGGAGTAGACATCATGGGCCTGGGTGAAGTATGATGGAAGGAGGACGGGAACTACTGGAGCGATGACTACAGAGTAATTTATAGTGGAGGGAATGAAAGTCAGCGCGGGGTTGCATTCGTAATGAATAGGAAACTAGGTAGAAAAGTAGTGTATGCAGAACAGGTGAGTGATGGGATTATAGTCGTGGAACTAAAGGCAGATCCAACGAATTTAGTTATAATCCAGGTTTATATGCCTACCTCTAATCATAAAGAGGAGGAGGTAGATGGGGTATACGATCAGCTAGAGAAAACAATTGGTAGGATACCTGGGAGTGAGCACTTAGTAGTAATGGGGGATTGATTGAGGTGGGTGAAGGAAGAGATGGGCGGGAGGTGGGCGATTACGGACTAGGAAGTAGGGATGGGCGATTACGATACCGATTAATCGAATAATCGATTATTTTTGTAAATTAATCGAAATTTTGGAATCGATTAATGCAACAGCCGATATCGATGATATCGATTATGTATACCCGATTAATTTAACCTATTATTACGCAATCTTGTGTCTTGTGAACTGTGATGGATAGAGCGGTTCACATTCGTCTTCAGTTCGAAAATTAGACTGTGGCTGAACTCTGCACGATGACTCCGGCGCCGTAGAGGTATTAAGGACGTTCGGTGGCTCCACTTAACTTAAGGGAATTCGACGATACTCGCTGGAAGCATTAGTTATGTTTTCTTAAAGCTACCTGATTTTTTTCAAAATTATCTACCGTAGATTTCTTAGGATATTTGATGTTGAAGTGGGCATGAAATAACATGGGTTCTTATGGGAACGCGAGGTGCGACTAGCTTTATTCATCGAAAAGAACGTTTTCTAGTTAAGAATAAGAAAAACAAAAATAATTTAAAACATCAATATAATAATGTATGAAAATCGTTTAATATACTTTTTTTCTTATTCTTAACTATAAAAAGGCTCTTTTTGATGAATTAAGCTACTAGTACCTGATGTTCCCATAAGAACCCACGTAATTTTTGTCCACTTCTCGATCAAATATCTTAAGGTATACGGTACGGTACGGTCTTATACGGTAAATAATTCTGAAAAAAATCTGGTAGATTTAAGACCACATAAGTAATGCTTCCAGCAAGTTTCGTTGAATTCTCTTAAGTTGAGTGAAACCACCGAAACTCCTTAAAATAGAATGCGCATGACGTAACCACGTAACTCTACGCGGCACCACATTTTGCCGACCACTCACGTGTCATGTGTCAGATGTTGCTTCGCCAGGCATAGCCTTGTCTTATGTTCACTTGTTATTTTGATAGTAAAATTGGTTACAATGAGGATTTATTTCTTTTTATCGGTTAAAATGTTTTTATTGGTATCCTCTCCATGCTATCAAAAATGCTTCTACAAAGGTCGCTACAAAGAAATATTTTTCCACACTGTTGGCGGCTTCCCACAAAACGATACTTTGTACTGCGTACTGAGCTTTACGATCAGCCCAAATGGTGGAAAACCGCCCAATCTTGTCACACTGGGCATGGCGAGCACAGCGACCCTACCCTTCTCCCCGGCCCGCGGACTTAGCGGGAAGTGAACTACATCACCATGTCGTTTTCTAGCCCGGTGTGGAAGCATTTCATGAGGCTGAACAATAAAGAGGCCAAATAAAAGAAATGCTTTAGAAAGATTTCCATCTGTGGTATTACAACTAATTTCTGGAGCCACCTCAAGAGGCATGTCATCTTCAGACGCGGCAAGCGAAACAAGCAGCGGCAGCAACAACAGACCTGGAGAGAGTGAGCCATCAGGAGTAGATCTAGATTATCCTGGCGGTCTGAGGGGTGAGTTTTTCATTTTCCTTTCACATTTGGCATTCTGTTTTGAATTTAGTTGAAAGCCATGCGCCGCGTCTTTTCTTCCGATTCTGAATGCATTTCTGATCAGCACTCAGTCTTTTGAACCTATTCGTCCTTTTAATTGCGTTGAACGCAACAATGCATAGTCCTGCTTTTTCGTTAGTAAGTGTTTGCTGTAGGGCAAGTCTGTAACTTTTGTTTCTTATTTTTGTCGATGAATTACACGACCATTTTTGTCGATGTTTGCGAGTCGGTAACTACCGTTCGTCAAAATTTTCGACTGACCGGAAACGTCGACTATTAGAATTTTCGGGATTAATAATTAGAATTAAGAGTATTAGAATTTTCGGGACAACTGGTGATAATAATCCAGAGTACGCTATCATGGATTACTCTCTTGATATATTATGTTATTTGATTTATCTGACATTTACTTTGATATTCAATTTCAGAGCATCAATCTCATAAAGCTTCCGAAAGGAGACAGGCTTGCGGAATGGGTGAAGAAGTACGTTCTCTCGGAGCTGGACCATCGGTTCGATCCTATTGAGTCCAGAAAGCATTATGCAATCGCCACGATGCTAGACCCACGGTTTAAAAAACTTCACTTCAAGAGCCCGATCCCTGTAGCCAATGCCATGAGCACCGTCATCGCTGTGATGGCTGAGATGTTTCACGAGGAGGATCAGGTGAACGTCCTGCAGATGTTTTCACACGCTGAGCGTGATGCAACACCATCAGATGACCTCTGGAGCTTTCATGACACTGAAGCAGCATCACAGAAAACCCTGTGTACTGAAGAAGTCGCCGGTGGGACACCATTTGAGTTACGGCAATTCCTCAACCGACCCGTCGTTGACCGCCATTTGAATCCTTTTTCAGTGTGGGAGTCAATGAAAACTGAATACCCTCACTTATATCAAGTAGCCAGGAAGTACCTGCCAGGAGTAGCAACATCAGTTCTGTCAGAGAGACTTTTCCGAGATGAGTCTAATACAATCTCATCTGAGAAGCCACCATACCAGTACCCACTTATCAAAATTGCAATTTTTAGCTTCAGCTCCCGTAAACATTTGGCATTTGGCAATCGTCCCAAATTTAAATGGAATTAAGAAATATTTCACAACTCTGTTTCCTGACACGCCTCCTGGAAGTTTACCTAGATTTTAGAATTTGTACTTATGATAACATTAACCTGGTAAAATGCAAATGAAACTATTTTACTTTATTTACGGAGGAACCATCACCTTGCAAGGTATGTTTTGGATGTTGTCATAATATAATCGATTAATCGATGTATCGATTAGTAAAAGCAATTAATCGGGCGCGATTAATCGGCTGCTTGCGATTAATCGATTTACAAAATATCGATTATTTTTTAATAATCGCCCATCCCTACTAGGAAGGAGAAACGACCGCGGCGAGAAAGCTGTGGAGTTTTGCCGTAGAAATAACCTAGATATTACAAATACATGGTTCAGACATCATCCTCGACGTAGGTACACTTGGAAGAAGCCGGGAGACACAGGTAGGTTCCAGATAGATTATAAAATGGTTCGTCACAGATACAGGAATAGTGTTAAAAACTCGTATACTTATCCAGGAGCTGATGCAGACACAGACGACAACATATTAGTAAGCTGAGGACATTTAGGCACTAAAAATGAAGGAATAGGCAGCCTAAATAGGCACTAAATATTTCAAAATTGGCACTTAAAATAGGCGGTTAAAATAATTTTTAATCGAAGATATGAAAACAAAAATTTAAAAAACCGATAAATCGACGAAAGTTCAATTATTAACTTTGGCCCCAAAGAGTTGGTCGATCCCAGTAACAGCTGTCACTATTCTAGAAGCACCTCTAGTGGAATAACGGATTCATTAAGATGAAATTTGAAGGATCCAAGAAATGAATACATGGCATCACTCACAATTTAAAAAAACTCGAAGTCACACAATACAGAACGGCCACACGGCCACGAATTAAGCCAAGTCTCTAGTATAGTCTCCTTACCCAAGTCTAAAAAAAAAACCATACGAACTTCGGCTTGGGAACCTAGGATAAGCTGCCTAACCTTTGGCTTTGGAACCAGACAGATACCCACACAAGGATTTGGAACCTTGTCGAAGAAACCAAATTGCAGGCTTGGGATCCTCAACCAAGAAACCCACCCATGGCTGGTACTGCACAGCAATTGGGCGTGATCCCTACGGCGATGGTGTTACTGGTTAAAATGCCTGAACTGGTAGTGACAATGTCACCATGGACCAACGCAATATACTAAAACTTTCTACATTAAACAAACAGGACGACAAACAACAGAATGCATTTGGCGCCACCAAAGCAACGTTCTCAACGTTTTTCATATTTTTAGGGCCGTATGTGCTCGCGATGAAAAACCAAGTCGACTTTTTTAAGAGGTTTGAAACATGCTCTTTCAAATGAAAATGATTCAAAAGAGTATCCAGAAGGTCTTTCTTTTGTAAGAGCGGGCAGAAAATAACCTATTTTTGTCGTTTTCACAAATGTCATCCTCAACGTTGTCCCTATTTTTAGGGTCTTATATTCCCGCAATGAAAAACCAGATATACTTTTTTAGAGGGTTGAAATCATTCTCTTTATGAAAATCATCCAAAAGAAATTCCAGAGGGTCTTTTTTTGTAAAAGCGGGAAGAAAATACCCTATTTCTGGCGTTTTTACAAAAAGTGTCAAATTTTGACTAGATTTTTAAAATAATGGAAAGCACTAGGAAGATTAAATTTTATATTCATAAACCATGTATTGATGATGTGTTATCATGTTTTGAGCATGCTTTGAGCATGATATGTTATCATGCTCAAAGTTTCACGTTGATTTTACCTTTACTTCCTGAAATGTAAAAAGCCAAAATTTTAATTTTTTTTCGATCCGCAATTTTTCGGGCCTGTTTCGCCCTGAATTATCTACAAGGAAGTCGCTTTTACAATTTTTTTTATTATTTTGTTTAATATAGCTTAAAACGTTGTACAATATAGCCAATTTTTGTTTCTCTCATCAAAATATCTCCTGAGATACTTTGCCTCAAAGTTACCATAATCTCATGGTCTATTGAAGACGTCTGCGGCACGGGGTCAAACAAATTACTATGTATCAGCAAGTATACCATCGGCGAACGTAAAACTTTAAAAATGTTTATTGAGGATATGTGTGAATTTCCATACAAAATGTCATTGAAATCCGTGATGGTCCAGTGGGGACCACCAGACCACTTGGCATGGAATGACCCAATAGTGTACCTTTAAGTGGGTGAAAAAGACGTTCGAACTGATGTATCGGAGGCACACATTATTCCTGACACATACCTCACGTATTTCAATAATTTTATCTGCAGAGTATTCTGCAGTGTTTAGCCATGTTTCACATAATATCAATACTGGTTGTGAAGGCAGAATCAACTTCAGGCAGTATGCCTGAAGTTGATCTGCCTTTAAACTCAGTAATACTGAGTGGTACCTTCAAAAACAAGTTTTTGGCAATTGAAACCATCACATGTACGCAGCACGTAAAATTACCATAGTTGTTTTTCTACTCTTTATATAATAATACTTTGGATGATTTTTCTTTGTGCATGTTTAATGACATTATTTCAACCTTAATAGATTAACAAAGACACTGATATAACAGACAAGCTCTGTACTAAAGAGAAGTTTGGTGACGTTGAGAAGAATATTGCTTTTTTATACACTTAAATAGGCGATATCAGCAGAAAAAGGCATAAACAGGTAAAATAGGCATTTTAGGCACATAAAAATCGCTTTAATTTCGCCATATATGATCCTAAATGAACTTATAACTTCATAAAATTGGTTTCCTGAGTAAAAGAAAAAATAGGCATTTTAGGCAATGTCCTCAGATTACTTATTAGTCATGAAATGTCGGGTAAAACTGAAAAAGATAAGGATGGGAAGGAGAATACGAAAGTGGAATACGGAGGCATTAACTGGGACAATGAAGAAGAAATATAGAGAGAAGGTGGATGAGATAATGGGAGAGGATCATGGAGTTCGATCAGTGGAAGATGAATGAAGAAGTTTGAAAAATGGAATTGTAGAAGCGGCGTAAGCAACGGTAGGCGTAGTGAGTGTAACTAAAATTAGAAAACCGTGGATCACGAAGGAGATGATAAGGGATATGGAGGAGAGAAAGAAATGGAAGAGCGTAAACTCAGAGGTAGGTAAGAGAAAGTACCGAGAATTAAATAACAGGCTTAGAAGAGAAACAGAGAAAGCAAGAGAGGCGTGGTGGAAAGAACAGAACGACTCGTTAGAGAAATACCAAAATTAGGGAAGAGCAGATACATTATATAGGAAAGTAAAGGAACTGACGGGTGTTAATAAGGGAAGGGGAATTACAACGATAACAGACAAGACGGGAAAGGTGATCGTAGAACCGAAAGAGATCCAGGAGAGGTGGAAGGAGTATGTTGAAGAAATGTATGGTAAAGAAATAAGGTCCAATAGGTTAGATATAGAAAGGGAAGACGATATCGACAGACATGTCATCGGACCAGGTATCCTAGATAGCGAAATCGAAAGAGCTCTACGAGATATGAAAAGGAATAAGGCGGTGGGAATAGATGACATTCCTGCAGAGTTTTGAAAGAGCATG
Source organism: Pyrrhosoma nymphula (assembly GCA_963573305.1). NCBI lineage: Eukaryota > Metazoa > Arthropoda > Insecta > Odonata > Coenagrionidae > Pyrrhosoma > Pyrrhosoma nymphula. Next base: position 20,536,239 of record OY754328.1, read on the forward strand.
GGGAAGAACGGAAGAGGAAAACATTTTGCGCTTATTCGTAGGATCTATGAGGATGGAGTGTGGCCGGAAGACTTCGCGAAGACTGTACTTATTCCTATACCAAAGAAGAGTAAAGCAAAAACGTGCGAAGACTATAGGACAATAAGCTTAATATCCCATGCGGCCTAAGTAGTTCTGAGAATCATAAACAGAAAGCTAGAGAAAAAGGCAAATGAATCCCTTGGTGACGACCAGTTCGGGTTTAGGAGAGGGACGGGAACGCGAGACGCTATAGCGGTGATGAGGACGCTAGTAGAAAGAAACATAGAATATGGGCAGGATGTTTTTGCGTGCTTCGTAGTTTTCGAGAAGGCGTTTGATCGGGTGGAATGGACGAAATTAATGGGAGTGTAGAAGAAATTAGGGGTCGATTGGAGGGACAGGCGTCTGATTCGGAATTTGTATACGAACCAGACGGCGCAGGGTAGGGTAGCCAATAGAGAATCGGGATGGGCCACGATAGGACGGGGAGTGCGGCAGGGGTGCCCACTATCGCCGTTGCTTTTTAACGTGTATTCAGAAGAAATGGTAAGGGAAGCATGGGGGGAGGAAGAGGTAGGAATAAAGGTAGGAGGAGAGCCGATAAAATCAGTGAGTCCTGACCAGAATCATCCTTAATAGTAGCAGATGATCAAGCATTGGTAAGTCAGTCGGCCAAGGGGTTACAGTCAATGGTGAATGCATTAGAGGTGCAGTGCAAAAAGTATGGGATAAAGATCAATCACAAGAAAACGAAAGTAATGAGATTTTCTAGAAGTAAGAAGGCGGGGCTGAATATAAGGGTGGGAGGGCAGAAGATAGATCAGGTCGAGCAGTTTACGTATTTGGGTAGTATTTTGGAGGCGAATGGGTTTAGTGGTAAGGACATCAGATGTAGAATTGCGCTCGCTAAAGAAGCATTTTCGAAGAGAAGGGAATTGATGAGGGGGGTGGGGTTTGAGAAGAGACGTAAAGAAGAGGCTGGTGAAAACTTTAATATGGAGCGTGGAGCTATATGGGTCGGTAACTTGGTCATTGCGAATTGAGGATGTGCGTAGACTTGAGGCGTTTAAGATGTGGGTTTGGAGAAGTATGGAGAAGGTGAGCTGGATGGCGAGGAAGACGAACCAGAAGGTATTGGATATGGTCGGAGAGGAGAGGAAGCTTGTGGCAGAGGTTCGGAGAAGGCAGAAGAGATGGATAGAGGAGTTTTTGAGAGGAGAGGGCATGTTGAAGAGAGTGATAGAGGGGAGAACACTGGGGAAGCGTGGAAGAGGAAGGAAGAGGATAGGAATTCTGGACGAATAAGAGGAGGTGGAAGATATGAAGAATTTAAGAGGGATCTAATAGCGGGCAATCCTTAGGTGGGAAAGCGAGACAATGTCTATGAGGTTGGGATGCAGATTGGGGACTGTCCAAGAACCTACCAATCAGCTGGTAGAATACTTGAATGGAATGAAATCTTCATTCCCTATTTCTCACACTGCTTTTCCAATGCGTCTAATAAAGCTTGCAATCCTTTCGATGATCTACTGACCAACGCCTGGTCGTCCGCGAATCTAACCAACTTTATGAGCTGGCCTCCTACTTTGATTCCCACATCTAGCTCTTCTCGTGCCTCTCTTACCATATCCTCAGCAAATACGTTAAAAAGCAAAGGCGACAAGTGGCACCCTTGCCGCACCCCGCGACCTATAACTGTCCACCCTGATTCACCGTCAGCTATCCTCACCTTGGCCCTCTGGCTTATATATAAGTTTCGGATGAGCCTCCTACCACGCCAATCTATTCCTATTTTCCCCAGTATCTGCATTACTTTCTCCCACTTGGTGTGAAAATAAATGGATGGGGAAGATGAAATTTTCTCACGTAATATCTTTCCTTAACACAATTTTGGTAAAAATATTTATTTTTTTTATTTTCGTTACCCTTTGGCCGAAAATTGCTTGAGGAAATGCACGTCAGGACCAGTCATGGCTCAAAAGTTGCATGTTAAATACTGACCTGAAGATGAAGTTCACTGACAGGCAGGCTAAGATATTCATATGAAGAAGAGTTCCCTCCGGAAGTTGGAAGAAATAGTCAGTAATCAACTTTCTACATACAATAATTTTATTTATCAAGCTAAATATGTAGAATTTAAGCGCACCCCGGTGTATCTGGAATTACCTATAAATTCCCATATCTCAACATTTTTACCAAATTAATCAAAGGACTGCCACCGAAAACTGTGCACACCAGAAGTATGTAGTAAAAAACAATCGCTGATTATTACCAGCATAGGCACATTCAAATATAACGTTAACCCTAATAGTTGCCTACCTAATGAGCCAGTAAGGCAATGAATCATCAGAATCATATTCATTGATATTCTACCAATTAAATAGTAGGCCCTTGGACTGTTCTGCCTATACTTTCCCCAACCACATGGAGTTTTCTAAAACATTTTCTTCATCAAACTATCCCTTTCCCAAAGATCAGTTGATTTTAAACTCTCAGTATCTTTTGCCTCCATTCATAACGTTAAAAATCCCGATTTACCTTCCATGTTCAACCAGCGTTCATTGTTTGAATATTAATTAAATATAATTTATTCGCAATTATTTAGGTCAGAAGAGTGGTTTATATGTTACGTAAGTGATCATCTGCTTAATGATATTTGTAGTTTTATTTTCATTTGGCTTCCTCTTGCTCGGCAAGAAATACTTGAAGCATTTCTCATCCAGGCACCCAGCCTCTGGGTCTCATTGTAGATGATAACTTTCCCAATGTCCTCATTTACCTCAGTATTTTATTGCAAACCTCATATGATATCCCCGAAAAACAGGCATATGAAATCCTTCAGCTCATCTTGCAACAAGTGAAATCAACATCTATTTTTAGTTTAAGATGATAACTTTCAGGAATAATGTCACCGTGTGGTATGCATCAATTATAAAGATTTTATTTATTATAAAGCGTTAATAATCCCTGAAAATGGCATATGGAAAATAAAATAATGTCCACCGGTAATCATCTTCACTCGAATAAAACTTAAACGCACAGCCCTATCTAAAATTCTGCCAAATTTGACGTCCATCCTCGATTTATTGGCAGGATTTTATTTATTTATTCATTTATTTATTCAACCCTCCGGCCGGCGCTGCCCGAAATCGCTGCACCAACTGAGATATTGACGTGGCAATAACACTCCCTCTTCACACTACTCATACCAGCGATAACGGGTTGCTACCGTTGGTTTTTTCTAATTACTAATTCAATTGATCAGCCGTTCGTTGGACCTTTGTTTGCTATTGTAGGTCTAGTGACGTTCATTTGGGAGTGAAACTGAATGTGCTTCGAGAGTCTCAATGAATAAAGCATTCGCTTTGGCTGGAATTTGATGATTGACTGATTTCACTCATAATATTTGTATTTTTTTTATCTTTTACGGGTGAAGCGGAAAATTTATTCATATTTCTTCATTTTGATAACGATATTACTGTGCGATGCGATAGCATTAATGTTTATTTCTACAATACTTACAAAGGTTCACAAAACAAGTTTTCTCAGTGGCTTCTTTAAAAAATCGATCACTTTTTTACGTGCACAGAGCATTCAGAATTTTTAAAAATACAGTTCCACAAGATAAGCATGATATTCCATAGTGAATTTCACACGTTATCTTTATCGGGTGACTCACGTTTATGTTATAATGCTTTGAATTTCACTGAGTAACTACACAAGGTTATTAATTTCTTCGCTCGACCGTTATTGACGTCTGGTCGTAATCAAAAGGATTACAAGGGGTAACGACTAATTAAGTGAAAAACGAAATAAAATAACAAATAAGATAATTCATGATTTACTAATATTTCTATGCTAGAGAAACTTCACCAAATAAATTCGACGATCATTGAACTTGATAGCAATGTCATCCATTTTGGCGCGGCATCATGCTCATTTCTTCAATGAGGCATTTTTCTCTTTATTTGAAGGAATAAGACGGTCATTTGAGGGGTAGGATGGAGTGGTGACCTGCAGAAAACCTATCTTCGGATTGATTACTGCTATTGATGACCATCAATAATCGGTCCTGGAGGCGTCGGGATAAATCCACGCCTGCTAATCCTGAGGTCGCGGATTCGAATCCCGCTTGGAGTGTTTTCACCACCCAGGACATGGTTGTTTAAGTACCATAGCATTCAATCGTAGGCTTACTCTGAGTTCATCGTTGAATATCTTCATTTTCCGGGTTATTTCCCTGAAGACGCCGGTAGGGGTGCAAGCCAAACCACCGAACAACGTACCGGCGAGTGGAATATTCGGAAAATGAAAAGATTCAACGAATTGCACATCAATGAAATCAACAGTGTTCAGGCGAGATGTGGTGGAACTGCATTACCAATAACGAAAAGTCATCGATATTGTACTGTCCAATTCATTTTAAATGAACAACACGTGTTTCGGATTTTTTACTAAGCCATCTTTATGATTGTACCTGAATATGGCTTACTAATAAAGCCTAAACGCGTGTAATAAATTTAAAATAAAGTGGACAGTACGATATTGATTACTTTTCACAATTGAATTGTATATCAAGTTAACTGTTGGGGCCATAAGTCCTAAATTCGCTCGCGGATGAGGACGCAATTATTACTAGTAGTGGCATCAATCACATTTTTTCCTTCCGATGCGCGTTGATCGAAACTCACGCCTTGTATCTCTTCTATTCCCTCGTCTCCTCTCAGCATCCGTTCCCAATACTCAACCTCCCACACCCAACCCGCCGATATTCCCCCACACACCGCTTGCGCTGCGCCTTTCCCCGCCGCATTTTCCACCGTGCCCCGTCTTCCTCCTCCTCTCCGCTCTCTCGCACAAGACGCCCGCGGCCTCATGAAACATTCATCCGGCCGCGCTCTCCGAAGATGGCGCTCGCAAATACCCACCCCTTCCCCACACCCGCGAACTCACCACCCTATTCCTCCCCCCACAAGACCCTTCACTATCCTTCCTCCTCCGCTGCAGCTAAGTCGAAACCCTTTAAAGCCCTTGCTATAGGGATTGTGGGTGGAGCCCACTCTCCTTGCCACACCCCCACCATCACCCACCCTCCCTGTATTTTCTTCCTCCCTGGCGCTTCCCAAACCTTGCTCCGTCCGCGCGATATACACCCGACGAGGAGACCCCGTTCTCTCCTTCCCTCCTCTCCCCTCCACACGAACTCACATCTCCCATGACGCCCACCACACCACACCGCTCCTCCCCTCCACCAGAAGCCCTCCTCCTTCTCCGCCCTCAACAGCCGCAAGTTCCGCTCGGCCCTCCCGCTTTCCTTCGCCGCGCTCCGGCGGCGAACCGCCCCAACTTATCTCCAAACTCTCTCCTTGAGACCCCTCAACACTCCCCGAGAAAGAGAGAGAGGGAGCACCCACTCTCCTAAGCCGATAACGTTTGCCGAGACCTTTTTCTTATCCCTTCGCTCCTGCTCCTCCTCCCGCAGACCTTCCCCCCTCAACCCGCCCCCCCCCCCCTCTCATACCAATCCCCTACCACCGCCATCCTCTTCATCTTCTTCTTCTTGTACCTACCTACCTACCTTCTCCGCCGCCCGGTACGAAATCCTTCCGTTACGCCACAATCCTCAGCCCGTTTTAATGCATTAGAGGCACGATGATTTATAGTTTGCGTGCTTTTTGCACCGCGTCGGGTTGGGTGGGTGGGTTGGGGGGTGGATGGCGAGGGTGGATCGGGGTGGAAGACCTCCCGTTCGCGGCGATGCAAATGAATAATCATGGCGCGGATTAATTGTTCTTCCCCCCATTCCGTGCCCTCCTATTCTCTCGTATAACTCCCACGAATACGCGCGGCGGGAATGCTTATCGATTCGCTTCCGCGGGAAATTAAATATTAACCAGCCGAGACGAAACCACATTGACCTCAAAGACTCATCAGGAGGGCAAAGAGTGTTTTTTTTACAGCTTTGATTACACGAGTTGAGAGGTTTAGATATACAGAAATCGCTGAATGGAAATAATTTTCGTTGCATGAATTTTAAAACAACGAAGCGATCGTGGGATGGATTTCGTATCACGCATGGCATTGCGGCGTGACCCTCACAGGAGTTCAGGGGGTAGCAAATTCAAAGGTGTGTTGAATTTTAAACTAAAGAGGGATATACCCTCTAATGTTTTTGAACACTTACAAATTTAATCTAAATTATTCTATATGCTCATACTTATCGGATAGTAGAGGGTTCACTCCTGAAATCTCTCTGCGCCACATGCTTGCCAGACTCATATCATTAATCTAAACGCTTTATTTTTCTAATTGATGTGATTTTAACTTAGGCATTGAGAATACTGCCCTAGCCCGACAGTACATACGCTGGTAAGATAATTTCGACAAAATAATAGATAGGAAAGATAATAGAGAAATAGAGACTGTTAAACAGATTTAGTACAAGGATTTGTCTTTTCTTCGCATCAACCACGATCAATACAAAAAACTTCAAAATGCATACATGAGTATATCTTCGCTTTCCTTCCTTATTCTCCCCACATCTCTCCCTTTTTCATGAACTTTTGACCTGCTCCCTTCTGCCATATTCCTCTTTCCAGCAGCATGCAAGGCAATACGTCGATTAAAATATGAACAACTGAGCAATTCTCGAAATTCCTTTTTCACATCCTTGACAACGGACGAAGGATAACTATTTTCCCGTAACTGCCCCACGGATGTAGCCGGGGTTCACAATTAATTAAAAACATTCCCTTGAATGAGAAATACAATAAAATTGAATCATGACATTATTTAACGATTCCAACAGGCCGAAAGAATTAAAAATCAACTAAATTGTTGTGCGTAACACGCTGAGATTAAATAGTGAATTATTAAGCAAAGAACGTAGTAATGTGTTCGTTCTTAAATCAACACTCCCGCGTTCCCAGCCTGGTGTCACTCATGCTTTGTGTAGTTAGAACGAATGAGTAATTATATTGAACTATTGCTATTATTAGGGGTGATCTACCGGTTAAGGTAGGTTTAATTGGAAAAGAGTACTAATCTTGTTGTCTCCCACTGGCGCAGGCCCCAATCTCTATGCAGAAACTCTTCCTTCATCTCAGCATACGTTCCACCTTCCTTCAACCTGTCCAAAAACTCTTTTCTCTATCATATCCTTCCCCGCTAACCAAATGAATGAAAAAAATTATGTCACGATTACAACTGACCAAAAGAATGTGAAAAAACTACTTAATCTGTTGCGCGTCCCACGCGTCTGCTTCGGGCCGAAGAGAAGTTACAAACAGGCTCCGGACAGCGGAAACACATTTACGCTCACGAGACTCCCTTCTGATTAATTCGGGGAGCAGAGGACCATGGGGAGTCGAAATCTGGGGGCGAGAGCACTCAGCAGCAAAAGACCCCGCCCACAGGGGGGGGGGGAGAGACGGAGGAGCGGCCTGAGAAGAAATAAGGCGTCCAATCGCCTCGACGTAAGGCAAACGGACGCATTCTTCTTTCCGAGACTTGTCTCCCTTCCCCCCTTCAAGTGTCTTCAACCCGCTCGCCGCTGCCACAATTCTCAAGAGCGCCTCAACAACACGAGATGGAGGAAGGAAGGACCCCTGCCCACACCCCCCCCGTGCATAATCCGCAGGCATTGCCCTACTCAGTAACCGCAGCTTGGCAATAATGCCAGAAATAGTCCCCGCCCGGGACGAGGATGGAGCATCATTCGGCGGCGACGGAGAAGCAAATACCCACACTCACACAAAGGGCCGAATGGTGTGCGGGAAAGATAAAGCGAACGAGACGAGATCAAAGATGAGAGCATTTGCCACCGGAATGAAAACGATAAAAACAAATACGGTAACTGATATTTTCACTAAGGTAGTTTGAGCGAAAAATCACTTCACCTAGAATTTGATGAAATTGGCCTCATTTTATAGAATGTAGTTGAAGAGGGTGATAGTGGGGGGAGTGTTTCGCAAGCTCGGAAGAGGAAGAAGACCACTTGAACTTTAGGCAGATATGAGGGGAGGCAGAATTAACAAGGGTTTGAAGAAAAGTTTAAATGCGGGCAAATAGATAGCCATGAGTGCGAGTGATTATTTGGTGTAGAGACTGTCGATAAATCGTACCAACGAGTTTATATAATACAAACTGATGATGATGACCCAAACAAGCTCCTCCGCGAGACAGGCAACCTGAAACTAAAATAAAATCCACATTCAAAAAAACCTAAACGAGATATTTCTTAACTTATATCTCTTTACGAGTGAGACAATAACTCTGCAAACATCATGTTATCATCAAATTTGAACAGATATCCCCGATCGTATGGTAGGTAATACAAAAGAATCATGGTCTCTCATGCTGAAAATCCTTCGTCGGATACATAATAGATTATAAAATGAAAATATAATGTAAATGTTAAAATCATTTTTAAAGAGTTACATCTTTATTTTCGGAAAAAATCCAATAGGTTAGAGCAAATTTGGACAAAATCCGAGACAATCCTCCACCAAAATCCAATTCCACAACACTTCTTTCGGAAGTAGAGGATATTAGTAGTCACTTCCTTACTATACGTGTGACAATCTACTATCTCTCTCTCTCGAACACTAAGAAACATTCACTTAAGAGAAATTCCCATGACGCTTTGCAAGAAGTTCATGGAGAAGTTTGCCTGGATTCAAAGACAAACAACTCTAAAACTTTGATAACATTTTTCATAACTATTTCACCAAAGTAATAGAGATGGAAAATAGAGGAAAGGGAACTGTTTATTTTATCAAATAAGAGGGAGAGAAAGTAAAAAATAGTAGATCAAAAATTCTTCAAATGATATATAAGCACGAAAGAAATTGTGTATCGCAAATTCCTCAAATGAGATTTTAAAACGATATAATTAAGCGAAGAGCAAGACAATCTTTCAACATGCCTGTTAATTATGATGAAACACAGAAGGAATGAAAGGAATAGTGATAATTACTATTATAAGATGCGACCGACACCTGACACATTTGCGTATTCAGAGACGGGACGGAAATTTTTGGAGGTTGGTAGGGTTTTAGTGAGGTGGAGAAAGGATTCAAACTTTTAATTTAAATTAATTTAAAAGTGGCGTCAGCATTACTGTACTGTTTTGAAAAGGCTGCAGGTTGCTCAGATTTATTTCCCCAGGCGTAACAAAATGGAATTTGCTAAACATGTGTAAATGAAAGCAATATTTTTTGGTTCCACATAAAATTTATTGTAGGTACCCTTGAGCTAGGTTTTGACGGGGGCATCACTACCAGGTGAATTTCTGCAGATAACATCAATTTAATGTCCTTTAGAATTCAATCTATGCCCTTTTCTCTGCCCTAGCTTTTGAGAGATTGGAGCTTTTGAAAAGTGTCCGTTGCAATGACAACACTGTTCCGACGCATTTCTTTGTATGTTTATTCCACGGATACTATATACCGTATATAGTATCCGTGGTTTATTCTCAAAAGCAGGGATCTTAGACCGGCGAAAAAGGGTTCCCATCGCCGCGCGGCCAGGCATTCTTGGGATTTCCAAGGGTAATGACCCGGGGTTTGCCGGCCATGCAGACAAAGAAGGTGAAGGACCAGGCCATGAAAGAGGTCGTACATGGAGATTTATTGCTCTCCCCGCCCCCGCTCCCCCTCTGGAAAGGGTTTTCCCTGTCACCAGATGCAAGGGGGAGGAGGCGCTTTGCTTGGCGTGGACAGAGAGTAAGTCGTCGCTCAACTCTCGCCGTGTGCTCATCACTCTACTTGTAAACTTACCACATTAAACAAAAAAAACGAACTGGTGTAATTATTGAAAACCAAGAATTAGTCGACTCAGATTAAGTTCCATTTCTACGGGGTCTCCAGCTCCGACGAAACAACCGCGAGATTTACGACCTCGACGGCACGCGCGCAAGCAAATAACAATTACCCTATTTCCAGACACTAATGGCGAATTTCTGTACTCCTCCCACTCTCCCTACTAGACCAGCCTCTTTTCCACTCTGAATATTCTGTATGGGTGTCATACCCGTCTCAAACCCAGTCCTCATTGGTAAATTTGTCAGTCAAAAATCTTTTCCACTAAACGGTTCCTTCTCCCCTCATCTCCACGGAAAACAACTTCAGCACCCCCAGAATAATGACCACATCTCCCCTTCTCCTATCCTGATGACTTAATTTACTCTCGTGTTTTCTGAAAAAAAAACTTCACCTGATGATGACTAAAAATAGCTGCTGGGTCGGGCTTACATTTTTTATATCAATATGTTGGTCCAAACATCCGCTCAAATTAATCAAAAAATTAAAGTTGCATACTATCCATTTCAAATAGATATTCACTAACTTTTCTTTCACATCATAGTACAGGTGAATAGAATGACCGGTGGCTGGTGTTGGAATCAAGATGGCTATGTAAATGTGGATTACGGAGATTGGTCCGCAGCTGTGAAATCCTTCGCCTTCCACAGGGGAGTGATCTTTGTTCCAAGCGTTCAATCTGAATCCATACGCACGAGAAAGCAGACGAGGATTTTTTCCAGTTCCATTACTGTGAAGCGGGTTAGCTAGAGGATCGTGAGGAAATAGATGGCGGAATTTAAATCCTTCGCTCTTTGTTCGAATATTTGGAGACCACTCCCTCTTAGCGCAATATCGCTGAAGGAGAAGCGATCTTAAATGCTAACCATTTAATAGCACGTGGATTGCTCGAGAGATCTGGTATTAGCAGGAAAATATTAGCACTTGTGTTACAAGGTGGTGCCACCACATCTGGCCCTCCACGTGAAGTTCGAGGGATACTTTAGACTAAACCTGAAGTGAAAACCAGGTGCACTTCATGCGGCAGGAAATCGGGTCTGAAAACCAGAAAACATGTAGCGGCTGTTCTTCTCCACTTCTCCAGGCATATCGATGTATTTATACCGAGTAACTGCCAGTATCCATCTCCAAGATATAGATGAAATGGAGGAATTATCATCAATGGACGTAAAATGCCTTCTGAGTAGAAAAAATCTGAGTAAGCACTGTAAATATTAGTACCTTTGGGCTTATTTTTAAACCATTAGCTGCAAAATGGCACATTGATCAAGTTTTTTTGCTGCAAAATACCACTTTTCAACTTTTAATTACAAAAAAGTATCATCAAGTAGGAAGTTGAATGTTACAAAATAATATGTACCAGCCTCTATCTTTAAGGCAACACAAATTTGAAGTTACTCCCATGTACTCCATAATAGATTTAATGATACATGTAAAACCTCGGACTCGTGTCCATAATAGATTCAATGATTCATGTAAAACCGTAGATTACGACACCTATGTTTCAGGTACAAGTGAGACTCTTTATGACAGTATTTTTTTAAGTTACAGTTACCTGTCTATGGCATCTAAAATTTTTACTGGCTTTGCTCATTTATTTTAGCTTTAACAGGGATACAAAAATAGTTGATATGCGGAAGTTGAGTCGTGGGCATATTTATCTGTGACTTATTGTAAATGTAAACAACTAATCATGTCTTACAAAAAATTTTCCTTGGTGCTTGAACATTGTTGATTTTTCTTAGTTAAAGTTTTTTTCTTAGTTAAGGTTACAGGGAAAAAATTATGAAAAACTGAGATGGTGAGCATAGGACCCCCTAAAAATTGGTTGAGTCGACATGGATTGACCCAGAAGCAAAAGTGGGTTCGTCGTTTCAACTATGAGCTATAAATGCATTTCACTATATTTGTCTATCATTGAGTTCTGTCTATCATTGTTGGAAATAGAATAGTCCAACAAAACGAGTTGGTGGCTGATAATGAATTAAATATTTACCAATTCCTGCTCTCTTTACTTTTTAGTGCTGATCGGGCTCCAAAAATTGAAATGGCTGATTTGACTTCCATTAATTCTTTTACCTACGATATAGTTACTAGTTTAAAATTAACTTGTTCTAGTGTCAAAATAATTTCAAGAATTTCTTTGAATCCCTACAGAATCGATGGAGCAGTATATTGCTGGTTGCAAGATTTTAAAGGAGGAGAATGGATGCATCATTAATAAATATTATGGGCAGGTTCAGTTGGGAATGGCCATCCTCAACTTGAGTAAATACGATGTAGTTATATTTTTAAGCCATCACAATAAATACATCTGGGTCAAAGTTCCCTTTGATGACGTTTTTGTAGTAACACTGGTGAATAGACTGAAAGTATTTTTTTTAATAACATGATCCATGACCTATGCATTCACAATGGGAAATAACAATTCCTTAACTGAAAAATGAGTAATGGAAGTGATTATTTAACATACTAAATACATGAGGTAGCCTAACCTTCTTTTCTGAAATTCGGAATTGTTTGTGTTTAAATGGAATAGTTGCAACTTCAGAAGAAAAGAGTAACAAATTTATTGTTTTCTGTGTGAAAGTTGCAAATTAATAGGAGTGTTTGCTGCAGGTAAGGTTGATAAAATAAGATTATATTAGATTGCACGAATTACTGGAAAGATAATTTGAAAATTAGCTAGCTACAAGACCACGCAAGCTGCATGGAATATTCTCTTTAGGCGTAATGGAAATGGTACATCATCATACTAATATATAAAAATTAAATGGTGTCTGTCTGTCTGTTGCTCAATCACTCAAAAACTGCTGAACCGATTGAGTTGAAATTTTGTATGTAGAGATAAAATGTATATGGGTTGAACACAGGCTAAATAAAAAAGCGTTCAGGGCGCCCAAAGGCCCCCCCTGGTGGTCCATGTTGGTCCATGCTAAGCATTGGGTTCGGTGCAGTTGTTTCATTTTTGCTTTTTAAAAGTACTTACACTCAAGATAGAGGGCTGGGATTTTTTTATCGGATGGCTGAATAAATGAAGTTTCTAATTCTTTCAATCGATTTTCTTTTACGCTACGTAATTGTCTGAATATCATGTTTTTTTCTGAAAAATCTGACATTTTTCTCTTTAATCAACAATAGCATATTTCCTTGACAACCAGAGTTTGAATTTCAAAGGATATTCACGCATCTGGTATTTAAGTTTTCCTGCCGGCCCATGACAGCACGTAGAAAGAAAATTTGTATAAGAAGGGCCCAGAGTCCCTAGGGCCCCATGATAGATTGCTTCGGGGGGTAATCGATAAATTCAATGCATATTTACAAGTATACTCTTCCATGTCTATTCTCAAAGTAGCTCTCATAGGGGACCTGCATACGAGAGAACACTTATGTAGTAAACGATACACATAAAGGAATTAAACGTGGAAGAATATTTACGTTCAGCGAATAATAATGTTAATAATGCCTCTGTTGCTACAACAAACACGGCGTCGTTTATTATAGTTAAATACTCAGATGTATTACACGTAGTGGAACCGCCTGCCTCTCTTTACGATTGCGAACTGTTTTTTAGACCAATTCCCACATAAACTTTACGAGTTATTTATATATACTTAAACGTGTTAAAATGCAGTTTACTTACAATCACTCAATCATCGAGTTGCCTATTCGAGTCTCTCACTTGCCACTGTTTTTCCCCGCCTTGGACTTAAAAATATAGCCATCAACATCCCTAATAGAAAAAAGAGTAACCTTTCGAATACATTTTCTTAAGAAAGAGGAATGTCTTCTTTGCAAGAAAATGAATTCTTGCATGAAAATCGACAAATGCTTGACGTGGACAAATGCAGACTTGGATGCTCAAAGACATGTCCACCAGCGATCCAATGAGCGTATCCCCGTGGTGTTTCTCGGGTTACGCTTAGAACCGCACAAATATCATCCTAACCTTACCTACGGACGGGTAGCAACCTTTAAATCTGGTTCAAATATAAATCCATCTGTTTCGAAACTTCAATCTGTTTTAAGATGGCGGAAACTATCATGATGTCACTACATGCTTCTCACCCGAAGGAAGAGCGGAAATTCTGCGCAATGAACGACATCCTTGCATTAAAATCGACAAGTACACTAAAAATCACCTAGGTGCTATGTATTAAGTAGTAATGAGTCTTTGTGGCCCATTTTTGGGTTTCCGTGAATGAAAGAGGACAAACAATCACTCATCTCTCCGTGCACCTGGAAAACGGTCAGCGAACCATTGATTTTCATTACGATTGCGAACAGTTTTTAGACCAATTCCCGCATCATAAAAAATACGAGTTCTTAACATATGTTTGCAAGTTTGAATGTGCAGTAAACGTACATTCACTCAATCATCGAATTGCCTATTCAAGACTCTCACTCGCCGCTGTTTCCCTTCCTTGGACTTAAAAATATATCCATCAGCATGCCAAATAGAAAAGAGAGTAATCTTTCGAAAACGTTTTCTAAAGCAAAAGGAATGTCTTATTTGCGATAAAATGAGTCCTTGCATGAAAAACGACAAAGATCTCATGATAATCTCCCCGTGGTGTTTCTCGGATTACACTAAGAACTTCACAAATTTCATCCTAACCAAACCTACTGACGGGTAACCAGCTAAAAATCTGGTTCAAATATTAAACCATCTGTTTCGAAACTTCAATATGTTTTAAGATGGCGGAAAATATAATTACGTCACTACATCCTTCTTACCCGAAAGAAGAACGGATATTCTGCGCAATGGACGTCATCGGTGCATGAAAATTGGCAAGTGCACTAAGACTGATCACCATAGATTTTTAATTTAGTAACCGATGATTATGACTATAACTACCCTTCATTCCGAAGGTGCAGTCCGGGTAGTGAAGGAGTCATAGGGCAAATAAACAAGGCTGCAGCTGAAAATGCTCCATTTGACGGTATCAACCGCTGGATTACACTCTACTCTCCTATCCTGATTAAGATACTCACCGCACATATCATCGTTGAATAGCGGAACTCAATTAAGTCATTGAATGCAAATATATTCATGTACATACACAAGGTAAGTGATCAAGCTGTTAATCACTCAGAAGACGGCTCAAGAGAACCGGTGGGACGAGGTGACCATCTATCAACCTAGGTGCTATTTATTAAGTATCAATGAGTCTTCGTGGCCCATCTTTCTCGTGTATTAAAGAGGACAAACAATCACTCAACTCTCCGTGCACGAAATGGAAAACGAACGAATTACAACGATCACAACAAACAAGATAGGATACGAACACCTCAAATGATCATACTAACAGTGTTCTTCAGGCTTTGTGGTTTTCTTATAAAATAAGTTCAATGTTTTTCACACCCGTTGAATTTCAACGGGTACCTTCAGCTAGTATTATCATAATCGTGGATCCCTAATTGAGATTCCCATTGTCAGTGTATTTTCCTCAGGCCAATTTGTTTTAATTGGCAGCCATTGAATTAATTTTTCTGAATGAATCCATGATAAATTAATAATTTTCTGTGGATGTCGCCTTTGCGACCGGTCGTCTTGAAATAAAAGCCATTGTGAAAATTACAAAGTTATGATTAATTTAGTCATAATGTATTTTCACAAAGTTTCGCCTGAAAGTATCGAGTTCATTAGCTTTCATGAATATCATTGTTGCACAGGGCACATATCCTTGAACCTTTTCTCCATTAATTACACTAGATATTGTCTGAAATTAGCCAATAAAGTGAAATGGAACTTACTTCTTTTAGCAGTGTTCTGTAATATTAATGTGTTACACGAAACTTCAAGCTAAAAAAATGTACATACTGTCTTGGGCATGGCCCCCTCAAGGGTGGGGTTGGGTGGACACTTGTGTCCAGGGCCCGGATCTGAAGGGGGCCCGGGCCCAGTCATACGCAATTTAATTTATAGTTATTACAATTTAATACAAACTACAAAAAATATATTTTTTATCCAATGAAATTTTAGAAGATTCTACAGCTGATTATAGCCTAAAATTTAAAATAGATATTTATGATTGACCGTTTATAATAAACGTTTAATAAAATTGGTGCTGTTAGTGGTTGTCATTGCGTGCGTTGTGTGAACTTATGTGCGTATTAGCGCAGTAAGGCTCGCCTATTATTAAGTAGTCTTATTTTTTAGCCTTAATGTCTATGACTTACAAAGATCCTATAAATTTTATTTTTTTGTAACTATTTTTATTTTAATCTTTTTGTTAAATAATAATAAATGCTTGTTGTGGTATAATATAGATAAGATAAATAGTTTTATAAATAAAGTTTAGTTTAGACTTATAAAATAGCTACCATAATTATACCCTGTATTGTCAGGTGAAATTACATTCTAAAAAGAGTATGGGTAAGAAATAGACATAAAATTATTATGCATCACGCAATTTTAAAATAGGGGGGTCTCTGATCGTGGGTTATGGGCCCGTAATCGAATGTGGGGGCCCTGGTCTTGGGATATGCTCAAAACTTAGTCATTCCTTCAAATTTTTAGGTTTGATTGAAACGTGGGGTTATTTTCTAAACTTCAGTCACTCAGTTCATGAGACCGCAGCCTCTTTTTCTTGTCTGCAGCCTCTTGGTCTTCACAACACCCGTGATGAGCCTATAGGGCTGTCCATAAATGACATCCACATGATTGGGGGGGGGGGGTCACCACCTTGTGACAATGTGTAACAGGGGGGAGAGGGGGGAGGGAGAACATGCTTCATGTGACATCCGCACTTCCACTGGATATTATGTCTTAGTTTTACTCAGACTTTGGGGTAGGGTAGATTTTTTTTCATTTTTGTGACATCATTAAAGGGATGACACTATTTGTGACTAAATGTGACAGGGGGGGGGGGGAGGGGGTCAAGTTTGGTCCAAAATTGTGTGACATCATTTATGGGCAGCCCCTAGGGACACCTCATGGGATAATACAACCACCAGGTTTGATAGCCGAACTTGTTAGCAAGATGGCGAGCGGGCGGAAGCGGGAGGATCATAATTCATAGAGGTCATAATTTACATTTATATTTGAATTCTTTCAAATTTAATTTTAACGAAAAATAGGCATAACTTTGCCGAATAATGATAAACACTCCGCGAAAATTAGTGATATTTGGATACTCCGAGAAAATGGAGTGATTTTCTGTCAATGTACACATTGCGTGTCATTGGCTAAGGTTCGCTATACATAGGCGGAACTAGATTCTATTCCATTAAGATAATATGACTATTTTATTCAAGTAATCTATCAGCTGATTGGTAGGTTCTTGGACAGTCCCCATTCTGCATCCCAACATCATAGACATTGTCTCGTTTTCCCTCCTAAGGATGGCCCGTTATTAGATCCCTCTTCAATTCTTCATATCTTCTACCTCCTCTTATTTCGTCCGGAAAAACCTTGAAATTATGGACAGTTCTATTCCATTGTGTTTGAAAAAACCCTGCAATATTCTGGGATAAAACAGAATCGCATCGATATCGAAAGGCTTTCGGCCCTTTCGCATTGGCGCGGCTCCCTCAGATATTCGTCTATATCAATCGGATGTTGGTCGTTCTACAGTCCAAAACGTATTAAAGTAATAATAATCCAACGATTTATCTTACTTTTAATAGTGCTTAAATGCAATTTTTACAATTTGAAAACATCTATTTTCGATCGCCAGACCACCGCGACCGTACCTCGGCATGTGAGCCCGGTACTCAATCTACCATCACGATTCCCAGAGAAGTCGTCGTTTTGATCTGTGTGTAAAGATATAGAATTTCGAAGAGGTATTACATTAAGAAAAGTTCCAAATTTGATATCAGATGATAAATAAACTAAAGCTTAATGATTTAATGTAACGGACAAAAGTAAAGTCGCGTTATAAATGCATTCACGGGCCATTTGTATCAGTTTTAAAACAGTCCCATTAATGGAAACGCAACTTATCCAGAGAAAATTTTTAACGCTTAAGAAATTATCCAATCCCCATCCGCCACTCCCTTCGCCAAAACATTTAAAAGACGTTTCTAGCTGAAATTTCTTCGATGAAAAAAAAGTTATTTATTATAGGACCGTCACCATATTCCTACATCGATATTGTCCTAATGGATTGGATGAGTGTTAAAGCACCATGACTATTTCGACGTGCTCTGCGACTATGAATGGTGTGCATACGTTTAAATATCTACTTCAATTTGGTAGTAATAAAGACCGTTCGGCTAACATTGTTATTCCGGTGCAATTTATGCATTCGACGACACTCATTTCGCATCCCACTGCGACGATATCAAGGATCGCACATCCCTGGGCGGTACTTTCGACATTCTCGTGTCGAGTCGCCAGATAATAACTCGGGGAGTCCTAAAGAGCTGTGCTCAAGCATTGAGGTATCCTTATTATCAAGAGCAGCAAGACATTTTTCCCCCCGGGGGCACGAATGCGCATTGAATGTCCGCGGTTTCTTAGCGACAAAGAGTCCAAGATGGAAAAGGGAACGGCTGGCTTCCGTCTACTTCCCCCATCGCCCTAACGTCACAACCAAGGATGAGGAGTGGGAGGGGAAGTAAGGAAAGGGGGGAAGGGAAGGGGGGTGTTAGTAGACTCCCCCCCTCACCCCCTGTCTTCATTCCCTTACATATTTTTTTCCTTCCTCCTTTAAAATAAAAAAAGAATTCCTCCGTCCTGTCAGCGCCTCGTCCTCCCTCTCCACGCCCTCCATTTCACACAACCACCCCTCCCCCTCCCTTCACCCACCCCACACTTCCCAGAATACACCATTCTAACCCCTCTTTCACCTCTTCTCCTCACCACCCTTTCCTGCCACCCCACTCCACTCCCTCCATCTCCTTCTTCTTCTTAAGCTCCGCCGTGCCTCCAAGTGATGAATAAAGAATTACACGGCCATTACGAAGGGATTAGGAAATATGAGGGGGAAGGAATAAGAAAGCAAGTCGGTGCGGGGGGGGGGTTTGGCGGGGGGGTTTGGAGGGAGGGTGGAGGGAGGGTGAGCGTAGATGATTAGAAAGAACGTTGAAGAAGGAGAAGGTGGGGGGGGGGAAGTTACGGGGTGGGTGGGAGAGTGAGTGGGAGGACAGTGAGAGGGTTGGAATTTTGAAGAGGGCGTCAGGTGGGGAGGGAGGAGGAAGGGGAGGGTGGGGTGGGGGATGAGTTGGCGACGTTCAGAGGATGAGGAGGTGATGGAGAGAGAGAGAGAGAGGAAAAAAAGTGGAATTGGGAAGAAAGAAAAAATGTTCCGAAGGGTAAGATCCGGGGGCATTAGTACAGCCATTATTACGGCGGAGCGTGGGCAATGTAATTCATCCCCGTTCTCCCGGGGATGACTTCGGAGAAAGGATGAAAACCTGGCATCCCGAATCCCCAACGTCCTCCAAAATGGCATATCGGATCATTATTTTTTGCGCGAAAAGAAAGTCCAGTGATAGCATGCGGGATAACTAATGACGAGAATAAACTCTACCACATCAGGCTTCACATCGTAGAAGTATGTGCTTAGTATCCATGATTGGAATATTGAAAAACACTTACGTTTTTTATATTTTTTTTATAATCTGTGCTAAGTATTTCGCCGACTTAAGATATTCACATGCAAAGTACATAAAAAAATTACTGACCCCTGCCTTCGTCAGCCTCTCCAATTACCCTCCTGACAACGACAGCAGACAACAATAAAATGCGCAAAACACTCTATGAATTATGATATGTTTTGTACCTCATGATGCCGTAAGTCCGAAAAACGTTAAGTACGTACACATGAAACATTTGTAGAAAATTACAAGTATTTTTATGCCAATTAGGATAATAACGAAAATTCAAGGATAACTACGCATTTAATTTCTACGCACAATATGCTTCATCTTTTTTTTTAATTCTTCACTTCTGATCAAAGGCGATTATACGCATTGTATGTACGTACTTTATATTCTTTTGAAGCATTAGGGCAAAACGTCGACAGATGAGCTAAAAATATTTGTCTCATCAATAGAGTTTGCTCTCACCACAGAAGAAATTGTCGCGATATCAGCCAAAGGCTGAGGAACTGGTACGGTTACACCTTCGTTCTCCCGGAATGACCTCAGAAGAAGGATGAAAACCAAGTATGTATACGAATCCCGAAAGCCCACGTAAAAATACAAGCTCATGAACTATCAACATTCTAAGTAAAAATAACTCTTTCTTTTTGTCTTTTTTTTTAGTCTACACCTCAGTTTATAGGCGTGTATCACATTTCATACTAATATCCAAACTTCTGTTTAAGTACGGAAAAATTTCGACTGACGAGATGGAAATTTTGTCAATATCAATAAAGGTTGCTCTCACTACAGAGGAAATTTACGCGATATCAGCCAAAGACTAAAGAACTGGTATAGTACACAGCGGTCGTTTATGCTTCCATGTTGTGAGTGTCCAAGTTCGAATTCCAGCGGCGGCAGCGTTTTCAAATTACACTGATATTCTTCCTTAGGTATCCAGAGTTAAGCATATCGAGTCCCAGTTTTATAATATCCTCTAAACCTTAAACATTAGATGATGTAGCTTTTGTGTGAGAGTGATTTAACAGAGGGTTTGGATTCGCGGACCAGGTCAAGATTTCAATGTCATTTTCATAGCGAAAAGAAAACATCTATTTACTGTGGAGTAACAGGATAGAAAACATTAAGATTTACTTTCGGATAAATCATTTTTAGAATGCAGCAAGAACACCGATGGATAGGTCGTAGCGGAAAATTCATCGCCGTTACTCTGAATTCTGCGGAAGAAAAGTTTAAGGCATCTTAAGCCAAGGTCCATTTAAATTTTCAATCACGCAACCGCAGTTCCTCTGGTGTTATTGTCAGAAAGAGCCGCACCACTTTTAGGCAAAAGCACGGTCAAACCTCGTGCCGGAGTGTTTAAGTATGGATTCTGGCTCATTGAGAGACCTTAACGACTGATATTACGCAAGTTAAGGTGGGTTTACAGTGGCAAGTGTATTGCTCAAGTTATTTGCAGCTTGAAACTTTCGGCGTGTATTGCACCAGTAAACGGCTCTGCAAGTCCGCTTACAGAATGTTTAAAAGCTTCGGCAAGTCGCTTGCAGAAGCATATAGTCCAATGTAAATAGCAACCAATTTGTCTCAACACTAACTTGTGAAAAATGTGTGTCAGTACAATTCCCCGCAACATCTTGCGGAAGATACTTGAGGAAGTAACTTGGAAGTGTAAACTCATCCCTATGCAACATACTGTTGTTTATTACAAAGGTTCACAAAAATTTCATTTCTATTCTCTAACTCTCCGCTTTCATCATTTGAATGGCTAAAAATTAATTACTTCCTGCTGCGTTGTTATTTATATGCATCATATATTATGATTCCATAAATCACGAAATCGTTTGCTTAACCTACTGAGTACCTATAAAACCTGAATCTCGATCTTATACTGAGAATCGTCCTCTTCCCTTGACCGGAAAGTGCGAGGTGACAGATTTCCGGCGCGGGAATAAATACTGATGCAATCAAAACTTCGTATGTCTCTGTAATAATGCATTAATTCTTTTACCAAAAAAAGTTTAAAAGTTTTATCTTTATTTTGTATGCAGCATATTATTATTGCCATATTTATTTCTATAGTTAGCAGACGACCAATTTTTATCTTACAAAATTCAAAATTTCAAGTCCATTAGATGTATTAATAAATACAACAAAGTTGAACCTGAATTCAATACATACAGAAGTCTATAGATATAACGAGTAGTGTGTACGAAACTTTCCCAATAAATTTTAATTTGAAGAAATTAACCGTACGTAAACAACAGGGGTGAAGAAGATAAAATCAGAAAAGCTACCTTATTCACGGAAATGTACGAAAATATTTCGTGACTGTACAACTTTTATTTTAAAAAATATTAACTATGATAGTCAATATTAGATATAGCGTATATTTTTGCATTAGAAAATATTATTATACTGCTTGACACTACGTAAATTTTCCTGCTTCTTTGAAAACAGAGCAATTTCGGATATATACATGGAAAATGAATCTCCATATGCTCACATAAACAACTGAATGTGGAACGCGCTATATTTGGCTTAAAAATAATTGAAAAGTAAATTACATAAATGCATCAGCTTATACTATTTCATAAAACTTTCAAACTAAATTGGAAATTATAGAAGAGTATTTGCAAATCAATGATGAAATTTATGCTCCTACGGGACCCAGCAAAAAACAACAGACAGATTAACCTATACTTCGCCACTTGAGAGGCGACTTCATCGAAAATAAAAAACCTAATTTGCAATTCCATGTAATTAGCTAAATCAACTTTATATGAACATCAGTATGGCTGTCTTTAAAATTCTTATTAGCACTAAGGTGCTTTAGTATAAAATCTTGTCGTCCAAGTAGCGAAAAGAAAATTTATCAAGTCGAAAGCATTCGCACAAATTAGTTTTAAAGGCGTATTAGACGAGAGAGTTATTCAAGTCTTCGCGGGTATGAACCCACTCTCTATCTCACTAATCGTAGACGCTTTTGGTTTACTTGACAAGAATCTACATGCCAATATATTATTCACTCACATGCAGGTTCACAAAATTTTCTCTTATAATTCTGCAAAAGGCATTGACTTTTTAAAAAACAGGTAGGTTAACGACCCCACATAATGTCACATAAGGTAATGCACAAAAAATTACTTTTAAAAATTGAACACATTTTCCCACAAGCTTGTAAAACATTAACTGAAAAAACTAGCTCTAAAAATTGATTTTATTAATATACGACTATGTCCATTATAAAATTTACAAGAAAAATATTTTTTAAATCTTATAAGCAAGACACAGGGTTATTGGACGACTTTAACCGTTTAAAAACCACCCAAATCAATTCAACTTACAAACATTAATATACTAAAATACTACAGGAATTATCATGGTGTGATGACAGTGTGTACGAGACAAATAAACAGTGAATTACGTGCGTTTGCGTAAATGTAGTACGTAGAACAAGAATCAAAGAAATATATCATTCTCTTGCGTTGTTAGCGAATGAGAAAAATACTCAGTTCCGCGTAATTTCCAAAACAATAATTGTTTAACCAAGAAAAGTTTACATTTTCTTCAGACGAAACACAGATCTGTAGATAAACGAGGGATAATTTACCATATTGATAGGTGATTAACTGGTTATATGTCAAGAAATCTTGGCTACAGGATAAATATAAGTTACAGAAAATGCATATCAGCTAACGTTCGAACTTCATTTGCACGTATACTAAACATAGAATGTAAATGAAATAAGATTACCCCCGAAGAAACAGCATGCAGCACCTTACAGTGTAGCCATTAATTTTTTACGTGAATAGGTGGATATATTCTACCTCAGCAGTTTATCGTTAGAGAAAAGATTTTAAATAATTCCTTTAAAGGAAGAACAAACTTTTTTAATAGCTTAACATTCGACTGCCCTTTTCATGCAAAAATGAAATTCGCTCATACAATTCGTGAAAGAACACAGATGCCATTACGCATGCATATTCGTGAAAATAAACCTGAACCCAGAAGCAGTTAACAAAATGCAATGATTTAACTACGTTTATAATATTACTACAATGGCACTTGCTGCGTTTATATATAAATTAAATAACTATCAATCTTAAACATCAAAGTTTGAATTCAGTGTTTCAATTGCCTTCGTAAATTTAAGGAAGAAAATTACTTACTGGCATCCTTGAATTACTGTGATCGTTCGTATTTCCTTATTCCATACGTATCCATCCTTAAGGCGATGAACTCTGTGGAATATATTATTTTCAAATTAAGAATCACTCTCCGTCTTTTCTTTAACTTCATTTTTCTAGTAAACAACATCGATAAGTCACAATAGTTAATGTAGAACCGTCGTAAACATATTGTAGCATTGCATTAATAGAGAACTTGCATAGCATGTGATCACAGTAAGCCCAGCGTTTGCATAGCAACTCAAAAACCTGGAAGAAGGTTTCAGCCGCGTTACCATGGCAACAAAACAAAAGTATATTTCACTTCTATATTCTAAGAAAGGAATGTATATTACAGTACTTCTATACATCATTGTCTATACATTGGATAATGTTAAATATAGAAACATGTACTTATATCTACAAATTAAGTCTTCTGAATATTAAACATTATAAATTGTAGATATGTTTTTTATTTCCACGACTCACCGCTAGGAGCTCTGCCATCAATAAGAGCATATGCGTGATAAGTATCTAAACGCTTAGCTCCACAGCAAGCTATCTTTGTATTTAACTATAACTGTCTTCTGGATATGTCTCATTAAATGCGATTTTAACGGATAAAACGCCAACTGAATACCGTAGTCCAAAGTGCCATCTGCTACATGGAAATGGAAAGTGACACTGTCCGGATTACTCCAGTAAAGGTAGGATGTGTTCTTGGGTAGAGAGGCTTTGCGCTAAGCAAAATGAATGACATTTATTGATGGACAATAATGCGAATAACGAATTTAGTCCGAAATCCGCGACACCAAAAAGTCATATTTAGTGAATGGAAACAAATGCTTTAAAATACAACTGCGAAAATAAATCGTAAATAATATGAAAAAACGGGAAGGGAAAGTATCACGTGGTATCTCAAAAGAGAGAGCGATGAATAACGAAGAACAGCAAAATGCATTTAAACAATAACAACACGTAATGCGACACCTACGTAACTTGAGGAACTTAAAAATGGAGGAAATACACTAACACACCGAAGAGCTAATTGAAAAACATTTTAACAGCCAACACTTTAAATACCTACTTTACATACGTGGATGAAACAGTGGACTCAATTACTTTTGTGTGTAAACCTTTAAAATATTTAATAAATAGCTTTAAAATTTTACATTCAATAAATTGATTAATAACTTGGCTTTAAGTATTAAAAAAAAATAAGGGCCACTAGAATCGTTCGAGAAGGCAAAAAAAACAGTAAAATGTGTTACATTTAACAACAGTGAATTGAGATAAAGAAATATCATAAGCATTAAATATTATCCTCAGGGAGGGAAAACTTACGGTGGAATGAATTATCGGTTATTTGTACTATTTGCATTTGTTGACAGTCGTATGAAGTTTTCCATTCTCTGGGTTGTTCACGGTGACTTTTTACGGCCATTAACATGACATATATAAGTTTGAACGAATATACAGTAGAACCCCGCTTAACCGGACCCGTATCAACCGGAACCCGGGTTAACCGGAACGGTCGACGGAAAATCAAAAATTAATAATTTAGACAAAATACACCGTCGGGCGTTTTACCAACGACGCGCCAAGTTCAACACGGCCGGCGCGGCGGCCACTGAACTTGTGATTGTTTAGACGGCCTACCCCTGCATACCTTATCCACTCGCGTTGGGGGATGGTTGACTCATCCTGCATTTTTCCGCATTCCAATATTGTACCAACTGTTCAGTCCACACGCGTTGGTGAATGTTGGGATTTAATCCTGTCCCTGTTTGTGGTTACTTAGTGCTTCAGTGTTATATTGTTACAGTTTTAATTTTGTCCAGTTCAATTAACGCTCGGTGCAGTGTCAACTAAGAGAAAACGTGTTGTAGTGAATATAAGTGATAAGTTGGAAGCCATCAGACGAATAGAAAATGGAGAGATTTTGAGGAAGGTTGCTGCAGACTTTAATGTATGTACCTCAACAGTCGGTGATTGAGTGAAAAATAAGGATAGCCTTTTAAAATATTCCTTAACAGATTCTAAGAGGAAAACAATGAAAACTTCTGATTTCGAAAAAGTGAACGAATCTTTGTTTTTGTGGCTCACTCAACAAAGAGAAAGGTGTCCCGATAACTGGCCCTGTTCTTCAGGAAAAAGGCTAAGCAGGGGACAGCTGAGCCCGCTGACAAAGATGACGACGGAGATGCGACGACTGTATGTGACGTCAGCCGAGTAGCAGCAGAAACTGCGTTTAATGCTTTCGATGTAATATTGATTAATTATATATGTACTGTATTCAATGCGGTCTGTTCAGTTTAAAATTCGTTTTTTATGATGTGCACAGCCAAAATAGGTACAGTATGTATATTTTCATTTTAGATCGCACTACGATTCGTCGAGCAGTCGAAAGACTCTACGCCCGCCGATGTTCTTCTGCTAAAAAGATGGCGAGACCAGGCTGCCTGCAACCATTGTGAAGAAAAATTACAGAAAAAGATTAAATTATTTCAAAAAATGACTGTTTTAATGTATATTTGTGGATGTATTATACGTAATTAAATTGACGTTGGGAAAACCCAATTTGTCAAACTCAAAACCCAAAAACTCAAATCTAACCTTAAAAATTGCAAACCATTAATTATCCGGAAAAATTGATTGTCCGGAACGGCCTTGCCCCCATTATTCCGGTAAAGCGGGGTTTTACTGTATTACTATTTTCGTGTCACTGATTTTCTTAAATTCTTAGACTATAGGCAGTAAGTAGGAATACAATATGCTACAGGGAAAGAAAAAATAAAATATTTCGTACAAGAATTTCACAGATCATAAGGACAATAAAAAATTGTTTTATGATGGATCCTAGCGTCTTTAGCATTCCATGCTCCATCCATTTCTTAGCTACAACCTTCAGGGTGAAAAATCATCGATTGCCATGGCTAAATCACTTAGAAACCTAAAAACATGCACGGCTACTACAGTGAATACTTCAGGCCAGAAACGTGCGGTAACAATTTTCTTCGGGTAAGCTTTCGCACATCAGAATGGAGTGCAGTATCCATTATGGATATCCACATGTCAACAAATATATCCATAAAGGGTTTAAGGTTTTCCCGGCGAATTGTATACGTGAAGGTTTCTCGGGTTTGACACCTCGGGTATGATTATTAAAATTGATCAACGTTTCGATGGTTGACTCAGCCATCGTCATCAGGATTATTCTGGTGACGCTGGCTGAGTCAACCATCGAAACGTTGATCAATTTTAATATCTTTCCTGGTGTCAAACCCGAGAAACCTTCACGTATATGTATCCATAATCGATATATATCTTTAATAGAATGATTCAGATGACAATTGGTGTTCCTAGATCCACATTTCACTCGCAGGTAATATACGATGCGCAACCACAGTACAAAAAATGAACTGATTCGCCACCACGATAAAAGACCTTCCACAAGGATCACGTAAAATAAATGCTCGCCCCTCTAACGAATCACACTTACACCAAGCAAAAATCAGTGAATGTTTTCACGACAAGGGTGTCAATATCCTCTCACTCCAATCTCAAACAAAATAAGCACCAAGGGGTTGTGTTTGAACCGTTCGAGTTTTTGGTGCATTTAAAACACCCGTAAAAATCTCATGCAGCCCTCCCGATCCAGTTTTTCTCACCGGGATATCTTTTATTGATTTGAAAATACCAATTAGAGACGTAGTCAATAACGTAGAGGACGCTTAAGTTATCCATCCGAGAGGATAAAACCCATCGCAATCTTGAGCCAATCGTTATTGTACCACGGTAGTTACGTGATCGAAATGATCTCGAATCGTTCAAAGGTAACCTCAATAAGTTGCATAAGTCTGGCGAGTTTACTAGACCTATCTTTGATCTGTCCCAGGCCTAGAATCACAGTCGCTGCCCCGGATAAGCATTGTGCCTAACTCGCGACTGTCTTCTCTGTCCTCCTGACCACCATTGAGGCCCGGCACTCGGTGATTAAGTACGTTTTCACGGTCATTAAGTACGTACCCGTAAGAGAACATGAGGTACTACACAAAGCTGAATCGCAACTCATGAATTGTCTTTGGAAGTATAACATACGATACCTATTTTGTTAATTTTTGTGGCTCTATTATTCTTACATGGCCATCAACAATTAGCAATTATCTCTTTTATGAAATAATTTGCAATTCGACGGTATATCTTCAACGGCTCTTACGAATATCGTTATCATGCTATTCCCACAATTAACAACGATATCCTAATTATAATCAGGAGCAACTCAAACGATTAGCATAACTGACCCTATTTCATCTATAAAATAATGATAAAAATATAAGTACATATTTTAATTCGTATACATACTGCATGCTACGCAAATTCCATAACGTAAAACTCAGTCATATGCCATTATAAATATCCGTGATCACGAATAGTTCGTTAAAACTACTGATAGTTATATAAGGAGCATATCGAATTCGAGCATTGCGCCCTAAGTACTTTTCAACCTTACGAGTAACTCCACCATTATAATTCCAAGAAAATGGCAAATACTATGATTGAAGAATTTCCAACATCCGTGATTAAACGCATATTGAGCATATAAAACTATGGATAGGCGAAGCAAAATAAGGAAAAAATGATGAAAAACATTTTGTAAAATTCCTTACCAAAAAATCATCTTCATTTACCTAGCCTTTTTTTAACAATATACGCCATCGATTGACTTGTAACTATGTGAAAATATAAAGCAAAAATTGAAGGTGGAATACTGTCTTACGGAGTTCATTGATGAAGTGGAGACTAGATTGACCAAGTATACTTCTACAGAGACCTGTATTTGCTCAAAGAAGTGCTTCCTGGTGGTTACATGGCGTCATCTCGAATTGAGATTCATGAGCGCCCAAGTCTCTGCATACCGCTACACAATTCCCATGGTATGGCATATGGTAGTTGGTGGCGCTCAGGTAGCAATCCTTGGTAAAACCTGGTCTTGGGGATGGAGCGCAGCGACTCTCAGTTCGCAGAGATGACCCACTGCTGGGGCCAACAGTTTCAACAAGGCTTCCAACGGACTGAATGGCAGGACGCACTGCCATCTATAACGACTGCTGCATAAAATGCCAGATTTTTCCCTCTTGGCGAAAAATAACCCAAGTGGAGAAGATACTAACGCAGGGTGGGCAAGCGCAACTTAAGCCCGTTTCAAACGACACTTGATCCATCACAAGGTCTAGTATACTCGCTAGTATGCTAGCTTTCCAGCATCGTGTGAACAGAGCCAGTATACTGGCTAGCAAGCATGCTAGCTAGTATACTCGCTGAGCTACTGGATTTCGTACTTGATGCGGTACTAGTTTGCTACTAGACCCAGTAGGACCCAGTGGCCATCTACCAATCACGTTCACATTACAGACGCTGTGCGATCTTCTATTTTTTAATTAGTATGGAATCACATGGAATAACTGCTTAATAGCAAGCACAAGGTCGATGATCGTGTGAAACCTCCTAGTAGGGTTCCAAGCATGCTAGATTCCGTCCTCAATATCAAGTAGCGGCTAGCACACTAGGTCCTCAAGGTAGCTAGGTAGCTGGATCAAGTATTGTGTGAAACGGGCTTTACCTATGTTAACCCCAATCCACGCCACTGCTTCCGACAGAAAAAATAGAATCAACAAATGAAAAAGGAGGAACTATTTTTCTTTTTAAGATAGCCAGTCACTTCCCCGACACTCATCCCTCTTCATGGAGAACTAAATTCAGCAGTGCCGTATTTAGATACCCACGCAATGTTCTCACCTCCTGCCAAAAAATACATTTAAATTGCCTCTATTTCAATGTTTATACATTTCATGTCAATCTTCACACTCTTAAGAAGCAACTGATTCCATTTAAAAAATCATTTTGAATTTGGCACCACGGAATATCAACCAACGTACATTAAATGTTTTGCCGAAAGTAGTATACAAATTTAAAGAGCTTGCAAAGCGTATTTATAAGCGTATAAAGCTGTATTTTTCAATATACAAATGTATATTGAAAAATACAGCTTTGATAAAATCACATTTTGAAAGATAGCCTGAATAAGATAATAAGACACAGCAGCTACAGTGCGAAGCAGTTTAATTCCTCCAATGAGTGGCTAAGGATGGAACATTCCTCGTGAATGAGGATACAGAGGCACTAAAACCGAAACTGAATTTTTTTTCAATCATATGTAAAAAGGTTTTATAATATAGATTTTCTTACATCCTATACGTCCAGAATTTTTTTCTTAAGACTGAAAATTCCTATTTTTTCAAAATATTTTACGTACAAGAAACTCCATCCGAAATCGTAACATGGAGTGAAGATTTTGTACCATTAGCCACTTGGCAATATTTTAGAAGAAACTATTAGCGTTTGATATAAAATATAAATTTTCATAATTGATCATCATCAAAGTGCATGAATACGTAATTAATTTTCTCAAGTTTAAGAAGAAAGTTGATAAAAAAAGAATAAATAAAATTTTAAGTTTGATTTGATTTCAATTATAACAGAATGCATTTAACAGGAAACACAAGGTTCAATTCAACTGAAACAAATTTGAAGCACTTTATGCCATTGTGCGCATTAAGCACAAATGAGCATTATTTTGATTTCATCCACAACATACTTTCCATCCTTCATTATAACCACGCATCGTAAATAATGATATTATGAGGAGACATGCCGTAAAAATATTAGGGAAATTAAGATTTAAAACCTGGAATACTGAAGCTGATAAATGGTAAACGCAGAAGATGGATTACGGGAAATACTGAAAATCCGGGATTGGTACCAAAAAATACACTGAAACTACAAATTCCAGCATCAAATAATTCTGTGTTCATGATCTTTTCTAATAGCTCGCAAGAGGAGATCTATTTGATAAAAAAATAATGATACATGCAGTGAACAAGCAGAAATAATCGTGATCACGAATCGCTCATTAAAACCACTGAGAGTTGAGCATATCGAATTAGAGAATTGCGCCCAAAGTACTAGTCAACCTTACGAGTAACTCCGCCATCATTATTACAAGCAAATGAAAAAAAAACTATGAAAAAATAATTACCAACATACGTGATTAAACTCAGATTGAGCATATAAAATTATGGATAGGCGAAGCAAAATAAAGAAAAAATGATGAAGATTTCGTAACATTCCTAACCAAAAATATCTCACCTATTCCAATGTTTTCTCATCATCCTCATTAACCTCTACGCATTACGATTCGTACTAATTATGTCCCTCTTTCTTCTTCTTTCTGCAAGTATCAGGCATTTAGCCTGTTACGGTCTTCTTCAGCCTTGGTCATTCCATCTCTTGTGTGGACGTCCCAGAAATTCGTCTTCCATCCATTCTTTCTACCCATTTTCTCCATATATTTCTGTATTCTCGTATCTTTTTGTTGATACCTCGTACGCCCAGCTCTTGCTTCATGTCCCTCTCGCTAGGGCAGTTATTCTCTTGAGGTCACTTTGTCCACGCATAAACTGCCTTCAGTGACCTTTGAAGAACAACTCCCAACGTCCAGTGATCCGGGTATACATTACTCGTTCGGTACAAGAACAACTTATACTAGAAACCATTCATTTTCTCTCTCTTCCTTTCTCCAATATCCTCGAATAAAAAAATCGTGTATCTTACAATCAAAATCGCCCCACTCCTACAAATTATTCCCTTTCTCATCCATTTCCCTGCATCTCCCAGGCCCTGAAAAACTTACCACCGAACACGCTCTCAACCCTCGCCCCCTCCTCAACCCTTCTCAATTTCCTCGTCCCCCCACTCAACCATCTACCCACGAGCCCCGAAGAATACCTATTTCATTCCACTACCCCCACCCCCAAGCCCACTCTACACCAATCTTTTTTTTCTCGCCTTAAGACGATGGACTTAACGGAGCAGGAAACATCTCGCACTCTTCCTTATACATATATATATATATTCGCATAATGGACGGGAGAGAGAGAGAAGGAGAGCAAGAAAAAATTCGAAAGATTTTTAATGAAAAAATACGATATAATAGCGTGTCCGCGTTAAAAAGGCCGGGCTTAAGTTTTTTGAAAGAAGAGGGAGTTTGGGGGGATGGGGGGGGGGGAGTGCTGGGAGGAAAGAAAAAGAAAAAGGTATCGAGAGATGGTTGATGGCCGAGGGTTTTTGACGTAATGTACGTTTTAATCCACCCAGTTAAAAAACATGATTAAAAGGGATTATTCAGGAAGTGAAAGAGGGTACCCTTTGGAGGGTGGCGTTATTTTTTTTCCTTAACGGGGAGGGGGTTGTCAAGGGGGTTCGTGAGAGGATGTCGAGGAAGAAGGGGTGGAGTGGTGGGGGTTAGGGTTTTACGTGCTGCGCCCTGCGACACGTTCGCTCAAGGTTCCCCACCCCACATCCACCCCCTTTACAGCAGCCTTCCGAAGAGAGCTTCTCCGGCGACCCCTCCACCCCCCGCTGGTAACTGCTCCTCAGAGAGAGAGAGTGGAGGGGGATAGGGTAGGGTAAGGAAGGGAGGTCGAAGGGATGTGGCGATCCAAGCCGATCGGGTATTTGGCCTCCTTTGTCTTTGGCTGCTGGGGGTTGGAGGGAGAACTGGTGATTGGGAGAACAAGGGGTTTTCGGGGGAGGGGCTGGGGAAAAGGCAGATGGCGGAGACTAGGGTCGCCAAGATGGGGTGAGAGGGAGGATCGTACACCCCCTAACTGCTCCGAAACTTCTTACCGTACCAGCTCGAACCATAAGGGACACGAAAAAAAATACTGCGTCCCCTCGTGTACTTAATTTCAACGATCGCCGCGGAATTCATCCAGAGTTTTTCATTGCGGCGGGGATTAGGGAAGGGAATGCAAGCCGCAATAATTATCATTCGTCACACCAAGCAATAGCCAGAGACACGGCGACAATGTAAGCATCGAAGAGTGTTGATGGGAAAGAAAAAATCCTCAGTGAGTCACAAAGACTGGTAGATTAACAGCCGAGATATTACCCACACCTAAAAATATACGCAGAAAATGCATTACAGTACATATTGGTTCTCAAAATTGGAGAAAGGTGACCATATATATAATTAACTTCTAAACTCTTTCCTGCCTGATCACCTCCTTAAGACCTTCTCTCATGATACAGTCTACCAATTCGTTAAATTTTGCTTTTAATGCATAATATATTTTCTTCTAATACTCTTCGCCGAACTAGCAACTTTGACGCATTAGATTAGAAAAAAATAAAGATTCTTCAATCCATAATTTCAAAAGATCAATTAGATAACTAGGGATATTATGCCCATCCAAACTCAATTTACTCGCAGGACAATTTTACATGTTGCTAAGGGTCAATATCACTTATCTACATAAAACCTTTCCACCGTTTACCAAGCATTCACCGACGATAAGGTTGTCTCTTTCAAGAAACACGTTCGGGAAATCTGCGGACAGGCTAGTCGCAAATTGGGATTTATCAAGAGAATATTAGTAAAATGCGACGAGAAAGTTAAAGAGCGATGTTATTTTTCACTCGTGAGACCTCACTTGGAGTACGCCGCTAGCATATGGGACCCTAACGAAGTAGGACTAATCTCTGAAATAGATTGAATACAGCGGAGAGCAGCAAGATTTGTGAAAGGTTGTTACGATAAACTTAGCGGTGTTACCGAATTGTTGAAGGAATTAGGGTGGGAATCTCTAACTAATCGAAGGGAGAAATACAGGTTGAATCTTTTGCGCAAACTCGGAGCAGACAGTTTTTTGCCGGACGTTCAACACATACTGCTAGAGCCAACGTACTACGGTAGAAGCGATCACAGGAATAAAATAAAGGAAATTGACTGCAGAACCGATAGATTTAAAATTTCATTTTTCCCACGTACAATAAGGGATCATAATAGTTGCGATAGATCAATCACATGAAACTCCCACCCTCAATAGGTAGAGTAGAATTTTCACTTGTGCTTAATAACACCACATCATTACTAACTCTTCACACCGGTCGATTAGTCCGGGATTATTTTATTTTGTTCTTTGCATGAGGTAGCATCTCGTAGTATTCATAAATTAACAGTATCAATAATATTAACCACTAGATGTGTCTATAGCATTTTTCTGCATGTTTTTATGTTCTTTTACGTATGACTCTCCCAGTTTCCGGTTGGACTGCGCACTGTTCTCCTGACTGCTTTTGGCCTGCGCCTAGCGCCAGGGGGAGCGTGCGAGGTTCGGATTTGTTCTGGGACGAGTGCTGCATGCCTGGTGTGGAATCACCCCGTGCCACACACCCTAGTGGTGGCTTGCACGGTACATCGTAGATGTAGATGTAGATGAAGAAACAAACCAATGGACGTATCGCACTGGACTTAGTAGCATCCATTTCACACTCACCCTTCAACACGGTCTTCTCTCGCGGTTTATCCATCATCAACCATGGTCGAACACAGTCGATCAAAGGAAGATAAAGAGTAGATCATAATCATTGGTGTGGATGTAGAGAAAATACGGAGATGAATGGAAGAGTTTAAAAGAAGGCAAAGAGGAAGGAAGGGTTTGAGAGCGGCTATGCAAGTGAATAAAGTAACCTTGAGAAGCAGGTGAAACGTGACAGGAACTCAGACGACTTTCAACGGTGGGAAAGGCAACGAAGGACCATTTATTTCCCCTCAATAGTTGATAATGTTTAATTCTAAATTTTTTATCAATATAATTTTCATTCCGTGCTTTCAAGATCCAGCAAATAAGTAGGGAAAGGGGAATTTTCAAAAGATATTCAAAAGAGAAATACCTATAGATTTTATATAAATAGCGTTGGGTCAGACAATAAAACCAATAGCTCCCAGACAAATTCAAGTAAGGCTGTGGGATGCTGTTGGGTCATCACCACAACCCTGCGCAACAGCCTTGACATGCCCGGCCCGGACGAATTTTGTAAAGTCTCCACCCACCCTTGAAGTATCAACTTTTATTGTGAGCAATGCCAAATTAATTTTTAATTTTAAAATATAGTTACCTAAACAACACTTACAAATTATTACGTCTATACTCAGCATAAACGAACTTCGGTCACTTAACAAAATATCACAACCAATATCTTCGCTTAGAGGTAACTCGAAGGTCGTTTTTCAATATACCAGGGTTTAGCCAGCCTCATACTAAGTCCTGAGGAATATAAAAAACAGATTCCCTAGTTCCATCGTGACTTAAAGAGATAATCCGAAAAAACAACTGAGCCACCCGCATTGGACCTGAATTATTTAATTTATATATCGCTCGGAATTTGGTTGAGCGATTTAAATGAAATGAGATACAACCCACACAACATATTAAATCAATATAACTATTTCGAGGGACATCACATGATTGTTAAGTACACGACTAGCCAATGACCAGTCATGTACCAGTGGTCAGGTCAGATACTTACCCAGTAGGTATGTACCTGGCGATAGTGTGTGACATGTCGAAACATGCTGCAGTAATAAGTTTGTTGAAAAAACTAACTGTAAGTCATTTGTCTTATAACATGCCGTTACAAAGGGAAAACTAGCCATTAAACTTCCACTGAATTTTACAGTTTCCCAGTGAGCCAGAGAAGCTTCCCTTGTTAGCGGGTAAATCTTTGATGATGGTGAACTAGCGTTGAAATCATATTCGGGGTAAATTTAAAAATTACGACGAAAAATGAAATGCTGTTTTCAACATGGACATTCTTTAAATTCCACAAAGTTAAACCATTTTAGTACAAGTGATTCGGACATTATAAACGGAATTTCTTCAATTAGATCCAGTCACCGCTCACTTGTCCCATGTTTGTTAAAAACATCTGCGACAACTTTCCCTCAGTCGTAAACTGGAAAAGATTTTCGCCGATACTAGGAAGGAAGACAAGCATGTATCATAAATACGAACACTGACCATTAGATTTGCCAAATAATATGCTCCACCTCTCAAGCGCAAATTTGTTCTCGCATTGAGATGCAAGGAGAAATGACCAAATGTGGTAAGAGTCGAGAAGAAAAGGAAGAGGATAGGTCATCTTTGGAAAGAAGACGACAATGCATACCGAGGCCGGGGTAGAAAAAGTACCGTAAGCAAGGGAAACGATAGAGAGAGACAATAGATAGCCCTGGACGGGTCCATTGATGAACCAAACTCCGGTTGTGCAAAAAAACTCCTGGAGGCCGATTGTGTAACTTGGGTGATTCCGTTCGGAATGGAATCGGGATTCCGAAGACGTTACGAATGGAATCAGCAACAATCCCGATTTGAGATTGTATAACTCATTCCGATTCCATTCGTAGACTCAGTTTCCATTCGTATAAAAATTCCGAGTGGAATTTTACACGTTGCCAAATCTCACCAAATCTATGCCCAATATAAGCAACTGCGCATGCGCTAATGAGTTTGCTTCCCCCCCCCCTCCGCTCCAAAATGTTTGCTTCCGCCCCCCCCCCCCCCCAAGTTCAAAAACATTAGAAAGTGTCGATGCGCAAAATATGCTATTGAAAATATCACCTATATCGGGAAAAATGTATTAACACTCGTATTAGTATCAAAATCGAAATCTGAGTTGAAAGAACAATGTGTTTGGTATGAAATGGACGCGGAGCTTAATGATAATAATTAAATGTCAAATAATGAGGGTGGACTTGCCTCTGAACGAAAGGCATTAATAAAATAAAGGGCAATGTCTTTGAGATATTTAATTGATGAGACATATATGAACCAAAGATTGGACCAATGGATTATAAAGTACATTTTGTTCTTAATTCGCTGCCATTTCAACGGCGTGGATATATTTCTCCTGTATTCTTGGAGTATTTTAGAATTAGAATGCATTTTGATATCACCATGAGTAAACTGTCACAAAGTGCTTTAAGCTTTCATAAAACCGAGATTCGCACTTAATTTTTACCTTTCATTACGTTTATGACTAATCCTTTTTGAGAAAAGAATATTATCACGGTAATTTCACTCTTAAAAAAAGCGAAATTTGCAAAGAATATCGTCACAGCGTAGCGGTACGCCATTTTGCTGCTCTTTAGAAGATAATTCCGATTCCATTCATTAATTCCGGCACCTCATTGTCGAGTGGAATTATTCCGATCCGAATATTCCGGAATGGATCGGAATTGAGGCTTATACAATCGCATTTCGTAATTCCGCGCGGAATTAATCCAAAATGGCGGAAATTCCGCTACGGAAAATACGAACGGAAAGTTACACAATCGGCCCCCTGTCATTAGTTGTCATGTCAACCAAACTGAGAACAATGCTTCAGCTGTAAACTGGCCACAATCGAGCGAAGAACCACCTTTACTCCTCAAGAATTAAAAATTGCAGATGGCGCGAAGAGGATGGGGAAACCACACCCCATCTACTAAGCAAATGACCAGCAACTGCTTAGGACCCAAAAATGCTTTGATATACCCTTACCAGAACCCAAAGACATTACAAATGTAACCATTGGAGCCATCCTGGTATGTATTTCCATGTATTTCCACGAGGTAAAAATCCACCTGGGTGGTAAATAAGGT
This sequence comes from Pyrrhosoma nymphula, assembly GCA_963573305.1. NCBI lineage: Eukaryota > Metazoa > Arthropoda > Insecta > Odonata > Coenagrionidae > Pyrrhosoma > Pyrrhosoma nymphula. Next base: position 20,573,348 of record OY754328.1, read on the forward strand.
CATCAAAGGAGCCACTCCCCTCGATGCAAAATTCTATACCATCTCTGACGCCTGGATAGGCTGTGTACGGAAATTGTGAGCTCCTGCCGCAAATTACGGCGATTAAATACTTATAAATTGACTCGACAAACAATCCACTCAGACCGGGAATCGAACCACAGAAATTTACCTATTTACCCATACGTTGCCATATGAACCGCGAGGGGCCAAAATGGGCCAAAACATCCAGATCCCTAAATTCCTGCCGATATTCCCGCGATAATTAGGAAGCATACCGTTCAGCCCATTGGCACGGCAAGCCAAAAGTCTGTTGTGTGATTCCCAGTTCCGGTGAATTTTTTTCGTGTAATTTATACGTTTTTAATCGCCGTGATTTGCGGAACTTTCCAAAAATTACTTGTGTGTCTAGGAAATATGTAACAAATTCCTGTAGACCCGATGAGGGGAAAACCCTGATAGTCACCTCCCCGAGGTAGATAGGGGTCAATTTTGCCTAGTGGTTAACGAATATGGGGATCAAGCATTTCCCCATATAAGGCAATCTTCTTCCACCAACAAGTGCCAACGGCCTCTTGAAGGGCGGATAAGCGGGCAAAAGGTAGGGCACCCTTTTGCCCTTAAGGTAAGAAACTACTCCTTAGGGCGGAAGAGACATAACATGGCCAATGGTATAGGATGCAGAAGGCAGCAGGAAAGCACTCCATTAAAAGCCCGGATGGGTATACTAGGTATCAGCAGTTAGGATGAGATGGGCTCTTGGATAAATCCGGAAGTGAGATAGCCCGCCAATCGGATCTACAGGCGGGGACAACTAAAAATATTTTTAATTAACTTAAATTAGAAGGAATGTAAGCGAGAAGGATATCAAGATGGAATTTATTGTGTCCTCTGCGATGCGGTAGACTATAAAACGTAAAATAAGAAATTAAAAAAATGAATGGAGCAGATAATGAAGGAATAGATGAAAAGCCTGCTGAAACAGGCTATAATATTGACGAAATAGCTAAAAAAATAATTAATAAAGTTAATAATTAAATATAAATGAATTAATGGTATTCTATTTTTAATTAAAACAATACATGTAACTATTTTAAACAATATATAATATCTAAATGTCAAAGTTTTTTTTGTATACAACATTTTCGGTGAAGAAGGCGTTAGTAAGCAATTTCCCTTGTTTTGAGCCCATCCATCACATGGACCATTTAATTATTTCTACTGACCTGTGTACAGGGTAGAATGCAACATAATATAATTGTCCGTGGCTAAATACGGGTAGTGTGAGATAGAAGCCGACCTATTTAATTGTTATTTATTATTTTGAAAAATGATACGTGCATTTTGAAAAATGCATACGTCTGCGCCATGTGTTAGTTTGTGGAGAACGTAGACGGGAGCTCACTCGCTATTGGCGCACATACGAATCACTACGCCTAGCAACCGAATCATACTTGCGTAACCGTAGCTTTTTATATAGTAGATATGGGATGCAGATATCATGAAGGGGTGATAAGGTGGGCGGGGAAATGTCAAGAATGGAGAACGTCTAGCGACCAAACTGCTGCCAAAGACTCTTCGTATTGATCACCAAAAAGAGAGGGAGAGAGAATTTACGGAAGAGGCTAACACGTTCAACCCTTGTCTGAAAGACTATAGGCGCTTTCCATTCGCTCTTATGTGCTGCACACACTTCGATACACCACAGCGCAGTTCCTTTCCATTCGGTTCAGATTGTGCGTGATAAGAAGCGCCCTTTTGAACAGATCGGGAACATCGTTCATGTGCGCTGTAGAGAATAAAAGGATGTCGATAATCGCATCATTGATTGTTGTCAGCAAGTATATTAGAAACATAAGTTATTTGTCAGTTTTTTATTCTCATTCAAGGTGACAAATATGGTCTATGCAAAGTTTTGAATTACTTCGCGGTAAAAACATTACCGGAGTATAAAGGGGTAGGACGCGTCTCAGATAGCCTCTCCTATCCAAATGTCAACCTCATTTTCACGTGGTATACCCTGTTTCCAAAAACTGAGTCTCTGGCGAACAAGTATTTCCCGGAATAAGGAGACCCACCTGTTTACAAAGTACCAACGGCCTCTTCAGAGGGCAGATGAGCGGGTAGAGGGAGCAAGCAGCACCCTATTGCCCTAGGGACAAGAAATTGTCCTGAAAGGCGAATGAACCAAGAGTATCGACAGTCCGCATTGAGATGCGGAAAGACGTGGAAGAAGTATACATTTAAGATCCACAAGGATATTCCAAGTATTAGCTAGAAAGATGGTGCCTTCTTTCGTTAAGTTGTCCGGGGGTAAAATAGCCCCCCACTCGGATCTCCGGGAGGGGCAATCAAAGAAGTGTTGGCCACTTAAAGGTCAAAGGGAGAAATGAAATAAATTTTGGTACATGGAATGTACGAACGCTACTCCAGGCTGGGAAGCTAGAGAACATTAAAATGGAAATGCAAAGAATGAAGATTGATGCACTGGGTGTGGCCGAGGTGAAATGGTCACAGCCAGATTTCTGGAGTGGTGAATACAGAATTATAAATACAGGCAGTGACAAGGGATGTGAAGGAATACTAGTAACACTGAGCAAGAAGTTTGAACTTACGGTCAAGGGAATTGTTCAATATAGTGATAGGTTGATTCTAGTCAAGATGGAAACAAGGCCAGTAGACATAAATGTAGTCCAAGTATACATGCCAACTTCGATTCGTGGCGATGAAGAGATTGAAAAGGTTTATGAAGAGCTTGAGGAACTAATCAAAAGGGTGAAAGGAGACGAACATTTGATTACAATTGGTAATTGGAATGTTTTAATAGGAAAAAAACAGTCGGGAAACCAACGTAGACAGAAGATTAATTCGGAACATTATAAAAATGCAACATCAGTCATTAGGATGGGAAAAAGTCACGAAAGAAGCAAACATACAAAAAGGAGTAAGACTGTTGTAATTTATCATCGATACTTTTCAACGTGTATATTCAGGAAGCATTAGACAGGGTAAGGGAAGAAGTGAATATCGGAGTGAAGATATCCGGAGAGAGAATAGACATGTTGAGGTTTGCTGATGATATCGCTGTTGTAGCGGAAAGTGAACAGGACCTTATAGTTCTTTATCAAGTAGACTAGACAGTGTACCCACTTAAAAATGACTACAAATTGCAGCTAAACAAGAAGAAAACTAAAGTTATCGTGTGTGGTAGAGAGGATAAACAATGCAAGAAAAGTTAAATGACGAATATCTAGAACAAGTTACGGAAATCCAGTACTTGGGAAGCTGTACAACTCCTTATGGACGAAGCAGCAAAGAAATTAAGATGAGAATCCTCCAGGTTAAGACAGCATTCAACAAGAAGAAAACACTCCTGAGCGCCAACAACATCAGCTTGAGCATTAGAAAACAGTTCCTTAAGACGCATGTATGGAGTGCAGTTGTATACGGAAGTGAAAGGTGGACGATTAGGGTGGCGAAAAGAAGAAAATTAGAGGCCAGCGAGGTGTGGTTGTTATATATGACCACTCTAGATACGCTGGACTGGAGTGACCAATGAAGAAGTACTTCAATGGTTAGATGAAGATCGAAATATGTGGAAGGCCTGGACAAAGAGCATAAATACACTGGTTGGTCATATCTGAGGCACAAAGGGATTCTTAACACCGTTTTGGAAGGAATGGTAGAAGGAAAAAACCTCCGGGGAAGAAGCAGACTTCAGTACATAAATCAAATAATGGAAGACGTCTACTGCACCAGCTACGTAGAAATGAAAGACAGCCCAAGCCCAAGACAGAAGAAGATGGAGACTTGCTGCAAACCATTCTGCGGATTGCTAACAACAGAGATAGAGGGAGAGGAAGACAAAACATAACCTTAAGTAAGCAACTTGAAAGAGAAATCGTCGTTCGTGTGCACTGAAGTGCACTATTGTCAAATTGGAAAGTTTAACTAGCTAAAGCACACAGCGCAATAATATCGAGGGAACCGGGTTCAAATCCCGGTCTAGGTGAATTATTTTCCTCCGTGGAATTTCGCACCTATGCGATGCCGTGTTCCAACCTGCGCTTAATACAAAACCTTGAATAGATAGCTCCCTATAGCTCCACAGGAGTAGATAATCAATCAGACAGATGGTACGATGGACCACTACGTCCAAATGGATCTGGTCTAGGGAACTCTTCTAAGACTATCTACCGAGCTACGGACGATGTAAGACGAAGGGGGCAGGCGGGATGCCGGTGCGAGGAGGTAAGGAAGGAGAGGAGAAGAAAGGGAGAAGCTTTAAAGGAGTGAAAAATATATAAAAAATAAAGCAGGAGTATGTATGTATAGAAAGGAGCCTCCGCGGGAAGGGGGAGGAGCAGAGGACGTGTGACGGAAGGCAGAGAGAAGTAATTCGGGTAAGTTGAAAATGATGGTGTCGCTGGCGCCTAGGAGGGGATGGGGAGGGGGCAATGCCGGGAAAGGGCTGTAACACCACGGGAATGAGAGAGGGTTATCTGGAAAGCGGAAATGGTCTCCGTGGAAGGAGGAGACATCTGGAGGGAGGGAGGGAATGGGCAGAGGATGCCGTTCACCGGAGGAGGAGGAGGTGGGTGGAGCGATATTACGCGGGCATCGGAGAGAGATGGCTTGATTGCATGTAGAGAAGCGGGGAAGGGAGGGTTTTGGTGAGAGGGAGGGTAAGAGGAGGAGGGTAAGAGTCTTTGCGAGCAGGAAGGGAAGAGCTCGCCTTAATTTCTCCCTCACGTCTTCCCACGCCACTCAAAATCCTCTCTCCTTACTCTTTCTCTCCGCTGGCGCCAATCTCGCTCGGGGTGGTATTACCCTTGCGACAACTCCACCCACGGGGACGAAGAGGAGGCTATGGAAAAAATATATTCCAAAACATAAAAAAATGACAGCCTCAATTTTCCCACATACATATATACATTTTCCCTCCTTTGCTTCCTAGCCACCAGATGGCCATAGATGGAGGACCAATGAGGTCGGAATACACTGAAGGCGCTTTGGATGAGATGTTTGTGAAGTCAAAGTCCGTCATCTTGGTTTGTAACTTTTGCCACACTGAAGTACACTTGCGTTCTTAATACTGAATTTAAAACGTGAAATAGTATTCTACAACTACAGTTGTATCAACTTTCGACAGGAAAGTCGAGGATAAGGCCCGGTTTTAAAACCTCCGGTTAAATATTTTCTTCTAAGTAAATATATTCTCCAGATATTTTTCCAAAGTTAATACTTTCTCCCATTAATAATTCTCGCTAACCGACACTGCTTCGGTATACTAAACCCGAACTGTCAGTAAACATCAAGTTAACGATAAGGCTACGTCATCTTGCGGTTAATGCTAATTAGACCTTATGAAACCTGGCCTAAATGTTCTTCATGCAGGTTATCACGCTGAAAACCTCTTTTTAAACACGGTCAGCGGTTTTACGCCATCGTTTTGCAACAGAACACTGCATTCGGAGAGATTCCCTGAGTCATCAAGATACAATCAAATAAAAAATAACATATTTTGAACAGGGACTATATAAGTTCTGGTTAAATTTTAACCTAAAATCAAGGAGTTGAAGTTACCTTTATGTCCATTATGATTTCAATGTTTTGCTCAAAGTAGGCATGGCCTTGCTATCCCAAACTACCCCTGTTCCAGCCACGCTCCAATTCCAGAACCAGAATCGCCATCTCCAGTGTATAACAACCTCCTTTTGGAAAACAGTAGGAGTCCCCACTCCCCCCGTCTCACCAATAGCCACCATCTTAAAGAGTGGCCAGCCTCCTGTACGTATATCATTAAAAACCGGGACAACTCCTCAGAAATAAAAACAAAACTCTCGGAAAATTTCGGCAATTTTCCCTGGATTTGGCATTGTTTGGAAATTTCTCCGTGATGTTCCCCGATTATCTTGAAATTACTCTGAGGGATGATAAAAGTAAATATTTTTTCTGGATTTTGTGAGATTTTTGTCACCAACATTCGTAAATTCAAGGAAAACAATTATTAATATTGGCCAAGAACATTCAATTTCCAATAAAATAAATTTAATCAACCAAATAAATATTTATTATAATTACTCCTGAGAAAAAATTAAGAGAAATTTTGCAGAACCACGAGCAATGTCCTTCATAAAACTTTGAGGGCTTCGCACGGCTTCACATCAAATCGCGAAATCGTCAAGACTGACTTCAGATCACTAGTAATTTGACTATAACTACTTATTTCTTATTACGCACAAATTTTATTTTTGCCTATGCTAATATCAAAAGTATCTCAGCAGCGCCAGACGACGCAAAAACTTGAAACAGTTGCCTAATCACGGGAAACTGCTTTCAATTTCTCGAGGGAGACATTTCAGGTGCTCCCTTCTGCTAAAAAATCTCCACATAATATCCAATGGAACTGAATTTTTCCTTCCTCTCCTCGAGAGGAAATTCCTGTTATCATTGAGCACAATTACCCCAGAATTATATCCTGCAATTGTAAAATCCTAGAATCTCAAAGAATAATTCCCAACTTAAGTCATGAACAAAGAGAATTTATTCATTTTTCAAAGAAGTAGCAATTTCGAGGTGTTTTCCTGAATGGTTGGTTGGCTATTTTTGGGAAGAAGACCGACTTATGAGGTCAGAGGTTTGCGTCACTGAGAACAGGTGGTTAGGTTTGTGAAAGAAGGATTATTTAGGGTATGGAGGAAGGCCGGATAAAAACCCGGCAACAGAATTTGCATTCTATTAACGACAGACGTCAAGGGGACCACAGTTTAATGTTTATCATTGTAGTATATATATATATATATATATATATATATATATATATATATATATATATATATATATATATATATATATATATATATATATATACAGTGTATTATCCGACGGACGAAGTATTGCACTTGAACTGCTCTCCACGCAGCATCCAAGTAGGGTTTGGGATTTCCAGTGAAAAATACCGCCACGGCCGGAATACGAACCCGAACCCTCGGAATGAGAAGCCAGGATTGTAGTCACCACACCAACCCGATCCCAGTTTTTCCTGGTCGTAGTCTGTACTGCCATGTTTAAGCATTTCTACCTGTTCCGCTTTACTGTCTGAGCTTTTATCTGCCCAAATACCTACTCCCCTTTCAGACATATTCCACTATACCTGTACTCCTTGGTATTCTGTCTAACATAATTCACGAGGCATAGTCTTTCTATGAAAGAAAAAGACTGGCAATTTTCCACAAGAATAAAGTTTTACTCGACCGGTTTCGGTGTACAACACCATCATCAGGTCATCAGGTGTTGTACACCGAAACCGGTCGAGTAAAACTTTATTCTTGTGGAAAATTGCCAGTCTTTTTCTTTCATGATGTTATTCCACCAAATCAAGCTTGAAACAACAACTTTAAGAGTCTTTCTAGTTTGTCTCTGTAACGATGAACTGCTGCTAAAATCCCTTCGACCTCCAACTAAGCTAGTACTGCATCATTTCTTATTCTAAACAGTCCCACACAGCCACGTACTATCCATAGAAAGCTCATCCCTACTTTCTCCATGGCCCTTAAGTCCACTATCCTGGGTGCCCATCATTCGGAACCATAGAGTAATGTGGGCACCGACATAACTTATTATAGTCTTATTTGATTTGCCCGAGTTCCAAGGATTTCAAAAAGGTTGGACAGCCTGATTCTTCCTACTTCTATCCCTACTCCCGAGTGAAATTTTTACTTCCCTTCCCACCCAAGCTATCTTCTCCTTCCCCGTAGTCCTCCTCCCATCCTCTACCACCTCGACGACGTCTTAAGTAAGCCTCTCGCGTAGCCTTCGTCTCCTTTCGGAAAAACTCTCCAGACTCGACCTCCCCTTCAGCCTCTCCCACTCCACCCGCGCGAGAAAACGCCATCTCCGTCGAACTCCTCCCTCACCCTTTCCTCTCCCCCTGACCCTCCTCCATCCGAGAAGTACCTACACCCCCCCACCATACACCTCCCGACTCTCACGAGAAAAACCATCTCCGCTGGAACCCTCCCTTCCCACCCACTCCTCATCGACGGCGTCCCATCTCTCGGTTTGTTTTCGAATACGAGCGATTTTTCATTACGTGCCGGGATCAGAAAGAAACGGGCTTTGAGAAGTGAGGTAAGGAGGAGGACGGGGAGGGTGGTAGGGCGGGATGGGGAGACTATATGGGGGTTTGGGGGAAAGGGTGACGGGGAAAACGACGCCGGGTGGGGGAAGGAGGAATATAGTAAGGGTCAGGGGAGAGTGGGCGGGTGGGACTTGCACGGAAGGGTTTTCATCGCTCTTTATATATTCATTTTTTTACTCTTCTTCAACCCTTCTTCAACACACACACACACCACCCTGGACTTCCTTCGTCCTATCCTCTCTCGGACGACACAGTTCACATCTAGCGGAATGAAGGACGGGGGTGGGAGGGGAGAGCGTAAAGGAAAAGGGAAGAAGGCGTTCGGGCTCTCACAGGGGCTCTTACTCGCCGTATTCGCGCAGTGGTGAGGGTACGCCCCTTTCTCCGTGATGGGGAAGGGATTGAGGAGGGGTGGGGGCGTGCAGATAATTTAAAAAACTAAGGGAAATGGGATTGGGAAGCGGGATGGGTCGACAGAATGTGTGTGAAAGAGAGAGAGAGAAAAAGGAAATCTCACCATCTTATTATTTTCTCTCTTGCTTGCTCACCGCGTCAGGCTATATACCCGGTGTAAGATTGCAAATGGGAGGAGTGGACTGGTGGAGGAGGGAGGTGGTACATTGGGAGAGCCGAGAATGAATCCATGTTACAGAATTTTCTAAAAAAAGACGCTCATTTTGAGAAACTGAAGCTTTTATGCCATTTTAAAAAAATTGACATTTTTTTTGCACTTTTGATACTAATTTTAATTAAAACTAATGTAAACCAATGCGTTTTAACTCCGCAAGTAGTGCGAAGAAACAGGCCTTTTTAAGAATCTCTGAAGGTTTTATACTAATAAAAAATTCTAAATATCATGGTTTTATTTGTTTTTATACTAAAAATAAAGTGACCAAATAGGTTTCAATGACAAGCCTTGAGAGCAGAAATAGGCCCTGTTTTGAAACTGAGAAGGTTGCAAGATATTAGAAATTTCGAAATGTTTTGCGATTTTATAATTATTTTTTTTTTACCAAGCCCAATAGTTTCGAGCGTCGCGTCGTTTCGTATGATCGCAGTTCTTGATTCACATATCCCACCTACCTAGCTATGGATGGATCCAGGTGTAGCCATAGTGTAGAAACTCTAAAACATGTTACAGGGTTCAAAACTTCATATTGGACCAACGGCGAATGACTGAAATTGTTAATCCATAATCCTTGCGAAAATAGCACAAGTGTACATTATGCATTCACGCGCACATATGCAAGATACGGCATCAAATGGTGTAAATACATCCTGAGCAAATCATTTGACTACATCTATATCCAGGTTCGAATCCCGGTCTTAGTCAACTGAACTTTTACCAGGGTTAAAGTTTAAACGCTGGTGTCAGACGTGTGTTCTAAATGCGGAACAAGTAAACTCGCTAAAAGTCACCCCAAAAAAAGCAAGATGAACTCGGAGGAACAGATGTTTGACAAATGCAGCCAGAGTAATCTTTCACCTCTCTACCAAATTACGAACATGTTACTCAATTACAAAGTTATTGTCGTTCCCCAGCACGTTATTATAAAATCGGGACTGAGACCTGCAGATAACGGGTACTGACCAGAAATCCTGGACACCTACGAGTAGCGGCCGATGGCATATTGTCCGCCATGTTCCCACTCTAATAATTTGAACAACAGATTTGAAGGCATTGAAAGTTATCTCGGAGGCTGAGAAAATACGTTGACTATGGTCACGGAAAAGTGACAATATTTACAGTATCAGTGAAAAGTATCGGATGCGTTTTAAGGCATGCAAATATTTACGGAAAGACAATGATGCCGAAATTTTCTAAGTCGGAGTAATGCTCCAAGCTAGGGATTGGAAAATCGATTTCGATTAATCGAAAATCGATTATCACACTCCGATTTTCGATTTAATCAAAGTCTACTTTTTGTTTTGAAAAACCGATCAAAATCGATTCTAGCCGATCGATTTTCGATTTTTAGCTTGCTACAGCGTTTGAATTTTGCCAATCGAGCTGCGCCAGTTCGTAAACCGCCCTCCAGTCGACCGCAAGTCCAACTCTAATCCACTACAAGCTTGGAAGGAGATTAAGGGAGAATATCCCCACGTATACAAAGTAGCCACCAGGATTTTATCTATAGTTGCCTCTACCGTGCCGTGTGAGCGACTATTTTCTCACGCCGGGTTAATTGCAACAAAGGTGCAAAATCGATTATCCGGAGAACATTTAAATATGTTAGTTTTCTAAAGGTCCATCCCTGAGGAACACTGGTTCCACGGCTTTGCAAACAAGAAATTAAAAAAAAAATTCTGTTTTTCATTTTGTGGTATGCCCACTTTTCAATATACAATTCTTATTTTATATATAAAAATTTTTTGGAACCACAAAGTTTAAGTTTTTCATTTATAAAATGAATAAGTTCCACCAAGTAACGCCTGAAACTACCAATTTTTATTGCTACTAAACTATATGTAATTTGCTTGTAATATTACCTATGTGTTTATAAGTGTCTGTTATGAATTATTACTTTCCTGTAAATCTTATTAATATCTTTAAAATAATATATTGTATTAATAAATTTAACTGTAATCGGGTCTTATCCCTAGTGCTTCCACTAACCCATATTTTGCATTTTGTTACAACAGCACATCCGTATTTCAGCAGACATTTACTTTACTATTCATAAAAATCGATTTCGATGTTTTGATTATTTTGGGCAACAATCGAATTTTTAGAAAATCGATTTTTAAAACCAAAATCGAAAGTCGATTAATCGAAACTCGATTCTGGAAAAAAATTTCCAATCCCTACTCCAAGCTTCCTATAGCAGCGCCGCCCATATATTCCCGAATTTAGGGTTTTCTTCAGACTGTCACTTCAATGGAAGCGAGAGGGAAACGAGTCGACGAGTTCGATACTTCGGTTCAGAGTAGCACTCAAGTTTAACGTGCTTCGACATCTGAGGTAATTTCGCAAACACTGTCTGACACTTGCAAGATATGAGCAATAGCACTCGGGAAGAATAGAGTGACCGCCCCTCCAAATTCCAGCCGAGTCCAACGATGCCTCGTTTCTACTACTGAAGTTTCTACTACTGTAGCACGCAACGTCGTATCTACTCCCAAGATACGTGGAGGAGTCTATTCGCTCTACTGTCGGTGGATAAAGTATGCGACCCTGAGTTTGAGACTATCCAGAGAATACCTAGTCCGATTTTCACGAAATTCATTTAAATTTAGCTTATTTCAACACATGTAAAATGATCACAACCAAATAATTTTTCAACTATATTAAAAGTTTGCTTCGCGCGCGAAAAAGAAAAAAGAACCCATTTTTTGACCCATGAGAAGAACACCCAAATTTTGGGGATAACCTTGGGTAATTTATATAGGTCCGTTAAATTTCGACACAATAACGCTCCAACGCTTAATGTGTTTTGTTATAATTTGAGAGTTCTTGCTTTAAGTTTGTAATCATTTAACTAGGATTGAAACAAGGTAAATATCGGCCCAGGTGTTCTCTGGATAATGAATTAGTGGATGATGATAAAGAGTAGCCACTCTGGCACGCAAGCCGTTTAACGTGAGATGAACTTACGAAGATAATATATTTTAATTATCTATGGTGCAAATTTCATGAGTTTAGGTGAAATAATATTTTTTTTAACTTTTGCCGACGTTTCGGATTTTTATTTATCCATCTTCAGGGCTATAGACAAATGATACATGATGTTAAATGATTGACAGTTCTGTTTTGATTACATAACGAGTATATGACATTTGCACCATATATAAAAAGAGGTCGAGAATAAATACCATTTGAATTTTAATTATCATAATTTTTAATGGAAATAACTTTTACAAAGATCGCTTAACAACACATCTAACACGACCCGGGTTTCAACGATTAATTGTCACCATCAGGTGCTTTTTCGGGACAACGTCTCTCTTTATATACTTTTCTGCAGTCAAAGGGGTGGAAGGGGGAAGGGGTAGGAAAGGGAATGTTGGAAGGTGAAGAGAAGTCATAGCCAAATATTTTCAGGGGCAGTGGGCATTGCTAATGAGTGGTGTAGGGTGGGGAGCTGATGGAGTATTAAGGGAAGGAGAGTGGGGGAACTTGAACTTTTCATTTATTTAGCCTGGGAAAGGAAGCAACTACATTAAGGATGGGCGATGAGGCAGGGAACAAATATTCGTTATTCGAACATAATTATCTGTACCTTAGATCTTCATACATTTTCAGAACCTTCAAATCTTTGAAAACCGGGGAAAAATTTCAAAATAACCTCCTATTTTAAAATTCCTGGAAATCACCTTGATTTTAACATAGGTAGCTTTAGATTTTCTACCGGAGTTTCCCGGTTTTTATATTTTTGCACTGAATATTTCCAGGATAAATTTACAGTATCCAAGAACTTGGTTCCGCAAAAATGTTTTGAGGGCATAGCACACTGTCTCGTGTAATTCTGAATTCGTTGTCGTTGCAGACGATTGATCGATTCTGCTTTGATCCTGTTTATTTATTATTATTTCATTTGTTTTTGCTTGCATCGATGCATTTAAGCTGATTGGTGTACAAATTTCTGTGTTGAGTTTTCAATGCAGAGGTTGATCTAGGTTTCAGAACAACATGCAGGGTACAGTCAAAGGTTGTGTGAATAACGTTTTCAGTTTTATTGATTAGATGTATGAATGGTTCTTTTATTTTTTCTAAATATCTCCAATCGTATTCATTTCTATTTCAATTATAATAAAACACCACGCTCAGTATGTTTCAGGGAGGCGATTTTACGCAGTTGTGGAAATTCGTCGAGGAGAATAATATTTTTTAACATCCACTCAAAAGGATTTGGGAAGCCGGCTTGGCCAAGAGGCTGCAAATATTCGAGCCAGCCAGTTTTATGATAGGCACGTTTGATATCTTAATTGGGCCAAGGATGCTACGTCGCCGGAATGATTTCTTCGGTCCAAAACAAACGATACGAGCTCATAAAACGAGTTGAGAAAATCGAAAAATATAAAATGAGGGAAAGTACTAGCCACAAAGGAAATTTAATGAATAAACTTCACAGTTCTACACTTAATCGCTTCTCTTCTGTCCGTATTTGCCAACTGGCTATGGGACTCAAAACCGATTCCACTAATGCTAAAGCGGTTGGACTCCAAAACATTCTCCTTCCTTTAAGTGGCAACTTCACGAAAATTCTACACATTACTCCATCAGATCATAATTTCACTTCATATTGGCGGTACTGAAACCAGTAGCGCCCTTAAGGTCGGACAATTTGAACAACAGCATATGCCGCGGTAGTGGGAGTCTCGCACTGGGCTTCGTTATATTCGCTCTTGAATCAATATAATATAAAATTCAAATACCACCGAATCACTAACTAATCACGATATCTCAAAAACCAATGAACGCACTGCAACGAAATTGGTCAAACTGCTTTTCCTTAGACCCTAGGCATTCACTACGAAGTCAGTATTACAAAAATAACAACTTAAAAGACCCCTTAAAAATCAAACTAGTATTATGAAAAGTAAGGGAATCGAAGAGGAAATCATGGCAGAACATTTCATTACACGAATTACAAACATGATAGAATACACTGCAGACAACGGGGTGGGGACTTAATTATGCGATAAAGTTAAAATTTTATCATTTTAGTATCCCATTGTGACATTATGGTTTATAAACTAAGATGACATAATTTAAAATTCTCGCCTGAAAACTGTTTATGAAAGAAAATTGTTGTTATTTCCTTTTTTGTATTAAAACTTTTCTAAAATAATTATTTATCATGTACTCATCATTTTATTCACTACTCTTCACGCCCTATCTCGCGTCCAGGGCCTCAAAATCTAGAGGGCAGCCCTCACTGCAGTATTCATTTTACAATCAGGGGGCAAATATGTAACATTCATCCAAAAAATAGTGGCGTGCACAAATAGTAAAGAAGTAAAACTTTTGTGAGCGGTTTTTAATATTTGTATCCTTATTTCCAGTCAAAATTTATTCTTATTGCTTCCAATTTTCAAGATGGTAACCAAAATTGTCTAAATTTTTTTCCAAAAAGAATTTAATTGTTTTGTTTACTTTTTTTGAGAGATACGAAAAAAATTATAGCGACTAGTAGCATTTTTTCTACTTGTGGTGAAATTATTTCCTTAACGGAGATATGGCATGTTAAAAGACATATTTGCATGAGCACATTGATTAACGGCTCTCTCTCATGCATGGAATCGGCAGTCATTTAACGAAAAAGACGATTGAATTAATTTATCTAAGCTTATATACTTCCATTCACGAGTATTGAAAAGAATCATCAACCACTAAAAACAGGATGGAGGCCTTTTTTTGGGCTGAAGGAAATAAACAATCAAGCGGTAACAATTACCACAACTGCGTAAAATCGCCTCCCTGAAACATACTGAGCGTGGTGTTTTATTATAATTGAAATAGAAATGAATACGATTGGAGATATTTAGAAAAGATAAAAGGAGAACAATTCATACATCTAATCAATAAACCTGAAAACGTTATTCACACAACCTTTGGCTATACCCTGCATGTTGTTCTGGCACCTAGGTCAACCTCTGCATTGAAAACTCTACACATAAATTTGTACATCAAGCAGCTTAAATGTATCGATGCAAGAAAAAACAAATGAAATAATAATAAATAAACAGGATAAAAGCAGAATCGATCAATCGTCTGCAGCGACAACGAATTCAGAATTATACGAGACATTGTACGTACAATGCCCTCAAAACATTTTTGCGGAACCAAGTTCGTGGATACTGTAAATTTATCCTGGCAATATTCAGTGCAAAAATATAAAAACCAGGAAACTTCGGTAGAAAATTTAAAGCTACCTATGTTAAAATCAAGGTGATTTCCCGGAATTTTAAAGTAGAAGGTAATTTTTAAATTTTTCCCCGGTTTTAAAAGATTTGAAGGCTCTGAAAATGTATGAAGATCTTACAATAAGGCACAGATCATTATGTGTATATGCCTCTATTTAGATAATTACTTGTAGATATGTGTTACTATGATTAATTTCTGTTTTTAAAATTAGTGCATACAATTCGTTTTTAAAAGTTATCGATTGTGTTTTGACTTATAATTTACATTATGACTGTTAGAAGCAATCTATATGAATTTGCGGCAAAATAATAAGTAACTAAGATGTAAGTAAGATTATCAGGTAAAATCAAAAATAATGATTATAACATTTATTTACGTTGTCTATAGACGAGGTTATGTCAGAATTGACCGAAGCTGTAAAGTATCTTGTTTGTGTGTACCAGTTATATGCATAATTACATGCAGGTATAAGTTGCTATGGTTACTGTTATCGTGGCATTTGGCATATAGTTATTTCTGTTTTAAAACTTAGTAAATAAACAATTTTCCTATAGATTATCAATTGTGTTGTGACTTACATTTACTTAATTAGCATTATTCATTATAATTAAAAGCTCGCTTCAATTATTTGATAATTGATATATTTTTCCAGAGAAAAACAGATAGGTATATTCGTCAGCACCACTGTTTCTCAACTGGTGGATTGTTACACATAAGTACTAATGTGTCAAGGACGATGTACAAGTGTTTCCCGAAAATTTACAAAAACCCAACAGATAATGTCTGCGACACAACGGTCGGGGTTTATTGCGTGTTACAAAATTTCTGAAACTTTTCGCGATGGTATTCAACCCGATGCTCTTTCGTCCTGCAACCTCTTTCTAAAGACACTCATCTTCTTATTTTAGTAACACATATACATCTTCTCTCTTATTCACAACTGTTTTCAGTATTTCACACTTTAATTCGCTCAAATTCTTTAGCCTTTTGGAATTTAGTTTTTTCGTGACTTTACATCTTATTGTTAGAACAATTTATATACTTTCCAATGGACCTAAGTTCATACTCCTTGCACGCATTCGCGCCGAACTACACTAATTTTACGCAAGCAGCGGCAAATAACTTAATTCTCATATTTGGCGGCCATCATTTTATGTATGATGGCGTTATCAATTCCAAAATGACCAGCATATTTCTCAATCAACCTTACTCATTCAAATGACACAAGGCCTGTTCAGTAATATCTTATACTCTCCGAGTCATACAGAAATGTTTGGTATGAACACTTTTGCAGCAACAACGCCAGCTTTATATACCTCCCATTCGGCGTATAAGGCGTTTCATGTCAAAAATATTAATATTAGAAAAATTACAAGCTATAGGACACATTTAACGACACAATAGCCTATTGAAAACAATAATGGAGGGAGAAATTAATGTGAAAAAATACAGAGAAAGAACAAGAATGGAATACATAAGGCAAATGTAAAAGGACGCCAAAGAGAATAGTTAAGCAGAAATGAAGCGGTTAGCTGAGTGGAGAGCTATAGCAAACCGATCTTCGTATTGATAACTGCTGGTGATGATTAGAAAAAGGTAAAAAAAACACTGCCATTTTCCCTGCGTTATTCAGAACCAGAAGTCAAGCTCATTAATCATCTTCGAGGATTGAGGGAGTACTAACACATTTATAGTGTTGTCTCCCAAGCATAAAAGGTTGAGACGCCCTGGTGTAAGCATTCGTATTGGATCAACCGCTTTCATCTAGGATTTAAAATCCATAGTAAATTTCCTTTCCCTGAACAATAAAATTATGCTGAATAGCGGCCTCGTTATATAACTACGATTCATTGTTCAATGAGTTCGTCCGTGACACGGGCGACGATGGTTCGTCACTAAACAAATAAACCGATTATCGGCGCACAAGGCGTTCCTAATGAATCCGTCGCTTCCGCACCTCCGGACTGTAAATCACACGTTATCAACGCCACTATGGCTGTGCAATAAATTTTCTCCGCTGTTATATATAGTGTTTTCTGTAGTCAAACTTTGACCTTGGGGGCGGTGGTTGAAACCGATCGAAATTATTCCTCCTACGTAACTGAGGAGCATAATCAGACCCCGCAGAGGAAAGGCGCTTGCAAGTAGTTCGGGCAAAAACTAAACCTCCCACAGCTTTCTAGATTGCTCCATGATGCGTCCAAATGGAACATGACATGATTATACCCTCCTTCCTTATTGTGACAACGGTATTCATAAGAATTACTACGCAGTACATTATGATAGCAACAAGTTCATCAAAAATTTACTTTTATTTGTTTCTCCTTTAGACTATAAAATGCACAAAATAAAATATACCAACGAAACTTAAGTTTGTGTGAGAACATCATTACAGAAAACTTATAAAACTTCTCTAAAATTTCGCTCAGAATCATGAAGTAGGTACACAAATAAAGGCTATTGTCGTTATTTTCGAATTTAATCCCACAAATGAGAAAAAAAATTCTTCAATCACTTTTTAAAATGAAAAATCAAGAAGATAATAGTGTAACTGTTAACCTTGTAATTATTTCACAAAATACACCAGAGAGATCGCGCCAAAGGCTGGCAGTTTCAAATCATTCCACAAACATGGGTATTACGCATACTGAAGAGGTTCCTCTTTCTAATCAATCTGGTTACAAGCCGAGGTTCTTCGGTATCCCTGGGGCATATGGGCCACCGAAAGCATCCAGGAAGCAAATAATCTAAGGTCATAACTTATAGCAGAGGAATAATAGATAAAATATAAGATCTGAACTAGACCTGAGTTATTTATCACGTGACACTGAAAAAAGACAACATTTTGTAAGACTGTTTCTTTGTAATTTATATTTAAACTCTTTGCAACAATCACTTTTAGGCCTACCATACACGTTCAGTTTGGTCTCAAGTTCTGGACTGTACAGTCCTGGACTGAAGGAAGAACTGACAGTGTGTGGCGATTCCTTGAGGCGGATCGTCGGCCGGACGGCCGGATGGGAAACCAATGAGGTCCGGCCTCAAGGTCGCTTGGCCTTGAGACGGAACTGTACGTGTATGTTGAACCCCGCAGTCCTAATCGCTAAGAACATTTTTCCTAATCGCTAGAACACACACTGTCACTGCCATTGCCTCAATATCTTCAATAGTTGACATGTCGAGCACTAAACGTACACCTTCGAACAGAGCTACCGCGTGACTGGTTTGCACATACGGTACGTGTGGGGGGAGAACACGGCTCCGGCCAAACTGCGCAGTTCCGGCCTCAAGGCCATGCCTTGAGGCCCGGACGGTACGTGTATGGTAGGCCTTAGACCAAGCAATTTGCAATGAGATAAATCTAACAAAAATTTGATCTGAAAGTAAAATATTGATAGTTACTAAGCAACCCCATATTGAATTTGATTGAATTCTCCTTTAGTAAGCCATACAAGTGAATGGGAGATCTAAATGCAGACTATATTATATATGCATAGATGTAATAATTAAAATAGCAATAAACTTTCACTGAACTAACCATCCGTAATCTACACCCCTGATGACTTTATGAAAGTCTCCGGTCGAAATGTGGGTCAGACAAAAGAACATGACCCTGTGGGAATCCTGAGAAGAGTTCACCAGTGTACTCCAATTACTCCATTTTTCCAGAGATATTGAACAAAACATTAGAGCACAAGAAAAGATGGTTGGCGCTATATTACCACGACCTCTTCAATTGATGTGGAGACTTTCTGAATAGACTACCACTCAATAATTAGTAAAAACGATGATGATGACTTACAATTAGCCTAATGGGTATAGTGGTAGCGAATCATGGTGGCCGTCGCCAGCACAAAGCGTGAAGTCAATGAGGGGAAGGCTCGTGTGAAAGGGCCGGTCGACTAAGGAGCGGAAAGAATAGGACAGAACGTAGCAGGTAACGCTGCCAACATAACCGTATTTAACTTGAGAGGGCGGAAAAGTGTCGGCAGTGCATTTCAGGACAACGTTTACGATCGAAACAAAGCGGTATCAAAATGCGCTGATAGAGTATTAAACCCACTGCAGAAACCCATATAAAAACTTGGATTATGAGTCATAGAGAATTATAAAGTCGATGTGAATAAAAGAATGAGCATGTTGAAGTTGGCAATGAAATTTTGTGACCTTGTGAACTTGTGGTAGTCAAACGCGGAGACTACCTTACACCACCTTGAGGGTTGTCAGTTCGTTGGCAATGGACTCTTACACTGAAAAGGTTTTCTGCACAAACGTCAACATGTTTCGCTGTCACCAAATCCTCCGCGTTTCTGAGTTATGCCATTGCTTCCTATGTGAAACTGTCTTCCGGGCGGTTTAGTACCCGAGCCAAGTCCGGCTTAATAAGCGGGAGTGCCCAGTAATTGGGTGCACATCTTTGGAGGTGGGGAACCGCGCGCCCCTTGAGTCTATCTGCAACTGTGTGTACGTGTGTGTTTGAGAAGGCTAAAAAGGAAGAGCTAGCTTTGAGAGCTAGCAGGTTGCTTTCGTCCGAAGGAAGGAAGGGTCGCCTACTGACTAGGGTGGTGGGTGGGGGGGAGAAACGGAAACTCAGGGAGACGTCTGGTGGGATACTTGTAAGAAGGACGAGTCAATATTTGGCGAAATGTAGGAGTCAAGCGGTGGTGAGCAACGGCAAGGGAGTAGCGGAGGAGGAAGTCCTTTTGGCTCGCATAGGCTGAAGAGGGCCTCTCCTTAAGGGGAGCGGGGGATGGAGGTGGGTGGAACCAAGTTAGTTGGGAGTTAGTCGTCAGTCACCAGTTATTCGGAAATGAGGAGAACTAATATTTTGATCTCGTGGCAAATTAAGTTTTTGCGAGCCATAAGCCCATCCGTTTCAAGCGGTGTGAGAAAGAGAAAAAAAAGAAACTCATTCCAGCTCTGTAAATTTAATGTCTACGCGGAACGGAGACGCTACAGCAAAGGAAGAAGACAGTGAACCAAAATGCTAATCAACCGAGTTTCCCCAAGAGGATCGGACTTGTGCATTTGGCTATTTCATAGACTCCCCAGGCCTAAGACACAAATTCGATTCTGGTTATTGTGGAATCGTTTCTCGCACCATGTAGGGAGAGCTTTAAAGCGATCCTTATGTGGAATTGGACGTCTTCCTGAGGGCTCAAGGGCCACGATTTCACAGTGCCTAGTTAAACTTAACCGAAAGGTGATGTAGCCTTCACGTTAACTTGATGTTAGCTGAGAGTTCGGTTTTTGTGCTTTACATCAAAATTTCGGTTAGTTTATGTGAGCGTTATCGATGGAAGAACGTACTAGAATCGGTTTCATACCGGGGATATATATGAACAGAGATAATAAAACCGGACTTGAAGAACCTTTTTAAGGAAAGATCTTAAAGTCAGGTCAACTAGTAAAGAAGAATCTTTGAAAAGACGAAAATAAAAAAGTGGCAATTTTCAAATGTTATCGCTGAAATAATCGCTTGGAGCATATCTCTATCCAAGTTTGCTTCTTTTGCTCATTCCATCGCCTTACCTCATACTCAGGAGGGAGACCAAAGATGAAAATATGAATGGAAATTCTAGTTAACTGATATTTCAGATTTTCGATTGAGGCACGCGGACCTTAAAGATAGAATAAAACTATTTTTATGATACCTGCACTCTTTCGTCAGACAAAAAAATTTAAAAATCCAAATTATAAACTTTCTCTAATTATCGTCAATCATTCAAATCCTTCCTTAATCAAAGGCAAAGCAGAGAAAAGCACGCTTGAGCACTAATTCCAACAAACTGTTTTTGAAGGAGATAAAGCGTGTTCGATGCAAAAACCAAAAAGCTAAGGGCCTGCGGACAATTTAAGGTATGTACTTGAAATTTATTTTAATGTTTTTAAATCAAAATAAAAGAAAAACAAAGGCTAAAAATATAGTTATAAGAAGCTATTTTTCCTCTGTTTGATATGAACAGCAAAGCCTACCTTTCCGAGATGTTTTTCCTAACTAGAACTTGAATTGAATTACAAAGAGTTAAATGGGAGAATAATAATAATAATAATGACCCCCAACATAGCGAGGTTCGAACCCGCGACCTCAGCATTAGCAGGCGAGGAAGTTACCCCGCCACCACCAAGGCAAAAAAAAATTCCCATGCCGGGAATCGAACCCGGGCCTTCTGGCTGAAAGCCAGATATCCTAGCCACTAGACCACATGGGAGCCATACATCACATAGAAATTATAGAAATCAGAATGTAATGAACTCAATGGAGATTCAGTGCAGCAGTCATTTGTAATTGCGGGAAAAAGATCATTAAAAATGTATTCATTACTTAACCTGCATATTCTTTACCTAAATCTTTGACTTTTTTAATATCTGCGGAATGTAATCAGTGAAAGCAGCATTTTTTTAACAACACAAACGAAATGGTGGAACTATGCAAATGTTTTGACACACAAATTGTCGTGGTGTAACCTTCTTTTAAGAACGTCATCAGTCGGCACTTTTTTACTTCGTTTCAGGGTTCTCGCTGCTAATGACGCCGTAACTCCTCTCGTTCTTGAGTCAACTCCAGCTCCTCGACGCAGCGAGTCACTGGCGAACTCAACAGAGTTCACCGTCGATTTGAAGAGCCAGATGCGTGGGAGGAGGCAGAAGAAGAAGGAGACACCCTTTGAGCGCCATGGTAACACGCTCCAAAGCAGTGACCCAGCTGGGCTCGAGATAGTCCGACCCGGACGGGCAGTGAGAGGGTCGACCCCCAGAGCACGGCGGACCCTCCTCGTGTACGGAGACAAACTCAGTGTCGGGAGGAGAGAGAGAGAGCTTCGGGTCTTCAAAGCGATGGGAAAGCCCTTTGGCTCCTCCCCCTCATCACTTCCGTCCCTACTCCGAATTAGCAAAACTGAAGTGGCTGAGTGTATTAGATGGCTGATCAAACACATCGCCAGCGAAGAAAGCCATATAATAACGCGAAATCAGCTACGAAAGCAACGCATCCGATTATATCGGACTCCGCTCTTCGACCGTCTTTTTAGTATTTCTCCTCTGATCAACACGAGTGGACCGACGGGAAATTCAATCACGCAATGTTCTCTCTATGAGCTGACATCCAGCTCGGAAGCTATTCTAATTGCGCAAACAAATTGCACTACTGAACAAAAGGGGTACAATTTTACGGGAACCGGTGAGAACATCTTCTCCAAGCCCCCCTGTGCTCTTCTAAACTACCTTCATCGTTTGTGGAAAGTCGAGCATAGGAGCGCAAGTAAGGATAAAGCGGAAACTGTTTGCTGCAGATTAAGAGATTTATTAGAACTGATTTCTTACTTTGCTGTGTTTTATTATGACTAAAGTTATATTATATAAAGTCTCCATATGAGAAACCTAATGCCGGCAACGTCCACAACATAAGTCAACGCAGCTGTGATGTAATAAAAATTAAGAAAAAATATAATGAAGACATTTCTGAACGCTAAATATTTTAATCAGATACGATTACGAAGGAGAATCAGAACAATCAGAATATCCACGAGAATTATCTTCAAGTTTGGCTAGATCCAAACAAAATAATCTCAGGCTGAGATACTATGTTTTAAAAATTTCTCAAAGAGTGATATGATTCCGAGCTTATCCCTGAGAAATTCCTTCACATACGATTGTAAATAAAGAATAATCCCCCACAAAATAAGTTTTCTATCACCACTTCTACATCGAAACCATGGTGTTCAACAAGATAAAAGTTAGAGCCGCGGTCGATCCCACCAGCATTATTTACCCAACCTCGGGAAGTTTCTTGCATGAAACTATTTTTAAATAATAATTACCATTACATCTTTTGCCTCCTTTTGCCTTCTTCTTGTCTGGCACTACACCCCGTTGTAGGCTTTCGCCTCCAACACAGATTTCCTCCATCATTTCTGTCCTTTGCCATCCCTTCATACCCTCTATCACGCCCATTCCTCCAATGTTTACCCACACATCCTCAATCCATCTCCTACTAGATCGTAGGAGAAGTAAAGAAGGTAGAACCCTCTTTCTTTTTCAACACACCTGTGCCTTCAGGATTTTCTTCGGATTAAATTGCTCATCCATTTTTCTCAAGTGGTCTAACCATCGCATTTGTAGAGATTTTATGAATCTTACGATATTCTCATGTTTTGAAATTCCATCTATTTCCTGGTTGTACCTAATTCTCCAAGGATCATTTGATTTCATATTAAAATAAATAGACTTTGTATATTCCACACAATTCTTTAATGGTACACCCCGACCGGTTTCAACACTTCCATGTCATTTTCAAGGGAATTACAAATCTTTCCTGTAGCGAGTGCGTTTATGTATTTTGTGTCGAACGAGGTGGGAGGGGAGGGGAAGGGGCGGATCGGTTGAGGGAAGGATGACTAAGGTAAGGCGGTGAAGGGAGAAGCATCGGGCTGGAGGTGGACGTACTCGGATATTATCTGGGAGGGAGGACAGGAACTTGGTAAAGAGGAGAATGATGCAATGGTACCAAGTCATTTAGCAAATCGTTACCAAAGTGCTTAGCGTGAGTCATTATTTCAAAGTTCTATAAATAGTCCAAAATAAATATACAAAGATTATTTATTTTAATATTAATTCGAAAATCCACAAAGTGCACTCGCGAACCATGGAAAATCATTTGATTTAACTGGGCCATAAATACGTCCCATGGATTTTCTTTAAAATTTTCTCAGCTCTTCTTGCTCCTTTTTTTTATATTGCTTCACCTCCATAAGTGACAACTGGTGTAATAGTGTCTGCTATATTTTTCAATTCAGTATTGCGGCTAATGAGCTTGCTTCTCAATAGTTTACTATTTACACAGTATTCCTTATTTTCTGCTTGTATTCTATCAGGGATTGACGTGTTCATGCACCCTTCTTTATTCATGATGTTACATAAACACATAAACGTCTTAACCCACTTCAAACCTCTACACACATGGTACGTAGTTTTCTTCTCGTTTCTGAGATAATTTTAAGATACTCGTACATTTAGACTAACTGGTAGTTATAGTTCTAGCCGATTTTTGACAGAGTTTTTTAAAAACTTCAACCAGGTCTTGATCCAGCCACAATCACAAAATCATCTGCTTAAGTGCATAGTCCTGCTAATTATTGTTCCTCGCTGGTTCACATTTCACATGCAATGATGTCCAGCTATAATAAAGATACTAGCAGTTAAAGTTACGCCTGAAACTACAAAATAATAACTAACAACCCGTTACATGTTTTAACACCCTCATTATATGTCAATTATTCATGCTTAAGTTTGGCTTTCGTGCACCTGATGATCATCTTTGTCAGCTATTACTACAGTCTGCGCAGTTTTCCTCTACGTTCATTGTTTACAATTAGTCAACACTCGTGATATCCACAGTTTCTTCCCGGGTATATTAATGTAAAAACTATGGGGACAGCCTCCACGCAAAAAACATTCCCGGTGTCCTCCCCGTCAGTTCACCTCATATTCATGCAGAAAAAGAGGAAATTCCTCCTCAGGGGAAACCAGGCGCGTGGGCGACTCAGATTTGGGACGAATTGGTGCGGCGGGAGCGGGAGGGAGCGGGGCAATTAGCAAGGAGAGTGTGCATCATCAGCACAAATAAATGGGAATAATTTAATTAAACACCATCCAAACGTGACCAAAGCGTCAAAGAACTAATTCTACGAAAACATCAAGGCATGGTTGAGTACCTAGTACTATTTGCGTTGCAACAAATTTATATGGATTCAAGCTGGACTCAAAGAGTATGAGTCCTCCTCATCGGATTAAGAAAATAAACAGAACGTAATTCCCCTGTAGCTTAAGTCTCGCATTACCACTTCGGAAACGAAACCATGGACGTCAAAAAAGATTAGGAGTAGTGTTGACTCGCAGTGCTTCGTGCCGATCAAAAGTGTACAATGCATTACCAGATTTATGTCTGATATTGAAAAACCATAACTCAATTATGAAAAATATACAGTCTTGGTTGTTTACAAGACAAAGTATGGAGGATATATTCCTTTGTGTAATACCATGTAATATATTTATGTACTGTAAATTCAAATGTTGTGTCTAAAAATGTTTCTATGTGCGCATGACCTTTTTGTAAATGATGGTAGCCATAAAACAGGTTCTCCTTAATGGCTACCTAAATTTACTCCAGTATGTATGAAGTCAAGTTCCTATACTGTACAATTTTGTTGGAGTAATAAAACAATTCATTATTATTATTATATCATCTAGTTCACATATACATAAAAAAATAAAGGATCCTGTAATTGACTAGAAAAAAAATTTGCAATGACCAAATATTCACTAGGACGACTCCGTTAGATTGGTGATCGCTTTCATCCTATGTGTTTACAATTAACCAACATTTGCGATTATTATGGCAATTTCCCTGGAATATTAATGTGAAGTTGACCGTAACCGCTTCTCGACCAAAGACGTTCCCGTGGTCCTCGCCGTCAGTTCACCTCACCTTCAAGCTGAAGCAGAGGAGATTCTTCCTCAAAGAAACCCAGGCACGTGGGTGAAGCAGACTTTGAGGACGAGGTGACGCGGAGGAAGCAGGTAATGCTGGCGTAGGAAGCCCAGATGAGAGGGGGGAGGGGGTCCAAAGGAAAGAGAAGTCAAAATAATCTCAGGGAAGCGTCGGGGAAATGGCAAGACGGGACATAAAGATGCCGCCATTTCGTTGGAGCGGGGATTCCCTTTCGGTTTTCTGAGAGCCCGTACCCTCTCGAAGCAAACGATAGAAAGACGAACAATACACACTCGCACAACGCCTTTCTTCCTTTGCGACCCCCTTTATGATTTTTAAAACCTCAATACGCCCTATTCATCCCCAACCAATGTGTCCTTTTTCAAGCTAAGATGTGTTAGGATGGGGAGACAGCAAGCCAGACACACGCACACACAGACAAAGGAATGGTAAAAGTAAAATGAAACGAGAAAAAATACTGTCTCGGTCGAGGACGTGCTATTATTATAATATTTCTTTTGAATTCCATTTTTCATTCCTCGCTCATTCCCCATTATCGAAAAGTGAAGCACATGCTGCCAGTTCAAAGCCTTGGAGGCCCAGAAGCCGTCGGGGTCTCGTCTAGTCTGCTCCAATTGAAAAATAGGCGAACTAATAGAAGAGCGACTGCGAAAAAGTGCGTGCATGAAGATGCTGAGGACCAGACGAACGGTCTTGTCGTAATCTTAGGAGACGGGGGTCGAGGTGGGGGGAGGGGAATCATTTCAGGGACAGGCTGAGGGAAAGGAAGGAAAGTAAGCGAACAATAACCGTGACATTGACGTTTGTCACTCCGAAACCAAGACGACCCGATGGAATGATATATGCATTTATATTCATTTATTTTTTTGAAGAACTTCGACTCTCAAATAATACCACCCATTTTTTGTCGGATGCGGAATATTGCCCATCCCACGTCAATAACCACAGTGTCTTCGCGGTGTGTTTCATTTCCTCCCCCTCCTCAAGACGTCTCCAGAAAACTCGTGGACGTAGTCTGGAAGTGGAGGGTGCCGCACGTGCCGGAGCTGCGGCAGTAATTCCATTAAAATGAGATAGAAAATAAAAAATAGAAGAACTTAATTATTACACGTGCATCCAAATGGGCAACTATGACTCATCACTGAGGCAAATAAAGTATTCTCAAAGCCTCTCCGTCTGTGGTGTGCATTTCTCATTGACTTTTCCAATCAATTCCAGGTCGTCTTTGTGTTGCTATTCCCGAGTCGCAAGCTAACTAATTTTTTTTAAATCGTTAAAAATGTTTTATTTCACCAGGAAACTTCAATTATTTACTCAGTAATATTAAGGAAGGACGTTAAAACTTTACCACAATATTTTTGAGACTATTTACACTGATTAAAAGACTAATGATGAAGTTTATGCATAATAATGAGAAATAATCGTAGAAAAATACAAATAAACAGTAAATGGAACACCAGGTATAGTTACCGGATGATGTTAAATGCATAGATGTATAGATTGATAGAAGTCTTCATTATGTAAGGATAGATAGAGGCCCCGCTTCCACCAAACCCAAATGAAAGGATAAAATTCAGATTGGCTGGATCAACCTAATCTAGGACACAGGGAATCGGGAACGGCCGCCGAATGCATCCTTTGTGAAATGAACATTGAAACATTGCATGATTATTTTATCATTCCAAATGGAAAGTCCTTCACCGGGTTACTCCAGAAGTATAAGCAGAAATCAAAATTCACGAGTTTGTACCTGGTAAACGTTATAATTCCAATTAGTTAATTGCGACCTGTAACTTCAAATAGGACAGTGCAGGAATTGGAATGTAAATTAAATAGACGCAGGACATTTCAATTTTCACAAATCCACATAATGATGATTAGGTGAGCCCCAATTGGAACAGCATCCGGTTCCCCGTGATATTGAATTTGCAATTCAGTGCATATGAATGGCATTTTGAATACAAATTTCAACCGACAGGAAATAACCTTAGCAAGTTCCAAGTAAAATTCACCGGGCCAAATTATTTTTCCTTTAAACAAAACGACGAGAACATCTTTCTTTCAATAGCATTCCCAAAACGTTTCGGCGAAATTACTAAAGTAAGACTTATGGCAGATCCAACATCGGGGAAAGTAATTCCCCAGCGCACAGATTCAATTCCGACAGCCATTTTTTATGAATCGCACTCTTCCTCAGTGACTCTTTTGATATATTCGAGCAAATATTTATGATTAAACAAGCGGCCATCCCGCGTCCTCCCCTCCTATATCTGTCCAAGTGACCAGTGATGCTGTGATGTGGGGGAAAGACCGCAAGCATTCATAATGGGTTTTTCGGACGCACCTCGATTTCCGCTTTAAAACCGCCACTTGATCGTAATTAAATCCACGCGGTGGGGGGGAGGGGGGAACTTTTGTGGAGAGCTGGGATACAGGGGAGGGGGGAGATGTGTAAGTGGGTGCATGTGGAGTACGGGAAGATTGGGGTGTGGGCGAATTGCCGCTAAAGGGTTGACGCGTGGGCGGGGAAGGAGGGGAGGAATGAGAGGAGGGAGGTTTGAGGGGAGGGGAGACTTGTAGCCGCTTGGAGGGGGGAAGTGAGGAGGCAGAGAAGATGAAAGGGGAAGCTTGAAGCGGCGGTGCGGGCCTTCCATTGGGATTTGAAGTTGTGTTTATCCAAGGGAGGGAATGCGTCCTCAGTGGGCACGCGGGATAATTGCTGATTATATATGCTCTGCCCTCAAACGTTTTGATTTGATACACTCCGCGGATGGGATAGGAGGGGAAGAGAGGGGGAAGGGGGATGCGTAGGGTAGGCGGTGCGGCGTACGGAAGGGGATGCAGCGTGGGACTCGAGAGATAGAGAGTAGGGAGGGGGAAGACTTGTCTTTCCGCTAACACATCCATCTCCATCTCTCCTTCCGTGTGGTCGCCTTTTCGGGAGTTCCTACTTGTGTTCTCCCTGTGTCCCGCACCACATGTACTACGTAGGGAGACCCCCGAGGGAGTCCTCCCGGAGGTCTCCTACGTGCCTCGACTTTTCCCGGACTGCCCCCGGAGCAGGAAAAGCGCAAACTCTCTCGAGATGTGTGCCTCTCTCGCCGCTACCACCCCTGGACCGAAGACGATTTTTGCTCCCTTTACTGCGCGAGTGTGGTCGCTCCTCGGGAACCTAATTGAAACTCCCTTTTTCGCCCGGACCAAGACATCTCATCCCTCCCACTACTCATGAACCTACCCCCACCCGCGTTGTTTGCTCCCGCCAATCTCTTACGGCGAATAGGAGTTAATTAACAGCACAGATAATGCAAATAATAACGCAAATACGGCGTGTAAGACGACGAAGAGGTAGGGTTTCCTCAGAAGCGCTCAAATTCCGGGAGTCCACGTCTTTGAAGAAATAAAAAGACGCAACCGAAGATGGTGACACTTGTACACGGAGCGATTCCGAAAACGTACTAAGGGTCTATTTCTCCGAATATAGTATCTGCGAGGAGAATGGTGGGGGTTGTGGACTATTGCTTGAGAAAATCCCAAACTAAAATCCTGAAGTGGAATCATGAAAAAAATACAAAATAACACTTCCTTTTGAGACTTGGTCTATTATCTGAGGCACTGTTGAAGATGATCACTAAAAAAACGCCAAATGGTTTTTCACCCTAACCAAGATTTAATTCATCCTCCTTCAACTGGAATACCACGATGTTATTTTGCCCAACTATGGCCAAGGTTTATTAGTTAAATATTTTCTCCATATGTTCTATATATATAAGGCTACGTACATATGATTCTGTTGCTAGATTTAATGATTTATATATGCACCAATTGATGGATGGCGAGCTCCCATATACGTTCTCCACTAACTGACACATAGCGCGGACGTACGCATTTTTCAAAATACACACAAGGGAAACTGCTTAGTAACAGCTCCGCCTTCTTCAACAAAAATGTTGTGTACAAAGAAATCTCTGAGATTTAGATATTATATACTGTTTACCACAGTTACATACCTTTTTTTCATTAAAAATATAAAAAACACTATTAATTTCTGTTTAATTAATTACTTTTTGCTTATTTCTCCAATATTTTAACCTATTTCAGCAGGCTTTTCAAATAGTGATATGCAAATAAAAATGCGTGCACGAAGCTAGGCAGCACTACCGCAGGGGCGACTCCGTAACAGGATCGGTCGATTTCTCTTCAAACACTTTCTGAGTAAATAATTGACGGAGCCATGAGTGATAGTTTTAGATAACCCCAAGCAAGTATTTTGAAGTGGTATTAAGAAAAACTAATAATTTAATGTGGAATAGTCGGACTGGCCGTGTCTATTTTTCTAAATAACTGTATATACGGTTAAAACAATGGTTATATTAGCGAGTGATTGTCGAGAATAATTTGAAAAAAATATATCTTGAATTTACTCAAAATGGACATACCCGTCGTTAAAAGCAATTTTTTTTAATAGAGAACAGAAAATAAGAGCTCCTGCGTAATTTTTTTTTACGTTTGGACCAAATTAATGTTTGGATTATGTTTGGCCCAAACATCGCCAATGAGACTCCTAACTTCAAATAGCGTCTTAATATTTATACTTTGCCCAATTTATTTGAGAAAGGTATTGCGCAACTTGTCTCAAATATTCATAAATTTTCCAAAAACGTTTATACATATAAATATTCACGTAACCTAACGCTAATTTGGGAAAAATGTGGAGTGAATTTGGTAAATGAATTAGCTTTCGAAAGTAGCACAAAACTAACTAAATTTCCCCGAATGGTAGAACTTTGTAGTAACTTTATTTAAGTAAATTGGGATAAGTATAACTATTTGGACGTCATTTGTAGTTAGGATTCTCATTGCCGATGTTTGGGCTAAACTTAATCCAAACATTAATTTGGCCCAAATTTGGCGCAAGCGTAAAGATTTTTACGCGGTCTTGTTCAAGCCAAAAGCAGATAAATGGATTTAAAGAACCGCGACATCAACTTGGGGTTCTACACAAGTCTGTTGAAATTTTCTGCTTCCCCCAACTAGAGACTCCGCCCCTCACAAAATTCCAACTATGCAGTAGTTTCGTTTGCCCCTCCCCCTTTGACTCACTCTTCCGGCGAAGAGATGAGTTAATGAAGGCAGAAACATATATCTTGTATCGATGACAAACGATTTGGAGCAGGTCCTGGAGGAGCGCTTGTATTTCGGGAGTCCGCGTCCTGAAAAATAAAAGACGCGCACGAAATTACTGCCACTTGCGCAGGGTTTGATTCGAAACAGGAATGGTTAATCTATCTTAGATATGCTTCTGCGTAAATAACTATCGGACGCACGAGTTAGTGTTTACGATAACCCCGAACAAATGGATACTTTGGAGGCAGACTAAAAAAACTTAGCTACTTATTTTTCGTTTCCGGATTGGACGGGTCTATTTTTATAGATGAAATGTTTCTTCGGAAAGAATGTTTGTATCAGCGAGCCGCTGTCGTTGTTAATGATTATTCCTGACAAGTACCTTTATCTTACTCAAAATGGCCATGCCTGTTTATTAAAGGCAATTTATTTTGATAATTAATATAAATAAGTGCCTGTGTATGCCAAAAGGAAGCAAATATATTTCTCAAGTAAATATTTCTCCCTTGAAACTCAACTGAAACAGGGCTGAAACTCCTTTGAATCACACTGCCTTGCTTCTCCACTGAAACTGCCTTGAAATTGAAACAAAACCAAGGGAGTTTGGAAGTGGGGTGGCAGCAGGTAAGCTGTACAATAAAATTCCTTGCAACTGCGCTGGCGCAGAGGCCACAGACCCTTGTAAATAGAATGGGCTGGCACACCCTTACTGCCTAATGACCTGGCACTCTCCAATGAAACTCCCTTGCCTACAACACTGAAACTTCCTTGCCCACAGCACTGAAACTCCCTTCCCCTTTCCCTCCCAAAATATAAAAAGGAAATTTGCACTTAAAAGACTATAAATGTCAATACTACGCGATGGCATGCTTATATGTATTTAATTATCCTACGTTATACCTACCTAACTGTATTGTATCTATTTCACATGTCCTACTATCCTACGGCTCTACACGCATTTTCTCCCACCCGTCACAGAAACTTCTGCGTCAAAAAAGCCTTATATATGTAGCCGCTTCCGAGGAATAATGTGACTTCGAGAACTAATTTTTAAATGGCAATTCCATGATAGTCTGAGGAAATACTATTACATCACAATAACAGTGATGTGGCATTAATTAATTGAATCCTATATCGCCACATAGTATGACTATTAATGCAATATTACAGAGAAAAAACAAGATTTTTTTCAATTCCCTCACGTTTGTTCACGTTTAAATCAAGACGTAACCAAGGGGACGTGTATAAACTAAAGTACCAACTTAGGGGGGGGGGGGGGGGTCGCTTAAAAACCTACTGCGGGTATCGAGGGGGAGGGGGGGGGGTTCTCTCAAAGTAACATAGCTGTTACAATGCGCCTGTTTACGTTTCTTACTCGTCAACATCGCGTCGACAATACTACAGAGTTTAACATGAGGAAGGACGCGCGGGGTGTTCAATACACCCCAAGCTATATGCTATAACTACTACTATATGTAAACTATTATAACTCAATGTAACTGAACTATTGCTTATAAAATGTTGCAAGTCTTCATACCATCAAATTGCTAACATTTTAACCTTCTCGCGGGTAAGGTAGTTTGAGCGAAAAATCATTTCACCTAGAATTTGATGAATTTGGCCTCATTTTCAAGGAAAAAACTCATATTTCCAATGATATCAAATATAAACCCCTTGCCGAACTACTCTTGAGCAATTTACCTGAAAATGCAAGCTGTTTACATGGGATAGATTACGGCTGTGCGCTCCAGAGGGACAATATTTAAAAAAAAAAGGAACTTCTAGCACCTAGATTTCGTCAAAAAACTAACGGTGTATAGCTTGCAAGCTTTCTTAACTATTTATAAAAAATAATCTATCACTCGCAGTAGTAATTTTTACAGAATCGCAAAAAAACCTGCTGTTTTGAAGGGTTTTCAGCCATACGGCGTGAGTAAATGAGTCAAGTTTAGACTTAAGTAGCTTTATTAATATAATTACTGAAAATTTGGCCATATATAACTATATCTTACCGCCATTAATATATCAATATTTATTTCATACTTCTTACCGACGCTGAAATAAAAAAATAAAATTTGAATATGGTCTCCATTATGACTAGGGAACTATCTCACTCAAACCACCTTAAAAAGCGACCTCGAGACAAAACTTTTCCATCAACCTATTCCTAAAAATAAACTCACTCAATACTAGAGAAAATATTTTTGAATCGAAATTTTCATTTGTAGAAACAACGTTACATTTCGCGGGGGTGGGGGTTTCGGGAAAATACTACGAGCTGAGTGGCAAGGCAATAAAATGACGTGACATGGGAGACGCAGTGGAGTTTAAAGGATGGCCTGGCCTGGGCCAACTGTTAAGTTCAGTGGCAGTTCAGTTCACTCACGCAGCAAGAGAGAAGCAGATCTATTTCAATGGAGTAGCTGGGAAGTGTAGCAGTGGAGTTTCAGTGGACCGCAGTTTTTCTTGTTGAGGCCAAGGCAGTGCAGTCCAGTTGCAAGGTAGTTTCAAGCCAGTTTTCATCCATTCAGTGGAGTTTCAGTCCAGAATCAGTTGAGTTTCAAGGGAGAAATTTTTACTTGAGTTAAACAAGCTGCTACATCAGCAGCGGTTCCATACGAATTTACTGGAACTTCTTTTTTCGCTTGCCAGAGACCCTCCACACGAAAACCCAGCGCGTTGTTTGCCCTCTTAGAACGGATGGATGAGTTAATTAAGGCACAAATCTATACGGCGCTGTATTATGGTGATGAGTTCCCGGAGGAGCGCACGAAATCCAGAAGTTTGCTTCTTTTAAAAAAAAAAATACGTACGCAAAGCTAGAGGCACTCACGCAGGGAACAATTCCGGAGCAGGAAGAATCCATTCCACATGGAAAGTTCCAAGAAATACGACTTTTAGAAGAAAAGAGTCATTTTTTCTGTTAATCCCAAAAAATATCACAGATGAAAAAAGAAAATAAAGTTCACCGCATTACTCCGTTCCCTTTCGGGGCAGGCTCAGTCAAAAAACAGGTTAATTTTCAGCGACTTTCCTTTCATTTCTCCTTTCATTGTCACCAGGCATTTGCCTACTTGCAACGTAAATTAGAATAAATTAATAAGCCATGCTCTAATAATTTCCTCCATACCGTCCTTTCTTTGCTTTCTTCTTTTGCCTCAGTTACACTCATACATTACTTCATCGACGCCCTCCTGCCCTTAATACTTACAATATTTCTTTCCTTGAGAGTATATCTACCACCACATCCACCCTTGACTTACTCAATCCATTCCTTCCTCTCACACCGTTCACTCCTGTCATAAATTTGGTTTGTTTTCCGACTTTTATCCATTCTCTCGACGTGGCCAAAACAAAGAAACACGCTCCTTTCATATATGTCCATTACAGGAGCATTTATTTCACATTTTTCCATCTCCCATTCTTCCTAACCCTATCCCTTCTGCTTTTACCACAAACACTTCTAAGATACTCCATACTAGAGGTGTGCGCCGATGGAAAAAATGTCCGCGACCGACGGGACGATTTGACGATGCCCGGTGACCAAGGTGAGTAGAGAGAAGGTGGTCTCAGCTGAACCAGGTGTTACTGGCTTACGAGTCTCGTGACGTCACTGTATTCCCGAAACTCACGAGTAGCCTTTCATCGCGTCCCAGCAGTTAGCAGCTTACCGAGTGTGACTTGTGCCTGGTGTGCTTTTGGAGTTATCCGAAATAGTTTGTGGCCTCCGAGTTAAACTTGGTTACTTTGGAGTGAAATGGTTGTTTTTTCACGAAATGCCTGGAAATAGGTGTAGCGTAGCAGTTTGCTCCGACAATTTTTATAAAACCAAGGGGAACAGCATATCATACTTCAAATTCCCGTCTGATCCACGTACCTGGAAAATTTGGATTGAATCGTGTAAGAGGAAGGATAATTGGAATCCAGATAATGCGTTTATTTGCTCCAATAATTTCAATGAGGAAGATTTTGAAAGAAGTTTTATGGTGGAAAGGAACTTCGCCAGAAAAAAACGCACGCTGAAACCTGGGAGATTTACATTGGAAGGAGGAGAAGTCATTTCATGCCGTCCAGTCAGGGAGTTGATTACTAAAACTGGAACTGAAATGTCTTCCCTCTTCAGATTGTCACAATTGCATGTGGACTGTGAGAAGACTGCGAGGCAGAATTCTAGACTGGCTGCACAACTCATGTCTCATTCTACAGCAACTGCTCTCAGGCACTATGAGATTGGAGACAAGTCTGAAAGACTGAATGCTGCAAGCTTCATAGAGAAGGTCAATATGCGGTTTGTCCTCTTCAACAGCTATATTCCTGCAGAAGGTCAAGTGTATCAATGTGCTTTTGGTGTGCATCTGGAGGTCCAGGTGAGCATTCTGGAGGAATTTTATTCTTTGGCAAATGGTATTCTCTCTTTACTCACGTTGGCCGGTGACGGCCGCGCGGTCGGCAGCGTAATTTATCAATCACCATATATTCACAAGTATTATAGCAAAAGAACATGCGTATGTGTGTATAAATATCAATTCAATCTCATAAGTATAAACATTCATTTTGTATTATTGTAAGTGAAAAATTATTTGATTTAATTTTTATAGATACACATGAGAAATATTTTTATTAATAGTTCGCTGTATTTATATGAATTTTAAGCATAAGAGCTAAGTTGTCGTATTCAAAAGCTAAAAACATCTCCAATATTATACCTCTGCCTCACTAAATTAGGGAAATTCCACGTCGATAATAACAACGAGTTGTCCTTGACCTCTTGAATTCCTGTGCATGCTAAAAGGGTATGTAATCTTTAGCTGCAAAAACTATAAAATTAAACATAGGAATATGTATCTTCAAAATACGAGCAAATTTTAAAACTCGATTAAGCAATTATTCTTACCGAGAATAAGTTCATAAATAATGAAAGTGTAGCGATACGCTAATTTGACTCGTCTGTGTGGCTATTTTATGGATAAGTTCTGCAGTTGATTTGACATTAATTTTACACAACCACCGGGCTTCAGTCGCAAATTCCGGGCAACCACACTACAGTAGAAACCTCGAAAGAGGAAGAAACAGGTCATGCTATCGTTGTCACGCCACCTAACTTGCGGCAATATGTTCAACCGATCAAAGATCCGATTCCGATCCCTAATTGAGAACTCCTTGGAATGCCACTAGTTTCAATACATTCACTAACAACCAGCCATTAGCTAATATACGCTCATGTCACCAAACAATGCACCAACGTATGAAACAGATGACGCAGTTGCACAATAGGTTCACGGTTCATTTAAACCGTTTCAAAATCTGTAACCTTTCATTTAGAGAGAATAACAAGCACAAAAAAATAATAAATTTAACATTCTGTTGCAATAATAAGACACGGTAAGTTGCATCTTTTAGATAATTGAAAACCTTTATAAGAATTTTTCATCAGATTCGATCTACGACCGACCGTTCAAAAGTTACAGCGCGGGAACGAGTTGATTTTGGCACCATGTTGCCTGCGAACTATAATAGATAGAGAGTAAGGGTAGACGCAAGGTTGTAGGTCTCGTTGAGATCTATAAAACGCCGTCAACAGATTGGAGGTCCGACTCTTAGTTTAGAAGCTATCGCCGAGAAACCGGGGCTTGGCACCATGTAACAAGAGCACTATACAAGATTAAAAAAACACAAAAGAAACAAGAATGTAGGTCTCACCAGTACACGGCAGCATACAAGGTGATTTTCCAAAAAGTTTGCTTTGGCACCATGTTGCAAGTCCACTATAAGTCATAGAGGGTAAGGATATGCGTGAGGTTGTAGGCCTCCACGAGATCTATAAATCATTGTAAACAGATTTGAGATCCGACTCATAGTATAGGAGCTATTGCAAATAAATCGGGTATTCGGACCTCTGGTGAGAAAACTACGAAGCGCAGAACGACACGGTAAGTTGCATCTTTTAGATAATTGAAAACCTTTACAAGAATATTTCTTCAGATTCGGTCTACGACCGACCGTTCAAAAGTTACAGCGCGGGAACGTTTGATTTTGGCACCATGTTGCCTGCGAACTATAATAGATAGAGAGTAAGGGTAGACGCAAGGTTGTAGGTCTCGTTGAGATCTATAAAACGGCGTCGACAGATTGAATGTCCGACTCTTAGTTCATAAGCTATCGCCGATTCAAACTTGGCACCATGTAACGAGAGCACTATACGAGATAGAAAAAAACAAAGGACATTAAATTGTAGGTCTCACAGAGACATAAAAGTTTTGAAGAAAG
Source organism: Pyrrhosoma nymphula (assembly GCA_963573305.1). Classification (NCBI taxonomy): domain Eukaryota; kingdom Metazoa; phylum Arthropoda; class Insecta; order Odonata; family Coenagrionidae; genus Pyrrhosoma; species Pyrrhosoma nymphula. Next base: position 20,610,260 of record OY754328.1, read on the forward strand.
TATTTTTCTATCGGAATCTTAGTTTCGGAGCTAAAAATTAATTAACGCAAAAAATAGAAATTTTTAACGAAATTTTGTGTACGAGGACCTCTGGTGGTAAAAATATTAATCGTAGAGCCTTAAATTTTTTTAACGTTTACATTATTCAATAATCCACATGAACATCCCATCAGATTTCAGATCCGACACACAGTTCAAAAGATATTAATGAGAAACCAAAAGTCTACATTTCGAAAAGTCGAAAAATCGGCCATTTTGATTTTTTGGGGTCACTTCCGGTTCAAAATTCAACGTTTTCCGATTTTTTCCTACGATGAACTTTGCCAAAGAAATTTCACAAAAAATTTCAAGTCCCTATCTCTTCTGGAACCGGTCGAGAATTTGTATACGTGAGTGAGTCAGTCAGTGACGCCACGGGCGAGAGAATAACAAGCACAAAAAAATAATTAATTTAACATTCTGTTGCAATAATATGAACTAAGATATTACATTTTTCCACAGATAAAGTTTCAATCGACCCGGGTTTCGATGCACTGCATCATCATCAGGTCATCATTCTGTTGCAACGTAGACCGTTGCGATATCAGTCAATGCTCTCACCGGTGAGTACTAGAAGTATTTGATCGATACGATCGATACGGAACAGAAAAAAGTCAAGCAGTCGCAAGGTAGTCATAGATAATGTGGCAGATATGAATGAAACGTAAGTAACGTGACGGGAAAAATTGATTTTATAACACACGTACACTGTGTTCACGTTATAGATTAGATTAATGAATTAATACTTGAGTATATTTCTCGTCCAATGTAATGATTGTAAGAAAATAAACAACTAGCATTCTAAACAAGATAGGTAACCCCGTTTGTGTCGTAACCCAATTTCCAATGGTAACCTAACATTGCGCAGCAACTTGGGGTGAGCTATATCACTCAAAAGATCGTAAAAACATGAGTGGGGTTGTTTTTGATCTCATCGTAAAACTTGAATGCGACGTGAAGAAATTTCCATTTCAAACAGGTCATGGCGACGCCAGAAATTCTCTGAAAAGTGGGGCCCCTATACCCTCAGCGATAGCCAATCATGCGAAGGGCATTTAAAAGAGGGACACGCTTGTGTCAATTAATTAATCACTAAATTCTCAACTGTTCTTAACACATAATTTTTCCATTTCTGGGAATATACTATGCCATCGAAAACATGAATTTTCCAAATCATATCTGAATCTCGTATAAATGAGACGGGTAAGTAATTAGGAATGGAAAATTCACTCTACAAAAGACATAGATAGACAATTAATTAACCACCAGCAGACTTTCTAAGTCTTTCGCATAAAAAGAAAAAAATCGTTCAAATAATAAATTTTAGACTTTTAATAGGGAACTAGTATTAGACAGGGAAGGATGGAGGGCTGCAGTAAAACAATCTTAGGAGTGAACGACCTATGAGAGATGCAGGATGATGAACAAATTTTTGTGTTAAAATTCAACATAAGTAAAAAAAAAAGATATACCTACCAGCACATTATTAACCTCTCAAAAGCTCCTTTGAAACCGGGTAAGTCTTCACCACCAATCGAAACTAGTCATCAAGAATGAATTCATTCAGCACTTAAAGGTTAAAAGTTAGCTTATCTTAAAAAATTGCAACCGCGTCATAAGTACTGCGCAACTCTGAACATGAAATCCATCCATTTAATTTAGGCCAGTTTCTTTATATGTTTTATCAGCGGTTTCCCATAAAGGTTCTACCATAGAATAAATATACTTACGCTATAGTTCTAAAACCAAGGCTACAACACTCGGACTTAAGGTGGCAAAGTGACAAGATTGACGGTTGCACAATGTCTGGTTACGGCCTTAGTTACGGTTAGAGTCTCGATTTTGCATACGAAAAGACACATTAATCTAACCTAAAGCTATCAGTTTCTTTAGCGTGTCCTACCAGCGGTTTTTTGCAAAGGTTCTACCAACCAGAATATAGTAACGCTAGGATTGAAGATGGAGATGTGACAAAGATAAGAACCCTACAATACATAGCAAAACACTTAGCGTAATGGCAAGCATGCCGCGAGAATATGTTTCGGAGGAATTTTTCCACAGCACCCAAACAAAGTAGTGGCAAGTTGACTGCACGGACACCAAAATTACAGGTTGCAACAACATGATAACGGGATTAGCATGACGATGGGTAGTTGGGAAGTGCCGGGGTTGAGTAGTCAGTATTCGGCGGTATCCCATCTCTTCTTGACTTCCTAAACTCACAAACACGGTCATCGGCACACATACAGCTTTGATAAGTGAGAGTGAGCCCACGAGGCTGAGAACCTCGCATGATAAGCATGGGAAAGTTGTATAAGCACAATTTTTCCTTTCCCATTGAGTCCGGAGAAATCAATACCCATACAAGGCGAAAAGTAATGACTCACTCTGTGACGTATCACGGTATCTCTGGAACCACAGAACGTATACCAATGAAATTTTCCACCCATCTTCGTCTGAGGCCCTAAGTGCTCACTGAGAAATCTACTACAAATCTCACAGAACTCATTTTTTTTAACTTCGAATGAATATTTCAGGCGTTGCCGAGGGAAAATTGAAGGAGCACATCACTAGTTCACAGTTATTGCATTTTTTATTTCCTTAAAATATTTGAAGAGTGTTATTCTGCTTCCGTTTCATAATACAACCATAATTTGATAAACAGGCCTCTGATCGGAAGATGGTGGTCATTGATTTTCCAGAATGTTAGTCAGTGAAATTGGAATTTTAGCGTACAGTGAAACAGTCAAGCGTAGTTGAAATTAAGTGAAAGACTTCGTAATACAGAAAAATTGTAGAAATTTCCAAAAATGACTTAAAAAAACGGGCGTTACGTCAAAGACTAGTAGAGCGTCTATTTATGAGTCTATATTATTAATAACGTAGCTGCCGCGACTAGAAGGCGCGCACAAAAGGTAAATAATATTGCAAGACCTTTACGTAACGGCTTCAAGAACAGTAAACTAAGTTGGGAAAAGGCTAATTTTAATAATATCACAAAGTTAGACACATGGCATCGGAGTTCCTAAAACACGGCATTTGATTTAACGACACCATACATTCCAATGCTTGATAAAAAATTTACGTCACGATCAAAGCAAACATGCCCGCGTGATATTTTCAGCGAAGCGTCAAAATAGTTCTAAAGCGCTTTAAAGCTAACTCAGCGTTTTAAATATTACCTATGGCTATGAATATCATCAGTATTTCTTTTTCGACAGAATATTTTGATTAAAAAAAAACAAAAAAGCACACAGCCCTATTAAGTCATTTGGCTCACTTCTTCACTTCGTTCATATTTCTTGCCTCTTTCATCACTGCGGAGAGAGGTATTAACATAAGGAGAGATGATCAAATCACTCCATATCTCAAAAAGATCTCTTGGCTTGATGTCACCCTTAGGTCTAAATTCTCACATGTGGTTACCCAAACTACTTGATTGTGTCCCTCAATTTCAGACCTCCACATTCAAAAATTCTTTTAACGTTACAGCTTCTCATGTATGAAATAATTTGCCTGAATCAATCAATGGCACCATTTCACTGGTCTGGTTTAAAAATATACCTGTGTCATTTTTCAAATAATCACCCTAGTTTGTGAATTCAGGACTTTTTTACATTTTGGAGTCCTTAATCTATCCCCTATTGTACAAGGTCTGGACGAATATATTTTGTGTTAATGTAAAATGAAATTATTTGTACAATTCTTTCAGTGCCTTTGAGCACATAAGTGTTTTGATTATTCGCCTCCTTCCTTTTTTTTTTAATTGCACCAAGACATTTTGGAAAAGTTTTGTTGTCTCCACATTATACCCACAAATCAGCTATGATTTAATAATGGTAAAAAACATTCATATGGTAAGATTACGCATTGTCTCTTAATCTTAATCTTTAAAAAAATCCGGCCTCAGTGGCGGTGGGGTAAAGTCCTCGCCTACCAAGCCGAAGGTCACGGGTTCGAGTCCCGCCTGGGTAGGTTGTTCCCATCCAGGGCATGGGTGGTTGTGATTGTCCGTTATCAATTGTCCATACACCCAATGAGAGGCTGTTTTCGGGGGTGTTGTCAAATTAAAAAAAATTTCAATTATTCACGTAACACCTTACTGTTATAAGTTGATATTAATCCAAGAACAATAAATACTTTTATACATATGGTACATACATCACTAGTGACAGGACTCTCTACATGGTTTAAATCTCAAACTTGTCCCATTTGCTGCACAAGCCTCATAGTGACTTTTTCTTCTTGAATTCTTCCACAAACAATCATCTTGGTTTTCGCTGTATTGATCATCAAGATGTAATTGTTCCTCCACGAACGTGTAACTCAGTTTTTAATTTTTACTTCATTTTCTTCTTCTCTCGATTTTGGCCGTCTAGGGACCACGTTAAATAACCCCAATGCATTCATTTCCGTTTTTTATTTTACCGCTTCTTTTCTTGCTCACCAATTGTTTTTCATCTTCTCGCTTTGTATTCTTCTCCGCTTTTCCGTCCGGGCGTTATATCTTTTCTTATTTTGATTCTTCCGAAACCATTGAACTTACGTATTATTCTCCTAAATTTAGTTTTATCCTCTAGTATGTCTTCCGTTATCCCCACCTCTTCCATGTCTATCTTTTTTCCCTTGAGCCCACTGGTTGCCATTCATTAAGCATGATTGAAAATACGTTATGTAAGTCTACTGTAGGCCACCCTCATTATGTTGCCTAAGAACCCAACTCTCTTATTCCTCATCTCATCTGACATTTACCGTATTCATATCACTTTATTTTATTGATTGCATGTTTCTATAATCTCCGCAGGGATTCTCTATCGGTTAACCTCTCGGCCCTTTTGATCTTTATCGTTCTTCGATGGTATCACCTAAAAAAGAAGTGTTTCTGTTTTTCCCCCGGTGAGGCCTTGGAAGGTATTCGGTTCCTTCGGATGATGAAGCGGGACGAGGAGGCGCTGGCTGTCTGAACCATTCGGTTAGATCGTATTTCAAGCGCGCGATGGCGAAGCTGTTTGGTCTCGTGACAGGTGAGTTGGAGAGTCGTGGAAGGGCGTGAGAGAGAGGGAGGGAAGAGAGTCGGCGACTGTTTCTTAACAACCGCCAAGCGATAAGGGCGAACGGAGGAGGAGGTCCCAAGCACGGGAACTCTTATGGTTCCACGGCCGGGAGCTATATCATCGCCGAGTCGAGGAAGATGTTGCGACACGTCGCTCCACATTCATGAGACTGGTAGAGAGAGAGGAGTGAGATTCGCTCAGGGTTTTCCCCCGCAAGCCGCTGAGGAAACAGCTTTCTTCCGCTGGGGGATTTCTTTTTCTCCAGGGACTCCCCCTTTGCCTCTCCCCTACCAAGAGAGGGGTGCTCTCCCCTCTCCTCGAAGCGTCTCGGCAAACACGAATCTTACCGAGATGAGTGAAGATCTCGTCGCTATCGCGTTTTAAAAGGTCATCCCCCGGTACTCCTCCTCCGAAGTCGAGGGGTGAATACGTGTCGAAACACAACTGGATATTCATCTGCCAACCGTCTTCCTTCCACACATTATTGCCAGCAACAAATCCTATCCCTATCCAACGTGTGCACAACGATAAGGCTTGGTTACGCCTTAATTTTCAACCCCAATCACTTCTTTTAATCAATAGGATCATTCCATTTCGCAACGACAAGAAAATTGACCCCTTGACCTCGCCGATTTCGACAAAATTTTCCGGACGCACTCCGTTTAACCACATATTTTACTGCGACCAATTGTTTTGCCAAATATGTATCAGTTGTCTAGCTTGGCTTTATCGTAAATATCTCCGGAAATATGATATCAAGATCAGCGCCAAAAAGCTGGTTTGAAAGAGAAATCAATAGGGCACAATATCATGACATAAAAATGAAATAATTTACAATTAATGGCTTTATTTTGTTTGAAAAATGAAGCGTTTTTCTCAAAATGCATACGCCTGTTATTTCGTTCGTTATATACTACATTTTGTTACCAGATGCCTTATCTACTTCCTCCCACGCCTCTGGCTTTTCAAATCGACGGTGAACTCTGTTAAGTCGCCAGTGACTCGCTGCGTCGAGGAGCTGGAGTTGACTCAAGAACGAAAGGAGTTACGGCGTCATTAGCAGCGAGAACCCTGAAACGAAGTAAAAAAGTGCCGACTGATGACGTTCTTAAAAGAAGGTTACACCACGACAATTTGTGTGTCAAAACATTTGCATAGTTCCACCATTTCGTTTGTGTTGTTAAAAAAATGCTGCTTTCACTGATTACATTCCGCAACTTTTTATAAAAGTCAAAGATTAAGGTAAAGAATATGCAGGTTAGTCGACGAATATATTTTTAATGAACTTTTTTCCCGAAATTACAAAGGACTGCAGCACTGAATCTCCATTGAGTTCATTACATTTTGACTTCTATAATTTCCATGTGATGTATGGCTCCCATGTGGTCTAGTGGCTAGGATATCTGGCTTTCACCCAGAAGGCCCGGGTTCGATTCCCGGCATGGGAATTTTTTTTTGCCTCGGTGGCGGCGGGGTAACTTCCTCGCCTGCTAATGGTATGCAATAGATCTGGTAGATTACAGTATATTTGATCGGTTGTAATTAGTAAATGTGTAATTTGAGAATGCAGTCTTGCTTACATCGAAAATAACCCTAGCAACAATTTAATTTGCAAATGAAATTTGAAACCATGGATACTCTAGCCATTTTAAACATTAAAGTTGTCTTGTCTCCGGAAAACCCGGACCCACTTCACCCGTGTGGATGTATCACTGGGATATCTAAAAAAATTCTCTTCTCTCATATGTTTCCTCGCATTGCTGTTTTATTCAAATACCACACAAGTATCAAATACACAATGCACTCCATACCTAGAAAGCGCTTGATGTAATCCAAACTACGTCACAGAGATCGACCCAAACGATACTTTGAATCACTTAAGCCCGTTTCACACGATACTTGATCCAGCACGAGGTCGAGCATACTCGCTAGTATGATAGCTTTCCAGTATCGTGCGATATAGAACCAGCATGCTGGCTAATTAGCATGATAGCTATCATACTCGCTGGGCTAACTGATTTCGTAATTGATGAGGTACTAGTTTGCTGCTAGCACCCAGTAGGACCTAGTAGCCGTCGACCAATCACGTTAGCTTTTACAGACGCAGTGGGATCTTCACTTTTTTAATCAGCGTCTCACTTTATCGAGGGTGTTGCACACTCTTGGGCGATGAAAATGTCCGGTGAAACTGTCTCGACAACCCCTGCTATTACTGTAGCAGTCAAAATTCGCCTTCTTTCATGGAGATTTTACATTTTCTTTTTAAAGTTCGCAACAGTGGACGACAGTACCGCTTCATCGCAAGCACAAGTTCAATGGTCGTGTGAAACCTTCTATCACGGTTTCTATCATACTGGGTTCCGTCCTCAATATCAAGTACCAGCTAGCATACTAGGTCTTGTGCTGGATCAAGCATCGTGTGAAACGGGCTTTACGATGCGCAACAAGCTACCTTGTATGAAGCCCCAGATACGCACAGGAGTTGACTCCTGTATGATCGATTTATATTGAGTGAACTACGATGTCCAACTCCACTTGGAAGGATGATCGTGTCTACACGCACATGCGGCGAATCTCGGAAGTTGAGAGCGCTGCGGTTTTATCATGCGGAACCTCTAGCCTATACAAATACCTCGAAAATATGATAAAGAGGTATTATTGAAAAATTTAATTAAAAAAGTAATAAATTGGAAAATAAGCAAGAATATTACATAACTAAAGGTAAGAACGTTATATGCAGGGCTGGGCAAAATACAGGCCGAGGAGTATTTGAAATACAAAATACTGCTCCAAATGTATATGAAATGCAAATTACAAAATACCTTCGACTTGGGTATTTGAAATACAAAATGGTATTTTAAGTACTTTTTAAAATACATTTGTATGGAAACTAAGAGACCTTAAAAATATGTATAACCTGTTTTAGCACGCTAAGGATAGTTACAAACAGTACATGAGAAAAGTATGAATATATATTCATAAACTCTATATTTTACATTTTTAAATAAAGTAAAACGAAAAACTTCTCAAATGTTGCTCTCTACAAATGAATTATTCCCCTTGAGGAATACAAGTTTTTCAAAAAGTGTGTCGGACAGAGATCCCCTCACAGGGGAATGGATAAAGCCAGCAAGTGAAAACAGTCTTTCCACTGGCGAAGATGAGCATAGGCTTGTGTTAAATCTGATAAACATTTTCTTTATATAAGGATGGTTTTTCAAACTCGACAGAGATTTATTTTTGTCATTAAAATAGCTGATGACCTCCAACTCAATGTGGGACTGTTGCTTTTTTTCACTAGTATACAATAGCACAAAGAAGTCATCATCCTCTCCACCACTTGTAGTGTCACAGGTATCATCACATGTACTGGCAATATATGACTCTAATGAATTAATACAGAGATTTTGAATGCGTTTCCGTTTGGTCTGGACTATGGTCTGGAAGCCACCGCAACTTGAAACTTGGATGAAAGCGAGAAGCTAAAATATTCTCATTCACTACAGGAGATAAATTGAAAGATAATTTAAATCTACCCTGCAAGCTTTTCACTAATGCTGTTGCTATTCCAGCTATGTGACGCCCATCCCCGTACCCGTAACACCCATAAAACTTTTATGCTGTTGTTGACATATGCGGAATTTTTTTAAAGGTTTGTCTTAAATTCTCACATATAAGCTCATGATTTTCACCCAGTTTACGCCCTAAAGAACGTCGGGACATCATTTGGATTTCTGAGTCAAGACCTGGAATTGAAGCATATACCTCGATAATTATAATTAATGTCCACATTTTTGTAAGGCATAGATTATTCTGAAATTACCTTTACAAATTTTGATAAAATTGGCATCTTCGACAGTGGATAAAGGTTTCATACTATTGATCACATAGTCAATAACGTTTTGATCAAATTTTTTCTGTCTTGCCGTTAGGGAAGCACTACAACCCTGAAAAACATCCAGCAAAGATTGTTTAAGTTTTTTTATAATTGGATCATCGATCTTCCTTCTGAGTCTGTTCCCACGTATTTTATTTTCTACTCTATATTTTTCATATTCCTCAACAGCGTGACGATCCACTCTCTCAAACAGTGAAATTTTATTGGTTCTGTTCACCAAGTTAAGAGAATATTAGCAACATTTACGAATAAAGCTTTCACTTTCATAATGCCTTACCTTCAAATGTGTTTTAAAGTTTGTAGTTGACTTCAATGTACCACTAATTACTGTTTCTTTATTTTTACACAGCTGGCAAATGGCTTTAACATTTTCGCGCTTTTCTTGTACACATATTTGAAAATATCTTCCATCTAATATAGCTGGTAGTCCGAATAATTCATCTGAACGCTCTGCACTCCCTTTAGGATTTTTGGAAGTATTAACTCCTTCTAGTTGTTCCATAACTAAAACGGCAAACTCACATTCTTGATTATCACGAAAGTTGTCATTGCCTCTGTACGGCGTGAAGTTGTCGCTCGATATTCACTTCGATAGTCGGAGATATGGTCGGAAATTCGAAATCGGAAGTCGTAGTTTCTAGTTGGTTCTAGTTCGTTCCGTGTACATTCCCAAACCCTGAATGAAACATTCATATTTTCCACCCCTTTGCAGGGATAGCTCCAATGATAGCTTAAAAATGATCGTCTGACGTGGTCACTTTCAGCGATTGCAGCAATGTTACGGATCCCTCTCCCTTTTTTAGTCCCTGAAGTCATCGCTGACAACATCATTTGGCCAATCAGAGAGCAAAGAGCTTTTCTTGTACACATATTTGAAAATATCTTCCATCTAATATAGCTGGTAGTCCGAATAATTCATCTGAACGCTCTGCACTCCCTTTAGGATTTTTGGAAGTATTAACTCCTTCTAGTTGTTCCATAATTTAAAGAGTCATACTAAAGAGTAATACTAACTTAAAGAGTAATAAAAAATAATAATACTTAAAGAGTAATACTAACATAAAGAGTCGAGCTTTGAGTCACATTCGGCTCTGAAGGGAACGAGCATTGTAAACATTGAGCACCGTGAAATGAGAAGAGAAATGAAGGGAAAAGGGATGGGGGAAATGATCGCAAAAATGATAGCTCGAGCAATCATTTTCGCGATCCCTGAAAAGCAATCATTGGAGCTATCCCTGAAAAGAGACGGAAAAAATGATCGTGTGATTCAGGGTTGGTTACGGGAAATACAGTATGGAGGCAAATTTTGGATAGACTTTGTACATCCTAAATTTTCTGCCCGACTTGGCTACCTAAATCCGCTCCCTTATGACTCTGAGGTAGTAGCACCTTAGCCCTGCAGACCACAGCGATTGACTCCCGAGTTTAATTCGTTCACTTACTCATGAAGTAATCTCCGAAGCATAGTGTTACAGAGGTGTTATCAGAGCTACTTCAAAAGTATTTAAAAAATGTATTTTGTATTTTAGAATGGGAAAATACTAAAAATCTGTATTTAAAATACAAAATACAACATACATTCAGGTCGTGTATTTGAAATACCAAATACAAAATACAAATGTATTTCAAATACGTATTTTTAAATACTTGTATTTGAAATACTGCCCAGCCCTGGTTGTATGGAAATTATAGGGATAAAATTTCCTCCTGGAAAACCACAAAGTTACCAAAGAAAGTTTTATTCAAACATTATCTATCCATACTCCTCAATATCATTATCCCTGAGGGAAGAAGATACTCATTTGCTTAAGATTATTCTTCAGAGACCTCACAAACAGTCACAAAACCTTTTTTATGTTTATTATATGGCTTTCCCTAAGGACCAGAATAGTCGAGCGTTGAGATCAATTGGCACGGAAGAAAAATTAAATGTAAAGCCAATTTTTGGAGAAAATAGGCGAAATAGTTAGGAAAAACATATAACAACAGAAAAAAGTCAAATTAAGGATGGAACTGGTGATCTAAATTCTAATTGAGGTCACGTGAAAAAGGTAAGTAACAATCGGCCATAGAGCGAAATGCTCAGGGCATTAGAACTTGGCTTTTGAGGAGGGATGATTTGGACATGAGGGTACATAGTCACTTATAGTGCGAGAAAAGAAGTAATTATTGTACCTATCAGTTCAGCAGTAAATTTCCTCTATTTTATCACTTATATCAGTCAAAGAGATATAATTCTGAGACAAAATAATTCTCCAATGCACACCCAGAATCTCGCCTGATCTGAATGCTTCAAGTAATCTAATGCTAGCATGTAGTCTCAGAGTCTCTAGTGGCTCCAGATCTAGTCGTTTAATAAATGGTCGTTAAATGTGTTACACAGGGTATAGGGTAATAAAAAGTGAAGTACATACCGCACATATAACAAACTATACATAAGATGTATAGACAGAAGGTTTTGAGCGAATTAACGTAGAGGATGGGAAGTAATACGAAGGAAAGAGATAATCATGCTGAGATGATCAATAAAGTTGTGCATAGGAATAGGGCTTGAAGTCATTGAAAAACAGAAGACGCTTCGCGGAGTCTAAGAAAGCCCAAATTGAGCCTAACCCAACCGTCAGCGTCACCTGAAAAATAAAAGGCAATAACCGGGCCGAAGGATGAAAGGCAAACAGAATAGGGATAGGGAAAGTGAATTATGAATATACCTACACCTATATCACTTGGAAATTTAGATCATGCCACCAAAAGTCCTTAGCATGCGCGTCTTCATTAAATTCTGTAATTGCAAATGTTAGGCTTTGGTTAAATATTTATTCGACAGGCTTGATATCAATCTTTATTTTAATGCATGGTTTTAAGGATAAGTAATAATTTAAGGTTGAGGTAATATTGCTAACGAAAGAATACATGCCTGAGTGGTAACTCCATCGTTCCCTAAATGTCGAACAGATAACAGTAGCTTGACATAATGAAATATATTAGGAAAGCGCAATGTTTGTGCTCAACTGCGTCTTTTAGATTATATTGTCGCATGAAAAAAAGCGCCTGAAAACAATTCAGGTATTTTCTGCTGAATGCGGCCTCAAAGAATATCAGACGCTGAGCAAAATACAAAACATGTTGGCTCAATGTAAGATGTTAATAGCGTAATTTAAGCTACGTCGTAATAGAAAGGGGCTTTCTAGAATACCGTCAATTGGGTACCTGGGTAGTGTGATAGCCTGTGTGTAGACTGGAGAACAAAAAATCTATTGTTCAACACCTGGCCCAGGAGAACTTTCAAGTATTTTCTCCGACTCATAGCGGATATTGCTGTCCGTATGCGTATAATCCACTGATAATATAAGAAGGGTGAGCGTTTGAACAGTACCTCGGTATTTGGTTTTAATTTGTTTAATTTGGTATAGTTTTTGTTTAAATGTTCTAATTTATTTTTGTGTTGATTGTTAAAATGTTTTGGTTACGAAGGTTTGGTTTGAGGAGAGATGGGTTGTTAAGGGGGAGAGAGAAAGCAGGACTGGCAGCTGCTCTGCACGTGTGAGATGAATTAAAGAAAGCAGAAAATGAGTGTTAATAATTTATGAATATCGTCTGACGCTACAAGGGGTTCCAAATAAAGAGAAAAATTGGAATTTATCCATAATTAGTTCTTCCCACTTTATCTTGAAGTTGGATGACTGTGGTAAAATTATTAACCTGCTTTTCATTTTATCAATGAACCCTAAATTTCGGTTTCCGCTCCTGAATTTAGGTAACCACCGTTACGTTGCGACAGTAAACCATGCATTTTGCGCCTGTCCCTGAAATTAGGCAGCCAGCAAGGAAATCTGTCAGACACCCCTGAATGGGGGTGTCTGACAGATTTCGCGCGAAGTAATGCGATGTATAGATTATTGGGTTACTGACATAAATGTAAGCTCAAAATAAGTCTCACATATAGTGGGCCCAACTTACTTCAGAAAAATAACTCGGGCAATGGGCATTGGAAGTCTCGCAAGTAGTCCTTCGAATATAGTGACCGATGGTTACCAGTATCACTGGTATCTGATTACTCATCATGAACGCTTAGGTTAGGGAAAAAAGGCAGAAAATGCGTACTCAATGAATGTTTTACTCTAGACGAACAACAAAATTATTATAAGCACAAACGTTTCTTTTTTCCTCCATAAAGTCAAATAATCAGAGAAAACTAGGACAAACGCATAGCTTCAGTGATGATGAGTATTCCCAAAGATATATCGATTTGGAGGTTATTTTAAAATATCCATAAGTTAACTTTTACGATAGTAAAATGAAATAATTTTTAAGTCAAAGAAATCTAAGCCACAAGACACGAAAAGTTATTTCTCGAGAAAAAGACCTCGATCAGAAATTCTTGGGGTCAGATTACGAGTTCATTGTGAGAGTTCACACGTAAGCGTTTTCTTAAATCAGAATGGCACTTAGCTTTATTGACTCCTGTAGCTCAAAATAACGAAGACCACAAGCTTGACAGCCATCCCATTAGTATCGCCCATCATTCCCTAATTCATTTCGTGCCCCGGTCTTGGCATATGCTTTTTAAGGGAATAGAACTCAAATTAATGGAACTCCTCTCAAATAAGTCCAGATACACCTATGAGCAACCTATCCTTCCGCCACCCAATTAATTTTCCTCGGGAACTAAATCCCCACATCCTTTTTTCTGTCTTATACACCACCGAGAAAAACCGCATAATGGGGTTAATTCCAATTTTCCAAGAACATTTTACGCCGGTTGAAAATGTTTAAATAAATTTCTACGTTACAATCTAGTAATAAAAGCCTAAGTATATTTTTTCCTCCAAAAACCTACCGCATAAACTCCACTCACAAACAAAAGGAAATCAGAGACAATTGTTGACATTTATAACTAACAAATTAAATAAAATTGTTACCAACAAAAATTAAAATGCCCTGATCAAAATACACAAAGGAGCGTCAAATGAAAACCATATTTTTATTCAACACTGAGGCAAAAAAAGCATGAAGTCATTTCTTATTATAGTCCCTCCCAAAGTTTTTTTTAGCCCACAGGGTCAGCAACAAAACGGCGAAATGGGAGACTATAAAGACTAATTCGAGAAAAAATAATTTTAGCGTTTACTGATGGAAAAAAGCTAAACGAAGGGATAAAAAGACCTATGTTCCAGTAACCTATGAAAAAATTTTAAAAGAAACACCTGGAAGGCTCAACGTTTCCAAAGTATTTCATCTCACTTAACACCGCCTATTCGAGAGGTGAACTGCAAATGTTTAAGCAAATGTACATAACAAAACAAATTTAAGGAGATAATGCAAGTGTATCAAGCCTTAAATTTAATTTTAAAAATAAAAGCTAACCAAAAGCACTACGACTGAGACTGAAGATAGGGAGTACTCTGCCGAAATCTCTGGCAATCAATGTGTCGCAGCTTACTCAATTACATAAATACTAGTCACGCAGCACTGTCATGCTTGACACTGGAAGAACCCATGTGACTTTTGGTATCTCTGCGCTGTGTCACCAACGAGGTCAATATCCTTTACACAAATCCTGAGCAAGGAAACAACATTTATCAGCAAAAACTTGGGCCGCACAATGAAGGGAATTTCACACTCCAAACACGTAAAACTTCCGCTTTATTTTTATCCCATTTATATTCTATATGTATGATCAAAGTGATCTTGATTTCGACAAGTTGTCGAACATGGAAAAACATTACAGGGCCGCTTTGTGTGTTAAACATAGAGTGACAGTTGTAGTAGTACATAGTACAATATGCTGATATTTATTGTACAATTATGTACGTACATGAATGTTTAAATTATGTAAAGACCTATTTACTTCAAACGCACGCTAAGACCACAATGTCCTTCTGACAGAGAAAAATGTCTGCAACCATCCCAGCAATGAGGATGGCGAGCTGTATTTTGGATTTCAATGTGAACCATTTTATTGGAACTTCTTTCCACCTTACCTCAAACGAAATTGGAATATAAGTCTTCTGCTCTAATAACGACAAGTCTTCGAACCATAAACGTGTAGCAGAGGAGCCGCAAATGGCAAAATATTTAGACAGTTTCGTTGAACAAACTTCAGAGCAACAAATAACAAAAAAGGCTGCATGTCCCTAGCATATCGCCATTTCCATATCACCGGCCTAAGACAATTAAAAATGAATAAGAAAACTAACGTTTAAGGTGTTTTTGGAGAATATAGGGCGATAGGACAGACGAAGTGTGCAACGGACGAAGTGTGCAACAAACGCATCGGAAAGAAACCATTCCTAAAAACCAAGAATAACCTTAACAGCATTTCTGCGGAATGTTGTGTGCAATAATCTTACATTATTTCTTTTAGTACCGTAGCTAGAAATAATCTAAATACTTGAATAAAACCATTTGAATTGCCAACACGGAAGGACATATAACTACATCAGCGCCAGAAAAGTTGAGACAGATAGAGTATGATAAGAAATCCGGGGTTTGTGAAGCGGTTAGGTAAAAAAAAATCTGCGACAGGGATAAATCATAAAAAATATCATTATTTTATCACCCAATCATAATATCACTAAAATTATTTAAATGTAAATGAATATCCGTACTGAACATTTGGATCTACTAAGACAAATGATATCAAAAGGCCGTTAATTTAAGCAATTACACCGCATAAACAGTATAAACAAAATTTTAATGCTGTACCATTTAAACCTAAGTACAAAAAAATTATTTGATAAGCAACGGCTGGTTACGGATGCAATTAAGGCATAAAGAATATTCTTTTAACGGCCCCATTTCTTCGTATTCATCTTCATTTTTTTATCTTTCGCATCTCTTCATCCCTTTGGCGTCGAAAAATGAATCTCTGAAATTTTCTGGTGAAAAGAAGGAGAAAAAACGTATAGGATATTTGGGCGGGAAAAAATCGAAAGAAACCTCTTGAGGATAAATAATAAAAACAATTAAACAAAAGCAAAGAGAAATCAAAAAAGAGTGATTTGTACTGGAAATACCTTAGGTTTCATGCCTATGAGGAAATCGAAGCATCTCTCTGCCTGTGATATTGATTTAATATAAATTATGATGCAGGAACTGAGGAAAGAGAAGAGGATAGATACTCTTAAATCTTCTCTCTTGCCTCAATGAAAATCACTAATCAATTCTGAACATTTAAGTGCCACTGGACGGAAAACACGGTTAATAAATGCATATTTATTTAACCATCAATCTTATTTGATTCATTTACACCGACATTGTACATTAAAATGGAAATTTAAAATAACTGAACGTCACATTTATGATTATGAAACTTAAAAGAATTTTTTCCACACTCATTTCATAAAAATATGTGATGGTTTGTTGGATGAACTGTTTTCAGCCCCGAAGCTGTAATATGAAAAAATATACGAATGTCGATCATATGCTTAATTCTTTTCAATAGCTGAATCAATTCCGTCAGATTATCTGTTAATGCTGAGCCCCAACATCGTTTAATGGCACAAATAAATTGCTCTAAAAGAAGGCAAATACAAGAAAATTCATGTTAGAATAAATATTAAACCCGCTAAGACTTATAGCAATAGTAGTTGATGCCTTCATACTTAAACATTAGTTTCCAGTGATTCTTTTTTATTTCATGCCCGGTAACACTTTCGGTCCACATGCCAATCCCCCAATGTGCAGTCATTGTCAAATTTAACGCAGCACTTTAGGCTGGCTTCCGAGGAAACTATGGCAACAATCGACGGACTGGGGTCCTTGAACTAGGGCTAGGGATGACGAGGTGAAGTTCGGGGTCTTTAGATTCACACGTGACTTATTTTGAGTTCAGTGTCAGCTTCTCTGTTTGCGTGAGAAATATTAGAATCACCCATGTAATGCCGCAATGCCAAGATACTTATTTAATTTTGTCCAATACTTGAAACGGAATAATACCTTGTCCCAACAGTAGAAAATTGGTAGAGGCCTTTCAAAAACCCGTGCGCTACTATTCAGTCTTTCTCAGAATTCAACCATATTAAACTTGCCGATAGAATGGCGCTTAGCAGCTATTAATCTCGTGTTTGTCCGCTCGATCGCCCAAGAGTCCGACAATGGCTCTATTAAATGGTCCCGAGTTGACTTTTGACTTCGTAGCATTTCTTTGAAGAAGATACCGATCCGTGTGTTTCCCATCGTTGTGTATTTTTTCCTTGGGCAAACACGAACCTTTTCGAGACGAAAAGGACCTTTATCACAATATTGGTTTATGCCGACGGGAGGCTATCTAGTCAGAGATGTTATTCCAAACTCTCTCTCCCTTCTGCAAACACATTTCCATTCAATGATTAAGCAAATCCCGATGTTCCCATCCCACCACGAGAACCCGACGAGGTCCTACACGCGGCAGACACGACCGCATGGCGGGTTGCATCCCATTCGAGTCGCCCTTATCCGGCGCATGAATACGGGAATTTTCACTTGCTTCCCGACAAAAGAGACTTTTATTGAGAGAGTTGGGTTTTACAGTGCTGATGCAACAATGCCACGCGACTGAGAAGAAGGGGAGTGATGAAGTTCAGAAAGCGCATTCCAACGAAACCAAGTCTTTGAGTAACCACACCAATCATTCCCATATAATAGAAATTGATGCTTAAGATAGCCAACAACAGTAGATGTCGCTTATGCGATGAAACCGGTCGTATTGAATAAAATCCATTGTAAAATTTACAAAGTTTGTTTTGATTCTGTCAATATGGAATTTTACAAAGTAACACCTGAGAATATCGAGTTCATGCTTAGTAATGATTTACATTTTCATTTTTGGTTCCTGACCGGTCTCGATGTTTTGTACCATTATCAAAGGTAGTACAAAAAATGTTTATCGAACGTACTATATTATTATCAAAGGTAGTGTACGAAGCAATAAATATCTATTGGTACTACCATATATAATGATGTAAAACAAAATAGTTTGAAAAATTACTAAGCATTCTGTATCCTCGGAGTGATATCCACTGTTATCACAATAATCTCCACCTTGCCCATCATCAGCAGTCATTATTCCGAAGATTAGTTTGCTGCAGCTCTCCACTCCACTCTCTCTTGCAGCCAACCACTTCACTCCTACATAATTCTTCACTTTGACGTCCTTCATTATTTTTATGATGCATTCCATTCTACATCTTCCTCTGTAATTCTTCCCATCTCTTCCTCTTTCCATTATTGTTTTCAATAAGGTATTGTGTCGAAAAAATCCAGCCAGCTGGAAGTGATTGAATTGATATAATAGAAAATTATTGGCTGGTGTGTCCATGCAGGGCCTCAGTGGTGGCTCAGGAGGGCTTCCTTTCAGATTGACCAATTTTCTTTCCACCACTAACCTCTTTTTGTGTGCAACCTCTTTCTGTGTCTTTTTCACCATAGAGTGGTCAACTTATTTATTTATTTATTTATTTATTTAATTAATCAAAAATGTCCACATACAGCAACTGTTGCCAATTTACAGTGGCCCAATAACAAACGTACAAAGAAAACAGATACAATAAAAACATAAAATAATAACGGATATCATAACAAAACAGGAAATATCGGAAAGAAACTGAATGAAGAAGTATTGTTAGCTATTTTCAGAAAGATGAGAGAGAGCAAAGTTTGTAAAGATGTTGGAGGATAGAAAAAAGGGATCAACGCTCTCAGGAAGGGAATTAAGAAGGGAGGGGAGGCGGAAAAAAGTGAGCGTTGAGCGAGCGATAATCTTGGAATTGGTAAATGGAATAGATCGTGGGTGCGCGTAGGCCTGGAGGGTACTCGGAAATTCATCGAAGAGAGGAGATCGGGACAGTCTGTGATGGAGTTAAGGATGTTGTAAACAAATTTCAGGTCACTTTTAAGGAGGAGACAAGGAAGATTGTGAATGGAGAGAGAAGACAGAATGGCGTTAGTGGACATATCTCGCATGTGGGGGAGTCTGTACTTCACTATACTTGTGAAGAAATGGGTAACAGATTTAAGGGCTGCGAGATTGGAAGGAGCAGACATCGTCCAAATAGGAGAGCAATATGTGATCACGGGAAGAACAATCGTTTTAAAATAGGATTTAAGAGCTTGGGGATCTTTAATTTCTGTGTAGCGGTATAGAAGGCCTAGGAGAGACATAACTTTGGATTTAATTGTATGAATATGATCTGAGAAATTAAGCTTGTTATCTATTAATACACCAAGATCCTTTACTGACGACAGATGGTTTAGGGGTATCGAATTTAGGGTGTAATTGAAGTTAAGTGGGATTTTTTTAAGGTGAATAGACATGGCATTGCACTTTCTTTCATTTAAGTTTAACTTACAGGTAGAGCACCAATGGAAGATTATATTTAGAGCATTCTGTAGTTCGTGACAGTCATTTGGGGCGTGGATGGTTTTAAATACTTTACAATCATCAGCGTATAGCAGCATACTTGTCAAACGTTGAATTCGACGATCAAGAAATCAGCCTGTTGGAGAAAGGTCTAAAGTACGTCCCTATAACCTCCCCATAGGCACGAAAGAAGTGGAAAATTTAATCGTAGATTGTGATGCAGCCTTTTTAAACAGTGAAAGAAGACTAAAAACTGTGTTCTAACAGAAAATGTCCAATTTGATCAAACGAAGTAATTTCAAAGAAAAAGCTTTCTCAAAAGAATTAAAATCAGTGAAGTTCGTTCAAAAACGCTTGAGTGAATAAAACCTGATACTTGAAAAAGCAGACAAAGGCAACGCTGTGGTAGTGATGGAGAAATCCGCCTATCTGGAAAAGTGCTTGGAATTCATAGAAAACAATTCAATAGTGAAACTTCCCAGTGACCCAACCTCCAAGTTTCAAACTATACTGAAAAAGACCCTTACTGCCGCCCCAAGTATTATCCAACCCAGTGAAACGTATACAGTGTCAGTTATGAATCCGCAAGCTCCAAGATTCTTCGGTCTCCCAATAATCCACAAAACAAATGTGCCTATCACACCCGTAGTCTCCAGTGTATCTGCTCCTACAAGAAAACTAGCCTCCCACCTCAATGCTCTCTTCAGGAAATTCACAGGTTTCAGTCCAAAATATGGTGTGAAGAATTCAACGGGATTGTGCCGTGTACTTAGCCAGAGAGAGCTCCCGTCGTCTAAGCACTCATTAGTGCCCTTCGACGTGAAAAACGTTTTCACCTAAATTCCCGTTTCCGAAGCTGTTGACGTTGCTGAGAAAGTACTAATAAATTCCGGGGCAGAACCTCCATTCCTCAGCAAGTTCGTGAAACTTCTAAAAGTGTGTGCTGACCAAAATTATTTTAATTTAACGACCAATTCTTCCAACAAAAAGACGGTTTAGCCATGGGTTCACCTCTATCACCACTCCTGGCAGATCTATATATGAACGATTTAGAGGAAAAGTTATTCAATGGTAGTTCGGTGAACACCACTTTCATAAATTTTTGGTGCAGATATGTTGACGATGTGTTCACCGTGTGGACACATCCCTGCCATCCCCTACCACACACCCCAGAGGTGACTTACAGGGTATTTTGTAGATGTAGATGTACAGGTAAAGATAGACAACTGGACATATTTTTAAGTAAATTGAACTCCCAATGCAAAAACATTCAACTCACATGTAAAAAGAGAGAAGCAACAGTTTAAACTTCCTGGACATCACGATTTCAACCACGAGCTAAGGATACGAGTTTTCCATCCATCGTAAAGAAACCACTACAGACCATGTCATCCCTTCCGACTCTCGCCACCACCCCACTCAAAAGATGTCCGCATTCCATTTTATGTTAAACAGATTGCTTAACATTCTACTCTCTCCGTGTAACTTTGACAAGGAACTCAACACAGTGAAAACCATCGCAGTGAACAATTGATATAATGAAGCTGTGATTCATAAAATGCTTGATAAAAAACGCTCCATTAGAGCTCAAAAACTGTTATACGGGTCATTTTGCAAAGAAGAAAAGAAACGTTGGTGTAAACTTCTGTATCACGGGAATTTAAGCCAAAGTGTAGCTAACCTCTTTCCCAAGGAAAAATTCAACATTTCCAACTACAACAAGAGCAACCTAAGGACATTATTAAGTAAAACCAAAGACAAAATAGACACTAAGGAAAAGGTGGAATCTATAGACTGAGGTGCAGTGAATGCAAGGCAGTGTATGTGAAGCAGACAGGGAGATCAATCAGAGTGAGAACGGAGGAGCATAAGAGACATTGACGGAGTGGCCAGATCGAAAGATCACATTTCGCAAAACACCTGTGGGAATGTGACCACAAAAGTGACTTCGTGCCCGAGATTCTTCATCTGGAAAGAAAAGGACGCAGGATGGACTCACTGGAGCAGATGGAGATAAGAAAACTCCTGAAAGAAGAGCACCTCTTAAACGAGAATATTTTTTAAAATTATTCCCCCTCAAAGATATCACACTTTCCTTAACCTAAACCCTTAAGCAACCCCTCCCATTTTAGTCATACCTTCAAAACACTTCCTTAATTGCTACCTCTCCATATCCCCAACCCTTCCCACCCCCTTCTCCCCCCCCCCCACATGCAGTGAGGCACACTGCTTACCCAAAGTCCATCTATGCAGCCACTCCCCCCCTATCCCTTCCCCCAACCTCCCTCCCCCCGCCAACCTCCAAAACATACACTCCACCCCCCCCCCTCCCACTGCCTTTCCTTTCCCCCCTCCTGTCACTGCCTACCTTCCCTTCTCTCCCCCACCATACCCTCCCAGTTCATGTATATATATTCTGTGCTTGACTTAAAAATTTACCTGAGGATGTCGCTTATGCGATGAAACCGGTCGTATTGAATAAAATCCATTGCAAAATTTACAAAGTTTGTTTTGATTCTGTCATTACTAAGCATTCCTAATCCTCGTTTTTAGCAACTTCCACAAAGTAAAGTCACCTACAATTAATTCTGAGGATATCACTCCGTCGAAAATTAGATGTTAGAAAATTATCCACCCTCCGATAACCATAGCTGTAAAATCAAAGCAGAATTCTGATGCATACTTAGTGGAGATGGACACCTGAATGCAAGATTCCTCTGATTCCCGAGGTTTTTTTTCTTCGATTTTCTCTTGTTCACATCAGGCCTCAGTATTCCAAGACTGATTTTTTATCTTTTGCCCACTCATGATCAATCTATTTTCACCCAACTGCCATCGGTATTAACTTCCGGGAGAGCCATGAATCTTAATTAATGAATCAAGTACGTTTTAACTGCACATGGTGGTGATTAATTGAACCCGAACTAAAAAATGCTTTGTTCCGTTCTATGGAATTCTTCGATAATGAGTAAATTTCTCCGGGCAAAATTTTCAGCTATTTATAAAATATTTCCAGAGCTTTTAAACTCCAATATATACCCCTCTGTTTCAGGCAATGTCGCCAATCTGCAGTGGACAGATTTCTGCTGTGCTGACTACAAGTTGATCTTGAACTTGAGATCCGCCGTTCACAAAGTGAAATAAGTTTGAAAAATTAATGCGCATTTAATTAAAGGGTATTAGAAAAAGGAGTAATTACGTTTACACACAAAGAATTTGGGAAATAACATGAAGATTAAACCACGATTGGTTAGGCAGGTTCACTTTAAGCAGGTATTCCAACGTAAGTTCATTAGTCGATATGAGCACGAGCTTAATATATACTCATATAATCCTGTAATTGCGAGGATCTGATTGCTGTGGGGGCTGGAGTTATGGTTTTACTTCCACAAGACCTGGGTCGGAACCCCAGCAATAGTGGAGATATTTTTTTCAGAAGACTCGATTCCAGATTGTCTGCCACGTGGGGGATTCTTTCATTGCGTTTTGGAAGGGCTTCCGGTTTCAGCTGCGTCTTGATTTCTTTACTTCGAGCTTTTGCCGCCATTACCGTCCGCATCATAAGGAACAATGGTCAAAACTACGATGGCTGTGATATGTTTTAAGCTCTCCGCCATGTTCTTAACAAGTACAATCCCAACCAGTCCACAAGTGTGGAGAACAGTGAGATTAAATGTTTTTTAAGGATAAGATTGCTCGAAAGAGATGTCCAACGTGAGCGTCATGTCTAATTATGACGTTTTATAGCCCAATCTAAAAATGTATGGACTTCAACTCAAGTTCAAAGAAGTTAAAATGAACACTCTTAGTGTTTGAATATGTACTTTGGTATGAACTGATGAAATGGTTTTTCAATATGTCCTCCATCTTTCCCTCAAGTGAAAAATTTACAAATAGTAAAATTATGCGCATTCTTTAAAAATTGTATGGGTTGCAGATGTTTTAGTATTTTCTTTAACTCAGAATTGTCTCCTCCTCTTGCCCAAAGATCATTGCATGCCGTTAGGTCTGAATGGACAATTTATTCAATATTCCATTTTTACAACTTCCAAACAAACAATTCGTCAAAAAACACTTGAGCGATGATTACTAGTTTGGCGCCAAAGAAACAGGTGGATTCGCACAACGATTATTACACAAAATAGAATACGGAGCAACCAAATTCCAAGCCCTTCCAAAAGTTTGCTCAAGCAGCTGTATAAATTTACGTCCCAAATTAACTTTCAGTGCGGTACTTTGTCCTTAGAATGAGACTTACTGAGGGCGCCTTTTGTTATGAGTAGGCTAAAGACGCCGGGTTTCTCTCCAACCTTCCTACTCGCGTCATAGGTGTTCTACCACATAAATGGTAGGTCCATCGTGGGTAGTTTTCTATACTGCATTCTTAATAAATCCATCTATTTTCCATTATTTTAAATTTAAAACTCCTTTTAAACTCTTCGCATCTTTTACCTATCTTTATACCGTCCAAGATGTTCGTCCAAACCTTCCGTTACCATTCAATACCTCACCCAACTTTACATCCTCTTAATTTCTCCCATCAGTTTCTTATCCTTTCCTATACATCAAACACTTCCTATCTTTTCCCTTTTCCCAATCTTACTCTTCCCATCCTCCTTCACACCCACGTTTCAAAACCCTCCAGTCTACGCTCATTTTCCTTCCGTAGCGATTAAGTTCCTCAAATCATAAAAAGGTACGCTACATATTAGCCTTCACCCATCTAGCTCTGTATACTACCCAGCAAGCGATCACAGGAGTGTGGCAGAGGTGTAGAGGAGAAGGAATAGGGAAAAGGACTGGAAAAAGAACGAAAGTGCAATATATGTGAACAGAGTGTCTGAAGGTCATGCTCTATTTTCGTTGTGGTCACTGGTGGTGGTTCCTGGGTAAAAGGAATTTGTGCACATTTCTCCGTTTCTATTAACTGTAGCGATGCTCCTGTGAATTTATCATTGAAAAAATTACTGCAACTTTAGTGATTCAATACTCCGCCTCCTGTGCTGTGAGCCCGAGCTCATTTCCATACACAAGAGCACGCGTTTAATTCGTTGATGTTGACGAATTTAAATAACCTTATAACTTTTTTCCCCTGAGAGGATACATCTACCCTACGAGCCGTCGCAGGGGCATGAGGCAGGAGGTACTAGGATACCATCCATAGCATAGAGAGGGAATGTGAAAAAGGAATTGGAGGAGACAAAGAATAAGCGAGAATCGTACGTTGATGGAGAGTCTTATTGTCTCACTCTGTTTTGCTGTAGTCACTATTGGTGCGTGGGAGTAAGAAATATTTGTATACATCAGACCGGCAGTGTATCTCCCCAATTTTTTCTCCCATCAGGTCCAGGCACATAGTTTGAAGTTAAAATAATATACTCTGTGTCACCATGAGACTCGCATAACTTGAAATTTTCAAGTAATCTTAGCCATGCTGGTGACCTCCGCGTCCTTAAGCAGCTCCCAACCCAGTCCCTCCATCAGCTGTTACACTCTTCTGTTCGCTCGGAGTGGTTTTTAACGAAGCGTGCGGCTTTCCTCTTTTTTTTTATTTCAATGATTTCGTTTTGATTGGCGGCATACGGCAAGGGGGTAATGGTGGTTGATGAGAGGCTCGCGGGTTGGAGGGGCGGGGAGGGGAAGGTGAACGAGGAGTGGATAATGAAGTGGAAGAGGGGAGGGAGAGGTGGGCGGGGGAGTGAGGCGAGACAGACCCGAGATGGGACATCATCGTTGGGAGAGTAATAGGAGAGAGGACGACAATGGATAAGAGGGCCTATTCAGGGGGGCTCTAAATTTCCGAGTCCCGACAGTGAAGAAATATTGACGTCACAACCACGAAAAATCCTAATTTTCATCATTAAAAACGCGGGATTTTGTCGAGGCTCTGACGTCACATCCTCGATATTGTTTTGGGAGTCACCTACTAGGGAGTGGTGTGAGTTTTCGCGAGGGCGCGGTTCAGCAGATATTGCATTGCCATAAATTGTTTAACAACAGACAAACGTATCAAGTTAACAGTGTATAATTTCATACGAGTACTTGCAAAGGCTTCATCACTTAAAAGTATATGCAGGAAATTTTTCCAACTTTCTTGGTTTTTTTATAATGAAACACCAAGCACGCTGCATTCTATTAGAAGCTAGAAAAATCGTCAGTCCTCTCGTTCTTAATATACTTACGCTAAACAAAATCTCAGCATTTAACAAACTCGTTTACAGTTAATCAACGCATAAATTTACTTTAATAGCTTTACTGATTTTTGAGATTTTACGCTTGCAACTCGAGTGACTAATTCTTGAAAAGTTCTGTGAATAGTAGTACCCATACCAGCAAATTACGTCTAAGAGAGAGAAACTAGCACACACAATACCTTCAAATATCATAGGATCCGTTAGGATTTTTGAAATGTGCACAATGTAGAAATGTACAGAGTAATAGACTAGGAGAAAATCATATGGATCACTATCAGGAAGACAAGGTTTAAGCGGATAGGTCACACTTTGAGACACATAAGAGAAGAGATACATAAATGCAATGAACATAAGAGAAGATAAAATTGCAATAAAAGCCCAACGAGGAAGACAGAGGGGAAAATTCGTAGGCCCACTAATAAGGGATATGAAAGAGAAGAGCTACAAGGACATAAGAGAGTTTGCAGGGAGAAAGGTAGAATGAAGGACAGCAGTCAACCAATCTTAGGATTGAATTACTAATGATGATGATGCACAACAATAATATCAGTAAATACTCAGATTCATATTTTTATTACATCCGAGGTAATATAAAAAGAAAATATCATGAAGTTGTTGTGTCCGCCTAATATATGGACGCATGCCCGGAAAAGATGCCTGAGTGATCAGGGTATTGATGGAGCAACGAAATTCATATCAATCGATTTGCCATTTTATCCACTAAACGACGGCAGGTTACGTTTTCCTCGAACTCAAAAGCTAGACCTGAAATTGCGAAAATGGTGGTTGGAATGCGAAGGATTTAATGTACGTACCCAAAGGCTACTACAGATGGGAATATCGCTGGTTGCATACTCCCAAAGGATATGGAGAGAATTCGTTCGTCGATTGGCATTAGCGATTTCAACTGAGGTGAAACTAAAATAACCGATTCTCGGAAGGTTTTATGGCAGGAAAACCTACAATTTAACTGAACCGGTAAGAAAACTAAGCGTTAAAATCCAACCTGGAGTGGAATCAAAATTTTAAAAAACGTTTTGGACTAAAATTTAGGTAGAGACAAAATTAGTGTCATACTTCGTGTTCTCACATCACGCTTCGGCCTCCGTCGTTTTAGGGCCTCGACCGCTGGAGACAATTCAGGGCCATCTGTCGAAAATACGGGCCGTCGGGAAGATATCAGCGACGTTTTTTGAAAATCAGATACTGTAATCATCCGCGGGTTATACTTACGTTACGACGGCAACTACTATTTCGGCCCATTTAAGTATGTTTTCCATTACACGAAACTTCGGGCCTTTTTGATGCAGAACTGGCACTCTTGTGTGATTTTTCTTTAATTTCGCTTCACTTCGCAGAAAGAGTTCCGCTCCTGAAGCGAAACAAAATCGTTCGTCAACAAATTGTTTCGCACCGAAGCGAAAATCTTTCACCAGAGAATACAATTTTGCCCCAAGTAGAAGTGAAACCATTTACATATTTAGTTAAATTTCAGTTAACATTTCTGCCTCATCTACCTTAACTAAGCTATCTCATTAGATGTGAAATCCCTAAGAAAGCAAAAGAAAATTCACACAAATTTGTTGTCAGCAGGGAGCAGGCAGGTGTGTGGTAACCACAGCAACCTTAAAGCGGACAAGGGAAACTTTAAATTCAAAGAACTGCGGAACTGGCCGCGCAGTAACTTTAACGGAGTCACCCGCTGATGAACACACAACTGTGGTAAACTTAAAATTCTTGAAATGGTGACGTTGATCCTAGAAAGGGGATAATATATATATTCTGACTAATACACAGACTAAGTTCTAGGTTCAACCCCGAGTGATGTCTCAGGCAGCTCCATTACCTTATTCCATTCTAATACTTTAACCCCTATTTATGTTTATTTTTTATTCTAGGTGCTCCAGGTGATTCAACAGTGTTGAGCTATGCAGTGCGTTCTAGCAGATACACTCAAAACAGTTGACCCCTGAGCCCGAAGCCCATATCTGATTATCAGATTATTTAGCGTCGAAAAGCTTAAGACCTTGGTAAGGCAAAAGCTCCAGCCACCACACTAACCCGATCTTCAGATACCTTCGACTCTTCTTCTTATCATCAAGTTAATTGTACGCGAAAACATGTAGGTAACTCATTACCCGTTAATTTTTAACCTTCTATCTTCATTTTTCCGCCGAAGTTACGGGTCATGAAATAAGGGAAATGTGTATTTTTCATTTTTTTCTTACTGAATAACTAGCTTCAACGCTTGAAACGTAGCTGATTATGATGCAGAAGCGTTGAAATTAGTGTACCGTGAAAATAAAAATTTGTGGAAAAACACATTATTCTCTTATTCCCTGTTTAAGGATTTCTACCTGCTTGAGACTGAAAACATCGAACTCATAACATTGCCGATTGTTACCCTCGTTACGTCAAGAACGCTAGACGGACGACATACTACACTTGAAGTGCTCCCCAAATAGCACCCAAGTAGGGATCGGTATTCAAGAGCAAAATATCCGCCTCTGCCGAGATTCGAACCCAGATCCACGGGATGGAAAGCCGCCACTACAGCTCCAGCCACCGCACGGTCCCCTCTACGGTCGGTAAACAAACATGGGCGCCTATGGTCATCGCTCTGTCCTGCCGATGGACGGACGGCTATTAGTGCGCCGCCAGTCCCCACTTCCCCGCGGCGCGGCGGTAGGGCAGCCACAACAGATGCATCAATTCTTTTCGATGGGTGGTGGGGGGGAGTTTGCGAGGGGAAGGTGGGACGGGAGGTTTGGGAAGTAGGGCACGGGGTAGCGAGAGGTGGGGGAGAGGTCGACCACAGGAGAGAGGGAGGAGGAGAAGGCCATCCTTCACACACATACTGCGGAGGGATGAGGTACAGGACACGGGAGTACGGGAGGAGGCTGGGATTGGGGGGAGGTAGGGATAAATCCTAGAGGGACGATGGGTATGGGGCTGGAGGAGAGTAGGATGGTCCGATGGGTGGATTGAGTAATTGGGTGACCCCCCACTACTCCCCTGTTCTGTGTGTGTGCCTGTGTAGTGGGTGGCGGGGGTCGTCGCAGGAAAGGTTAGGCCGAGGCCGGGCCGCGAAACGGGACGGGGAATGGTTGGTTGGGAGAGGGGGAGTGAAGGAGAGATACGGGAGAAGAGGAGTGAGAGTGGAGGTGGGAGCGAACCATCCTAGAAGATAGGGCGGGGAGGATGGGAACGCCGCGGTAAGAGAGGGATGACTTGGGGGGGTGGGGGAGGCAGGGAAGGGAGAAGACGAGAGATGCGTAAAGATGCGCTCTTGCGAGGGGGCAAGGAGTCTACTGAGACATGTGCTGAAGACACAGAGGAAGAGAGGACCCCAAGTGTTGTGTTTGATCGTTCTTCCTTCCCGACATAGCGAACGGAGACGATGATGCCGACGAGGAGAGTTTAGCCAGAGACCGGACCCCGCGGCGCACCACACAACACACACGGCTAAAGGGGAAGATCGCTCAGCACCGAAAGGCAACTCCTCGCAGCGGAACGGCCAAAGACGACAAGCGGCACTTCTCTCGGAAGGAAGGTGGTGAAGCGCGGCGAGGCGCGGGAGGATAAACCCGCGGGACGGTGCGACAGGGCAGCCCGCTGAAACGGCACCACTTGAGCCCCCGCGTCCAGTTTATGTAAGCTCGATTGCCAGTGGGCCGGAGTTGTCTTCGCTGGTTGGAAGGTAATGATGGGAGGACACCCCCTTGTGCGGTTTGGGACGGTCGAAAGCGGAGAGTGATGCGTAGTTCAGGTGGGAACAACTTTGCCAGGCGACAATCGACAGAACAGCTGATCGATATTCGTAGCAAAGCTCTTAGCACTGTCCACTAGTATTATTGATGATCAGGGCAAAGTGTTACGACGTTTTTGCGTCATCTTCTGGTACAATTCTCAACCTGAAGATGATGCTGAAGCATCGAAACACTTTGTGCTCCTAACGAAGAGTTATCAGTGGACAGTACAATGTGTTTCATATTAAACCCGCGTAGTTCAAGTGGTTAAAGCTTGGTCAGAAGATACATGATGGATAAGCATATCGATGATCTGAAACAAAACACTTCGCAATGTTCACTGGTATCTTGTTCATCAGCAGCACGCCGCATGACAGCGCTTCAGCGGCATCATCAGGTACAGTACGATCCTCAATCTGAAGGCGACTCTGATGCGCTGAAACCAGTTGCATGTATAATAAAGAGATAGCAGTGGACACTGCAATGTATTTCATGGCAAATCATTGTAGTTCGGGTGGTTTTGGATTCGTAGGACGCACACAACTGAGGACGACGTCCATCTCAAGGTCCGGGGTTAGAATCCCGGCAGCTTGGCAGACATATTTCAGTGGAATCCAAGCCCCAACTTAGGTGCCGTGTGAAGAGCACTTCAAGTGCATCACTCCGTTCCATTCAATGGGACGTAAAACTGAGGAATCTAATCGTCGCCTTTCGTCAAGCGTTAGCTAACACCGACACCGAGTTTCTCTCCACTCCTTCACTCTCCAAGTAATTCTACCCACGCCGACCCACATATATCTACTCAACTACCCAATCCGCAAATGGACTTACGGTTGTCGGTCGCCTCCCAATGCCAATAATAATCGAGGACGACGCGGTAGCCAAGCGGGTATAAAGTTCGTCTACTGGCCAGGAACTCCTAGTCTTAATACGGGTAAGGCCCACCAGATCAGTCCATCAACACCCAAGCTGTGTGATTTTGTGGTTTATAGATACATCTAAGAAACCAATCGCGCATCAGAGAAAATAACCTGTCTTATTACCCACAAATGTGCACTTAAAACGCCGCTGGGGACCCGAAGACCGTGACTGGTAAAGGAGACAACCTCGTAGTTCGCCGCACCAGTTTTACAATTGGGTGATTTCATGCAAATTCAATCAAATTACCACAGTCTTACCATACTCGTTCTTCCTCAACTATCCTCTATTCCTACAATTTTCGGCTAACGAAAGAGTACGAAGCAAATTATCATTTTTTCAAGACATTATTTAATATTCATAAATATTGCATGAATGTGTCATACGACGATAGAGAGCTTTCAATATCTGGTTGGGGCCAAAAGACGCGGCGCAATTTCATACTTTTACACCAATGAACATCGGTCCAATGGTCGAATTTCGAACATGATGACATTTGCATGATCTGGAGACTACATGCAAATTATTTTTAAAGTTTCTGACTATGAAAGCAACTTCCTAAGTTCAACTTAATAATGACTTGATTGAATAGTTAGGTCCTGATACAAAATTTCGATATACAGATTGCTTTCCCCTCTATAATCATGGTGATATTCAATGAAATACAGGTCGAAGTTTCAACTATATCATTAAGGCTATGCATATTGAGTAGTCTCGCCGGCAGCTAAACCGTAGATACGTCGTAAGAACATAGAACATATGAAGATGCTTTTTGGGACACCCCCCGATTAAGCCAGGCTTTGCCTGGCCTGGAAACCAGGATCACGATCACTTACCTTACTGGGAGTAAACGGTACCGCTATCAATAGCGCCAAGAAACTACTAACTACTACTTTAAGGGGAGGATACGTATCTCCAACAACGCCCATCGTGTCGGTCCTAATTCCAAGGACAACAGTTTCGGCGGCGTTTAAATCGGCCTTTTCAAGGCAGATGTGACCGACTTCTGTTAGACGCCAACTATACTTAAACAATATCACACCGTGAAAGCCTTTCAAGACTACTTTGTAGTATCATACATAACGCGAACTTCCATTGCAGAGCACATTTCGACGGCACAGTTCTTAGTTTTTACTTATCATTACTCTGTGCTAATAGTCTATCCGAAGGGTTTTGGTTTCGTATTTCGCTTCGGACATGAATTTAATGTCAGTCCTAGAATGACAGTCATAGGGTCAACGAAGCGATATAACGCAGTCAGTAGGAGCATCCATAACCTAAATCCGCAGCTAATACTGCTTGAAGTACCAGGCGATACTAAAAGAATTGTGAATTTATTTTCTCCATCTCTGGCGTAGAAAATTACAACAACACGATTCCGCGAGACATGAAGAGAAGAGAGATACCAGGATTTTTTTCTGATCTTATGATAAAGATCACGAGATAAGTAAAACCTTCACCCGCGAAAATACAGCTGGGGTGAGAAATGGGGACCTCGACCTAAGTATTATTAATAGATATGAGGCAGGGGTCCCTCCAGTGGGCCTCCACTATTTTAAGCTCAACCGACATTTAGGGTTACAGATAAGTGGTTCGGTTGATTACTTTTAAGGGTGATCTACCGGTTAAAGTAGATTTAAATAGGAGAGAGTTAAAGTTCCATAAACTTTGAAAGGTGCAAGCCCGATTTATTTCATGATCTCAGCATACGTCCCACCTCCCTTCAACCCATCCATCTCTTTCTTCCCCTTTCCCGCTTGCCCTCCCTCTCTTTTACGGCCTTCAACATCCCTTCAACTCTCATCACCTGCTCTTAACCACCTCCACCTAATCTCCTCCAGAAGTTTCCTATCCTCACCCAATATAACAAACGTCTCGTTCTCGTCTTATCGTCGTTCGTCTAATTTTCCGTCCACCGCATTTTCTATATTCTCCTCCACACCCACATCTAAGAAGGCCCGCAGCCTATTCTCTATATCTTTCCCCACAGTCCAGGTTTCGGTTTATCGCATATTGTAAAATTTCAATCGAAGTAGGTACCTTATCAAGATACACTGATGAGTAGATCTATTCCAGAACTCAACCTACCAATGCCAATTTAGGTGTGACACAACCATCACTCCGCCACAGTGATTGTCCCGTTCGACTACGAGAGCTCCGTAACACATTTGATAAAATAATCTGGGTGAAATAAACACATTACACTGAGGAAGTTTTCGAGACAAAAACATAAATTTTTCTGACATGTATGACACCAGTGAAAATTAAAATGAATTGAGGAAGTTTTTTTATGTCTAAAAATTTTATCACACCCCGAAAGGGATTTTTCTCAATGCGCGGCCAAACGTTCGTTTCCGTTGAATGTTTTGTTCTATTGAATCCTAAGAGTGCAAGATGTGCAATGCTTGTAACCAAATAACACAAACGGTACGTTCCGACACCAAGACAAATTTAAGTAAGCAACTTTAGGGAATAATACTGGAATATTGGAAGGCTCTGGAATGTGCAGTTAGTACTCTGCATAACACAATGTTTTTTTCTTGGTGCTCTCTTTCTTTCACCACTTTTTCCACGCTCATCTGGAAGCCGTATCAACAAGCCATAACTGGCCCCCGATATACCTTAATTTTCGTTCGAAGGATTTTTTCTTCGATTTATCACGAGGCCCGACAATCAAGCAAACTCCCCTCTCGAAATGGAGCATATTTTTTCGTCAAATTCCCCAAAAACAAAGGATCGAGCCGGAATGCTCAGGAGCATTGTTATAACTGCCACATATATGCCTTCATTTTATGCCCAATATGCAAAAATATTTCCTCCGAAAAAAAAAGTCCCCGTAATCCACGTAAATAAAACGAAACGAGAGACGTGAATTTCGTAGCATTTGAATTAAACATTCACACACATGTTCTCACTTGATTAATTAACAGACCCTTATCAGTTCACTTCAGCAAAAAAATCCACGTTTTTATGTGTCAAGGCCAAAGCTGAAACTCAAAAATCACAGTCAGGTTACCCGCAGATCGTAATTAATGGCTCATGATTCTCAAAACAGATGAAAACGCTGAATTAGATTCTCTGGTATTGCAGAGCACCGCAATAGCTGCTCCACCGAAACTTTTCGGTGGCATCAGTTTTTACTTTTCTCAAAAGCCAATTCCATCGATGATAAGCAACCGAATGGTAAGCTGAAATTAGCCTTCTATTTATGAATGCTGGGCTCACAAATCCCTCAGATACTCCAATAAACGTGTCACAGGAAACAATGAACCGGTTGAAAGGGCAAATAAGACGGCTATGCTCGTGATTTATAAGCAAAGGGGGTCGCGTGAGAAAAGGCTGCGTAGCGCGAATGAGGTGAAATCAAAACAAGCAAATCAGCAGGGTCCAAAGACATACTGCATTTCGCCACTCCAGCGCATCGTAGACGAACCTTAATTTTTCGTTTCCCAACCCAAAGAGCGTCACAGGTCCACCATTGGATTAATAGAGTCAAAGGTCAAATGCTTCATTCAAAAAGAGAGTGAAGTTGTACGTCAGAATTATCAATGAATGATATGATGTTTTCCTGGTGTATCACTTGAAAGGAGCTTTCTCGGGTGTCCCACCGGGTCCCATCTCTGTCACATTTCAAGAACGACTCGCTCTTCTTCCTCAGGGCTTCTGAATGACAGGGCCGACTAAAACGCTTCAGCAGCCAGCCCTGAAGACGAAGAGCGAGTCATTTTTCGAAACGTAGACAGGGATGGAGCCCCAGATCCGGTGTCACCCGAGAAAACTTGCTTCAGAAATACTAATATTTACGCTGCTAAAAATCGGAAGGGCGAGGTGGTGAAAATATTATCAACACAACAACGCAAATAAACGGAAATGTATTCTCGCTTTAAATGACGATCAGTTTGGTGTGGTGGCTAGAGTAACTCCGATTCCCATCCCGAGGGCCGGGGTTTGAATCCCAGCAGAGGCGGAGATTATTCGATGAAATCCCGACCCCCGCATGGGTGCTATGTTGAGATCACTTCAAATACAGTACCTAGTACGTCCGTCGGATGGGACGTTTAGCTGTGGACACCTTGATGCTTTACGTCAATAGTAGGCTAAGGAATGTAAAGCTGGGTCACAAATACTAATATTTCCGCATGGCTAAAATTCGAGAAGTGAGATTGGAAAAATTGCAACAAAAATAAGTATTTGTTCTGTTGCAATACATAGGGTCATTGCCACAGTCCTCACAGCGTCCGTGAAAATGTGTATCGATCGATCATCACCCAGATAAGACCAGGTACAAAAACTGCAATTAAAGTTCACCACTTACAGCATACGCAAAAGCCACTGTCTCAACAGTGTATAATTTCAAATCAAATTCAAACACCAAATCAAATTAAGGAGTTGTATTACATGTTAACGAACACTGAAGTATGCATTACAGTGAATAAAGAAGAAAAAAATAAGTATTCAAGTGCAAATTGTGTTTTACTTTCAACATTAACTCTGAGTGTAAAACAAACAATCAATTTATCCAAAAATAAACAAGCTATTTATTGACTTTAATCCGCTTTAACTACAAACATTCATTTCCTACCAGAATTCCACTATTTAAAAAGGCATAGGTATTCTAAGAAGCTCTATTCGGGAAGTCCATCGGGTGAGAGACTCCATAGTGCCAACGTTTCAATGGCCGAGTCGTCCATCGTCTTCAGGGCTTCGTCTACTAACTTCCTCTCAGCTCATCTTTCTTTCTGTCCCACTTAGCAACAAAATCATCCAAACTCATGTCTGAAATGCTTCAAATGTATTCTCATCCTCCTCTCTCAATTTCCAGGTTTCAAAATTATATACTAACACAACAGTCTACAGCAAAATCACTGCAAATTATTTATTTGCATCTTTACTGAGAACGTTGGCCATCAGTTCCTTCCTCTTTGTATAGTCTCTCCCACCACTGCAATACTCCTCCAGTACTCCTTTGAAACAATTAAACCCATTTTCATACAAACTATGGCCTACGTTGAAGACATACTCAACCTCTTGTTACTTATCTCACTCACTTAGTTATTTATTCTTCCATGAAACAACTATATTTTTAGAGCATTTGATTGTAGTGAAAATGAATTAAATGAATGCACCATGTAATGACAAACCCTATATCCACAATTGTACTCGTATGATCAATTGGAGAGTAAAAATTATAATTATTACTATCTTATCATAGGTTCAGGAACTCAACCAGAAATGGCTATGGGAAAGCCGAGAGCAGATAAGCCAATGGCAAACAAGGGATGGAGTAAAGTGGCAGCCAATGGCGAATCAAAGCCGAAAGAGAAGAAATCAAGGGAAAGAGAGCCCAAGGAAAAGGACACACAGTGTGGACTTGGCCCAATAAGAGGAGCATTTCTCCAAAAATTCGCCAATAAAAAAGTTTATGTCTTCCTGTATGGAATCATTGGCAGCATATTTTCGGCTACATATGCATACTCGAATGGCACCATAACAACAGTGGAGAAAAGGTTTAAGATACCAAGTCGCATGACAGGTAAGTCACATAAGAAAAGGAAAAATTCATTGAACATGGGTAGAAGTATAGTGGCAATGTGTCAGTCCTAAAAAATAAGCATATTTAGGTCTCATTGTATGAGAACTAAATCATTATTTCTGGAGAAAAATTGCTGAGATCCAAAACAGTTTAAAAGAAATACAATTTTTTGCAATTTTTGTCTTTTTTCACCTCAACTTTTTCTCAAGTCTCAGATTTTAGTTGATATATTCAGCTGAAAAGAAGACTTCAACTTATACTCTAATCAACTTTCCTTGAACGTAAACGTTATACTCTGTACTGTTTTTCCTATGAAATAATTATCTGTATTTTTAATGCCAAACAGCAAATAAATCCCCAAATTGAACTTAAAAATAAGTGATTTCAAGCTATTTTCCTTTAACGCATAGTCAAAATTAAAGGTATCAACAACTGAACCAGCCATGCAAAACTTTTCCTAATATACCAAAAAGCTTCATCAAAGGCAATCAATTTTGCATTCTGATACCCACAGGTTTTGTGGATTACTTTCTAGAAATAAACTAAGAAAATTTTCTGCAAGGCAACATACAATTTTAGCATGACCATACATTTATGTTCAAAGCCAACTACCACACACATTTGGCACTCATATTTAAATAAAATTGTGAAAAATTATGCCTTTTAATTTAATTTTGAAGTTAATTAAAATTAACACACTGATACCTATATGTATAAAAATGCCCACTGACAGATCAGACAGTGAAAGTTTTAATTCAGGCACTCAAGGCTAATATTGGCAAGTAAAATGTTTCAAAATTCACTCTATTCCAAAGTCTGTTGACAGTCATTTATAGATTACCTTGGGATGATGGTTATTGACGCTTGCCTAATCTCTTTCTTCCAGGAATAATCAGCGTGGGCAACGACATTAGCCAGCTGCTAACATGCCTCTTCCTCACCTACTATGCTGGCAAAGGTCACAGGCCACGTTGGATAGCCTTTGGAATCTTTGCGGTTGTGGTATATTGCCTCCTTACTGCCCTTCCACACTTTATCTATGGCCCTGGCGATGATGCACTCTCCCTAACAATTGAACATGGACACAATAAAGACTCCAATAACACCTCTGGTAAGGGTTTGACAAGTGGTTTATTATGAACCCATTCACCATTTTAATCAGCAATTATCTTTCTGAAGCTAGGTTTACTGCAGCTCCTCTCTCCTTAAATAAATTACATCTTTTAGGCCCAGTTTTATGATCTCTGGCTAAATATTTTCTCAGTCTGAAAGTCTAGGCCGATATGTTCTCCTATTGATATTGCTCACGTCAAATAACAGTCAGTCTGATGTAATACACAAAACGCAAATATTCGGATAATGTAAAGTAAATGAAAAGGCTATGTCATCTTGCAGTTAACTTTAACTAGACATTTAAAAAATGGACCTTAAAGTGCTGTCCACCAACTTCACAGCAATTTAAATGCCACAAGCGGGCCAACTTCAGGGGGATCTCTCACAGGGAATTGAGAGGGATCTCTAATCTCAACTGAATAAGTTTTAGTAATAGTTCATTAACCATAGGCAAAAAGCATTTGCACAGAGGTATCAAGGAAAAAATATGACATTTTGCAAGAAAAACTCTCATACAGACAGTTACCGACTTATGTAAGTTTGACTCATGTAAATCCAGACTGACGCAGAGCATACTTATGGGCCGATTGTTTACAGACAGCACTCACCTTATTCTCAAAGGCACAGAACAAGTGATGCTCTATTTACGTAGCTTTTCTCAGACAGAGCTGATTTGCGAATCCAAGTATGAAATCAGGGGGCTTATTACAGAACTTATAATGATGACTTAATGAGGCAGAAGTTGAAATTGCTTCTACTATGAGTACCCATAACTAGTAGAGTGATTACAGAACTCATGAATGTGGTGATAAGAATTTCAAAGTAGAAATAATTACAACCAAAAATAATGCCAGCGAGAGAGATGGTCTTATTACGATAACATCCAATAACAGCAAACATGGTGCAATAGCACAGGGGTTTAATTCTATATTAAGAGGAGACTTGGTGAAGAAGAATATGGCAAGAAATAAGCATTCACCCTTTGGTAAGATGTTTACCCATAGGAAAGATGCTCACCCTTAGACTACTCGGATGGTGCTGTCCGACTTACATAAAATTTGAGTTACATAGTGTATGTAAGTCGGGGACTGTCTCTACAGGGAAAAGGTCAAAAAACGAAATCAATATTACAATAAACCAAGAGTTACATATTGATCAATATTATGAAGTAAGTTTTTGATAGATATTTCAGACTCTTGATTTAATTTTTTTTAAACATCTGATTTTTTATAACAGTTAATTATAAATGTAGTATAAATACTGTGTCTGCAATGCTTTTTATGTTATTTGTCATTTTATGGTAGTTCAGGAGCCTAAGTTCATTCAAAATTTACTCTTAAGGCAAGGATCTGTAATTTACCATTCAATTTATTCACCTATCGGCAGACATTACCTCTGAACTCCCTTGGTGGTCCCGGAAGCAGCGAGTACTCTGTGACCTTGACACAGACAAGAAAGGTGGAATGGAATGCCATGAGGGAGAGGACACTGGGACTGGAATGGCACCAGCAGCACTCCTCTTCGCGGCACAGCTCATTTCTGGCATTGGTGGATCTATATACTACCCACTAGGGATAGCGTACATGGATGACAATGTGAAAAAGTCCAAGACACCAGCACTAATTAGTGAGTATGAATGTAGAATTAAGTTTTTTTACAAGTCACTTAAATTAATTTTTAAGAAAGAGGATCTGAGCTGCACTATACTAGAATAACAACCTTTCTCATTCATCATTAAGAACCAAACTCAAGGTGACATTTCAGAGCACTAACGCTCTTAAACTCAACCCAATCTTTGAATAAAAGCAATTTAGGGTCATAGGCTATAAATCTACAATCTAATGTTGCCACAGCAATTTCCTATGTATGCATTGGTGGAGGTTTTACTCTATGCCAACAATTACCTTATCCTGCTCTAATAAGTAAAATCAATACTTTATGCAGACAATGCCAATATGTATGTACATATCATATTCTCTTTCCATTCACATAAGAGGATTATTATTGACATTGTCTGTAGAAAGTATTGGTTAATTGGTAAGAGCAAATGACAGAAGATGAGTTTAATGACGACCTGACTGGCTGTGATCAATATTGGCACCATGATGGGAGTCTCTTTAATAGTGCCCTGGTGAAAATAAACCATGACAGACAGTGTGACAACAATGCGCTGCACACTGTACGAGGGTATTAGTCACAGTGTATGCACACTGTGTACATCGTATCCTAACACTGTGCACACAGTGTATGAACACTGTGTGCAGAATGTCCACACACTGTACCATCACACTGTCTATCACGCTTTCTGCATGCTTTTGAGTCACATTTTACGCTTTTGTCACACTGTGGTCACACTGTAATCATGCTCTTGTCACATTCTACGCACACTGTGTTCATGTTTCTGTCACACTGTCCTGTCACAGTTTATTTTCACCAGGGTGGAGATTGTGAAGAATAGGAAGACGAAGAAAATATCACGGTTGTTAGAAAAACAAAATTAAAGGCAAATAGAAGAGGAGAGGTGATGAATACAAATTCATCTACTATGCAATAACGATTAGAAGAAACAAAGTTGGAATACCATATATCTTTGAGCATAAGTCAAAGTCTCATTCTTTTGCCAAAAATATCGACTAAAATCCTAGACTCGAGTATAGGTCGAGGTTAAAAAAATTGCTTGATCTCCTTGTTTCGCTATTAGAAAAGCAAACCATTGAAGGTGCATGGTTGAATATTGAAGCTAAGAGTGATAAACGTTAAAAAAAGAAAGATGTACTTTCATTAAATTTATTAATAATATCTTTTAACTGATACAAAATCGGCCGTTTCTTGTCAGCGTCTGTGATGAAGCAGTTACATCATCATCATCATCTTCATTGAGGGAATCATCATCTTCCTCACCATCTGCCACAGCTATCGCACCCACAGGGTTGACATTGCGACAGTTGGTAGTGCTGGAGGAAAAACAATGGTTGGTGACAAGAGATGCGATGCATACTCGTGGTGTAAGGTATTGTAATTAAATGAAGTATTAACTCCTTAGAGCAATTTTGTGTATGATCAGACATCCTAACACCTGCTGAAAAGGATAAGGAAAGCAAAGGAGAAGATATAAATGATTCTTTGGAATCTTTCAGCATGATGGACTAGGATAACTTGCCATTTTGACTTCAACAAAAACCCCCCATCGGCATAGATGGTTATGAAAATGTATTTATGGGAAGAGAAGAATATTTATAAATACATATTCGTAACTCAGGCAGAAAGTTATAAAACGGTATCAATGAAGCTAGTGGCGAGTCTTAACTGACTCAGCTAACCGTCTGAGTGTGTCATGTCTCGAGAAGCATAGAAGCCCAATTTCATGATGAGAAGTCAACATGTTCTTGTTTCATCTCATTGTTGAGACCAATATTTAGAATATTTAATGCCATTATTCTCAAGATTATTTTCACCGATGGCATGTAAAAATATTCACATCATATCGATCAGAATATTTACAGAGATTTACGGCCCCAGCATTGCCCTGGAATGCATTAATTTTGCAAAGTGGAATTACCAAGTGTATTTATCAGTGGGAAGTCCAAACAGGAAACTTAGAACGTAAATCTAATGCATTTCTTGGCGATCACTCACTGTAGCTCATCAGTAAGAGATATCTACATACGATTTTAGACAGTCACTACATAGAAATATTGACCCTGAAAAAGTCATCTTATTTTGTGACTCGAGTATAAGTTGATGGTAGGTTTTCATTGACCGAAAAAGGAAGAAATGTTTTAACTTACACTCGAGTATATACGGTCATGTATGGAACATGAAAGCTGCTGTTGCCAACATTGTGTAGCATAGTGACCTAATTATGTTGTGAAATTTTAATGACTGACAAGCTGACTCTGAATGAAGTCAGTGCCAATGCACCACAGGTTAGCTCTGAAGATCAGGAAAAGGGCAATTCCATCAAGATCTGGATGAGCTGTGGGTAAATACACCAGGAGATGAATGCCTTGCCATTGGAGCATATATGAACGCTTCTATGTTGGATCAAGGAGGAATGTACACTCTTTAAGTCACGGAGGCTTCAGATATTCAACAATTCAGATATTGAGTACAACATCCTGTCTAATACAAACAAAGAAACTGCTTGTTTTAATAAATGCATAAGGTTTATTCAAAAATGGATTGTAACTTTTGATAATATTGAAACGCTTTTGTAAAGGGTCTGTATATTGTGTATGTAATGCTTCAAGTCATATTTATTGAGCATTCTATGTTGTTATGCCTATTTTCCAGCCATCACAGTAGCAATTTTCTTTACGCACTAAAATTCCTTTCAATGTTTTCTTTAAGTACTTAGTAATTTTGGTTCTATGCTTGTTCATTTCCGCATATTAGAATTTGAAGTTAGCCTAATTACAGGCTTATTGCCTTACAGGCTACCTTACTTCCTTGAATGGAAATAATAAATGTATCAATGTATATGGAAGAATAAAATATTATTATTATTATTATTATTATATGGTATGAGTAATGACGCAGAAACAATAAACTTGAATAGGTGTTCACAAATGACCTTTAGATTTCCAAAGTGTGGTTTAAGTATGAAAAAAATACTTTTTTTAAAAACCACGCATATATTAAAGTGCACTAAAAAGTAAATTTTCTTGGTGTTTAGTGAATCTAATTTGGGAAGTGGATTAGATTTCGAAAGCGCCAGCAGCGGCGCCGACTGCTAGTAGACAATGTGATGCGGGTTGCGTCATGGTAGGATAAAGATATGTAAAATGTAAATCATTTCATTTTAGTAGATTAACTTGGCAATTAGTGAATTTAATGACTGATTCATGTATTTTCATCGAGAGTACGTAAGTGTGCCAAATTTCAGCTCGATTGGAAGTGGGTTTAGACAATGTGATGCGGGTTGCGTCATGGTAGGATAAATATATATAAAATGTAAACCATTTATTGTCATCGAGATTAAGTTAGTGTGCTAAATTTCAGCTCGATTGAACATTGGGAAGTGAGTTTGATTTCGATTACAAGATTCCACCCATACGAACAACAACAAACAGGGCAAGTTAAATTAAGCGTGGTAAAAAGAAAACCTTAACACGATTAAGGGTGGCCCAAATAAAACACAGATAGGCAATATAATGATGTGAATACTTATTGAAGAGAGAAACTTACTTTAAACATTCTGAGGAATAGAGACAGTAATCATTTTGGTAGTGAATTGGAGTTTCTCTTGATAGCCTTTCATTTAAATCTCTTTTTAATTCAATGGAAATTGCAACCTTAATAAGTACATAGTCAATTGCTTTTTCTTCATCGTATACTATAAGACATTTAACTCAGTTTCATATTAATATATCACTTTTTTTAATCTATCAAATTATTCCACAGGTCTTTCTTACTTTCTACGGATGCTTGGTCCTGCCTCGGGCTATGCATTGGCATCATTCTGTCTCAAGACGTACATCTCCCCCACTTTGACTCCAAGCATCACAACAACCAACCCCCGGTGGTTAGGTGCATGGTGGCTAGGTGAGTTGGACATAAATCCATCAGTGATAGTGAAG
Source organism: Pyrrhosoma nymphula (assembly GCA_963573305.1). Classification (NCBI taxonomy): domain Eukaryota; kingdom Metazoa; phylum Arthropoda; class Insecta; order Odonata; family Coenagrionidae; genus Pyrrhosoma; species Pyrrhosoma nymphula. Next base: position 20,652,679 of record OY754328.1, read on the forward strand.
AAGTGACATTCACAATGAAAAAACCATGCTCAAGAATTATTTTTTTTCACATTCAAGTGTCCTATAACAGGAAACTACCACTCAAGTTTAACTTCTTGGAATTTCATCAGTGATTCATTGTAAGTAAGACCACCACGATATATAAAACCACTTTACACCCAACATTCATTGAATGTAGGAGTAGCACAGCATGTTTTGCCAAGTTTCTCTTGGAGTAGAAGATGAGGATCTTCAAGGCCTTTCATCACTAACAATCTCCTTTAGGGCTATGATCTCCAGGGATAGGGGTAACATAATATTTCATCTTAATAATCATATCACTACTGTGTGAAGCACTTATTGAGTGAATATAGCCTTTCATTTGCTGAAGAATAAATGTGGCTGAGCCATATGTTGGGCTCAGTCTGACTCCAAACGGAGTTTGTTCACCGGAGTCCATACACCACATAATTATATAGGCTCTATTATGAGCAACATAGGAGTCCAAATATGCTCAACTTAAGCTAAGAACTTCTGAACAATAAGTAAATGTTAGATAAAAGTTACTATGTACACGCCAAATAGAAATTCTTTTTCATGAGTTTGCTCAAAAATTGAGATGGAGATAAATACACAGGAGTGCAGTACGCTATTACAAGTAAAAATGAAAATAAATTCCTTAAGAAAATTTATTAACAGTAGCAAAAATTTTAAAAACTGAGTTTTCGAAAAATATTATTGGTCAGCCTACCACTTAATATTGCTACCTTCTATGTTATAATTATTTTTATGTGGTTGCACGTCTAAGATCAACTAAAGATTCTTTCCTTGCAAAGTAATGCATTATAAATTAATGTGACTGTTAATGCCATAATGTTACAGTCATTTAAAGAAAGTATAACTTACAAAACTTAAGACATTGACAGTTGAAGCCATGATGCTAGTGAGTGTAATGGTAAAAGAGATCATCCAAAAAATTATTTTAGCCCCAAGAATTTCAGTGACATCAAAGAAAAATTTACACTGGCTTAGGATTTAGCTGAAGTTTAAGAGTAAGTAAAATGCTACATAGTCATCATGGCATCACCTTCCAATTGCTACCTTATATCCCTTTTCCATATTAGCATGCATAGCTAGTGGCATGACCAACAAACTTCAAAACTACCAAAGGCTTCTGAAACTTTTTTAAAAAACCTGCTTATTGTTCCACAGTAAATAATATTAGCCATCCAAGGTTTCAACAGAATAACCACTATTTTCAATGCACCTAGTAGTTATTGTGCATTGGGGTGGATCAATTTTTCTCATTTTTTTCAAACTTCCCAATACCTCGGGGAGGAAAAGTTGCCTTTTTGGGAGTTATTTAACCCTGCCAAATTTCATATAAAATCAAAATACTAGGCACGAGACAGAATGCCCTGCCTGGAATACCCAGCCAAATTTCATAATAATCAAAATAGGCACAAGCTGGATTATCAAAATATGCCCCACTCTTCCTACACGCAAATTAATTTTGAAAATCGGGTGGATTCCAGAAATGTTCTCCGATAAAATTGGTTATGGTCGAATTCAAATAACTAACTGGCTGGTAATGTAATGCCAACCTGGCTAATCAATGTCTGAAAATATTGATTATCAGCACAAAAATGCCTATAGCCACGATGCATCAGATTATTTAACCAATTCTGATCACATGTTGCCTGCAGGCAACCCCCACAAAACTCAAATCAGTGTTGTATAAAATTTCACATAAATTATGATTCAGTGGTTACATGACAGTAAATATTCCATTATTAGCTGTACATGAAAAGCAAAAAAAGTTAACATTTCTCCATAAATATTTAGCTTTTCATCAAAATTAGCATTTTTTTATTTTGGAACTATCAGCTAGTTTTGGCCATTTTTTATTACAGTAAAGCTCTGGACTCACCAAGTAATTTGTCTATAGGTCCGTGATCTCACATACTTCAGACCTGAAGATGAATGATACAATTCATCCCAAATGTATCCCCAGATTACACCTCATCCCCATCTGAGGAACATTGAGTCTCTGTAAGACACTCCAAAAGGAGTATGATTTGAAGAGATGGCACCTATCTCCACACACAATTAATGCGTTCATTGACTCTGGTCCATGTTATCCTGCTTGTTTGGCCAATGTATCTTGTATACCCAGAGCCAGATTTCCAATAAGAAAAAGTAGGCAGTTGCCTATGAGCCCCGAGGCTTTGGAGGCCCCAGAGGGGCCCTGAGCATTGTTTCCCCCTTTCTTCTCTTCAGACTTGTTTATTAACATGGGCCCCATTGCTTGTACTGCCCATAGGCTCCCAAGTGTGTTAATCCATCACTGCATATGGCACACGTAACAAGTTATAATGCACACCCCACTTCTCTCCACTGGGTCATACTCATTATTGGAATTATATAATATGATCAGTTAAGCTTGAATCACTTTGTCTTGGGCTTGGATAGAAAAAATAGAGTTGCAATCCCTCGATCAAAAAACACATTTCATACAGTACTTCTAAGTTGACTTTTACTGTCTTCAGGGTAGGTATTCTATGCCATGCAAGAGAGGCGATGTGATCAGAAACTCTTCAATGAGAGTTCATTGAAATTTGTTTGTTGCAATGTGTTATCCTTCATTTCCTTCAGGATGGGTTATTTTGGCCATTCCAATGAGCATCTTTGCGTCTTTCATGGCTCTGTTTCCAAGGACACTTCCAAGGGCTGCTATGAGGAAGCAAGAAGCCCAGAAAAGGCTGCTGATCATAGCATCCAACGAAAAGGCAGAGAAGGAGGCAAAGGAGGCAGAAGCCAAACTGAAAAATTTGGACGGAGAGGAGGAGAAAGTTGATGATGCTGAGGAAGAAATAAAAGAGGATCAACCCCCTGCGTCACTGAAAGGTACAAATTATCTCCATATAGAGTGGAAATATATTTCTTATTCCTCCATTTTTAAAATAAAATATTTTTCAATGAGATGAGTAGTATTTGATCAAAACACTGATTCACTTTTTTTATTTGAGAAACAAAATTATTTTTCTCTTCATTCACATTCTTTGCAAAAGTAATTGCAACATCACACCACAATATACCTACATATTGGTGCATAGGTGCTGACAGTGTTACATACATTGAAATTGCAGGTAATACACTGAAAGTTGGTTTTCTAGTTTTTCTCCAGATAAAGTTCTTGGTTGCCTACTGTGATGTTTTCTAATCTTTTATAAATGACTGATGGCACACTCACTGAATTATCTGTAAGGATTTCTCCTTATTTATTAACACACAGATACAAGAAACAGGCCATGTGCTCATCTTCCCATACTGCCCTGGACCATGCCTTTCGACTGTTTTTCTTACAGTACATAATGCAGTCCATACCTACACATACATCCCATCCTCGTCACCTATTTCTTATCTTTTATAAATGACTGATGGCACACTCACTGAATTATCCGTAAGGATTTCTCCTTATTTATAAACACACTGATACAAGAAACAGGCCATGTGCTTATCTTTCCATACTGTCCCGGGCCATGCCTTTGGACTAGGGTTACCATACGTCCTCATTTATGCGGACATGTCTGTATTTTCGACTTTTAATGTAGCGTCTGCGTACATTTTTACGACTTCTGCTAATGTCCGCATTTTTCATTTTTGGGAAGTAAGATCTTTTGATTTTTGTTTTCATCTCGTATCACCAAATAGTTATATTTTTATATCGATTATTGAATTATACCGTCAGCGATCTGTTAGGGTGCTTTCGATTTAGGGCTATCGCCAGTGTTTGACGGCAGTGGTTGGGGTTGGGGCAGGGGCGATGGGCAGGGGATGGGGCAGAGGCTGGGGGGGAGGGGTGCGTCGTGAAATATAGGTATATGACAGTATATAATTGAACGAATTATGTTGCATTTGGCAGTACTAAGAGCATGTTGATCAATTCCGTTGAGGGTGTCCGCATTTTGGCGTTTCGAAATATAGTAACCCTACTTTAGACTTTTTCTAACAGTACATATTGCAGTAGTACCAACCCACACACATCACACCTACTTTTTTATGATTAACTCTGCCCTTGTCTTCAGGGCACTGATGCCAGGATATAATTTCCAACCATTAAATATATCCAATAATACACTAAGTCACCTCAAATTGTATCTTACCCTCCTTCCTTTCATTATTTCTTGAAGTACCAACGGGCTTCCATTCTTGGCTTAGCCTTAGGATTTTTAAAAGCTGGCAATTGGAGAAGCAATGGAAGTACATTTCTTCCACAAAGAATTAATCACAACATCCATTACTGTCTCAAAGAAATCTTTCTGAGCTTCTTGACAAACATGCTTCTTTTGAGTGACTTAAGTGGCTGAAAGGGGTCCATCCTCAAGAGTTTTATGTAAAAATATTTCTTCATGTATGTTTTTCATTTTCTCCTTTGCAATAACTCAATAATTAACATCATTTGGCCTCCCAGAATCATTAAATCTCTCAACAGAAGGTACCTATGGGTTTGACAGCAGGAAGGGATGGCCTTCAAAAATAGGCTGAGGGAAGACCAGCATGACTCTCCCTTATAAGCTCTTCGATCATCCCATCTGGGCTTTCTATTGCTGCATGTATCTGCTTAGCATGGACAGCATTCTTTGAAATATAACTAAATGATATCATATGCGGCCACATGCAACACTTGATTTTGGGAGTGAATTAACACAGAGACAGAAAGTACTTGACCTCACATCAAATCCATGGTTTTATACACACGTCTCCTTCATTTCTCAACAAAGGATTTGGTCCTCATGAACCACATGTGAAAGACAATTCAGTCTGTGCCACTTCCTTCCCTTCTATCAGAATAGTTTTCCATTATATTTGCATCAACAGATGAAATAGCAAAATGTTGTTGGAAGGACTGTTGAAGTCTATCTTTAGATGATAAATTATGTAAGTACAGGGTTGTTACAAGATTCCCTAATTCAAATTCCCTGACTTTACCCTGACCAAAGTCTTCATTTCCCCTGACTTTTTCACACTCGCCTTTCGGTCATTACATAACATTTTTTAAGGGTAAGATTCAATAAAATACAAAATTTTTTAAAAAATATATTTAAATTCTTTTAAAAACATATTTCTATACAATGAACACAGAAAAAACAGTAACTTGTAAACTTAATTACAGTGAAATAAAAGTCAAAATATGGTGTTAAATTTAAATTGACAAATCAAATAAAAAGTCTACATTCAGGGATGTGGACGTAAAAAATACCTAACCACAACATCACAGAAATCATAAAGTGACATTGTGCTCTCAGCCTCTCGTCGATAGCGTTGCACACCACTTTGTTTTCTAGCAAAAGTTTGGTTTTATTGGCTCTTAATTCTTTAGCTTCTTCCCCAATCCTTCTTTCATCTTTTCTCTTCTGTATCTTTTCCTTGTCTTCTTTCACTCTCTCCCTTCACGCCTCTTCATACTCTGCACACACATGTCACACTCTAGAAATTATTTTGTCATTAATTTCCACATTAAGAATTCCACCTGCAAAATTCACGGAGTCATACACCTGCCTTTGCGTGACCAGTGTCTGTGAGAGTAGGTTTTCAATAATAACTTCTGTTTATGGAAAATCCCCTTCCACAAAGGCATTTCCATGGCTCAATATTAAAATCATGTGGATCAAATCTACCATTAATCCAGAGCACTTGTGCGACATTAAAATGAACCTCCAAAAGTGATCAAGATGGGTGTAGTCTCGGTCATATTCTTTTAAGCACACAGAGACAGCAGGTTTGTCAATTGAAGTCTTGAACTCAGCTTCTAGCGAGTCACACTCTAAAGCAGAGAACCATTGCCTTAGCTGCAGCAATGAGAGGCCGTTAAGGAAGCGAGCATGAGCTGCATCTTCAGATTTCACTATCAACTCTGGATCACAAAACGTGATAGACTTGCAAATCTTGTACTGAAGTAAAGACTTCAGTACAAGATACTATATTACTTGAAAATTTTGTATTATTTTTTTTGGTCGTTGGTTAATAAAGTATATAGAAAAAAAATCTGTTCTTTCTCATTAAAAATTCAACCTCTCATTTTGTTAATGGTATTTAGTAATCAGTATTTATTCAGATGTCCATTTTTTTATTGGTGATAATTCAGGATATAAAGACCATAAACCAGTAGTAACAAATAAAAAAACTAAATAATATTGTAAAAATGGGCCATAATTTCCACAAAAATGTGTAATTTTAATCAAGTTTTTTCGTTGGGGGTAGGTGCAGGCATCAACCCCACACCCCCAGCAGTGCAAAATAAACTGTTGCCCCCCCCCCCCCCCCACCCCCCCCCCCGGCTCAGAATATATTATAGATCATGGTCATGATGCACCCTATTATAAGAGTAACGAATTCTTTTTTTTATTGTATGGAAATAAAAATGCATTAAAAATCGTTTAGCCACGCCCCTTTTTTCAAATATTTTCAGGCAGGCTTTTCTGGGGGGCTCCGGTAAGGTAGTTCAGCCCAGTGTCCTTTTTTCACATTTTGAAAAGGTGGCAACCCTGGTACATATAACTCTCACTTTGCAGTATCTTCAGGGGCAAACTTTTTAGTGATGCTTAATTCAGTAAACTGAAATAATTGACACAGTTTTATGAAATTTCAATAGTCAAGCTTGTCACAGTAAAAAGCACTAACACTGTTAAAACCTTATTCCAGATATGATAGTAACCTTGACTCGGCTCCTGAAGAATAAAATCTTCATGATGAATAATCTTGCTGCAATATTTTACTTCTTTGGTTACATGCCATATTGGATATTCATGCCAAAATACATTGAGACCCAGTACAGGCAATCTGCTTCCACTTCAAGCCTCATCACTGGTAAGTAACTATAATGTCTTTTACGTATGTACCCAAAATACCAAGTTATCTAAAGCTGCACTAATTTTTTTTAAACTCCTAAGACCTGAAAGTGTTCACTGCATAACACAAACAGAGATCTCATAAATGAACGTATAGAATGAAGGAATAATGGTCTGGTATCAAGCAAACATCTATGTAATGTAATAGCATCACAATATCTGATTCTACATCAAATACAACTTACTAATCTCTGAGTGAGAGCTGAAGAGAAAAATTTGACAAGCTTTCATCTATGAAAACTGTTTCATGCTCGGAATTACCATGAACCATTAAATAAATTTAACTCACATGAGTTTCAATAACCCTAGTTCCCACAACATTACCGGAAGGATAAAATACATTCATATATTATAATGATTTAACTTCAATCATTTCACTTTGAGTCACATTTCTTTAACATACAGCAAAATAAAGCAAGAAACAGCTTGAACTAAATACAGTAAAACCTTGATTTCACTAAGGTTTGTATTTAAAGGGACCAAAAAAGAGGCAGGATGTAAAATCGAAAGTTGAAAATGCATGATGCAATAACATTTTCAGGTCTCTTAAGAGATCATTTAAAATCAAGCCATGAGTCGCAAAAATTTGTTTTGATTGGTGGATTTGATTTGAGTATTTGATGGCATATAATTGATGCACCTTTTTCCCAGGTTGTACATGCATAGGCGACTCCACATCATAGGCAAAAGTCATCCCCGGCGCTCTCTACTGAGGGCAAATTTTACCCCAGATGGTCCTAAGTGTTAGTATTCATTACCAGTATTATTAATATGAACAGTACTAGGGTTGGCATATACCACATTTGTCTGAATATAAGCCTACCCCTCCCAACTTTTCATCTCTATTTTTGGAAATGGATAACAAATTTCTACCCATATTTACTCTCGTACCACGAATTTCCTTCGTATTAATCTTCTTTAATATGAAGTTATGCTGGTCATGTTTTTTCAGTGTATCCGCAGATCTAAGGGGAGGAAAAATATTACACACTATTGTATCATGGGTTGCACATGTTGAATTTTCTACGCCATTCCAGATCTATAGATTAGATTCTATAGAATCAGATGGAAAATTGATTAGATTATAAAAATAATTCTAACATTCTTTAAATTATTGTGGAATATTTGAGAAAAGTGGCTGGTCTATTTCCGATCGGTACTTCAGTTTGAGCGGAAAATATTGACGTGTGCATGGCGGGTTGCATATGGCCTTTACTCACAGAGCTGCACCGCATTTTTCCGAAAATTAGCCGCACTTTTTTTTCGATTTTGGGGACTCAAAATCGGGGTGCGGCTTATATTCGAGGTCCGGCTTAACTTTGAGAACTTTATTAAAAAATCGTAAAAATTACCGATTTGAGCAAAGCAGCCATTCGGATTCACACGGACACCAGCTAAACTCACCTACGCCACGGGGAAAGTAAGAAATAACGCTGAAAAAGGTCAAATTGGTGCACAATTTATTCATGTATTAAAGGATAATATAGGTAATATTGTGTCACAGTTACATAGGTAATGTAAAAACAGATAAAATATTCTAATGCCTAATACCGTAGGTAATATCGGATTCACTAAAAAGGGTGCGGGTTAAATTTGCATATTAACTTTTTTCCCTGTTTGAGACCCTAAATACGGGGTGTGACTTATATTCGGAAAAATACAGTGTATAAACTTTTCAATAATCATTCGGTTTTGTATTGACATGAGTGATATTAGCGTGCTACTATCTATTTTGCCATTGTTTTGGACCATTAGCAATGGAATTCCTGAGAATCATTGTACATACTGACACACAAAAGAAGAAAATTATACTAACTATAAAGAGAAGAAAATTGTACTAACAAAGTCATTTCTTTCCATTTTCCTACTTCTATCATTGATTTAGTGTTTCCCAACTGACTTACTATGGTTTGATTCCCCAAAATATATACGCATATCCTTCTTTTCACTTTTTCTTATTTTATATGTACAAATATTTAAAAAACTCAATTAACCACTTGCATGATAATTTTCAGAGACAAAGGTTCTTTTACCTTTCAATTGTGTATTTTCTGGGTACCGGTGGTCTCAAGTGAAATGAGGAGAGAAATATGAAGTAAAACATATTTTCCTCAAAATTTCACAATAAAATATTCCAGAACTTTATTTCACATTCAAAAGTATAAGCAAAACTATAAACAATGAGTAATTCATTGAATAAACTTAAAATTTAATCAACAATTGTTGATTAACATGAAGGCAATTAATTGCCTTCATGTTAAATCTTTCTGCATGAGCATGAAAATATATAAGTACATGTACATAGTTTTAATGAACTAAAGTATGTTCCTTAGATAAAAGTTTCTCAATAAAAACATATTTTATTGAGACGTGTGCGTGATTGGGCCCTATCAGAAATTTGTTCCTCTGAGCAAATCCGTGAGAAGCTCGCGTGAGCGAGTGAAAGTTTTAATTTTATCTGTTTTTTGCCTTTTTTACTAGTGTGAGTGGGTCACTGGCGTAAGTGAAAACTTCGCAAACCTGATTGTGTGCGTGATTGGACCCTCGTGGAAATTTGTTCCTCAGAGCAAACCCATGAGAAGCGTGCGTGAGCAAGTGCATCTTTTAATTTTATCTGGTTTTTGGCCTTTTTATCTGGTCTGGTTATCTGAGTGCATGTTTGAATAGTAGGATCGATGACACATAGTACCTCGTGTCTCAATGTACCCCATCCTCCCCTACTTACCTTCCAACATCTATATCCATCCCTTCTTCCCCCCCCTTTTTTTCACCCAGTAAAGAGTACGGCCTTAGGGAATTTATTTTCTTTCAAAAAAATATTTGAAAATGCAATTTATAACCTCACTCCCCAATCAGAATAATAATCTTTAGACAAAAGGCAAAGATAGGTATCTAATGAGATATGTGAACTCACAAAAAAATGGAAGTGGAATGTAATGCAAAATAAATTTTTTTACAGGAACCGTGGGTCTTGTGTTTTCAGCCATCGGGGTTCTTGCTTCTGGTATCATCATTTCAAGGCTAAGACCTTCAGCAAGAGCACTGGCCTTCTGGAATGTCTTTTGTGGTGCAATATCTGTTCTCGGCATTGTTTCCTATGCTTTCCTAGGGTGTCCAGCAGCAGACTCCACAGTACTGCCATCAGGAGAGTGAGTCATTACACAATTGTGCAGCACTTCAACTCAGTAATTACCAATATAACCTTCACTCTATGATTTACCATATTTGCCCAAATATAAGCTGATAGTTTTTGTCCTTGATGAAATTATCATTCACCTTGTATTCTAATGAACAGGCTATTCAGGTGATCCAGAGAGAAATAATGACATACCTCAGAGCAATTTATATCAAGTGATGTTTGTATTATGATCTGCAAATCAAAATGCACAAACAGACACGAATAGCACTTTCAATTATATCATGAAAGATCTTGTCAAACACATATCCCACCCCTTGGATGCAATACTTTTTACTTAACCTCTCAGACACATCCAATATATCCCGTACATCAACTGAAACCCACAGGATGTCTGATGTGCTCATTACATCCTTATTGAAGTGTTTTCCTAACAGTTAATAATTATAAGAATAATTTCAAATAATGTACACGTTTTAATCTACATATGTACTACCCTGCAAGCCAAATTAAAGGGGGAGAGGACCAGTGGCATACGCAGGATTGAGTTCTGGGGGATTTTCATTAATATTTATGTGCATCATCATAAAATTACACATATTTAGGTTATTATTCACAAAAACAATAATTAAATTAACATTCTCTTTTCATGAAGACAATTAAACTATAGTTTTCAGCCCAATAAGCAAAATTCTAAACGATAATTCAGGTAAACGAACGAAAACTAATTCAGGTAAACATGTTTTGGGGGGGGTTTAATCCCTAAAAAATGGGTCCGTACGCCACTGGAGAGGACTAAGGTGAATTATACGTAAACGATGTGTCTTATGTCAGAGTCACACTCTGTCCTTGCTCTAGTCACTAATTGTGCATGGAAAGATTTTTGAACGTATCAGTTGTCATATCTTATGTTGTTGCATCTATCAGTTCTAGAGATATAGCATGGAGTTAAAATAATATCCTACATGTACTGAAACTCACCTGATCAGTTTTTTTCAAGTCATCTAAGCCTTAAGCGTATATCCTCCAAGTCTCTATTAAGCATTTCCGAGCATTTAACTCCTGATTTGACACAGTTTTTAACCTTTATCCAACTTAATAAAGGAAACTTATGTTCTTATAACAAAAATGGGTCTTGTTTAGTGAATGGAAACTTAAGAGACCACTTGGTTATGTTTGTTTCAACGAAATGACCTAAAAAATTCTGGCCAGCGGGACTATTAACCAGAGTTTATATGCCAGATTTTATAAGTTAAAACGATACTAGTTTTTAATTTGAAATAAATCTTTCCTTGAAAGATTCCAGTTCTAAGTCAATGATGAGAATACACCATTTTTTAATGAATCTCTAAACACTTACAATGTGAGACACTAATCATAGTAACAGTTTATCTATTTATTGAGGCCTGAATTTATTATTTCACAGCATCAACCACTAATGTTAGTAGTGACAGTAATTACTTTGGTAAAATGAGTCCCAGCATGCAAAAGAGCTCTTCATTATTGACCCAGAAAGTGAACTAGTAAATTGGACTGTATTATCCCCAAACATATTTCTCTCAAATTGTGGCTAACATTGACTGGCTAGTGACTTATTTTGTACTCTTATACAGGCTTAGAACTGAATATCCCTGTAACACCGCATGTGGCTGTGACTACGTCAAGTATTCTCCTGTGTGTTCCATCGCTGATGGAACAACTACTTTCATATCTGCATGTCATGCAGGTTGCACCCGAGAGATTTCAATGCCACCTGGGACTCCTAAGAAGGTGGGTGAAATTAGTAGCAAGAAAGAAATCTATGATGTGCTATTCATCCTCTCTCGCTAAACGTATCTCCAAAACTTGATAATGATACCTCAACCAATAAGGTCACTAGAGTAGTTTTGTTTTTCAGTTCATGAAACATTGTCTTTTACACTAACAAACCAACTGTTAACTTTGATTTTTCTCTCTTAAAACAAAACTTAAATACGGCTTACAATAAAAAAAAACAATAATAATAAAATTTCTCATTCATCAAGAAATAATAGTTCAGTCTTACTTGTTTGGGAATAAGGTAAGGACATTGTCAGATGGCAATTTGTGTTCCCATGCAGCAATGCAAGTGTAAGTAAGGAAGAATGGTGTAATCATTTCTTTCTTTAACATCCTCTGACTTATGTGGAAAGCATCAGGTTTTTTTTTAATCTTTGGTCATGGTATGCGTCACCTCAAAGCAATTATTGCATAATCAACTAAAATTTTGCTTAGCGTAAAAATTGTCAGAAACATGGATGCCAACTCCCATATACACATACAAGCATATTTTAACAAGATGCAACAAAGAGGACAACAAATGTTTACTTACAGGTACGCCTCATTAAAAAACATAAAGTTCAATAAAGGTGAAATTTTTCTGGCTTCCCACTGGGTCAATGTTCTTCATAAAAAATATTGCCATTGGAAAGAAAGAAGAAATTGACCTGACAAGGGAGCTGAGGAATACTCATCTAAAAGATTTGCAAGGAAATGCCAAATCTAATACAAACAATGATCTATAAGTTTCAATTTCAAAAGCACCGATGAATGTATCGAAAATACTCAAGTTTACATGTAAACCTCAAGATGCCTGTTACATAGCAGGGGGCCATAATACTCATACACATTTTGTTTTCTTCGTTGCTGAAGAAAACAGATAATTTTTCAAATACGGTTTACACTCAGCACTGCTCCATCATTTCCACAGTGAGAATTTCATATGCGATAAATACATTTCAAGACCTTCCATATATAACTGAACTGAGGTCACCACTTGAACTCTTGGTCTCCATCATAAAAAGTAGGTAAATGGTAAATGTCACAATGACACACATCGCAGCAACCAATATGGACACTTAGAACACTGGAGGCCTGCTGCTGCATATTCAAGCCGTCCAGGATAGTAGAAGAGGAGAAAACCATATGGAGCACTACCAGAAATATAAGCTCCAGATGGATAGGCTACAATTTGAAATACAAGGAATTTTCAAGGAACACAAGGGTAGGGCAAATTGAAGGGAAATCTCCATAAGGAAGTCCAAGGGATGAATACATAGGCCAGCTAAAACATAAATGACACAGAAGAGTTACACGGACACAAAAGAACTATCAGGGTACAGGTTAAAATTGATGGTTGTAGTCAACCAGTATAAAGATTGAATGATTGATGACGATGGTGGACAAGGATGGAGTGCAATGAATCATTAACTAAGGGCTAGGGGACAAGGTTTCACCTTGCAGAACAGTGAGCATTTGTACTTAAGGTTGATCATTTCACAACATTTTCACCTCTAATTTCCAAGTTGAGTGAACCATGAATACAGAGGCTCTACTGTATAGACAATATACTGAAGAATTAACAGGTATGAATCTTTCCCTCCAGTAAAATCCTTCTCATCCTTTCTCCCTGAAACAGGTGTATGGAGGATGCACCTGTGTCCCATCAACAAACGGCACAATCCCAACAGGTCTCAAGGACATTGTTGGCCAACTAAATATACCAGACATCAATGAAGCCAGCAATTTCAGTAAGCAGACTGATGGGGGAGTGGCAATAGCTGGCTCATGCCCAGTGGACTGTGCCACTAAGTTCTACGCATTCTTAGCTGTGGTATGCCTGCTCAAATTTGTTGGTGCTACAGGAAGAGCATCCAATTTTCTGGTTTCAATCAGGTATAGTGATATTAGCAATAGTCATCCCCAAAATCAGCTAAAAACTAGGACATATGCTATAGAGACCCCTTTTGTCTTAGATATGACTTCATTTCCTTCCTGTGTAACATCCTCAAAAACTGCAAAGGAAGGCGCCCCATTAAACTCATTCCCATTGATTCCCATTTGATTGATTGATATGGGCCAATTATTGTAAAATTAAAAAACCTGACAATTTTTAATAATAATTTCCAAAACACTAGACTGTTCAAAGGTTAATACATATCCTACACTACATTATAATTGATTGTTAAGTTATTGTACTCCCAGTTTACCCTAATCTCAGGGTCAACTATAAAAATGTATTTATCACATATTACATGAATTATTCTAATTCGAAAGCTCATACATATCTAATGCTTGTACTGGTAAAATATAATAAATAGTATGTACTACCTTTCACAATTTTCTTCCCCATCAGGTGTGTTGAAGAGAGAGACAAGACATTCTCAATGGGCTTTGGTCTCGCTCTGATGAGTCTCTTCTCTTTCATTCCCTCGCCAATCCTATTTGGAATTATTCTAGGTGAGTAAAATTCTTTATGTTTTACAACGCTGACTTATTCCCATAATATCAGCCAAATGTAGACACAAAAAAATCATTGCCATGTAACAACATAGTGCATGTTTTGAAGTAGATGATAATTCTGCATTCTTTAATTTCCTTTGAAACCAAATATCAGTAACAACCAACGAAGTCCATATAAGTTGGCAGTGAATATCATCCTCTCTGCATTAGGTACATATTTATATAAGTAAGAACTAATGACTCGATGGGGATCAAAGAAGTTTTAATAATATATTGCATAATCCTATCAGGTTATTTGAATGCAACGAGTTTAATATTATTACTGTAATTTATATATATTCAAAATAGCTAAAATGAAAACAACTTTCAATTACAGACAGCACATGTTTAGTTTGGGGTCGAACTTGCACTGGTACTGGAAATTGCTGGCTCTACAATGGTGCTTCCCTGAGATATCTATTGAATTTCACAGCAGCAGGTAAGAGAAGGTATAATATGATGAGAACTCATCAAAAAGGCATAAGTGGCAGAGAGTGAAAGGAAAATAGAAAATTATCATTCAGCCACAAATGAGAAGGAAGAGAATATATCACAATATTGACACCATGAATAAATTGATGAAGAGAATGTATTTATGATATCGGATATCAAGTTGACTCCCAATGCATACATGATAGTCATGGCAAATACCACTGCAATATTTGGCCAAACATTTTTCAAGAATCTAATGAATAAGCAATGTCTCTTCCCCATTATTTCTAAACACATACTGTGAAACAGAGAATGGACCATTACTGAATGAAATATTACGATGCACTACTAAGACAGTGATACAGGAGACAAAATAATTATGAAAAATAACTTTTTTTTAAATTGGTAACTATGATCCCCAATGCATCAGTTTTCCCGTACATCCCCATACATCCTCGTACATTGTGAGATTTTGTAAAGTGAAACACAAGCAATTAAACCTTTCACATATGTATAATTTTAATGGTATGACCAGTTTCAATGCTAAGGCATCAAGTACCATGTGATGATGCCTTAGCATTGAAACCAGCCCTCAGGTAGATGTTTTCATTCAACGTGAATTTTCATAAAGTGGAAGCCAAATCAATGAATTTCAGATAACAAGTATTTTCCAATTATGTATGTAGCACAGTATGTACTTCATCCCTAGTTCCATTTCATCTTCAATCCCTCTCTCACCCTAATACGGTCCACGAGTGTCATGCAGTGTAAATGGAAATAAAAATGACAAATAACAACAATAAACTTCAAAGTGCATGAGTGGTGCTCATGGGTGGTGGTGTCACCTAGGGCCGTACCGAGGGGTTAGTGAGATTGACCCGTGCCAAGGGCACAGGCATAAAGATGCAAAAATGGCTATTTAAAAAAAAATTCATCAATATAGTTCACTTAAGTATTATTTTTCAAGAATACTCAATTTTTTTAAACCTATGACAAAATTATAAAATTTGTTAAATTAGTGTAGAAAAAAATTGAAGGAAGTTTTCCCATGGGTGGGTGGGTGGGGCGATCAGAGAAGGGATGAAAAATTAACAAATATTTAGCACATAGTGGGGGGGTTCAGCTTATGCAGTTCTGCCAGAAGCACAGGATCACCTCGGTACGGTCGATGTCACCTTATGGCTGGTGGGGTTGGCCCCCACAAGTGCCAATCCTGCCAATCACAGAGGGGGTGGCATGGCAATTTAAGCTATGTATATGCTTAAATAAATTTGTTTATGGTGAAATCCTCATTAAAAAAATAAAAACAAAATTTATTATCCTGGTCTCAAAAACAAGCCTTAATGGATAATGACAAGCAAATGTTTTGAGGCACCATCCCTTCCATTTTGACGGGGGGACCAAATAGTACAGTTAAGCTAGAAATTTAAGAAAAAGAGTGCCAAAGGTGCAATTTACACATAGGGGAGGACGCCTCGGTAGCCTAACAGGTTAAAGCACTCGGCGCGAAATTGAGGGACCCGGGTTCAAATTCCAGTCGAGGCGAATTATTTTTCCTCTGTGGAAATCGCACTTATGTGTACTTGCAGGTGACTCAGTAAAGGTTAATACCATGGCTAGTCCTGGTATCCTCAAAATTACACAAATACTTACAAAATATTTCTTTACTTCAGCATTTGTGACGATTGGGACAGCATTTGATGGTGGTGTATGGTACTACGCCAAAAATCTTAAAATCTTCGATGACCATGAGGATGCAAAAAAAGAGATGGAGGACGCTGAATTAGCTGTGGAAATGGATGAGGTGGCAAGAGCCACAGGTGGTGAAGCCTGATGTGTAAATCCCACCCAGACTCAAACTGTAGTGTCGTGAGGATCTTGAGAGCAGGGAAGAGAGTATGAAGAAGAGGTAAGCAGTATTCTGGCAAGAGATTAATGAAAAGCAGATGAAAGCGAATAGTACAATTCATTTTACAATCTTCAAAGCAGAGTAAGAAATGGGCAACGACATTCCACATAAACAGGAATCAAACCACCCATTAAGTACAAAGGATACCTTAATGGCTCAAAAATTTCACTGACAATCACATCAATCTGAATTTGACTTTGTAATCTCATTTTTAATCTCAAATTTTTAAACAATTTCTAAGCAAAACTCTCCCCACTGAGCCATTACTCTGGAATAGTTCTACATCGGTAACAAAGTGAAACTTATACCGATACATATCAGTAATCAGTGCAATGTTTTTAAAAGTGCGAGCAAGTCAAGTAAAGAACGTGATATTACCTTGATTTAGCACTGGTGCGGCTGTGTAAAATATGCCAACTAAAACAATTACATTGATTGAATCACAAACAACCATGAGAGAAATGACTGCATTCTATGGTGAATCGGTTCAGCCTGTGGTTGTAATCGATTGTAATGAATCTATATTGTAATGTCATTCGGTCCTATTGTGAGACTTGAAAGGCATGTTAATTAAGGAAATAAAACTAACTTATGAAGAAATGTGGTTTTACTAAAAAAAATTTCAGTTTTGTTCTAAGCTCAGCACATTTTCTGAGGCAGGAATTGGGCCATTTTCACTGTGACAATGACCTGGCAAATGTGGGGTCCGAGAAAATATTTGACAGTTTACTCCGATCAGCATCAACCACAAGCAAAACAAGTGCCAAGAGGCATCAGCCACAACCAATGTGCTAACATCGGTCACAAACAGAATATTTAAATATCCGAGTCACAAACATACTTATAAAGATTAGGGAGCAAGCATAACCAGATTATAAGGTGCTTTTGGCAACTATTGTCATTTACAATTCAAGGTAAGTTACCAAATTACAATAGCTTTTTAGGGTGCACTGACACTTCAAGTTCATTTTGCATCCCACTCAATCCAGTTTTTTTCAAGTCATAAAATAAATACACATCAGGAATAATCAATATGTTATCAGTTGCCTATGGCATTGCCAAATTAAATTAAAAGGCCAGGATTTTCATAAAATTAATAATAAATGATTCAGGCAATTAAGGAAATCCCATATAACATATTTTAGATCTCCCCTAATAACTAGCGAACTCCTGAAGTTACCAATATTTTTGTATTCCATCAAGGGAATATGCCTCACCCTGATAGGACAGTCACATTTGTAAGAGAGGGTAGTATCTTCTCTTCTATGAAAGGGAATGAGTGGGTCAGGGTACAGTGCCGTTCTCAAACACGTGACGAAAACCTCTTTTCTCTGATCATTTTCACCAATGTATATAAAATAATGTCATGTATTGGTTCCACTTATTTGTATTTCCAGCTTCAATTGTGTGTAGGTTTTATTTTGGTGCTTCTTCTCAGTGGCACCACGTATCATTCTACACATGATCACCACCACTTATTATTCTACGTATACATATATGCAAACACATCTGGAGACATCTAAGTACAGGCAGTCCCTGAGTTACGTAATAGATGCGTTCCGACACTAGCAGCATAAGTCGAAATTTACGAAGTAAAAAAATATGTTAGTCAAAAATTACTCGTAACTGAATCTGTGCTCTCAAAATTATGGTCGATTCTGAGTGATACGGGGAATAATTTTTAGCCAAACTTCATTCAGTTCACTGCAAAATACAAGAACTCTTTATTGTTGGTTACCTATATTATAAAATTCATAGGCTGGTAATAAACTTTCGCTTGCTAGTGATTCATTCATCTATGAAGTTCCCTTCGTGTATCTATTTGGTATCTACTTATGGTGCAGAAAGTATACGACCCTGAGTTTGAGACTTAATATCTCTAAAACGGCTCGGCCGGTTTTTATGAAGTTGCCATCAACATTTAGCTTGTTTCATTCCACGTTAAGCAACTACAAGAAAACTTTTTAAAAACTATAATAAGAGTTCGTTTCTTGGGAAAAAAGGAAAAAAGAGCCAAATTTTTGGCCCGCGAGAAGCTATGTCCAACTTTTGGGGATTACTACGCAAATACCGTTGATTCGATGACAGTCAAACTTAAGCACCTTAATTCTCAATTTTCTGTTAGTGCTTTTATAAAATTTAAAAACTCTAACTTAATTTTTTTAAATGTTGGCTTTATTTTTGCAGAGCAACAGTATCTCCGTTCTCATGGCATGTAGAGAGATTTGCGTAACACCATTGGCTTTGTCGCGAGTTCTGCATTGCGATTCACACAAATATAAACACATTAGAGTAAAGGTTTACTTTATAGCAGTTTTTATTTATATCACGTTTTTGTCTGCCTTCAGCCTGCGTTGAGGGGTGGATGGGGACTCTCAGAGCTTACTTTCCCTTTTATTTACTCACGTGGTGTTGCCAGTGGTTGCCACCCCAGTCGCCACCTGTTCCTCACCAAGAATCAGGAAATGCTAGAAAACAGGTGATGAACGGAAAATAAAGGAATGGAAAGGAACGGAAAATACTCAGGCTACCGCCAATCCTAAATGCCGAAAACCCAAAAGACAAAGTCCTAATCGGCCTAACTGGGCACACCAGGAGAATACGGAGACATCCGACCAAATCCGCTGTCCCCGACGAACTGCCCTCCTCTTGTCTCTCTCCCACCGGAGGGGGTAGCAACCTCCCCTCTCATCCATCGACAGTGGCCTCCGCGGCTGTCTACGGAAGGAACACAAAAAAAAAAGAAAAGAAGCAGTTGGCGTACCCGAGCGCCAGCATAAAAACGTTACACCGTGAACAGCTTCTGGTGGAAGAAATTACCTGCCACTCTTAAACATCTCACCAGAATCTTCATGTCCTTTCTACAGGCAGAGAACCAATCTCACCTAGACTGACTGAAGGTCGCATGGTTCTTATACCTATGGAAGACTGGTCCAATCCAAATAATGGAGCTCTATAATCTACCTCAACACTGTATCCTCCATCCTGAGTGACTCTATCCTCCACCTCATCAATCCTGTGAGGGAGGACGTATACAGGCAGAGGGATTGTAAGCTGTGAATTGTGGGATTCAAGGGCAACCTGCTTTTTTATAGGTAGATACGTCAGGATGCCATCCAAAATATGCATATACAACCTGTCAATGACCTGGGTGGACTACCGAAAGACATTTAACAACACTTAGCAGGAGCTGCTCCTTGCCATGCTGAAGGTGATGAATGTGAACCTAGAGGTTGTGCCCTGCATCCAGCACCTCCTACCACCCTGGGAAACAAACTCCATCCTAACTTCAGGCAAGCAGACAGATTCAACAAAGTTCATAATATACAATGGTGGCATATACGAAGGTGATAGCTTGATCCCTCTCTTCTGTATTAACCTCCTCCCCCTGTCCTTCCAGCTGTTATGAGGTAGGGGATAGCAGCAGGGTGTCCCTGCTAACAGCTAGGAAACCTAATGTCACCCATTTCTTTTCTATGGATGACCTCAAGCTTTAAGCTTCCCACACAAAAAAACTTCAAGTAACTTTGGACACAATACAGAAATTCAGTGAAAATATAAGGATGGAGTTCGGAATTGACAGCTGTGCTTCCATCCACCAGGCAAGAGAAAGATTTCCAGAGAACAAGGATGACATGCAATTGGTTGACGAGTGTCATTCTTCATCTCTTAAGATGATGAATACTACAAATTCCTCAGCATTCTGCAGCACCCAATGCAGGAGGTTGCAGTAAAGAAAGGACTTACTGCCAACTACAGATAAACACTCAGAAAAATCTGGAGTTCTGAGCTTTCTTTCAAGAATAGGGGCCTTGCCATGAACGTTTTCACAGTTCCAACACTGCTGTGTGCCTTTAGATGTATGAAATGGATCAGAAAGGAGTTTCAGAGCCTCAGCAGGGAAATGAGGAAGATGATTACCATCTATAGCAATCTTTGAGCTTTCAGTGTTCAGTTTGGGTGAAATGAACATGGAAGCGATGAAGGAAAAACAGACCAAATAGCAATACCATCATATGTCTAATATAGTTTGTATGTACCTCGCACACTGGGAAAGTAGTAGTCCTCATCATAGGCGTGCAATGTGGATTTAAGAGCTCACTGTGGAATGATACCAAGTGCATGCCGACTGGCATGGCACGCAGAAGGCCACCATCATGGGGTCACTACTTGTACACCGGATGTAGATTGTATGGGTGGGCTTGTCACCTGCCTGCCACTTGCAGACAGGGGACAAGAGCACCAGGGTAGAGGTATGAAGGAGGGGTCACCCCCAACCTTCCCGGTACAGGTATGGAGGGAGTCCCGGTCTGGGTATATCTCCCTCCGACCTCCCGGTATAGGATGGAGGGAGTGTCACCCCTCCATCCACCCCGGTAGAGGCATGGAGGAGGGCCACCCATCCTACCTCTGTCCAGGCCCAACGTTGTTTCCCAAACTTTGGTGATCTGACGGGAACCGGCGTGTCAACGTGGCTAGGCCCTTGCCGTATACACCAGATAAATAACCACGCTCAGTGCATCTACCCAACCAAAGGGAGTAGGAAGTGGCTACCAAATCGGCCAAATCCCTCCACCCCATTTTGTTGGCAATGAAACCAGATGTTTGTCAAAGACTCACATTACTAAAAGAAACAATTATAATTAATATAAAGAGCATTTTCAAAGCAGAACTAAATCATCATGCTATATTTTCTTGAGTTCAGTGTTAAACTACCTTCGAGGTAATGTAACCCTCTGTGACTGGGAGGGATACATGATACACATTATTTATGTGTATTTCATTCACTATTTTCTGTTAACTAACAACAATGACTACAAAAGGGCTGATATACATACATATTTGTAATAATGGCTCTAGATCTAAATACATACAACCTGGATATTCCACGATGTAGGTTAGCAAGTACCTACAAATCTAAAGCCTGTTTTACGTGGGGCACGTAATTGCACAACCTGATGTATGAATGTGCATTTCAAATTGCATCGCGTAAAACCGTGAATTGCAAGAACGCATGCGCAGATGCAGGAATGCGAGATGGCAAAAGAGACCCTGCTCTAATTCAAAAATGATTGCACGGCCGATTGAGAAAAACATGGTTTGAAGTTGAGCAATTTCGTGCCCCGTATAAAACGGCGTTAAGAGTAGGTGTCTCATATATTACAACATGCTGCCAAATTCAACCAATAGTGTTGACATGAAAAATTTTAGAATGGTCTCAGAGAAATGGCTAATTACTGGGCCTTTATATTCCCTAGGTGAATATCTTCCCCTGGATTTCCCTAGCATGAATTTTAATCTCTAAGTTTATGTACTTTTTTATGCAAATTTAATTATATATATATATATGCATCTGAATTTCCAATGCATCTACTTTTAATGCACATACGTATTTGCATTTTGGTAAATGTATTGAAGGATCTAGTCAGGCAGAATATGTTTGGAGAGAAACGTAAGGAACTTAGGGACATGAGAGAAATGCCAAAGAAGAGTGAAAGGAATGAGCATTTAGGAAATGTAAGAAAGAAAGGCGTGGGATACTTACCCAGGTAGAAATTTTCTGCTCTGTAACTAGGATGGAGCTGGGTTGTAACTGGTCTGTATTAAGACCTCTGTAACTAGGAATGAATTGAAACAAGCAACACCTAAGTTACACCCGAGTTACAGAACAGCTGGGATGGAACTGGGGAACTCCCCTTTATTGAAAAAAAAATATTTACAGAAAGAAAAAATATTTTTAACAGTAGTTACGGTGATGAAAACACAACTTCTAAAGATATAAACGTAAAAAACTACGAAAAAAAAAATTTCACACCAGAGCATCGAACTCCATACCTTCCGCTCCTCAATCCACCACCATACCACTGGGCTACCCCTGCCGTGTAGATATGTGAAGTGTACAGGGGCTAAATCCTTTTTCGGTTTCATAAATTCTGACAGGATGGTTTGTACACTAACTCATGAGTTTCTCCCAAGGGTAAGGAAGAAGCGGAAGGTATCGAATATTATGCTTTTTCATGATGATACCACATTAATAAGCATCCATGGATATAATGATAGATCATGGATATAATATTTCTCCCAAGCTCTAAGTTGATTTTTTTTAATGGTCTAGCCGTAAACATTGTTAAATCAAGCATTTGTGTAGCAGTCTGAGGCTGAGTAATTAAGATCTCATTGATTCCACGTATAAAGATATGATTATTATAGGTATCCACCCTAGGGGCATTCAATGTGATTTTTTTTTTAAGTCCATAATGCACCCCAGTTACACATGAGGTGTGAGAGGGTCATCTCATCACATGTGGAACTGGTGTGGCCAGGGGTGGAGGAAGTTAATAAGCCATACAGAAGAGTTACAACCCTAATGCACCCCAGTTCCACCCTTCTATACCTCCATGTTTATGAGTCCACCCCTTTGCAGCCTAGATATACAGACTAGATTTTGCCCTTACAGACCAGATTAACCCCAGTTCCACCTCGGATATTTTTTCCTGAGTAGTATTGGAGTAAATAAAGATAGAAAATGACAAAAATTGAAATATTTTTGTGACATTAAGGAAATGGGTTAATAAAGATAAGGAAAGGTTAGTATAAATAGACGAGACGCTAGGTTGAAGGCTAGACGAAAGGTAGTTCCGTGATGGTGTCACGTTAAAAATACCATTGAGTGGCGTGGGAATACCTCTCAACTATCACTTCCTAGAACATGAAAGTCATTCACAGAGAATTGATTCCTGGCAACTACAGAATGCCGCCCGCTAGGGGGGGTGTCGTGCCCGGCAGCAGGGGAGGCAAGGCCTCAGCGGTTGTCATCACACGAAATCCTTCCACAGTAGCATCATCGACGGATACAAGGGATAGGAAGGAGAACAAGAAGAAAAAGAGGAAGAGGATGAGGAAAACAGTGGTAAAAATAGGAACTTGGAACGTAAGGACCATGATGAGGGCCGGGAAGAAAACTACTAGTCACACGGGTATGATTCTCACATTTTTACAAATGCGCAACCTTCCTCTACTCATAGGTATCACATTCAATATGGTAAGTTTCCTAGGTTTTTCAAAAAAAAATGTTGACCGTGCGGGACGAAAGCTCACCTTTACCGCGGGGACAATTGGAGTGATAGCTACAGGGTAATCTATAGTGGGGGGGATGAGAGTCAACGTGGGGTAGGCATGGTACTGAACACAAAATTGGGACTGAGGGTGATAAACATTGAACAGGTGAGCGACAGGATACTAGTGGTAGAAATAAAAGCACGCCCAACAAATTTCGTACTGGTCCAGGTATACATGCCTAAGAGCAACCATAGGGAGGAAGAGGTGTACGAGCAAGTAGAAGAAATAATTAGAGAAGTGCCGGGAAAGAAAAACCTGATAGTGATGGGTGACTGGAATGCAGTGGTGGGGGAAGGGAGGGACGGATTAGAAGTGGGAGGGTTTGGGCTAGGAAGAAGAAATGATCACGGTGAAAAGGCAGTTGAATTTTGTAGAAAAAATAAATTAGTAGTGACAAACACTTGGTTTAAACATCATCCAAGGCGTAGGTACACACGGAAAATGACGGGTGATACTGGGAGATAACAAATTGATTATATAATGGTAAGGCAGAGATTTAGGAATAGTGTAAAAAACTCACGTAGCTATCCACGGGCGGATGCGGATTCAGATCATAACTTGGTGATGATAAACTGTGAAGTTAGATTCAAAAGGCTTTGTAAAGGTAGGAAGATAAAGAGGTGGAACCTTGAAGCATTGAAAGAGTTGAAATGGAGGGAATACCAAGAGGTGGTAGAAAAGAACATAGGTGAAGCAAAGTGGATGGGAACAATAGAGAGAAGATGGGAGATTATAAAAACAGGCATCGCTGGAATGGCAGAGAAAACAATAGGAACGGTGGAAAAGAAGAGGGTTAAGAAGCAGTGGGTTACAGAAGAAATGATAAAGAAAATGGAGGAGAGAAGGATATGGAAAAACGTCAACACCGACGTAGGCAAGAGGAAGTACAAGGAATTGAATAATAAACTCAGGCGAGTGACCAATCGGGCAAAAGAAAACTGGTGGAAGGGACAATGCGAGGAAATGGAAAAGATGCAGGAAGGGGAAGTGGGCACTTTGTACGCCAAGGTGAAAATGTTATCGGGTGGTAAGAGAGGTCAAACGATACCAAAGGTTAAGGACAAAACAGGGAATTTAATAATCGAACAAGAAGATATCCAGGAAAGATGGAGAGAATACGTAGAGGAGCTATATGACAGCAAGAATAGACCCTTTAACCTAGATCTAGAGGATGAAGAAACAATAGTTAAGGATAATCTCGGACCAGATTTACTTGACAGCGAAATAGAGAGGGCATTAAGAGATATGAAGGGTAGAAAATCCGTGGGAACCGATAACCTACCTTCGGAGCTACTGAAGAATCTAGGTAGTAAGGGGAGAAAATCGTTTTTCGAATTTATGCGCAGGATTTACGAGGAAGGAGTATGGCCAGAAGATTATGTGAAAACAGTATTAATACCTATCCCGAAGAAGAAGAAAGCGTCAGAATTGCAAGGAGTATAGAGCAATCAGTTTAATTTCGCACGCAGCAGAAGTCTTGCTTAGATTACTAAATAGAAGGTTGGAGAGCAGAGTAAACTGCTATTTAGGCGATGACCAATTTGGGTTCAGGAAGGGGAGGGCAACCAGAGATGCGATTGTGGTAATGAGGACACTTACAGATAGAAACATAGAGCATAATCAGGATGTTTTCACTTGCTTTGTAGATTTCAAAAAGGCATCTGACAGAGTAAACTGGGAAAAACTAATGCAGATACTGGGGAAAATAGGAATAGATTGGCGTGATAGGAGTTGGCGTGGCCGTTTTACTTAAGGTGGCCGTTGGGAGTGCCCGCTCATTAGGCAGCAAGGGTGTGCCAGACTAAACCAGACCGGTTACAGATCACCCATACTGGTCTGGAGCAGTTTCAATTTTTTTCCAGTTTCAGACCACCTACAGACCTCTAGCTCCACCTAGCAGAGGTTATGCTTGAATCAAAATGGAAAAATCAAGCTTGAAATAAGAGAAATAGATGCTCTTCACAGGTTTAATTGAATGGTTTACAAAAGAAATGGGTTTATGAATAAAATGAAGTTAGTCTAAATGCGCATATGTAGCGTATAAATATATGTGAAGTAGGTGGTTGAAGGTGAGCGGCAGGCAGGTGAATTTGAGGAATTCACAGACTGGACACTTCGATACAAATACCACAATTCTTTAATTTTCTCAATCCACTTTGGGTCCAAGCGCGAACTTGTCACCTGTATTGCATAAACTATAACCCTCACAATGCACGAATTATAATCTCCATTGTGTACTAAGTTGACAGATCAGTTAAAAATAGATCATTATTACGCCTATTCAAAGAAGTTGCAGCAGTGTATGGTACACTTTTGTAACTATGTTTAGTCGACATGACATCATGTACCCTTTCCTTCATTTTGTACTCACAGGTTCTCTCAGGAAATAATGCAATTTCGCGGGATTCTCCGCTTTTCTTATTTTGCCGCAATTTAATGCATAACAAATTTCTCGTCCCAGACATGATGACAAAATTCAAAATTACTGCTGGTCATCCTAAACTGCCGATAGCAGCTCTCGGACTCTTACTCTGTCATGCGTGGTGGCGCCGTTGGGCGCCGTGCGCCGTGGTGCCGGAAACCGCCCCCCCCCCCCCCCCCCCTAAGGCCCCTCCCCTCCGAAGGGCGATTCATTCCAGCGATTCCAGCAAGCAGCAGCCCAGCCTTTGCATCCGTTGGACAGATGAATAGTGAAATTCAAGCAAATGCGCGGGAGAAGGCCAAACATCCCGACCAGGGATTGGGATCTCCCATGTTAAACGGAGGTACCTTCCCTCCCCCCCTTTTTGCTTCGGCGACGTAGTATCTCAACCGTCGTCAGACAGCAGCACCGCTGCCCCAACAGTACGAATAACCGCCACTAGATGGTAGGACAAGCGGTTTCGCGGGAAATAGTGCACCGTTTAAATCACGTACCATATTTCCCGGTTCGTATTATTTACCGAATTTTGAAAATAAAAGGTAATTTTTAAAAGGAGAAAGTTCACCTGTTCTTCTGCTTTCCAACCAACTCCTGAAATTCAAAGGTATTTGATTTAAATAATAACAGAGAATTAAGTTTTTACTTTGTTTATTTAATTTTCATGATGTAAAAGTACAGAAAATAACAACCAAAGAAGCTACTCCACATTTAATGGTGGGTATCTATCTTTTATCGACTCCAAATTTAGGTACATTTAGGCATAAGTGGAGCAATTGAGTAATAAGGAAGAACTCCACATGGGATTAAGTATACTTACTTTCAGAAGTTAAGGATAAAAACTTATTACAACACAAGATTTTAGTAGTAATACCCAAAAAGGCGATGGTAGTATTAGGAATACACTCTTTACAGAAAAGGGCCATTTAGTGTCTATCACACCAGTAGCAGGACCTCAGAGGTGAGAATCAAAAAGTATTACACTATTGCTACTGCTGCACAAAAACTATTTAAAGTGCAAGTGCCATACAGTGACTCTAAAGCAAGCAGCAGGGCTTCCAAAGTGAGAAGTTAAATACAGTACACAATTTCAAGTGCTTGACAAACACTAATAACATAATTAACAAGGGGCACTCAGTGGTAATCACAAGAAGCATAACCTCGGACAAAATAAGCAAAAGGCGTAGAGCATTCCAAGCGTTAGACAAATATTATTAACATTTCAAGTACCACTGTGGTCATTCAAGGGCCATGTTGTGGCTATCACACTAGTGGTGGGACCTCCAAGGTGAGAATCAAAAGGCATTACACTATGGCTACTGCTACACAAAAACTATTTAAAGTGCAAGTGCCATACAGTGACTCTAAAGCAAGCAGCAGGGCTTCCAAAGTGAGAAGTTAAATACATTACACAATTTCAAGTGCTTGGCAAACACTAATAACATAATTAACAAGGGACACTCCGTGGTAATCACACAAGCAGCATAACCTCGGACCTCCACAGCTTTGCCCTGAAAAGTTTAGAGTTAAAATACATTAATCTTCAATTCGAGCAAAATTATCTTTAACAGTGAAAGTATTCAGACAATATAACATTTTCTAGATATGACGGAAAGTACTTAAACCCGTTTTGAAAAGTTAACAAAAAGTGAATTATATTGCTGTGCATATCAAGAGAGCAATATCACAAACAGCTAAGAGTGTTTCACTTTCATGCACTCTGAAACTTGAGTAAAACAGTAAACTAAAACATAATTATAATACTGTGCATATCATGAGAGCTATATCACAAGCAGCTTACAGCGTTTCACATCTTTTAACAGATTTTAAACTTATTAAGAATAAATGTAATTATAAATATGTATGCGAAAACAGTAAACAAAAATATAATTACACTACTGTGCATATCAAGAAAGCAATATCACAATCAGCTACGAATGTTTCATTTAAATACAAAAACTTTTGTGAAAACCGTAATAAAACTACAATATAATTACACTATTGTGCATATCAAGAGAGCTATCACAATCAGCTACGAATATTTCACTTAAATACACCAACTTTTGTGAAAACCGTAAGAAAACTAAAATATAATTAATGCACTGTGCATATATGAGAGCTATATCACAAGCAGCTTAGAGCGTTAAACATCTTTTAACAATTTAAAACTTATAATGAATAACTGTATTTATAAATATGTATGCGAAAACAGTACACTAAAGTATAATTACACTACAGTGCATATCAAGGGAGCTACATCACAATCAGCTGCGAATGTTTCACTTAGATACACTGAAACTTTTTTGAAAACCGTAAGAAAACTACAACGCTGTGCATCTATATGAGCTATGTCACAAGCAGCTTAGAGCGTTTCACATCTTTTAACAGATTTAAAACTTCCTTGTCACCGAATTACAAGGTAAAATTGCTTAATGATTGTGAGAAAACAAGAAAATAGAGGAGTATCAGACACTAGCATTCAAGGAAATTAAAGTGTATCAAGTAAATATGCACATGAGGAGCTAAACACTTCAAAGAAAGTCAACAGCGTCAACTTCGTAGATGAACAGAACGATGCCTACTATAAAAACCGAGCATGAAAATATTGTAATATTCAAATTAAAACATATAACTGTACTTACCTTCCCACAGTTTTCGGTTACTGAAACAATCTCCCTTCTGAAATATGGGCCCCACAGCCTGCGACGCTGCAATACACCTTCATTTCTACTCCAGAAAGTTGCACGCTAGCACGAATCCACAAAACACAGTGTCACAACGTACTTTTTCTTTCCACTGGCGTGGGTCGAATTCCAGGAACGTTGACAAGTTTCGAATTCTAAGAATCCCCACCCCACCCTCTCTTCCGCCGCTTCCGCCCCTACTTAGTTTTCTCAACCTTTCCTAGTTGGCGTGGTATCGCCCAAGCTACCCGGAAGTCCCGTAAGACATCGCACCGGGTGATCCCGACTGATGAAGCTCAACGACTTATTATTTGTTCTCAATTTTATCTTGTAATCATTAACTACTGCACTTTTAAAACGTTTTAAAACCAAGAATTGTAATGGAAGGTTCAACTGATTACTCTTGCGTTATAAATGGAAATGTTGGCAGTAAGCTCAATTTCTTATGTTCTCGCACTCCAGAGTTAAAGGTAGTTGACATTCTCCGTTAAAATGTAAATTTCTATGAATATGGCAATTGTTGCTTTTTATAAAACGAATCTTGTCCTTCAAGGAATGCATTTTGGAAGCCTCCGAATCGTGCAATATTGCGCCGAAAGTGAGCCGGAAAAAAAAATCCGTGGAACCATCACCCTCATGGTTCAGAATTCGACCTGTTCGAAGACGGAATTCGAAGGTTGGTGTTTTGGTATCGATATTTTGTAGTTTTATCTTTACGATATGTATGTAATATGTCTTGTCTTCTGAAGTACATGACAGATGAATCCGACAGTGATCCAGATTATGAACCTGAATCTCCAGAGAGAGAAACTGTCACTGTTTCGTATAAGGAGCCTTTGGAAAATTTAGAGCGCCGGCTTGGTATTCCGAGAAAACCAAACCAATATGGAGCAATTGAAGGTATATTATGCCATTGAATTTCATGGTGTAGTATTATACTTTAGGCATACCTACATAACGGTGCACCAAAATCCATTGTTGTTCTCGCATGCTAAGTGTGATGTCGTTAAAATTTTCTGTTAAAAAAGCAATTATTGTAATCTGTCGAAGTAATTCTTGTAGCGTTAAATCATAATTTATGTAATTTCGCATTTTATATTGTTTCTGTAAGCATTATTCTCCATCACTCATTAATTGCATCAACTACCTCCGGTAAATATTATGAGCTGTAAATTACCCTCTCAAATATCTTCATGGAGTGCCAGTACTTGCACATCTCATTGATGTCCTGGGTGTCTTGTTGTTGGTGGTAGTTAGTCAATCAAGTAGTTTTATGTGGATAGGAATTGAATTATGTTCACACTGTTCTCTTCTGGCACCCCTAGCACCCATTTAATATTATGAGTAGTGATAGAAAGAGTTTTTAAAAATGCATGTGTGTAAACTTAAGTTTAATTTCAACTTATTCGGCCCCCAATTCTTCCAGACCAAAAGTTAACGTTAGAAAAAGAAAATAGATGTTTTAAGTCTGTATGAGGTGAGATGACGGGATAGCGGGGCCTAATGAACTGATGGTTATAGGGGTAATTTATTGTGGGGGAGATGAGGGTCATCATAGAGTAGCTATGGTTTCAAATGCAAAATTGGGGAAGAGGGTCATGAACATGTGACAGGATACTAGTTGTTGAAACCATTGTAACACTTATTAATTAAGCGTTACTCGATTTTTTGTGCTTTTTCGTTTTCTTTTCTCTGATGAATTAGAGATTGTTTTAAATGTTTCTATGTGTAATAAAACTTTTGATTGTTAAGTAAGATTGAGTGAGATTGTATTTTTGTGGAGTTATTTTTCAATAAACCTGAGCAAAAATTATAGAATCTAAGAGAGTTTCAGCGATTTTTTAATACTAGTGGTTAAGGTAAAAGCGTATTCAACAAATATTGTTGTCCAGGTGTACTACGGGGGAATAAAGTTTCCCAACAAATGGAACGCTGCCACTATCGCTCTAGGGGGAAATCGCTTTGTTTTTTTATGGCATATTATTCTTAGGTCTCAGTCATGACGAGGGAAAATCAAGCACGGTAAGGTAATGGACTAATTGTTGAAATCGGTGATGGATTCCTGACCCCTCACCTGCCCCGAGCGTGTTTCGTGCTGGCCACGAGAATGAAGGATAATAATTAAATAACCTTGTATGCATTTGAAACATTCCATTGAACTCTCATGCGGCTCGACCGAAACCAGGTACCTAATGATGTAGTAATACAAAAATACTTAATAATAAAAGGAGCATCATCTGCTGATGATAACCTGTAAAGGTTGAAACCAGTCGGGTGAAAATAAATTTGTGGAATCAACCAAGTATTTTATATAAAACATTATATCAGGCCTGACCTCTTGGAAATGGGATGGGTCGGAAGTGGGAGTCGGCCGGCTATGCCACAGACATTGTGACGCCAAAGAAATCGGGGTGGTCGGCAGTTGGATGGTCTGGAAGGATCAACCACCCATACGTCAGGTTTGTCTTTTTTCGTCGGGCGATAGGCCTACACATCCTCCAACCGTCGGCCCCGGCAGTTGGGTGTTCTGGTCGGAACATGTGTAGTGGCTTTAAACAAGATCACAGACCACCTCAAGTCAGTGGCGTGCTTTGCAGGCAATTAAGTGGCAAGAAGTGCTTGATTATGAGCTCTTCTCCATCTCGAGAAGTAACTGATTTGGCTAGCCTTGCCACACAGTCGTGTGTAGTAGCGGGACGCGCCACTCAAGAACTCAAAGATGCACTATCGAGTGGTTGCGTGTGAGGGAGGTCAGGAAGGCATCTGGAGGGGGAGGATACGTGTCTGGAGAATGACTCATACGGGGCAAGTTACCGCAACCTCACCACCCCAAAATGGTGATCGGTTGCCTTGGTCGCGCGTTCACAGGAGTGATTTAGAAAGAGGCAAAAGGTAGCAATTTTAACTTGAACGCCACCGCTGTTGTTTATAGAGAAAAGATTTTGCTGGTGAACCTGAAGATAGAAGACTACTTGATATAGGGTCTTGTGGATTGCATGCCGTCCACTGTGCTTTCAAGAATGGCTTGAAGGCCACAGGTTGGCAGTTGGTGCCATTGTTAAGGGCCTTATACAATATATTTATTGATGTCTCTGCCAGACGTGGAGATTTCAAAAGAATTACAGGATCAGAACTGTTTCCTCTTATGTTCTGCGCCATCAGATGGCTTGAAAATGAAGATGTAATTGAAAGAGTAATAACTTTGTCGCCAAAGATTGAAAAACACGTCCAATATGTAAAGAACACGGCTAATGAGCCCAAATGCCTAAGTTTTAAAATAGTTGAAGATGCCTTGAAGTGTAAATTGCTTAAAAGTCTAGCTTGCTTTCTTTCAATCAGTTTCAGCTCACAATCAGATTAGCCCATTCTTATTAGAATTTCAATCAGTTGAGCCTTTAGCCCCTTTCCTTTATACAGTTCTTTCAAATCTTGTTCATTATTTTCAAAGGCAAATATGTAGTTAAAACTAATATATTGGAAAAAACAGTATTGAGTAAGGTAGATTTGAGCAACTAAGATATCCTTCTAGATGCAAAATCAATAGACATAGGATTTAGCACAAGAAGTGCCATCAAACAATGTAAGGATGTTACGACGAAGGAGATACTCCTTTTCCGAGAAGATTGTAGAACTTGCCTGGTTATCTTTACGGAAAAGGTGTTGTCAAGATCACCACATAAATTTAAGCTCACCTAAGGGTTGACTTGTTTGGATCCAAAAGTAATATTATCCAGTAATGGGGAAAAACAGGAAATAACATCTACATTAGAAGTCTTAGTGGAAAATATGCATCTTAACGGGAGCAACAGGAGATAGCATAGTAAATCAATATCATCACCTAATTAAAAATGATTCTTCACTAGAAAAAATGAAGACTCACGATATGAAGCTAGATTAGACAGTTTTTGGATGAAGTCCTGTGGTGACAAATAATACCGAGATTTGTTGGCATTTGTCTAGATAATATGTGTTTTTTCTCACAGAAATGCTAACTTGGAAAGAGGATTTTAAATTGCTAAGGACTGTATCTTTCCAAACCAACAGAGAGAGTCCCTGGTAGCTCAAAGGCTAGTTACAGAAGCTATTAACTCAGTAGGAAGTGTAGAGAATGTAGATATAACAAAAGAAATGATTCATGCTGTAAGGAATAGTCGTTCAAGATATGAAGAAGCACTCGAAGAACAAAGAAAACAAGATAATGAAAGAAGAAAAGCAGCTGCCCGTCGTAAAGAGTTACAGACTGGAAAGATGAAAATAGAAGAAGCTCGCCCTCAAAGTTACTGCAATTCAAGAGAAGCTTGCAAACCCCAAGAAACAAACTTAGTCAATAAAAGGAAAAAACACTATACCTACCAAAGTTGTGTTACATCCTAAACCTTTAGAATTTGGGCCTTTAGTGTTTATTATCTATTTCAAAGACTGATATAAATGTACAGACTCAGTAATTTTAAGGTTTTTTATCTTGTTAATTTTTCTTTATTAGCAATTATTAATAACTTTGTTGCCCTTACTGGATGGGTTTACAGTATTCAAATGTTAGTTTTTCTTAACCAATTTTACGTCAATTACTGTAACTTGTGTGATATTTTGTAGGTCTACAAAACATGGTACTTTATTGTGTTAGACGTACATACTTTTGATCCATTTATTATTTGAAGGTTGTAAAAACTTTGCTTACATTTGAGCCTTAGGCTTTTAAAATTTTGTTGTGATTTATGCATATTTTTGAGGATGTTGTACCTCTATTAATTTCAGTTCCTTTCAAAATATTTTTTTTGGTGTGGCAACCTTTATGGTGTTACCTATTAATATATTTATTTGATTATTTATTGTAAAAATATTATTATATTTATTAATCTCAGTGCAATATTTATTATTCCTACTTTTAGTGGCTATGTGCAATTGTCTTTGGTGCAATACAGTGCATGAAAGTATCATTCCCATGTGGTATTGGAACGTAATTTCTTTTATTTTACGGCCACTCCTAGTGCAGAGTGGCGATCGTCAGGGAAAACCGGGGAAACCTGGAATTGTCAGGGAATTTTGAATTTCTGGAAAAGTCAGGGAATTCTGGTAACAGTAAGGGAGAAACTGGGATAGGAAAATTTTAGGCATTTTTCTACCATTTCGTGTATCGCCCAGTCTTTCTCGCCCTTTATTTCTTCAACTAAAACTAATGTCCGTCGCTGGCGTGCATGGAATAAGCCCCATCAATTCGTGGAATATTCAGTTATTAATCTTATTAGTTGTGAATCTTTGCTAGTTAGTTGTGAATCAGACGTACAATGTATCCCTTTTGCATATCCTTATTGCGATATTTGCCTAGCAGTGTTAAAATTCATGATCACAATGTATTACGCTCGTCACAAGTAATCCGAGGCTATGTTGTTTGGAAAATTTTACCTCCGGTTTTTTTTTACTCCCGAGACTCAGGTCAAGAGATAGCTGGAGCACACTAGCTCGTCGTAAATACATGCTTGCAGTTCTAAAAATATGATACATTGATTATTAAAATTGTAATACAAGTACGATCTCACATGTAAACAAAATCTTACGCAAGATCATCTTCGATTCCCATACCTTTTGTGAGACAGTAAGAAGAGCCCTCCTCCCCTCCCCACCTTTCACGCTCGACGTAATTGTTAAATGGCCCCCTTAGCTCCCTCTCGAAGCAATTTATTCAGGTCACAAACCACCTCTAATATGATGCTGTCGTTGCTAATTGCCTCCTGTCTTTGCTCGCAGTGGCACGCTTATGTTTTGTTTGTTTATCCAAATATTTTTACATTTTTTAGTTCCCTCTAACAGTCAAGGGGTTGTAACCATGTTAACCAAACTGTTATTTGCTTCTGAAGGTCACTCGCGCCATCCGATTTTGATCCAGTCCAACAACTTGGCTTTGGTTTGTATTTTTCGCACAGCTTAGTGATACCTGTGCCGGAGTCTGCCAGTAAATTGGCCATTAACTTTCCCTTTGATGCTTTTTCAGTAATCCTCAACTTCCCAGAACTACGACGGTGCAACTTTAATTTGGATGAGAGTTTAACTAATGAAGGTTTAATATGTTTTTTCATTAGAATGTAAAAAGCAATACTTGTTGCTTTTAATGTATTGATTTCAGCTATTAGTATTTTCTGAGTTTTGATGAAAATTTAATTCAACAAATATAAAATATTGCAATAATAGGTGATCTTTTGGTAATCGGTCAGGGAAATTGGTAAATCCGTCAGGGAATTTAAGAATTGGAGTTCAGTAGCCACCCTGTAGTGGATTATATGTAGATGGTCCCATTGTTGTAATGTAATCTGAATAAATTGATATTTGGTAATGGATAATCATTCATCGTTATTATTTTGCCGTATGTTTCAAGCAGAACAATAATTAAGTGAGTGAACAAGCCTACTTCTGGTTTAGTCTTCTAAAAATGCCATTTTGTATTTATTGTCAATAAACAACATACAGTAAAACTTCAATTTTGCGCACTTTGATTTTACGTCGTTCTTGTTTTTACGTAGTGATATGCAAGTCCGGCTGGGAACATAGGGAATTTCAATGGTAAAAACTTGATTTTATGTAGTTTCTTGGTTTTACATATTTTTTTTTTATTTTACGCAGTATAACTTCAGTCCCTAAGAGCAAAATAATCTTCATTTTTCATAGCATTATCAGAATTTCAACTAGGTATGGTCGGATTGGATACGTTGGATCCAAAGATCTGCAGATATTACGTTTGACCGAGTACTGAAATCGGATCCTAATTCATTCCAAAAAATTGGTTCTAGATCCGAAGTATTCAAATTCACACTTCAGTGAATGTGTCCTAAAAATGGAAGTAAAAATAGGTCAGAGTTCCGATTCTCTCTTTGCATACGCTGATGCACTACGTTGCTAGTTCTATTGATGCAACGATGCGTTTCAAAGCTCTCTTGGGCGCTACACAATTTTATTTCAGGTTGTGGAAAAATTACTAGGAAGTTCGAAATCTACCTCACCCCTATCACAAGGGTAAGATTAAGATTTCAATCAACCGATTTAATGGCTCCCCTCGTTTTGTTCGAGCATCAGCCGCTGTGTTGCCTGCGGAGTCATCCTAAAAGGAGGGTAGATACACACAGATAAGGCGAAGGAGAGAGCTTCTCAGGTTACTCCATTCTCTTTCTCGC
Organism: Pyrrhosoma nymphula; assembly: GCA_963573305.1. Taxonomy (NCBI): domain Eukaryota; kingdom Metazoa; phylum Arthropoda; class Insecta; order Odonata; family Coenagrionidae; genus Pyrrhosoma; species Pyrrhosoma nymphula. The sequence goes on from OY754328.1 coordinate 20,688,730, forward strand.
TGATTGAATCTAAGCCGTAATACGAGCCGAGAGAGGGGGAAGAAACTGTCAGCCTCTCCTCATCATGGAATGATTTACCACCGTCCTCGCGAAGCGAACCTGAAAATAGTATCTGATGTCGGCAGGGGTGGGGGTAGAGTGAGCTATGCGGTGAAGACAAAGAAGTCTGCTGAATCTGAGATACAGGTTGCCCTAAGCACAGCCATCGCAGCAAAGCACCAATGAAGAAGCAAAATATGGTTTACGCTTTACACGACAGCTCAAATTGTATCAAAAATGGCCGGCCGGTGGTGTCAAGGAATCACCCAAGCCATCATAAGAGCCGAAAGAGGGGAAGAAACTGCCAGCCTCTTCTCATCACGGAATGATGTAACACCACCGTCCTCTCGAAGCGAACCCAAAAAAAGTATCCAGTGTCGGCAGGGGTTGGGGGAGAGTGAGCTACACTGTGAAGATGAAGAAGTTGGCTGAATCGGAGGTCCAGGTTGACCTTGGCACTGCCATTGCGGCAAAGCTCCAATGAATAAGCACGACATGGTTCACGCTTTACCCCAATGCTTCAATTGTATCGAAAATATTAAAATATTTTTTATTGTAATGAGAAGATATTGTTATGAGAAAGGTCAGAATTCAAAGAGAAAGGATTATTTCAGATCATTGACTTTTTTGGCTCATACAGTCCATCTCGTGGCCAAGTAAAATCGTTGATTTAGGCTTAATAAACGCATTTATCTCTTCAATATGGTTAAAATCAATCCATCGTAGAAGTGTAAATGCCCACGGCCTGCAAACACATTTTTAGCAAGGTATCCCACCCCTGCATGAGTTTTCAATTCCTTTTGTTTAGATCGTGGCAAAAGTCTCTCAGAAGCTGCTCCTTGGATTCTCCTCCATGCTGTCAGAAGCATTGCTCGAGCATAGAACAATTTTTCAGAGGAAACCATAAAAAATTGCTGGAAATCAGCAGGCTATGGCGTGACAGAAGTTAATGTGGCTGAAGAGACCTCATCTAGGCCCCCGAAACTGCAGGATCTGCTTGCTAATGAGCTTGGGCAACTCAATCAGGTTTGCTCTATAATGCCAGTTATTTCACCACTCACCTATAATCAGATAGATGAAGAGTTGGCTACAAATGAAGAAACAGTGAGTGCAGAATGTACCAAACTGCCAGCTTCTGATTTATTTGTGGGAGACAGTGACATGATAGATGACAGTGAAGTAGTGCCTGTTCATCCTGCTCGTAGTGATGTGAGAGAAGCTTTCAGAAAATTGTACAATTTTTGCTATGCACACCCATAGGTTGCAGAGGACTACGTTGAAAATCTGAATGCTTTAGAGACAGTTGTGCATAAAAATTTTTATTATGAGATGCAACAAACTAAAATAAGTGACTAAGTACTTTCACCCAAAATGAGTGATTTCATAAATATTCAAAAATTCATAAATATTCCTTATTCATAGCTTAAAATAATATATATACATATAAGGTGAAATTTTTTCTGCCTGGATTCGACACATTTTCATCTTCCACACCAAACCCTGTGTTCGTCCTTTTATGTGTTCCTATCCCTTTCCATTTCCTATGACTGTATGAATTTATTCGCGCCATTGAGCGTCTGATTTTCGAATGGATGAGTATATATATATATTGTGACAGTACGCTGTGAAACCGACTTACGTTCGACTTGTTGTCTCAAATGTGCCGCCCCAGCACTTACGGCCGGGATCTAACCCCCCCCTCTTCCCTCCCCGCTCCCCCCCTGGCGAATCGCCGAACACGAGGCGAGGGAGAAGTGACGCACTCCACCTACAGAGCGACCAAGGGGCGCCTCACAAAACCGCGGCCAAGCTACCAGCAAGTAGACAAATGAGATAGTATCCTTGAAGGGGGGGGGGCCTTTCAGAATATACGCGTTCGCGGCGATTGTTTCAAAAGAGAACTAAAAATAAGGATCATTAAGGTCATTCGTGTTGAGAGACGACTCAAAGTTCGATTAAACAACAAAAGCATTTATTCAAAAAACTAAAAACAATAGCCGTTGACACACACACAAAATCAATAAAAATTACCATCTTACTAACTAATGACTGATGAATGGACTGATGAATCATGAAACATAAATGAGTAATCAAAGCAAACACGGAAGGACAACCTTCCGACCAAATGGTGAAACAATGACAAATTAACTCTCTTTATACAAATTTTACAGGTCTTACAGTAGACTATCGACGGGAGATTTGTTATACAATATGGAGTCTATGCTCCACGAAAAATGAGAACTAAGAAAACTTTCTACACCAAGGGTAGTTTATTCCCTTGGGACAGATTTGACCGGTGAATTTAGCATAGAGAACTTGAAGCACATCGCCCTGCTCGACACCAGGTGACGATTTTCGTAATCAACTGTGAATCAAAAATCACTACACCTTTCGATGGAGACAATTGGACGGATCTAGCGGGTGGGAGAGGTGACTGTAGACAATACTCAATATCTACTGAATTGATGAAGGGAGTGGGAATGTGCCCATGATACTTAATCTTTGGATAAGCAGCGTATCTGCAACGGCACGATGTCGCCTCCACGGATGGGTCGTGCTGTAGGTCGACACCCGGCAGGGATACTCGTTTCCACTGGGTGATGCCGACGGACGCCTCAGCACAGCTTCCACGACGTTTTTCCGGAGTGCTTGGTTATGATCGCGCTCTCTACCTCACGTAACGTTGCACTCCCGAACGATGGCCAGTCACCCACTTCTCTCCACCACCATGCCTTTCTCCAATGCCCTCAAGAAGGTTATCCACTAAATACCCTTCACAATGAAAAATGCCCCAACAAAAACCTCGTTCACGGTATTTATCTGGTTTACCATCGACCACCAACACCACCTTTTTCTTACCCCAAACACAAACATCTGCACCTCAAAATATAACAGCGGTAATTCAAAAACATGGCATGAGCCGTCTCCAACAAACTCGTGCGAAACGTAAGGGTGAACATAGAATAATAAAGGACATACAACCGGTATGTCACAATATATATATGTAAATACATGTATATGTATATTACAAGGTTTATTAAAAATAAAATGTGAGAGACATTCTAAATAACTAGATACCTTGCATTGCTGTCACCTCTTCATAGAATCTTGATTTTACACACTTTGATTTTACGCAGTGCCCTTATTTTGGTCCCTCCAATTGCGTAAAATCAAGGTTTTAGTGTATTTTATTACTTTGTTTTTCCACTTATTTCTTTTTTATTTATTTAATGTATATATTATTATTAGGTTGTGTTTAGCTAGGAAAATCCATGTTCTTCGCAAAATGTGAAAAATATCACTTTGGCTCTTATATAAAGCCCGTTTCACACGACACTTGATCCAGCACAAGGTCTAGTATACTCGCTAGTATGCTAGCTTTCCAGTATCGTGTGAACAGAACCAGTATACTGGCTAGCAAGCATGCTAGCTAGTATACTCGCTGAGCTACTCGATTTCGTACTTGATGCGGTACTAGTTTGCTACTAGACCCAGTAGGACCCAGTGGCCATCTACCAATCACGTTCACTTTACAGACGCTGTGCGATCTTCTCTTTTTTAAGTTAGTATGGAATCATATGGAATAACTGCTTAATAGCCAGCACAAGGTCAATGATCGTATGAAACTTTCTAGTACGGTTTCTAGCATACTGGGTTTCGTCCTCAATATCAAGTACCAGCTAGCGTACTAGGTCTTGTACTGGATCAAGTGTCGTGTGAAACCGGCTTAAACCACGATAATATAACCTGGAAATTTTTAAAATTTAGCCTTGAAAACATGGAATTATGCTTGAATTTTTTATTTTGACTTTTGTGGAGACACATCAATTTGAATTACCAAGCATATCACTAATTAATATCATATATTTATGTTTTCAGTATTGAGTGGCATCGCTCATACTTTTTCAATGTGAACCTAGATATTTCTATTGTTTGGAAAATATTTATCATGCAGTTTTGTTGTAGGTTATATGTCTTTACCACAGCATATCAGGGCTATAAAAACATCGTCATGAAGGAAAATCAATGATATGATTGCAAATTAATTAAACTACCTATTTTTGTTTGCATGAGCTGAGTTGTTCACATTTTTTAACTTGTACCATGGTTGTTCATGAGCATAAAAATATTTACTACCTTATTGTGTTTTGGGTTTCATAAATGTCCTTAGCAAGTTGCTGTATTCCTATAATGACATCTCCATGAAGAAAAATTAATGAGTTAATAAAAATGTTACTATTTTTAAGCAATTGGAATATTTACTGTTGTTAGTAATATTAGCTCATTATTATCCATTTTTCTCCATTATATGTATTGGGTCATTAGCCACAGAATATCTAAGTACATAGTTTTCTTTCTTCATGATCAAAAATTGCCCCCCTCCTCTTACTTTGTACAGCCATTATTTGATTAAAAATGCAAGGCTTATATTCGAACATGTAAGGCAGTTACAATCTTCTGCAAAAATATGACTAGAGTACTCCACATAACCATTAAATGCACTTGTAAGAGAGGAAATTCATAGTGCTTCAGAGAGAATATTGGCGGAAATAGACACTAAGAGGAGTCAAAATTGGAGCTGGCCTGTTTTATTAAGTAAAAATGTTATATTTGTAAAACTGGAATTCCGTCATTACAGGATTTGACTATTGTGGTTTTTAGACATTTCTGAATTAAAAACTATAGAAAAACTACCATGGCAGTCTTAGTATACCATTCCTGGAATTCTGTGGTAATTAAAAGGTTGATAGGAAATCTGGCTCTAAGAATGTGAGGTACATATTTAATTTTAATTTTTTTTTTTCATGGATGTAGGTGTTGTCATTGGTCAGTGGTGGAAAACCCGCATGGAATGCTCATATTCCGGTGCCCACCGTCCTACTGTGGCAGGAATCCATCCAGGGCCTGAAGGATCTTATTCTGTCGCTCTTTCTGGTGGTTATGAAGGTGACTGGGATTCAGGAAATGAATTCACCTTTACTGGAGAAGGTGGGAGAGACCTTAAAGGCACCAAGGATAAACCAAAGGTATTACTGGGAAAGATTTTTCTTTTTGTACCATATATGTACACCTAAATGCAAAAAATTGGTTTTTGTTTCTTCTATGTGGGTGAAATTATTCATTGTGTAAAATTCAAGCTCTCTTAAACCTATGCTATCAAATAACATTTATAGATGCCAGAACTTCTTGCAATGCTGAAAACATGGTTGCTGACAGTGTATTTTGCAATGTAATTATGTACCTGTCTAATAATTTTTTTCCTGAAATGCATTGACAGGATGTCTAGCGACCGGAAATCAGGAGAAACTGGGATAAAATCAGGAAATGAAAATCTCTGGGAATAACCAGGAAATTTGTCAAGCATACAGGAAGTTTTTCAAATTGCGCAGTATTGAAGAAAAAATAGGGGAATTTCTTCTGTGGCATGGAAAACAATAACCTAAATAACAGTACTGACCGAACTAAACTCCAATAGGCTGTGTAGGTGACGTGGAGTGTCAGCCTCTGCGCTAGGACCAGTTGCTGATACTCCACGTTGACAGCACTCTGGGTATTCATTAATGCCGGTGAACTGTTCTCGGAAATATCTTTAGTATCCTGCTCTGTGTGGAAGCATTTTGAAGGGAATATCTTCTTCGGCGTACCGACCCCATTCTTCCGTCTCTTTGGTCGGCAACTGGTCTCGACCCTCCGTCTTATGGGAAAACCCTCTCACAGCATGGGGTGCAGTCATTTCTTGTGTGCAGTGGTTTTTTATACAATCATTTATTGCAAACGTGAGAGAATGGATGTCTGAAATGAATTCTTCGTGTTTATTTGAGCATTTTAAATTTTAAATGAATTTCTAGCTGTTATACTAACGATTTTTGGATATTAATCAGAAAGTAATGGTTAAAACAAAAGCAGAAGACAACTCTGTTAATCTAAGAGCTAGAATTTTGCTTAAAATTTGAGAACACACTGCAAAACACAAGTACATAGTTCATTTCAATGGTTAATGCTTTTGCATAGCCAACGAATATTTATTTAGAAAATCCACTGCACATACTGATGGCTGACACATGCTGAGAGAATGACCGCTAAAGGGATCGAGGGTCGAGCAAAGTTGCAGATGGAAGGGTCTTGCCCCCCCGCTGAGTAGGGACGCGAAGGGTCGAAAGAACACCCTTCTAAAATGTATCAGCAGCGGTCACTTTCCCACACTCCACGGCATCTATAGGAGACGATAGTTTTTTTGCGTAAATAAATCTCTGGCGCTTATGGTAGACATCCGGTCTTTTACGTAAGGAAAATCCCGACTCCTATATGTGATGTTCTGCGTGAAAGGGTTAAAAACATCAGTTTGATGAAATGTACACGAGGAAAACAGAAACATCGGGAGGGGGGGGCTAATTTTGTTTCGCAAAAACATGCTGGACGAAAATAATACATTCAGGAAATTTAAGAAAAGTAGGTGGGAAAAACAGAGAAATGTTTTTTGACTTGGCACTAGACACCCTGATAGATAAATCATAAGTCCTAATGTATTTTAAGGATTGCTGACACAGTTTAGTGTAAAACTTCATGCAAAGTTATTATTTTTTCCAAAAGCTTTTGGAAATTCAGATGGTGATCTTAAATTTGGGGTCCTTTTTTTGGAGGAATATGTTATGTAACTCTTCCTGGGACTACAACCTTGTCGTGATGGAAGGGCTTGCATGCTCCGATGACCCCTTGAGCTAAACTGGCAGGAGAAATGCTCCTGGTAGGGTCACCCATGCCAGATTGGTCGAAGGTTAGGAGAGAGACGAATGGTAGTCCGCGTAGCATCTGTACCTCAGTGAGGCGGCTGCAAAAGGCATCTGACCCCAGTGGGGCAGCCTCTGAAGTGATGGTGTCACATAAAAAATACTATTGAGTAAGACCACGGAATACCATCGCAATTAAAACAAAAACCTTGAAATTATGGACAGTTCTCAAATGATAATGAATCCTGGCAACTACGGGACTTGGCCCAGTGGGCCAAGTGCCGTAGTGTCATGCCCGGCAGTGCTGGGAGCAAGGCCCCTGCGGTCATCATCGCAGGAAATCCTTGCTCAGAAAATTCAGCAGCAAAGGAAAAGAAAATAAAGAAGAGGAATGAAACAATCCAAATAGGCACATGGAATGTTAAGACTATGCTGAGAGCGGGGAAGCTAGAGAATATAAAGCAAGAAATGGAGAGGATGGGTGTAGACATCATGGGTCTGGGTGAAGTGAGATGGAAGGATAACGGGGACTACTGGAGCGATGGCTATAGAGTAAGATATAGTGGAGGGAATGCGTCAGTGCGTGGTTGCATTCGTAATGAATAGGAAATTGGGCAGAAAAGTAGTGTATGCAGAACAGGTGAGTGATAGGATAATAGTCGCGAAACTAAAGGCAGATCCAAGGAATTTAGTTATATTCCAGGTTTATATGCCTACCTCTAATCATAAAGAGGAGGAGTTAGATCGGTGAAATGGGTTAAGGTGTTGCAACTTCTCACAGTCTGTAACAGTTATGCCGATTAGTGTTTATCACATGGAAAAGGATGCATCATCATGTGTAATGTCAGATGAAACAAGAAATTTACAATGAAGTATTAATATTTTGGAAAAAAATAATCTTTTGAAGTAAAATAAGTTTTATTTTGTGAAAATTATTTATACCTACACTTATGTGCATTATTTGTGTGTCAGTATTATATGGCAACTCAATACCCATCAAAGTCTCTTAAAAAAATAGCTATCAAAATGTATTTTTCTTTCAGAATTTGAGAACTGCCCCTCAGTCTAAAGACCAGACACTAACCAAGGGTAACTTGGCACTTTTCAAGAGCTATGAAAATGGTAACCCTGTGAGAGTGATTCGTGGCTATAAAGTTAAAGGTGGCTTTGCACCCCCAGATGGTTATCGTTATGATGGTAATTATTTTTTTAAATCTTGAGGAGCAGTTTGTGATTTGGGGGATACAATTGAAGTACTTTTAACGTCAAGACAAATTAGCAAGTGTGCAGACTTGCTAATATGTGTGATACATTGATGGACCATTTTATATCCAAAATCCATTGAAACGGCAGCATTATTTATGTTACAAAATGTGACTTTCCTTTCCTTTCTAGGGCTGTACAAGGTCACTAAGTTTTGGACTGCAACTGGAGCAGCTGGTTTCTTAATATACAAATTCCACTTCACACGTATGGATAATCAATTGCCTCTGGTTGATTCAATTGACAGCATCTCACTCTTTTCTTCTGTTAAGGTAATGGTTGGTGTTGTAGCTTTCTTATAGGATTCTTTTGTCTCATATACTTGTCATTTGCATGTTTATTACTTAATGCATAAGTACATACATACTGTATAGTAGTAGCGGAACTAAATTGCACTTAACCTGATAGAGCAGGAAAATGTCTGCTGCATGTTATGTGACAATTGTTATACTTTCGAAACAAAGTTGCAACCAAGTACACTGATAGAAATTGCAACCTATTGGAGAAGTACATTTTTTAATGATAAAAAGCAAACAAAGAGCTCTGTCACGGATGTGAAATAGAGAATGAATATTTTCAGAAAAGGTTTTAGGTTTTCCTCTGGGAATTAGGTTACCTGGAAGATTATCAACCCAGAGACAGAGAACTCTTCTTAGAATTAATGTGGGAGGAAAACCTTAGGCCTTTCTCTTTGAAAAGAGCATTTTGAAGTTGGAATGAAGGGATTATAACCATGAGAACCTTGGTGGTCCCATGTGGCAACTGCCTTACCCCCCTGCGTGTTGGTACAGGGTGGCGATCGTCAGGGAAAACCGGGAAAACCTGGAAAAGTCAGGATACGCCTTTTTAGGATATTGTGCAATTCATTATACCAATTCTTTCCTGACTGCTTCAATCCATAAATAGTCTTTCGTAGTTTACAAACATACCTGTCCCTATCCTTAATGCAGAAATTAGGTGGTTGTTCCGAGAAAACATCCTCTGCTAAAGCACTATTTAAGTACGCCCCAACAACATCCACTTGCTCCAATTCCCACTGATTTTCTATGGCTAAAGCTGTTAAGATCCTCAATGACTTTTTCTGTATTACAGGACTACAAGTTTCAAAATACAGTGGAATCCCGGTTTAACGAGTGCTCATAATCCCTCGGAAATCACTCGCTAAATCGAGCGCTCGTTGTATCCGAAAGTGTTGAATAAAGCCACCCAATTCTCATAGTCGTTCGTATTTACCGTTTTTCTTTTGTTTCCATGGTATTTGACGAAGGTAAACAGCAAAAAAAGTCGTTTCAGGCACAATCTGGTGGAATATCAACTAATTTTAAGAAAGAAACAGGACATTTTCCATTACATAAAATATTAATTCCTCCAGTTTCGGTGTTTTTCTTCCAGTTCTTCTGAAGCCGAAGAAGATTTTTCGATAGCCGAAGAAAGCTGTAAAGACACCGTAACTAATCGGAATTAAAATACAGTAAAACCCCGCTTTTACGTCCCCGGAATTTACGTTTTCCCATGATTTACAACATTTTCTCCCGGTCCCAAAAATGTTTGCATCATTATAATGTATTTTCATCCCGCTATTTACACTTTCAAATCCCGCCATTTACGACATTTGAAGGCAAGAAAGATGGCGGCTGGCGCAATTCAACTGGCGACCCTTCGAGCGTGATTAATGTTAAATATGGATAAAATACATGCTTAAACATGTTGTATGTATGCTAATTTATTTGGTTTCCTTTAAAAACACTATTATTCGTTTGATGGTAGCTCATTAGATTGATAGCATTGCTGAAAAGTATATATGCCGGATATTGTAATGCTTTCGATCGGGATTCTCGAATTGGTACTAAGGAGCCATACCAGGGAATATAATTCTCTTCCCTGGCCGTACTAGCTGTTTAAACAGTACATTTAAATTGTAGCGGATGCCATAAATATATTTAATTAGATGTTATTTGGCCAACTATCGCCGTCATTGTGGCGAAAAGTTAAAATGTATGTTAACTCTTGTTCTCATACTTCGCAGCGATCTTTTTCTTATTTCTCGTAACTCCCGCACTAATGCCATTCATCTTGTGTTTTTAGTAACTTCACCTTTAGTTTTATTTTATGTGCAATTACTTACGGCAATCGTGAGGAAATGTATTTTAAAATGACAAACAAGCGTGCGAGATTATCGTTATCATTGGAAGAAAAAATCAACATTTTGCAAAGAGAATTGGCTATAATACGGGCACTCGCGTGTCCCTGACCGAAGAACTTGATATACCAGGTTCAATGTGGAACAAAACTGTAAAAGCCCGTAAATGTGTAGAGAAAAGTGCTAAGGACTGCGGCCCTATTGGTAAAAGGTGTAATTACATTCAATACTCCAAGTACGATGAACTTGAAGAAATATTGAAGACATTGTTACAATCTTCCCCCGAAATAAGGCCGCATAAACGCTGCGAGAGGCGCTCGGCCCATTTATGTCTTCAAAGAATCAAATGGATGTTTACACCGTTTCAAAAGTCGATATAAATATTGTCTATAAAATCATTTTTGGTGAATCTAAAAGTGTACACTACGTTGATCCTGAAACAGTTTCTCACTGGAAGTGCACAACTTTGCATAATTATGTTGATGGCTGTGCCTATGCGCTTAAAGACATTTTTTATGTGGACGAGACAGGTCTTTTTTTTAAATAATGCCACACAAGACCCTATAGCCTTCAAAGGGGACCCTTGTCATGGGGCCAAGCTCAGCAAAGGTCGCCTTACTGCTTTATTAGGAGCTAATCCAGATGGCAGTGTGAGAAGCCCTTTGTTTTTGAAGAGTCCAAAAATCCATGTTGCTTGAAAAATATTAAGAAAGACCTTGGCTACAACCTATGCAGCCAACACAAAGGCATGGATGACATATACTATTGTTGAAGAAAAAATGTATGCCCTTGATGCAAAGATAAATATATGTAGGTAGACACCACCTCAAATCAAGTTAAGTTAAAATATGAGAATACGTTTATTTTTTGTTAACTTTTGTTTATTAATTTTTTATATCTTTTTGGTGTCCCATCACATTATTAAACATCACCTGGGGCCCAAGTCTGTAACTTGGGGCGCCGGAGACAGGAGAAGCGAGATTCCTCCCGAAAATGTCACCCGACCGTAGTCTGTAACTGGGTGGTGAAACTTCAGCCGGCTGTACCGGAAGGAGAAAAGTGAGGGTATGAAAATTTCTGAAGCCAAAGCTGACTATTGGACATATTTCAGTGACCTACTTTTGAGAGCCAATGAAATCCACTGTACCTTTTCACAGCTGTAGGAGCGAAGGATTAGTCTGCTTTGTTTACAAAATTTCTGAGGACGAATATTCGCGATATTGTTTAATTTAATTAAGTCAGATAATTAATACCATTATAACTTGAGTTTCTGTTACACTTCATCCTATTTTAAAACTCACCGAAAGGGCATATTATTAAAACTTCCCGACAGAAAGACATCCCGTATCAACAAACTTCATTTGAATTAAATTTGTTCAAACAGCGATATATGGATATTAAACTGATTAATTATCTAACATGTGATTCGATAAATGACCACATTTAATGAATGGGCTACTTACATGATAAATAGATGATTGACAAGATTGAAAACAGAGTAATAGCCGTCTGTTAACTGACGTTACAATTGCACGACGTTTCACTAACTGAAATTTCTGAAGACGAATATTCACGATATTGATTAATTTACGCTATTGCAAAGTATGTACCAGTCAGATAATTAATACCATTGTTCTTTCGAGTATCCGTTACACTTCATCCTAGTTTAAATCACTCCTAAAGTGTAGGTATATAGTATTGACATATCACATCGGCTGGGCAAACTTCATTGGAATAACATTTGTTGAAAGTGATACATGGATATTAAACTGAATAATTTTCTAATATGTAATTTTATTAATGAACACATTTATTTAATGGGCTACTTACATGATCAATGGACGATTGACAAGATTGAAAACAGTAACAGCCGTCAGTTGCACAATCGTTAAACACGTTTACTGTCAGTATACTGACATTAATCAGCTAAACCACTCGACAACACACGTCATTATTACAAGGCATTTAAAAAGTAGCATCCAAAGTTCAAGTAAACGCCGAATATACCACAAAACTTGTATGAAATATATCCAATGCTTGGCCACAGTAACACATTAAAAAACACACCGATTTTTTTAAGGAAGTTGCCGATGATTTTCACTTATATTTTCAGGATAACATACGTATCACAAGAGCAATACTCCAAATGTAAAATATCAAACACCAAGGGAGAGTTCCTTCATTGTGGGAAAACGTATCAGCGTACAATCCATGAATCGAGTGATATATGCCGTGGTATATGCTCAAGTCGTTCTAGTCGATAGAGTGTAGTTTAGGATTATATCAGCATCCCAAACACTTCTATAGCGGTGTTCAATCTGGAATTTGAGTTCAATCAAAATAAATCTCGGAATATAAGCGTAGAGAAAACAGCTAAAAAAAATGCCGAAATCCTTTGTCAGTGGAGCAAGTTAACGGATGACTTCTTACCCTTGTGTCACTGGTGTAAAATAATACATGGGAAGTATACTAGAAGACTATAGTCACACACATGGATGAATTAGAATATACGAACAAATACAAGACAGAACATATTCGCTAGCGTTTACAGCTGATATTCATGCACAGCTGTAATGCCCGTTCTTCCGTGTACACAGCATGACATCCAACTGACAACCGATATGCGTCCACATTAAATCATATGTGCAACCCGTACGACTACGGTGGATTGGAACGGCGATTGGAAATGATACGATTAATCGTCATAATGTAAACGAAAATATGATGTTTCATTGAATTAGTACCCAAGTGAGATTAAGTACGATACGTATAAGGTAACTGAAAACTCAAATGCCCTTAAAACTGTCGATCAGCGTGAAGCTCACAAAAATAATGGAGTGAAATTTGTATAAGTCATTATAGTAACCTAGATAATAATACGGGACTTAAGCTTTAATTCAACGTGTGCATCGTGCACATTATTACTCGTCAAAATCTTCTTTGATGTAATCGGAGCAGCAGATTTTCATTTGTTGTGAACTATTAAAGGTGGAAGTTTAAACTTCAAACATCAAATTTGAAGACTCCGCTTCTCATTATGTTTACATGCCGATATTTACGTAGTCTAAAATTGAGATTTCAGATCGTAATTGAGAAACGCTTCGTTTATAATAATTAATGTGGATGAGGTCTATGCTAATGTTCCGGTCCTCATTGCTTTTTCAATTGGAAACTGACAGAATGTATATACTATACTCATGTACGTGTAAATACGCGAAAAGTACAGACTTGATTCTTATGAACGGTGGATTTGTTGTTTTCCAAGCAGAAGTAAATCATCGTGAACTCTTTTATGCCATTGGTCAAAACTTAAAATCACTGTCGTAATGCGCACATTTCTCCTGTGGAGAAAACTTACGTCGGTCTAGCAAGGCCGACGTAACTTGTCTCCCATCTGGGGCCGCCGGAAGTCGCTTCACCGAGTTACAGACTTGGGTCGGGCGACAAGTTGTCTACGGGCGTTTCGTGTTCCTCCTTTCTCCCGGAGAAACCCGTTACAGACTACCGACGGGAGAAAAGGCTCTTTTTATCGCCCGGCAGATCTGTTATCTCCCGTTTTCGGGAGAAATCCAAGTTACAGACTTGGGCCCCTGTTAATTTAAATAAAATTATTTAACATTAGGCTATGATTTTGCTTTTATTTCCCTCGATTTACATTTTCCCGCAATTTACACTTTTTTCCTTCATCCCCGTCAAAAGTGTAAAAGAGAGGTTTTACTGTATTAGATATACTGTAGTTTTTGGATAATTTTGCGAATATGTCATGACAATAATATCAACTTTGTCGAGTTTTCGAATGTTAACCAGTACGTCCATCAGTTGGAAAAATTGGCCTGAAGGTTCACTGAAATACGGCATGTACCGGTGGTCGAAAATATTTCTCGCATTGTCACCTATTCTTAGCAGTTTCTATGATTCAAATTCAATTATCTACCGCAAATTAGTGTCATCGAGTATTTATTTACACTAGAAAAGAAAATACCTCAGTCGATTGGCTAGCTCATCATGTTTCGTGCAAGTGTAGTCAGCTTTCGCCTTTAACATCGGACCGTTTATGGGCAGTCCTTCAGACCTTTGCTGACAAAACCACTTGAATAGTGCAGATTCCATTTGAGGATGTTCCCCATGCCGCAAATGTTTTTGGCTGCTAGGTCGTCCTAGTTTGGTCACTGCTGCACGAATTTTATCTTTGTTCTTTAATATTGTGAACAACGTAGATGGCGAAACACAAAACCACCTCCTGATATCAGTCTTTGAAGACCTGTCACTTTCGCACTCATCTATAATCATCGACCGAGAAAACACCGCCCCTCCGACCGAGTAAACTCCGCCCCTCCGACCGAGAAAACGCCCACTACCCTCTCACTGATGACTGGGCCTAACAAAAGAAGAACGTAAAATGAGCGCGCGCACAGCGTACTCAAGGCCGTAAATCACTAATGTTTGGACATAACTGGCTTTAGGCGTTGCAGATATGGGTCACTTCTTGAATATTTAGTTTAATTAACAGATAATACAAAACAAAATAGTTTATTTTTGCTAGGTGGTGCATCGCCCTCGAGAGATATCTGTCGTAATACCGAGCGTATACCGTGGAAGGAACTTTTTGGCCTCGCTATATCCACTTTATTTTACATGTAAAACATAGGCCTTTTTTCGGTACAAAGACAATCACTCGCTAAAACAGGATTCTCGCAATAAGCCATACTCACTATACCGGGCTTCCACTGTAATCTACTCCAACTCTCTGTCTAAATCCTTGGGCAACCAGCCTGGCTTTAAATTGTTGATTCTTTCCTGCACTCCCTTTTACTGCAAAGACCCATCTACATCCAATCACATTCGTGTACTCAGGCCGTTTAACAATCTCCCATGTACATTGTTTTTCCAAATTGTTTATTTCCTTTTTCATTGCCCTCTCCCATTCCACAGCATGACTGCTTAATAAAGCTTCGTCCAAAAGTTTCGTCCCTTTCTTCTCATGCCCGAGTATTCTCACCAGCTGCTAGTAGTTAGTTTTTCTGCCGTCAGAGGAACAGGTTAGCTCTCACTAGTCGAGTGGCGCTCTGTTCAAATATTGATTTCTGATGTTAAAACAATGGTCATTTTTTTGTAATAATTCTAGCAATTTGAGGGTCATAATTTTTTTTCTCACTGAAAAGTTATCCTCTTATGAAATTGCATTCACCTTTATTGTCATTGGTAACCATCCATTTATTTACTCCATGCATGGAGTTTCGTTTGCGATCTTTTTATGAAATTTACAACTTCAATTTTTGTCATTTATCGATAATTTTTGCAAATTTATGATGTAAAACTTCCGTTTTTGCATGACGAAAAACTTTCTTTATAAGAAAATAATTTTTAAATTAGTTACTTTCTTTTGTATTTCCTCATTCACTCTTCATGAGCATTCAATTCCATTTTTCTTCAACAGTTTAGCGGTCATTATAAAAATTGCACTTTCAATTTTATGCTAATTTTCACTGCTACGATGAGTTCCACAGTTTTTGGAATAAATATTTCTCTAGCAACAGAACATGAATCTTTCCTTGCCTTATTTGTTACTATATATTTTTGTTTATATATAATTTGTTACTACATATATTTGTTACCATATATATATATATATATATATATTTACAAAATGTATTATCTAAATTATATTATTCATCCGCACATTTTTCGTTCCGGTAATTTTTATATATATTGGAAATGTCTATTGAACCTTTCTCTTTAGATAAAATGGTGTAAGCGTTTACATGTGTTGCGAATGTTATTTCATCAGCCCCTTTCATTTTTCTACTTCGAATACTGGCGGAAGTGGCGAAACATATTTACAAAAACAGCTATACGATGAAGGCGTCTAAAGGTCTTACGTTCTCAATAGAAACCAACACAAGTGCCCTGTGTATGTGCTACCCTAGCCCACATGAGTACCAGAAAAAAGGAGAGATAGAGATAAATCCCAAACATGTGTAATGCCTTCTATTGTCATGTTTGACGCTTTCCTGAGGTCAGAAAACACCCGCTCAAGAGCCGATGGCCCACTGAGCAACCTGGCGCCTGGTTTCATGTCGTGCTAATCTGCCACCCTTTGCTCCCCGGGCTACTTTCCCACCAGCCAACCCTTAACTAATGGGCTTTACCCGATATCAATTTACCATTAGTTGGAAAATCCATGCTGTTGCGGTACGCACACGTTTATTTTCCAAGAAATGGTAGGAACGGAAAAGAAAAATTTTATGATGAGCATGGGATGGGTTTTTCACACTTGGGGCGTGGTTCTTTGCATATCGTGATTGTTTCCACGAGTACTTTGTCGGAAGGACAATGGTGACAGTCTTTCGTTGAGTTTCAGAGCATACACATCCTTGATTTTCAGAGCGCATGCACTTTTTCGCTGAAATTCCACTGATGCAAACATTCCATTTTTAGTTCGAACATTTTTATTCTAATACGAGCAGTGTAGTAGGAGTGAATTCTGCGGCAAATTCTTTGTTTTCGCTCGGTAACATTTGGCAGTCAGAATAGGATTCCGGAGAGGAACCAGTGTTGACCAGCAGTGATTCCGAGGTTATGGACATTGAAGTTCCTGGCTCCTAGTCGACTCTCTCCAGAGAAACAAGCTCCGAATCAGAAGGCGCAGCGGAACATTCACAGGTAGCCGAGTGGGAGGAAATGCTTTCCACGAATCCTCCTCTGGCACCACCTAGGTTTCTTTTTAAGGTAATTCTTTGATGAACTTCGACCTGGTTCCCGAATGAGGTTCTCTAAAATACTTTTTTCAACAATGAAATTGTTGACTTTATAACTTGGGAAACTAATCACTGTGCCAGTAACACTTTGCGTGAAAAAGCGGGGCCGAGCAGTGCTAGCATAATTCAGTGGCAAGCTGTGACAAGCTCAGAAATTCGTGTTTTTTGCCCTTGAAATTCTACAGTGCAGAGTCTGGAAGCCAGATACTGTGTTTTATTGGTCAACGAGACCTATACTCTCCTCTCCCTTTTTTGGACTCAATGTCTTACCGATGATTCGTAAAAATAAGGAAATATTTACATTTTGCCTATAATAATGATTTTGATCCCCAAACACACCCCAACGCCAAACTAAATAAAATATGGCTGATTTGCCAGAGGCTGGAGGAAAAGTTCAAGGCACTCCATACACCAGAGACGGATCTTACCATCGAAAAGAGGCTACTCTCGTATAAGGGAAGATTGGGGTGGCGGCAGTTCATGCCTATGAAAAGAGCTTCATTTGGCAAATATTTGTTCTTTGTGAATCGAGAACTGGATGTGTGGTCAACGACAATTTACACGGGAAAGGGCACTATTGGATAAAGACTTTGCCCAGTTACCCATGTCCTTAAAAGTGATAATGACTCTAATGAAGCCATTATTTGGCCTATGATATTGCCTGATGACAGATAGCTTTTATAAGTCTCCAGATCTAGCCGACTTGCTCGCTTCACACTCCACTGACTCGTATGGAACACTGAGGAAAGGGATTCCAGCACTCTTCAAAGAGAATCAAGTAAAAGAAATAAAGTTTCTTGTTTTTGTCATAGAATGAATTCTGTTATAACATTTTCAGAGCGAAAGTCGTCGTTATGCAGGTTGCCTAACTGCCATGAATGTTTGTACTTTGTTTCTTGATTTAGTATGGACCAAAATTAATAGTTAATATCAACATTGTCGGCAAAGTATATACATTTGTAATATAAAATAAATGTATTCCTCATTAGATGTCTAACTAAAGTTTGCGGGAAGGAAAGTTATATGTACTGATATGCAGGTGGCCTAATTGTCTTAAGTCAAGGGGCAACCTTCAGAAATTATTGAATAAATCATGTTAT
Source organism: Pyrrhosoma nymphula (assembly GCA_963573305.1). Classification (NCBI taxonomy): domain Eukaryota; kingdom Metazoa; phylum Arthropoda; class Insecta; order Odonata; family Coenagrionidae; genus Pyrrhosoma; species Pyrrhosoma nymphula. Next base: position 20,706,758 of record OY754328.1, read on the forward strand.
TTGGAATAAAAAATTAAGGAAAACATTAATGCTTCTGAATCTGAAATAAGAAAATATGACTTTTTTTGACCAGTTTTGTAAAAAAAACCAGTCAGGGAAGCGGTTAAGCATCGTTGGGCTCAGCTAGAGTTTATTGGGGTGATTCTCTGATTCATCCGAGTGCTGTTGCCCTTGTCTGCACGTGACAGACAGTATGTGCAAAATCACCTTGGCTGTCGAACCACGTTAAACAAAATACATAATCACATTGCATTAGAATAAGAGGTAGGAACACAAGGAGATAACACTCATTTCTGTATGTATTCATTTTTTTTAAAAATATGCTTTTCTTATTTTTTCCAGACTACAGAAGTTGGGTTGACTAGGACTAAAAGACGCTCGTCTGTTCGGAGACATAGCTCAGTTTCATATGCTGATGATGACCATTCAGAAGACGGAGATCCAGATAAAGATTTGAACAAGGAGCCTCATGCTGATGATGATGAGGAAGGTGAATGTAGAGATGTGATCGGCCAAGCAACACACATTGAAATTGAAGAGTCACTTCCCATGTTTTACAAAGGAAGGTTTTTGGGTTTTGAAGACTCATTTCAACATAGTGACGATGTCTTTAAAGTATTTGAGGAGGTATTATCAAACTTAGAAAAGAAAGCATTAGATCTTGCCTCAACAAGTGTATCTGTGAAATATAATGTAAATGGTGATTCAGAAGATAGTGAAAACGGTTCGAACAAAGCAAATTCATCAGATGAGGACTCCTCCAAAAATCGCCGCAAAAGACAGACTCCAAGAAGGGTAGTTAGGTTATCTTATAAGTCTTAACCAAATAATTTTGCACTTCAGACTGCTATGTTAAATGTGCCAAAATGTGTGCTTGTGTAAGAATTTCATTTAACAGCCACTGTTAATTTGTTATTAGAGAAATTGATCAGCTATTATTTTAGTTCCATTATAATTTTTTATGGAAAATATTTGCAAAATGCTTCAGTAACTTTAATTTTTTTTTCAATTGTAAAATTACATCAATTTTTAGTGTCAAATAACGTCTTTAGTACTGAAATTGTTTATAGGTTTTATTTAGCAACTTTCCCAAAATAGTTGTTTATTCATTGTATGCCTGACATGGTTTATTGTACTTGGGTGTCTGAGGATAACCATAAATTGTTGTCCTTTGGTGAAATTTTCATTTTGTGCAACCTGGGTGATTTCTTGAAATGCCCAGCAAAAATAGGACAGTTCAGGTCATTAAAAAAATGACAGGGGGGAAAACTTTTCATCTTCATATAAATATTTCACTGGTGTTTTAGCCATCACCAAAATCTGATGAATAACAAAGATATCCCTTTAATCCAAGCATCTGGAAACTTAAATGATAAATGTAATCACCTATCTCACTATGGGTTTTAGGGAACAGCTTTCGCAGGGAAACTACTTAGTAATTAGACAGCCCTTAAATCCAGGTATATTTTTTGAAAAGTGATATACTAGGTTCTTCATAAAATTACAATTTGCACTGGAAATTGTCACAATGACACTCAAATCCTTGGTTTCTGCTGGCTCTCTCAGGTTCATATCAGCATTATAATGACCCATGTAAAGTTTTTACTGTCTATATATAGCACTTGTAGTGTCCAAGATATCTGGGCTCTTTAAGTTTTGGAAAATTGCCTCGAGGTATTGTTTCCAGTGCTATACTTATAGGGTGCTGTGTATGAGGAAAAGTCCAAGTCTTGTGAAATTTGAACATATTTTGTCAGATTTCCACAGGTAGTATGAATGTACATTATCATAAAAAATGTTTCATCATCGGTTTACCTTCATGAGCAAATGTAAGTTCATTAATGAGTAATTAATTAAGTTTTTGCCATGAAAACATTATTTCCCGTTTTCACAGTTTTTTTCATCTTATAACTTAGGAGTTATCTCTCCCTCCTTTTTTAAACAACCTGAATAATTGCTATATGAGACTTCAAATTATTTTTTATAGCTACGCATGGGAAATTTTAAACATGCTGTACTGATACTGACCATCGTTTCGTACCAGGAGGTACCTTTTCCAGGACAAACCTGTTCATGAAAATTGTTAAAATAATTATTAATGTGTGCCAGCTAGGCTCACAATGTAACTCATTTTAGTGGATATTCTGATTCTTTGACGTGTTTTGCATTAATATGCACTATAACTTAACCTACAGCAAAAGAGGGAAAATAATGTTGTCATTTCAGCTGTTATGAATTTTTTAAATTTTTTTCCTACTTCTATTCATAAATGTAATTTTAATGAAAAATATAGTCTACATTTATTATACGTTTTATGCATTTCTATAGAAATATGTATCTGTCTAAGTAATTGCTTGTATAATAAATCTTAATCTGTGATGAACGATCTATGATTGAAGAGTACATACAGTAAAACCCCCATACAACGAACACCCATACAGCAAAATTTTAAGGAAAACTCCCTATTTCGAAGTCATTGGCCCAGTCCCGGACCCTTCCAATGGACAATGCACACAAAAAAACCTCCCGTAACGAACCTCTCTAACTACGAAAACTCCGTACATCGAAGTCTGCGCTTGGGCCCAAAACATGAAAAGTGCCCCTCTAGAACGAATTATTGATAAAAAAACGTAGCATTTATTTACAGGTAATTTTTCCATAGACATTTACGTAATAAGCAGGAAGTAGAACCGCAGCGGAGAGTACCCCGTCTTAACCCTTCCGCTCCGGGCTTCGAAAATGTTCCCATCGGAGACCTACAGAGCAGAGGGCACGAAGGAAACTTGACGCTCTGGCTCCGAGAAGGCTCGTTTACATGTTTCTTATGGTGTAAACCGTCAACTCTGACGGTTCCCACCACAAGACTCTGGCACTGACTGGTATTCCTCCTCACCCTTCTTGGTGCATTACTCACTCCACCCCACTCACTCATCCACCCCACCTCATTTGTGAAGGTGCAGGTGGTGAGGATGGAGCTCAATTTTCCCTTTTTAAATTTTATCAGATTACTTTTCCGGATTGGGTTACATTCCCGGGACCCCGTGAATGGGAGGAGCTCCATGTTTTCCTCTAAAATGGTTTCAAATTACTTTTCGGTAGCGGATTGTATTTTGGGAGAGGCAGGTGGACGGTTATCGTAAGACTGTCCACCTGCCTGTGGACCGTGTTCATTCCCGTCGGTGATAAATTTTTTCATGTTTATTTTCTTTGTTTTTCCTTCGTGGAATTCTATGTTAACATCTAATTTTTAATTTTCTATTGAAAGTTTATTTTTAACGAGTGGAAATATTTTTTTCCTGAATACCATAGGGCTTATTTTTTTTACTTTCCCGCGAAGTCAACATAATTTCTTTGTTTCCCCATTCTTTCACCACGCAAACTTCATTTGTTCCTTCATTTGCATGACCGCCTGTTGATATCATAATTATACAATAGTCTAAATAATTGTTACATCATTATTTATAAGATCCACGATCAAAGATCCCCGTTTTCTTGTTTTGTCGTGCATTCAAAAAAGGAGGGGATAATGTGATCGGCTTGTCTACTAATTTCTGTAATCGAATCACCATTTCACGATCTAAAGACATACAAATAAATACATTGTAATAAGGCTTGTCGAGAAAGGCTCCTGTTATAAATGGCGAGAGTGACCTCTTGCAGAAAATTTTCATTACTGTATAATTACGATATCAACAGGATGTCTTGCACATGAAGGAACAAATCAACTTTGCATGGTGAAAGAATGGGGAAACAAAGAAATTTCGTAGGAAAGAAAAAAAAATAATCCCTATGGTATTCGCGGAAAAAAAATATTTCCACTCGCTAAAAAAAACTTTGAATATAAAAGTAAAAATTAGATTTTAACATAGAATTCCACGAAGGAAAAACAAAGAAAAAATGCATGAAAAATTGGTCGCCGACGGTCGACACGGTCCCCCCGCACCGCAGACCCGTACGCTGATCAATGGACCACACTACCCTAGATGCCGGAGGCTGATAAATAGAGTTTTTATAACATCTATAAATGTTTAAATGCCTTTTTTGTTTAAACTATTGGATTTATACGCCCATATGTGGGGTGATTCGTGAAAAGCATTTGGAGTTCTATATGCATACGAATTTTCATCAAGATCTGCGACCCGTTTATTGGACACTCCCCTTGTTAGGAGGGCAAAGTATTCAAAACTTCATTGGTTGGTGTTAAACCAATGAGAGCAAAATTTTATCTACTCTGTCCCCATCCCAAAGGAAAATCTGGAGTAACCTCTACTCTATCCAAATATTGCTATTGCCGTCTTAACCTTGATGGATGTGCTCTGTTACCCGGCAAGTGGTGCGTTTCCTCGAGATCGCCCTAATATTTGCTCGATTGCTTGAGGATACCTTTTTTCCCAGAAATCGCAGCCGAAAATGAGGGTGCGCCTCTTGCATGAATTTTTTATCTGCCAGCCTTCGAGCCTCGAGCGGGCGGCAGAGCAATATCGCGGCCGGGTGGTAGTGGCCACGAAACGAGCAGTGATTCGACCTAAGATAAGTTTATTATATTCCACCTAAGATAAGTTTGTATGTTCATTTACGTATCACTCCCAGTTTCCGGTTGGACTGCGCACTGTTCTCCTGACTGCTTTTGGCCTGCGCCTAGCGCCAGGGGGAGCTTGCGAGGTCCTGATTTGTTCTGGGACGAGTGCTGCATGCCTGGTGTGGAATCACCCCGTGCCACACACCCTAGTGGTGGCTTGCACGGTACATCGTAGATGTAGATGACGTTCAGAATCAGATATGGCAGAACATACTGTCAGAAGACAGAACGTTCTCGGCTGACATTTTGCCACAGAATGAGTAGAACGGCACAAGAAAAATTTAATACCTAGGATTTGCGGCGAGCGGCAGCTATGCTGCTCACGTCTATCATGGCTGGGTTCGAGTGTGTTCCATGTCAAACATTAGGAACATGAAACTCAGCGTTGCCACTCTATCGCTCGCCTACTGCCGCGCCGCTCGTATCGTGGCCAAGGCAAGTCCCTGGAGAACTGAGTGACCTTGGTGCTTAGCGTGAGTCATCAAGGGGAGGGTATCATTCGCTCGCTTGTTTACGGGGGACGCAGTTGCCTAATAACTTTAAAAACTTGTTGTATGACAAGGCAAGGGTGTGGGGTTTGGGGCAATTTGGGGACAACGATCGACTGCACGACAAGTGCAAGCACTGGAACTTTCCAACCCCCTAACTTTCTCATTTTCTGTCACCGGACAACTTTGAGTGACTCAACTGTATGCATCTGCCTTAAGCTCAACTGAGAGAATTCTGTGAATATTAACATTTGTGCATGCGTCAACATAGGTCAGTGTTGTTCCAACATGAACAAGGGCAAAAAGTTGTGGTCTTTCACGGTAGTTGAAAAAATTAAAGTGCTTTAAGTCATCAAAGACGCTGAGGATGTAGGAAACCGCGCTACCAGACTAAGGCATGTGCCGGAATCGTGCATTAGAAGATGGATGTTGCACTATTCCATACCAATAGGGACAGAAGGTCTTTTCGGGGAAATCTACGAGCTGTGACAGGACATGTGCGACGCCCGTCTCACTAGTACGTCAGCCGTTTTTATGCAAATCGTGAATTTTTTTTATTTTGTCATTCATTGAAGATTTTTGTTGGACCATATTGAAATAATAAATGCTTTAAATTCCATAGACAGTTATGATTTCTTTCAAAGTTTAATTTTTTTCAAGTTTTGATGTCGTATCTACGCCTTATCGTTCGTTTTTTACACGGCTGACGCTTGGGTATTTTGCATTTAACGTGTTTGCATTCCCACTCGTCATCGTTTACAGCAAAATAAAATTTGTAAAAGTTAACCACGTTTTAAAAGGTGACTACAGCGACTATGACTTGTGCATTAGGAAAACGGTGGGGAGATTCGGATTTATAAATCAGAGCTCGGTGCGACTGTCCGCACTTACCAACTAAACACGAATTGTAGCGAGGTCGGATTTGTTTTGTTTTAATGAATATCAATTACTCCACTCATTCCAAAGGACAATAAACAATGCAAGCATTGTAGGGCTAAGGCTACAAGTGAATACTTGCCTCCGAGGTCCATACATGCCTATGAAAAATGCCGCGTAAATTATAAGAGAATATCGCAAGCGGCTTTGATAATGGCCGAAAATTCGAAGTTAGGCCCGCAACACCTCGCAATAAGAGAAAAAAAAAGCCCGAAAATTTTTTCTTCAACTTCGACGCATAAAAAGAGGGGTGCGCCTCTTACACGCGTTAACGGCATCGTCAATGCATTATCATCTGAGATTGCCATTGTGACCTCAGTGCATTGCCGACTGCCACGTTTATACTCGTGGTAACTAACTCGCCCCACCTAACTTCCTTCGTCGTTTATCGATATCTAGTATATTCTGGTCACGAACATATATATTCACCGGTATTTCAATGGGATTCCAACAGTGCGTTTTATTTCCTAAGTCTAAATGGCAATATGTGCTCTTTAAAGCAAAATTGCTGCATAAAACTGCCAATTGATATTGACTTAAATTATTGCATTCTAAGAATAATATCGACTAGATACTCAGAAAAATTATGGAGCACTTTAAAATACGTAATCCTTAGGCATTAATTTTGGCGCTCCTTTACTTTCAGACCGTAACTAAAGTAAGCGATGAGGCGTAGAGCAGAATCAACGAAAAAAAAACAATTTCAATTAGAAATACGCGTATTGAAAATAACGCGGTGATAGCCATGGTATTTTATGGTAAATAATAAAAATTGTTTATCATCACTCTAGGAAAGGTTTTAATGGTGAATAAAGCAAGATTGAGATATTTACTCAACTTGCATCGTAAAGCATGCGGAACACTTGGGTGCCCCTGTTGAGATGCAACCCGCACACCACCTCCATGCATCGAAAACCCCCTACATCGAAGTCATTATTTTTCCGGTCCCAACAAATTCGTTGTTTGGGGGTTTTACTGTATATTGTAATTTTGAGATCAATACCATGCCAAAAAAATTAAGTATTAAGGTAAAAATTTAAAGCATATATGTATTCTTAAATACTTCATCTTCCCTTTAATATGTAGTGAAAGACATTTATTGGAAGAGAAAACTGTATTGATAACAAAATCAACCTCATTTTTATTTAGATAACACATCCTTCCAGAATCCTTGGTGATGGGTGGGCTGACAGGATAAATGACATAAGCAACTGGAATGGAACACATTCTTTCTTTCTCATGTGAATATCAGCTAAACAAACAAAATGGGCTATGAGAGTGTGAATTTTTCACTTTAATATTACCCAGCTCTGCATGTGTGGATGTATGTATGTATGAGTTTGTAGGTATTACTAAACCAAAAAAAATGCCTATAGGCAGCAGGTGAGTTTTTACATTTATGTGTCCTCTTAATTGCTGGTTGTGGTTTCTTCACAGACAAATTGTAATGTGATGAATTTTTCAGATAAACTGATCTTGGTTCCAACATCAGTTTAAAACAGTTGTGAAATGGTGAAAGCCTTATTTAATGGGAACAGTTCCCACTCTTATAAATTGGTCTTGCTTAGGAAATCAAATCTTGAACTAAACAAATGAAAGGGGACGTTCAAGTATTACGTAGGCACCCTTAGGGGAGGGGGGGTTACGAGTTTGCTTACTTTTGCTGACAAGTGGGGGGGTGTCATAGCATTGCTTATGTAAGACAGGAAGGTCTTACACTTAAGTGAGGAAAGGAGGAGTGATCGAGTAGAGCGTATTGTGTATCTTTGGAGTGCTTCTAGTTGCTCTAATGGATTTCAAAATAATATCTACTAAATTGAAAATGCCAGAGGTTGCGAGTCATCTGAAGGATGATTACAAAGAATAGTGTAGTATCATCTAGTCGTAGCATGTCACCTAGGAGATTCTAAGGCCAGTAGAAGAGTGCTATGTATATGCATTAAATCGTTGAATACATTGTCACTTAAGATGAGTAAAGGGGTGAAATATTGCTCCCAAAGAGCAAATGAGTTACTCTCCCACAGCGCATGCATCAGTAAAATGGCACGACTTAGTAACTAAAAGTAACTGAGCTTCCCTTGGTCGGGGAAAACAAGAGCAGGGCAACTCGCAAGGTATTAGGGGGGAACCCGGGTTTGAGCATTTAAACTTAAGTAGGCAGAGGGTTAAGACCATGAAACTGTCACTCGAGTGTCTATTTTCAACTGCATCAATCTGTTACCTGGAGAGTCAAGCCTCAATTCTTGGGCCAGCGCAAGTAGTCTTTCTATCTCAAGATGACAATGCACGTGTTCCTATTGGCCTTGTAGCAACAAAGAAACAAGCACCCATGCTTAAGCACATGGCATATCGTGTTTCATTGACCACAACTGGGTGATAGCGCAGCATCACAAGCTCATACCATCTGTGTATGCCGGTATCGCAATTGAATCTAAGAAACCTGGAAATCCTCATGCTGTAGGCTACTCTGGGCCAACGTTCATTGCTATCAGAAGAGGCCAATACACACGCTAAGGACTTTGAAATGTTGCTAGAACTTAGTGAGTTTTAGCCATTGGTGAGAACAGCGGAAGGTTTGATCAAGTCTGTTGTAATTGTCACAGTTGACGAAGGACTGGATGAAAATTCACGATACCAGAAGGTTATATCTTTTGGTGTACATCACTTTAAGAGGTACAGCTTAGATGCACTATTCATTGCAATAAATGCTCCAGGTAGGAGTGCTTTCAACCGAGTTGAGCGTACAATGGCACCACTAAGTAGGGAGCTAGCTGGATTAATTTTACCACATGACCACTTAGGCTCCCACTTGGATGACCTGTTAATGAAGATCTGGAAAAATAAAACTTCGAATATGCTGGGAAGGTTCTGGCAGAGGTATGGAACTTCATACAAATTGATGGATATCCCATTCATGCTAAATACATTCCACCTGGTGATCTAGAACTCCCAGATGATCCAGAAACAAAATGATATTCAGAACATGTCCGCGAGAGTCAATACTTGCTAAAAGTAGTCAAATGCAAAGATTCAAAATGTTGTTCTCCACAAAGAAGTGGTTTATTCAGCGTATTTCCATGGCGCTTCTTACCTTCTCCCGTAAAAATGATGCGAACACCTTGTGACTTAACTGTTAGCGAGGGGGGTGTATTCCTCAGTAGCTAAGTCTCCGTCTGGCATTGAAATTGGATGTGGTGGCTGCAGGGTTTTCACAATTTTCGTACGACTACTTCTGTCCGTCTATGAATCCCCACATCTACAATAGGATCTGTCAAACCTGTGGGCTTTACCATGCTTTGAAGAGGTCTGCAGCTCTCCATCGCAAAGCCCTGCACCAAAATCTAACTGCGATGCTCAATATTCCAAGAACACGACCAGTTCGCATAGCTGCTCGGCGAGCAAACGAGCTGACGTGCATCATTTAGAATCACCATGGAGATGAAGATGCTGAGTGGCTGAACTGTGAGGAAGTGGATGCTCTTGAGCCTGAAGTGCACCAGCCAGAAACTCATGAAAATATGATAATTGAGAAAATAGAAGATTGGCTACAAGCAGTGCCATCCCTAGGGTAGTGCGACAGGTGCTCCTGCATTGGGCCCCGCACGTGCTTGCCTTTTTCAGTCGGTGCCGTGAAACCCACCTATTTCCCGAAATTGCCTACTACTTTGTACATTTGTAAATTTCTTGAAATCATTAGCCATTTTGCAGGTAAATTTCCTTCTGTCCATGAAATATGCTTAAAAGATGTTACAATATCAAAAAGGGATTGCAAAGTTAGGGGGAGCCCAACTTTAGTTTTCACAGGGCCCTCAATCCCTTGGGATGGCCCTGGCTACAAGGACTTCAGTCACGAAGTGATTAGAACATTAAAATTGTGTCATATCTGAAGTATAATATTTGATGCAATAATTAATATTTTTTCTAATTTTATTTTTTTATCAAATAGTTTAATGTTATTTAAGTGAATCAAAAGATACTACTGTGCACTTTTGTTGTACATTAGCACAAATTTCATTACATCTTCAGAATTTATTGCTCACCAGCATTCATTAATTTTACTCATGCAAACTTCCTCCTTCAAATTTACATGTATGTATGTAGCCATAAGCATTAGATTACTACAACTAAAAAAATTAAGTATTGCGGAGACGCATGACAGAAGTTAAACTTTGGATGCTTGAATTAAGTATTGGAGTGCTTCCCTCTATATTAAATGTGGAGTGATGTGTGCACCCATTCGCTTTGTTTTACGCTCTAAGTAAATTTTTCTACACTATACAGAATGCCCAGATAGTATATAGCGTTACGCGTTCTAATAATAATTTACTAATAAATACTACTAAAGTACTTTAATAGTACACTTTTTTATAGTACTCGTATGACATTGCTAAAGAAACACTTCAAAAATATTATAAAAATTTGGTTTTCTTTATATAAAGCAAATGTAAAAAATAAAAAATCTTACGTAAGCAAGTGGGGGGGAGGGGTTCAGCAAATGCTTATTTTTGCTGACAAGGGGGGGGGTCAAAAATGTGCTTACGTAATACTTGAACACTCCCAAATGTGAGCATGCTCTTTTCCTTCAGTGAAGACCACTCCAGCCATCGAAGATGAAGTAAAAGGATATCACTAGACCCGTGGTTGTTGTACATCAAGTGCTTCTGTAATAGACACCCACATTTACCAGTACGTGTGCAACTGATTGTCTCCAGTTCGTATATTTTGTTAGATGATCTGAAGCACGATGTGACTTTTTTGTCATCTATCCAAAGGTTGGTTTGACTACAGTTCTCCCTTCCTCTCCATAGTCTTCCACTATTGTTCTTCCCATTTACTTCTCTTGCCATTGTTATTTTGAAGAGGCTGTTGTGTCCCACAATGTATCCAATACGTTTGCTGCTTCTACTTCATTCAGTTTTCATTTAGCTTCTGTCCTCTCCAACCCTTTCCCTACTAACGCCAGAAATATACTACAGTAGGTTTCCTGACCAGGAATTTTCGTCTGAGATTTTTCTTTGCAAGCAAACGAATTTTCAAAGCGTATTTTCGTCACCATGCTTTCCCCTTTCTGGCACTTGCAGGTACACATCTTCTACATTTCAGGACCCAACGCAGCAGGGGTCTGGCCTTTCGCTTTGAATCTGTGAGCAGGTACGTGGACCCTTCGTCATATTAGCACCTTGTTTGCAGCAAGGGCCTGCGGTCATGTGATTGCTTTGTCAGTGATTTTGCTAAATAAATATTTGTTGCTTTCTCAAAAAAATACAAAATCAGAATTGAACTCCTCGTCTTTTGGTGAGCGATTAAAATTTATAAGCAAAATTCTACCATCAACATTAACTGATATCTTGATTTCAAGATATTTTGCATTGGTACTAGTTATTGCATTAAATCCATTAATATCGATGGTAGAGTTTAGTTTAAAATTTGTTAATGCACAGTAAAAAATGGGGAATTCATTTCAAAGTCTACAATTTTAGAGAAAGCAACAAATGAAAGGTTGAGCGTAACTGCCCCTGAAGTCCGAGATAATGGCAAGGTCCTGGCTAGGAGGAGTCGAAAAAGGTAGGAGCCGAGTGTGAGTGTATACTTACCAGTGAGCTTTCTCCATGGATGCAGTACAAAAATGGTTCATACAGAGAGGAAGGAAGAGTCTTATGGTACTGAGATCAGTATACATGCATAGGAGAGAATTCCACCATCTCGAAAGGGTTAATTGGACTTCGTAATGGGTGATTCATTACATCATATTGATCTTCAATGAAACCAAATTTCTATTGCATCCAACCTTCACCACCATAAAAGAGCAAGTCCCAAATACATGCTTTGATAAAGCACTTCCTTACCTCTTAGCTTGTGCTGTTGGGTGTCAGTAGACTTCTGATAGAATTTCATCTTGGCTTCTCCACTCTGCTCTCAATAACTTTGTTTCTTCTATCAATGGTTATTGTACTTACTAGATAGCATAACTCCTCCACTTACTGTTGTTTCTTTTGTCCAAGTCTTGTGTTCTCTTTGTCTTCCGCATTCCTTCTACAAGACATTACGTTTTTTTTATAAAATGAATCCTCAGGGTGTACTCCTTCACAGTGTTTTACGTGCATTCAAGTACAATCGATGGCCGAAAAGTCTCAACTCGACGCCATCTTTCTTGATTTTTCCAAAGCCTTTGATACCCTAAACCACAAACTTCTGCTACATAAACTCGCCTCCCGCTTTAATATCCATGGCACCTTCCTTAGTCTCTTGTCCAGTTTCCTCCGTGACAGATCCCAAAGAGTAATACTCGCTGGTATCTCATCTTCCTGGTCTAACGTTACATCCGGAGTGCCTCAAGGTAGCGTTCTTGGACCTTACCTCTTCAACCTATTCATCGATGATCTCGCCCCCCTTGTCCGTTCTTCCCAAGCCAATACCTTACTCTATGCTGATGACTGCAAACTATTTAAACAGATAAATAATGTCGCAGATTCTAATATGCTACAAGATGCCTTAAAAAAGACCACAGAGTGGTGCAGTCTCTGGAGGCTGAAATTGAACTTAAAAAAGTGCACCAGAATGACAATATCTACTAACAAAACTCCTATCCATTTTGATTATGTAATTGACTCCTTGCCTCTTAATCATGTGTCATCCATGAAAGATCTTGGAATTATTGTGGACCACAAACTTCTGTTCTCTGAACACATTCATGCGATCAAATCAAAAGCCATGTCACTCTTAGGACTACTCTACCGGTTCACAGATATCACTAGTACTAAGGCACTCCAATCCTACTTCTCATCCATAGTTCTTCCGGTGATCACCTATTGCTCCCCTATTTGGTCAATGTCTGCTCCCACTAATCTTGCCACCCTTAACAGTGTTACAACCTTTTTTGCAAAAATTGTAAAATATAGAAACCCAAATCTCCGCGAGACACCTACTAGTGCAGTTTTATCCTCTTTATCCCTCCCTAGTCTCTCCCGTCTCCGACTTCAATCAGATATAAAATTCATTAACAATGCCCTTAACTCCCACTTCGACAGTCCTGATATTGTTTCCTTCCTCAACATCAGAGTGCCTTCCCGCCACACCCGTTCTACCTCCTTACTCCACATGCCTGCACCCAGACTATCAGTAATTAAGCGCTCTCCATTCCATAGACTTTCTTTTTTAATAAATTCTCTCCCGGGTGATATTGATCCGTTTTCTTTGTCAGTTAAAAATTTTACTCACCTGGCATCAACATATTTAACGCATGAATGATTATATTCTGGATAAATGTTTGTTGTTTCGTTTTTGTTCTATTTTCAAATTGTAACTTTTATATATTAATTTTTATTTGTTATATGTGCACTATAAATTGGCAGTCTTGCTGTATGTGTACCACTTTATTAAAATAAAATAAAAAAATTCAAATCAAATCTTGATGTATTAGGATTTTTAGAAAACCATTAGTCAAACAAGCCAATCCAGGAACTTTTGACTAGTTCTATGTATGTACTTAATTTGGAGTCACTTTTTACATCTCTCTCTCATCCCTTCTACAAGACTAGATGCTCCAAAGTTGCTCCAGCCTCTCAACTGTAACACTGTTTATCATCAGCTACTGAAAAGCCAAATTTCAGATCACCTATGGATACGGTAATATTAATTAATATACTTTCTGTCCGAATTCCTGAAAAGTATCAGAAATTAGAAAACACTAGCTCAGAGTAATAAGCCAGGGATGATAAACGCTTTCTTTATTGTTCAAAAGGCAAAATTTTTAATACAGCTGTAACATTGTTCAGACTTAAAATCACATGCACCCAACTCATTTTACAAATGAATCCATGTATGCATTGAGAAGTAATTAACTTTTACCTTCTTTAATAATTCATCCTAATAGTGGAAACATTTCTCGAACCTGCTAAAAGCTGCATAAGCAAAGTTTCCTCACATTATACCAGTTTTCTTAGCCACAACAATAACACATGCATACTTTAAAAAGTGGCTCCTAGTGGTGACAAAAATGTATTTCAATGTCTCTAAACTCAAGCAATAAATAATGATTTGGCATCAAAATAAAGTCAAATCATTTATTATACAATCAATAATACAACTGAGGTTAAAACATTAATCGCCTTATTGAGTAACCGACTCTAAAGCAAATGCATGATATTCGTTGAATCTATACAAATTTTATGTTGCATTGATATTTTATTCACAGAGAAAATTTTTTACTTGTACTTCAGCTTGAAATTCAATCAGTTAAGATAAAAATGATAAATTTGTTAACATTTCCACCAAATTAATTACACACGAGTTATTTGTCATTTTCACTTTTTTCATCATCTTTAATATCTCCATTGGTCATTTTAACACGTAAAGTTTTCTGTAAAACATGAGCATCAGCTGGCTCTATCCTCTTGTAGTAATGCTCTTTCGTTTCAACTATTTCAAAACCAAATTTTTTATAAAAATCTATTGCTCCTTCATTGCTGACCTGAACATGCCTGCAACAGGAAAAATTACACTTAAAGCACACATGCCTTCAAGGTTTCAAAAATATACTCACAAGACCTATCATCCTACATAAACAATAGTAACTGAAAATATTCAGCCCTGATTTAGCGGACCCACCCCAAAGCTATGTTTCTGATAAGCCCAAATTTTAGTACAAAATTCTGGAGCCATGAAAATGACAAGTACTTATCGATCAACTTGATTATCATAATTATGAGTACCATGAATCATTTTAATTCCAAATAAATAGAGTTGAAATTTAGCATAGCAAGAGGAACAATACTAGCCCTATGAAAGATTTTGACATTATTCCAAGATTCTTTACTTTTCCTCCAGTGTTATCTAAAAAAATATTTCCAATTAGGTACATATCTATACATATATACTTTCCTGAACAAAAAGTCTATTCTTCACTTACGGGAGGATATCATTAAGGGAGGATGACTGGCTAAGTAGTCTTATTTCTTTAACAAGGTTTTCAAGTTGGCTGTGAGTTAATACATTAAGTGACAAATTCTGACTAGTCATGCTCCTAACAATAATTCCATATACTGAATGGTGGACTCTTGCCTTCTTTCCAAAATAAGCACACCAAATGTAGCAGCGTGAAAATGCAAACGAGGTGAATATCCTGCTCAGGCTACAGAAATTCAATTCATATTCGACAAGGAGGTAAATAATATATTACAGGGTGAAGACTAAGCAACAACCTAGTTTCAAAATTAGCAAATCAAAAGCCTAAGGTGAAATTTTTACGTGCTTATCACTATAGTTAGCAGTTATTAAACAACGCGATTGTTAGATCCCCCAGCTGTAACAGAACTCTCCAAATACTTTTACCTGGTTTGTAAACAAAATCTGATGGCCAAGGTTTGATTGAGGACAAACCAAATGTACTAAAACATGTACATCAACGGTACGTTCGTAGATTGATTTAGGCGAGATTTCGTTATTGTCCACTAGGTACCATTCTAATCGGAACATTTAATTAGCCCACGTACTTAGTACGACGATGGAACGGCAGGTAACTCAGGAAAAGAAAATTAAGGGCTATTGGCATGATTTAGGGCTAACACTAATGATAGTGGAGAAAGAATACTATACTTACAAAAATATACTGTCGAAGTTTCCATCTTTTTTTACATAATTCAGTACGTGTTGCACCATTTTTGTACCAATCCCAAGTCTCCGATAAGGATATAAGCAGCCTAATGTCATAATATACAAACGTCTTGAGTTTTCCGATGTGTCGATCCTACAGCACACGGCCCCAACCACAATGTCGTTATAGTAAGCTGGAAACAAAACAAAAAATTAATGTCTACTTATTGCCACACACAAAATATTACAGTGAAAGCTCATACTGACCTAGCTTCGCAAGCTCCCCTGCTTCTAATACATCTTTGTAAAACTTATCATTATATGACACGGGAAATACTACTTGATTTAGTCGCTTGAGCTGTTTAATATTATGAGGGGTCACATCTCCTAATTCAATTTTTGACCTGGGAAAGAAGCGAAATCACTTGGTATCAACACCTGGCCATGCAAGGAAAATGAGATGAACACCGTACCAAGCAGAAATTACGAATCGTTTTACCGCCCTTCAACACACCTTGTCATGTCGAATAATTATAACAAAAGAGGCGTTCAATTAAGGTATTAGTCTTCGGTATCAAACGCAAGATAGGCTTCTAATGAGCCTTCCAATTAACTAAGGGTTTCTTCTAAAATATATCATTGAGGGACCATGCTTACACAGCTGAGATGACAACGAACCAACAAAATCTATGCAATTCACCATTTAATTTACTACAGCGCCACGATTGTGTCACAACTACGAGCATTTCAGTAAATTCAGAGAAAATAGAACAACGAATTATACATTCCAAAGGATTTTACAAAATGTATATAAATCTTCGCTTTTCAAAAATATGATAGCATGAATACAAAAATTTATATTTATTTTTCCGCTTCAAGCCTTTAAGAGTTGTTTATAACTCAAAGGAATTAAATAGGTCCCTATGGTCCCCGTTGAGTTGTCACGCGCCCCCTTCCTTTTTCTCATAAAGTAATCAATTAAGTAGTTGAAGCTTAAACTACGGTATAAAATCTTTGATTTTGATTTGTAATATTTTTAAATTTATATTTTAATGCTCATCAAGGATATTTAAATAGCTTTATTTAATATCTAGGTTTGGGAAATTTGGAGTGTCAGCTGACCAGTCTTGTGACTTTGGAGATCGAGCGTAAGGTACGTCTGCAAATTTCTAAAGTAGGCGTTTACATATTACCATTTAGTTCATACTTTATGGTAAGATAATCATTAAGCGATTAAGTGTTGCTTGACTGCGTTTACGTTGATGTAGATTTTATGCGGCGTCTCTATTTAAAAGAGGTTAAATTAATGTTAACCTAGAATTGATACAAC
The DNA here is from genome assembly GCA_963573305.1 of Pyrrhosoma nymphula. Taxonomy (NCBI): domain Eukaryota; kingdom Metazoa; phylum Arthropoda; class Insecta; order Odonata; family Coenagrionidae; genus Pyrrhosoma; species Pyrrhosoma nymphula. The sequence goes on from OY754328.1 coordinate 20,723,682, forward strand.
TTGAGACTGTGTAATGTCATTGATTATTTTCTGTATTAACAATGATAATGTACGGATGCATTCTCGATATTCCCTAAGTTAAGTAATTTTTAGGTTTAATTAAGGATGAAATGCTATTTATAGAGTTTTATAAGTCGTACCATTGAGCATGCTTTGTCTCATGATGTACCATAATCTTATCACAAACTTTTTTCCATGTGAGGTGTTTCTTAAGATTTTCTGAGGATTGTTTTAATACTGATTTAGTTGCATTTTTTTCAGATAAGGCCGCCATGTCGAAAGGACGAATGCAAGATGAAGAAAGGGAATCGAAGTACGGCTATGTTTTCGCAGTTTCCGGACCGGGTTAGTTGGGAGGCGCCTATTTCATTAGATAATATTTATGCTAATTAATATTTAATTTTGGCCAGTAAATAACTTAACGCATGAGAATTTCCTTTCGAAGCAGGTATATCTCACATTTCAGCTCCCTTTTGGCTATCTGATAAGCCCTTTTTGTTGACATCACGAAGAGGTTCTCTGGGATACGTAATAAAATGCTTGAGATTTGATCTTCCCATGTATTTCACTAACCTAAATTTATGACCTTCCATTTTTGTTATGAATGCCCTTCGCAATTTGCCTCCAATATGTTCAAGAAACAATACTCTCATTGCATTTGTTGTTCTTTTTAGGTTTCCCTTAGTTTTTGTTCTTGTTGGCTTATTTATCTTAAGAATTCAGATAAATCGAACAATTTTTGTTCTTGCTGGCTTATTTATCGTAAGAATGCAGATAAATCGAACAATTATCTATTTATACACTTCCAATCTGTGATAAATGTGTGATCATTAGTGTCTCAATATGTCGATGAAAGTACCTGTTTGAATTCGCTTAGAATTTCAGATTGCCTTAGTGACATAGAAATTCCACAGCTTGTTTAAACCTTGCGTTGTATTTATTCGCTTATGGTAATATTTATGGTGGCTTAACGAAACAGTTTTGAGTCTGAGCCCCTCTGCATTGGCTTGAAGGACTGTATACTATGTACTTTTTTAATATTATGAGTAATGCTGTTCTGAGTATCCATTGGGGTATTACTATCGAAGCATCTAGTTAGCGAATTCCTCCAATTCACACTCTTTCCGCTGACCTTCAACCACCTATTTTGCTATGCTACATATGCGCATTTATACTAACCTTTCATTTTCTTCATTAACCCATTCCATTCCAATACCATTCACTAAAACCTGTGGACCATTTTTTTTCTAGACGCAGTGTTCGAAAATCTGACCTTTTCCTCCTACTTCCCCAAGGTGGTGCAACAGTCAAGCAGTTTCTCCTCTTCGCTTTACACTCCCCACCCATGACTTTTTCTACCTTCAACTTAAACTATCCCTGCTTTACGATGAGTTTTCCATAACCTCTAGTACCTTTCACACCTTCTCACGAACGTTACATCACCCTTGTTCATAATAACTCCGTTGCTGACACAACTACACCCCCCTCCAAAATTCTGCCTACTTGGGGGATTTATTTCTTAAAAAACGCTACAAAATTGAGCACACTACAACTACACCACCTTCCTAACACCAACCCACTCAGGGGATTTATTTCTTTAAAAAAATATGCTACAACATTGACCACACTACAACTACACCACCCTCCAATCACCAACCCACTCAGGGGAATTTTTTTAATTTGCACTACAAATTCACCACACTACATCTACACCACCCAATCACTGACCCACTCGGGGGATTTTTTCTTTAAAAAGCATGCTACAACATAGACCACACTACAACTACACCACTCTCCAATCACCAACTCACTTGGGGGATTTTTTTCTTTAAAAAAAATATGCTACAAATTTGACGGCACTGCAACTACACCACCTTCCAATCACCAACCCACTCATGAGGTCTTTTTTTAAGTATGCTTCAAATATTTGTATGATTTCTGGGCATTTGCATTGGCAGCAAAATTTCTATAGTCAACTTTTTAGTTATTATATTATTATTATCTTGGCAGCTTCGGCTTTGCTTTAAGTTTGATAGTAGGTCTTCCTGTGATTAATTTGACAGAAAAGGTTATACCTGTCTTTTAGATTGCTAGAAACAATCATATCACAAAATTTTGTTCTAGAAAAAGTACAACAAAATCTTGTTTGATTACTCAAATTGAAAAAAAGAGCGTTAAAGGTGATTTTGACACTTGAGATCTGCAGACGTGGGCGATATGACTTAGCCTATGACTATGTATAGCAAAGACTCTAATAAACCATGTGAATCATTTGTGTGTATTTTGGGCATACCTTCTGCAGCTGTTGAGTGGTCCATGTTGTCACCATTTGAATTTCAGTTGCCTTTGCAATTTCAGGAAAAAAGTCGTGGTTTGTGTGTATGGGGTCATAGGAACTTGTTCCTCCCTCGTTACCCGTCATAGGTTTTTTGGTTACCCCCTTTCTCGTGTTCAACTATGTAGTATAGATGGCACGACGTCACTGAGTAAGGCATTTGTGCCCTTGCAGGCATGGTGTCTGAGTGGTCTCGTTTTTTCTCGTCTGAGGTTGAGTTCCTAAACTTTGGCAGTGCCTCCACTCAATCCCGCTTTTTATTGCATTATTGTGCAACTACCCAGCTTTGTTACATTCTTAGATACCGTTTTATTTTCTCCTTTGTCTGTTGGGCAAGCTTTGCGCCCAAATATAAACAGGTCGACATTTGCCAAAAATTAACCTAAGTTATAAATGAAAAACTTAAATTTTGTGGTTCCACAATGATAATTAAAAAAAATTATCATTGTGGAACCACAAAGTTATGTTTTTCATTTAGAAAAAGAATAAGTTCCACCAAGTAACACCTGAAACTTCCAGTTATAACTGAAGTTAGTTTTTTTATCAGTTAATGTATACTTTTAACGATTCAAAGTTAACTCTTCTAAAAAGTTACTGTTAAGTTAAATAGTTCGCTGCATTTTTAACGATTAATTTTAATCGCTAACTTTTTTTAATCGTTAATCCCGACTATGCATGAAATGCAGTCAACCCTTTCCTAAAACCTGTGCCTCACTATGTCCATGTTCACCTCTTCCTGCATGATGTAGGCACCTGACTGTGTCCATTCCCCTTGGTCACCTGAGTTCCCACCTAGTGCTCTGTAAACACCATCACCCAACTTATAGAGGGGTGAGTGAGGAGAGGGGTATGACCAAAGGAAAGACGGAATCTCAATCTTCGAGTATACGTAGAAGCTGCAAGGGTTCATGATCAATGCGGGTTGGATACTGGGTTGACCACTATAGAACTAAAGGATACACACTAGCCTTAGGTTACTATGAAACTTCATATGTCATTGGTTTTAAGTCAGCTGCTTCTTTGGGACAGATACGAGAGACAGCATCAGAGTAATTCACTGGTGAACAAATTGGTTTAAGTATTCTTTATTTCGACACTCCACAAAGCAAAGCCTTTTTTACAGTGAAAAAAATGTTTTTAAATAAAATGAAACTTTAAAAAAAATACAATATAGAGTATAAAATACTTATCAAGCTGTCACAACTGGGCTACAAGAAGCAGTATGTGATTATTTGTGACTAAAAATAAAACCAAGGGGGCACAACCAACATTAGTGATACAAAAGACTTGGCCATTACTATGTAGGTAATGTGGTAAAAAGTCTAGCATTTCAAGTTGTGCAAGACCAGGAGCTTCCGGCAGGCGAAGCTTGCCTCAACCTTTACTGTGATTTGCTGAAAATTCTTTAGTGTCACAAGTTGTGATTAGGACTTAGGTGTTTCCGGTGAAAAGACTTTTGCATTAATTTTTTTTATTATGTATTAAAATTATACTGGCCTACAATGTTTTTTATTATTAAAAAAAATTAGGCCAATTGTGACAGCTCAAAAATTATATTTTATACTCTTTAGTACATAGATCGTCTAACAAAACCTTATTTTTTTAAGTTTTTAATAATTTTGGGTCAATTTTTCATTTAATTATTGTCATTATACTATGTTTAAATTATTGAAATTTTTTTGGTGAAAAAGAATGGACCGAATTTTTTGTGTCAATTTGTTTATGTCGAGAAAATACTGCATTGTCATCCAAAATACTCATATGGGAAAAGTTCCAAGAAATTGACCTGGTGGAAATGAGTGAAAAATTGATTACAAGATTTGACCCAAACAAACAGAGATGTCAAGTTAAATAAAACTGTAAAAACTACTAATTTTTCATTCTTATGGAAGGTGTACTGAGACCCCTTACCAAATCATTGCTTCTAGGAAGTTATGTAAAAGTGGATCCATTCTGGCAGTTCTCACCTAAATTGTGATGGGTGATCATAATTTGCCCAATGCTGATGTATCTGCAAAGTCAGCATGTGTGGTCAACTTCTTGTCCAATGCATTGCTTATCCACTATGAAGGGGCACACGTTAATGCGCATTATTTCAATGGCAGAATACTATTCCTCTTTACTTGGCCTTTTCGTATGATATAATGGTGTATGGCTACATGTGGAACTAGGGCTACTAATTGTATTAATAATTTTGCAGAACATCACGAGCAATGTAATCCATGGTGTCACATCTCTTGTTCGTATCCCTCTTTTATCAACTTCTTACCTCAGCCAAGGAGTTTATTACTATCATTTGTGCAGTCGCAATGATTGGATAAATTTATTGTCATCCATATTTTAAGGCTATGATCAGATTGCTGGAACTTTTGTCAGGTGATGGCCACTATGGCTTGTAAATTGCTTCTACCAGAGTGGGAAAGAGTTGAAAGTCTTCAGTAGTGAAAATATCATTAGAGCTTACTTCTAAGCCTCACCATTTACTGTTTGCTGTCTAATATCTTGGTTGAAGTAAGTTACCAAGGACCTTCTTATTGCCTTCATTGCATTTTATCCTAATCCCTTTCAAAAATGTAATTGAGAGTAATCTAGATGAAAACAAGTTATTTGCAACAGAATTTTTATTCTTTTGTTCTGATTGATTTTCATTGCTATCCATTTTAATAAACTAAATCAAGTAATCTGGCATTCACATTACTCACCAATGCATGATTGAATGGAGAGAATATGTTTGTTAAAAGAATTTTTGGGATTTAACCTTGGAATTTAAATATTGAATGAGAAGCAGTAACTTTGTGATTCCACATTTATTTATTGTAAACGACCCGGGTTTCAACGTAGCACGTCATCATCAGGTACAAATATCCCAGAACACTCAGCATATATAGTCACAAACATAAGGGGGGAGAGGAGGGGGGGGTGGGGAAGGGCGAGATGGAGGGTGACGTAGATTGGGGAGGATGAGTTGTTGGTAGTTAGGTGTGGGAGAGGAATTGTCCTTCCTGGGGGGGGGGGGGGAAAGGAAAGTTTGGGTTACTCAGTGCACTCGTGACTCACTGACCTGGGGTTGGGGGGCGGGAAAGGAAGTTTAAGGACGGGTTGGTGGAACATTCTATGTGTGTGTGACTACCTAGAAGTTCCCAGGCTGGTGGTGGGGGGGGGGGTTAGTGGGTTAAAAGGGGTTAGTGGGTTAAATAGGAGTTGTTAAGGTGATGCTGGGAGGAAGGTCCAAAAGGGGGGAATGGCAATAGAACAAAAATTCATTAACAATTATTTCTTTGTGCTTAACCCTTTTTAAAATTTCTAATTGTTCTAATGCATCCAGTCTTTGTCCTTTCTTTTCCCGGTGTAGTATTTCTGGTTTGAAATCACTCTTGTGGTTTTCTTTGATGTCCTTTGAAGACCTTGTTTTTGGCACACGTTTCATGTTCGTAAATTCTCTCTTTAAATTTTCGTCCAGTTTGGCCAACATAGGCAGCACCACATTCACAAATGAGCTTGTATACTCCACTTTTCTCTAACGGAGGAATTTTGTCTTTGGTATGTGACAGCAAGTTTTTTAGGCAATTTTTATTGTAGAAAGCCACTTTCACTTTCATCTTCAGCATTTTCCTTCATACCCTCATGGATAGGGGACCTAGATAGAGGCAGCGTCTCCATTTTGTACTAATCCCTTCACTTGGTTGGGACCTGTAAATATTCTGTGGCTTTTCTGGACATTTTATTACAATAAAGTTTGTTGATTAGATTTCTGAGTATCCATCGGCAATTCTTTTAATGGTATTAAGTTCCTTTAGAACCATGGACTCAGACATAGGAATGGAAATCAGTCTATGAATCATCGCATGAAAAGCTGACAGTTTTTGAGAAAAACAGAGTCTAGAATTTGAATGGATTACTTGATCGGTATACGAGTCCTTCCTGAACACTGAGTATTGCAAACCCTCCTGAGATTTGGAAATGGATATGTCTAGAAAATTGAGGGAACCGTTTTCTTCCTTTTCCATAGTGATTCCCAAATTGGAATTTAAAGTTGTGAAATCTTGATGTTTGTTTTAGCCAGTGAGTCTCTTTTGCTGTTGAGGTATTTGCACAATCAAAAAATGCAGGGGAAAATGTGAAAGCATATATCTATTTTACAGTAATTTCCCCTTTAGTTACAAATTGCATTCTAATGCATGTTTTACACAACCTTATAAATATAAAATATGTAGGAAAATAAAGATATTTTTTTATACTTCCTACAAATTTTTCCCAGAGATTAGCCTATTTGGTCAAGTTCTGTGAAGTGTGATATGTATAACAAATGCTTCATTGTACCAATATGTTTTAGAATAAAGCATTCTATTGATTTTTATATTAAACTTCATATGATTATTTTGCAGTCGTTACTGCAGAGCGGATGTCTGGATCTGCTATGTACGAACTGGTACGAGTTGGATACCATGAACTAGTAGGAGAAATTATCCGTCTTGAAGGAGATTTGGCCACAATTCAGGTCAGTAAAACGCCTGCATGTGCTTATTTAATTGATCCATCCCTAAATTGTAAATTAATTGGTGATATGTATTCACCTGAGGTACTTCTCATGGAAATCATGCAGATTTTGTGGTGCCCTGGTGGAAGTTTGGTACTTGAGTTGTTTTTTTTTTAGCTACAATGGGTCAGCTGATGTGTGTTGGCAATTGTAATCGAAGTGGCTGACATCTGTTGTCAACCATGAGAACAGAGGAGAGGGAATCAGATTTCTCAAGTGTTTATATTGAGTTTTATTGCTCTTCATATAATTCTTAATTTTTATTTTTGTCAAACTAACTCAGCCAGTCGCTAATGTAACATCCTGCATAATTTTCCCTTGTAAGAAATCCTGGATTCCAGTGCATATTGCTCTAGGCCTTTGTAGAGTATCACCGAGTGAGAAGATGTAACCCCTTGTTGGGAAATAGGTCAATGGCATAGTATTTAAATGAATGTGGGTTTTCTGGCTGTATTATTTTACAACCAATTGATTGTCATTACTAATTGGCCCATTAGAATGTTCTTTCCCGTGTTTGATGTTCTAAGCATGTAAGTTCTACAAATGTTGTCATAATTATGACGTTTGTATGTGATCAATCAGGTATGAATACATTAAAATGCTTTGATTTCTATCCTGTACACAATTGCAATGGGATTTCAGGGAAGAAATAAATAATAAAGTATTGAACTGAGTAAGGTTGGGGATACGCATCCTTTGTGAAAGGGATATTGAGATATGACGGTATTCATGAAGCCAGAGGTAAAATAATACCATGATAATAGCCAATTAAAGGCTTTTAAAAACTCACATCCTCAGAACTCACACATATCTCCCGCCAGTGGAATTCTAATATGCCTCAGCAAGCTATTCTTGAAATTCAACTTAACTTCATCCGGAAAAAATTTCAATAGTTAATTCAACTTTGACCTTGTCACTTAGTGATGGAATTTATTGAGAATTTCATTCAAATTCTTTATATTAATTCCTAATGGTATATTTTAAGATTCCGTTTTCTTGAATATAACACCTCTTGTTAGTATTTATAATGCAGTTAGTTAACTCCTTGAAATTGGCTATGTGTACAGTTTTAAGTGGCAGGTTTCATATCTTCTGATTATGAAATTGAATTTGGGCTGGGTTGAATAATTTGGGGTTTACCCTGGTCTGGTTTCACTGCAGGTCTATGAGGAGACTTCAGGAGTAACTGTTGGTGATCCAGTGCTTCGAACAGGAAAGCCTCTCTCTGTGGAACTGGGGCCAGGAATCCTTGGGAGTATTTTTGATGGTATTCAACGGCCTTTGAAAGACATCAATGAAATTTCAAACAGCATTTATATTCCAAAAGGTGTAAATATACCTGCTCTAAGCCGCACAGAACAGTGGGATTTCCAGCCTTTGAACATAAAGGTATTTTATTTGATAATTTGAAATTATCTTCATATTCATCCTACCCTAGCAATTTTATTAATTAAAAAAATATAATTCTTCCTTCACAGATGGGAAGTCATATCACTGGGGGTGATTTGTATGGGATGGTGCATGAAAACACTCTTATTAAGCACAAGCTATTGCTTCCGCCTAGAGCTAAGGGTACAGTGACTTACGTTGCTGATCCTGGCAGCTACTCAGTAACGGTTGGTACAATTTTGTGAATATAAACTTTTTTGATCTATTAATAAGGATTTTACAGTTGAAAGTAATAACTTATGTATTATATGTGGTCAGCTTGCTTTATAATTTTTATATTTTTGTACATTTATTTGTGGTGTATTGTTTTCAAACGTCACCAAATTTCAACCCTTTATATTTTATATCTGGTGTGTCCTCGTTTGACGTCAACTCAATCCTGGAAAATTCGACATTATGAGCAACAATATTAAACGAAGCAATATTTCCCATAATAAACAATGAAAAAAATTAAAATCAATTCCAAACTTACCAATTATTCATTTCAGCCCAACTAACGATTTCTGCACGGTGCCATGTTAAAAGGTTGGACACATGGCATAATTGGATGAAACTTAATAATTAAACTTATAAAACTATTTATTGGTGGAAACTTAGATGAATTCACTGTCAGAAAATGAATTATAACTGCCTTGACTGGGCGTTGAAGGTTGGGGTTCAGAGAAATTGGTAGTACTCCTGAAGTACCTAATATGCATCGAGGGTTTTTGGGGTGGTGGCCCTCTATTTCTCCTGGTACAATTCTTTTTAAAAAGCCGCATCACTATCAATTGTCCTATACACTTTTGATCTCCTCTCTAAGTCAGGGTCACCATCTCTCAAAATGTCCGTAGCACACTGTGTGTTTCATAGCATCACTTAAATTTAGGGACCCTGAAATTTCGCGAATGGGTTTTTTCGCGAACGTTTTTTAAAGAGCATAAAAGTTGTTATTTTGATGTTGAAAGCCCTAATAAGTTAAAAGTTACCATTTTAACGCTAACAAAATTTTGCAAATAACTTTTTATTCGTGAAATTTAACATTATTTGGCTGTTAGTCTGATATTTTGCACAAAATTGCACATTTTATACACCTATCGTATGATATTTTCTTTCGTTGATCGTTTCTTTTGTTGTGATGTGTGAGTGAGAAGGAAGACTGAGATCTGCGAAGTTCAGGCGCGCCAAGATCCCTCGCACACGACAGATGCAAGCAGCCACGGAAAACAAAAGCCAATTTTAGGTCTCAATCACCGGAGTTCCTTTCGTTTCTTATGAGCATTTTAATTTAAACGCGTATTCATTAACGTAAAAAAATTCAAATGTTTGACGCATTTTCGTCATCTGGAAGTCCTTGTGATATCGCAATCTATATTATATTTGAAATGGTGTAATATATTCTGGATCGAAACTAGATCACTCAATTTCGCTCTGAAGTAAGCGATAATGTCAGGCTCAAATTTGAGCACACAACTGACCTGGCAAAGCATTAAGGGAAAACATTTTCTATGGACGATGTATTTATGCGCAAAAAATTGCATAATTTTAAAGCGATATGCTTTGAATTTCAAATTATTTTAGCAAATAATTTTGTGATAATTCGTGGCTCAGAAAAAAGGACGTGCAGATTGAAAAAGGCACCTTTCGCACTTATCTCATCCTTCTTGTGAATTCAATCGTTTTATTTTCCAATGCAGAACTTCAAATACGCGTATATTATGTGTTCACTAATGACATTATACCGTATATGAATGACTTGAGCTGGCTTATCTTAGATTAGTGGTTGTATCAGGTTCAATTCGTCACCCAACGCCATTATTGCGTTTTCTATTCGCCATAGTTCAGATTTTTCTCATGCGAGATTCATATAAAAACAGTCGAAATAGCACTTTATACAATGCGTTTTGTGGCTTTTTTCCTAACTTAATTACCTAAGCAGCAAATATTTATATTTGAACTCCTGCGAATGGTATTTAGTCATTTACTTCGTTTCGGACTTTCCAAGATGCCGTAATTAATTCTTGTAATTTTACCCTTTATTGGTTCAGTTTTTTCCTTGCCATCATTTACTGTTTCTGGAATTAAGTTTGGGGAAATTTACTCAGGCAGTGTTAGTATTCATTCTTTGGCGCATTTTTGCCGTCCTTTTTTTAACTTATTCATGCTGTTAGTTGTGATTATTCAATGCATTGTTCTATAACAATTACGTATGCTACAAGGAAATGTGGGATTGTGAAGGCAGGCTGGCATATTCACTGCGCGCGTGCGCATCTTCCTATGTATTTTCAGCTGATGCTGGTTGACGGCGGTTGGATATGGAGGTGTTCGAGCGACTTTAAGGTTTAGAATGTTTCCTTTATTTATTTATTTAAGTCGTGGCCTTTTTACTGCAGAAAGTGGTTAGTTGATATGAAAAGGTGGGTAAAACTGCTGCAGACCAATCAAGTAAATGCTGAATCCTTATGACGATTCGTCAGTGCGTAGCAACCTAGCTATTTTTATTCGGTTAGTAATAGTTAAATGAAGGCAGGCTTTGAGGTTATTTCCTAGCTGGTTTCCTCGGCATTCCAGCATTATAATTATTGGTCTATTTGCATACTAAGAAAATTGACATGTATACTGATTCTTATTTATTATCGATGGAAAAAATTCAAACCAAAGAAGCGCAGCCATATAATTCCAGACAGCGATTGCGAAAATGCGTCAAAATTTTGACAAGTTTCTACGTCAATGAATACGCGTATAAATCAAAAATATTTATAAGAAACTAAATGAGCTCCAGGGAGAGAGACGTTTTATTTGTTCACGTAAGTGAGCTGAAGAATAACCAAAGAGTTAACGAATCCAAAATAAAGATCACTTGACTCAATAACATTGAGATCTCATTATTACGCTATCATTTTCCCAAATTCCCTCCAAGTCTACGTCTCAAGGCAACAATATTCATACATTTTCAAGGGAAGCACCTTAAATCTTGGCTATTTAAACTGAGTTTAGTCGATATCCATGATTGGCTGAGTTTTGTCTCCTAGCTCATAATAATTCCAGAGGCCTCTTCCCTACAGTGATCGTAGAAGGCCCCCTTCGTACAGGGTATTATATTTGAAATGCCTCGAATTGTTCTTAGCTATTTAGTTTGTTTCGGACTTCCATTTAGCTTCTTCATATGACTGCTTACTCTTTCCGAAAGCAATTTATGAAAGTAAACCAGGAAACGCATTTTAGGAAGCACGCTTACAAGTTTTTCTTCGATCTAATTAGGTGTGTAGATATATCTGGTGTAGTTGGAATTACTATACACAATTTGTTACAAGAAAATGCGATAGTCTTGATAAAAAATCAATACTTTGGACAGGATTTAAAACTGGATCACTCTGTTTCGCTCTGTCACCTATCATCCCAAAGTATTCGAGAATAGACTTTTGCAGGGGCGATGTATTAATGCACAAACCGTAACTAATTAATGGTTTCATTTTTAAATAGTGAGCATTCCAGAGGATCCAATATCATATCAAGTTCTTTCGAAAAGCTTTTAACTATACGACTGCGCTTCTTTGATTTTAAATGTTGTTTGTCGATGAACAAGGAACGGTATTCACTTCAAATATCTTCGGATTGAACTAGCTCAATGCTATTTCATTCCAGTATTGGAATGATTAGGCAAACACTTTCGATCCACACAATAATAATTTCTCAATTATTGTTTCGCGGTGGAATTTAGAATACATTTCTTTGTTGCCATAAAAATAACCTGATACTATACTGAATTGTAAACTATGGAAAGGAGTAAAAAAAGGCCGCATTCATAGGATTTCAGAACGGAAGGTGGGCACAATCGAGATATCAGCCTGCTTAATGATCTTCATATTATATGATATCTTTGGTTCACAGATGATACTCGCTCTTAATTGAAGTTCAAATAGCAGAAATACCAATAAAGTCGTGATGTTTTCAAGTAATGAAATTATTTGAATAAATCTAAAGGAGATAATTCATAAATTCTCTTCAACACGATTCAATCTCTTCGAGAGACGATTCGCGGTAATAGCCTTCTCTTGAGAAAAAATAATGGAAAATGTGTCGCTTGCAGCGGGATTATTCCCCGTACTCTGATGGAGACTATCAATGGATATTTGAGTCCTGGCTTCTACATGGTAGCTTTCTATTACGTGAGAGCTCGGGTGACTTTGGCCGACAGACCGATCGTTCATCTACTCATTTTCGCTCACACAACCAAACGGGAGTCCGAAATCCAACACATCACAGAAATCCCTTAGCAGGTCAAAATCGTCCTTCGGGTGGAGGTTCCCTCTCGGCAAGTGAGTTCAGAAGTTGTTCCGCTCGGAGGGTTTATTGCTCCCCCACCCCGCAATATCCCTTTTCTTCTTTCTCACACATCACAAGAAAAGAAACCTTACCCCTCCCCTCCGAAATAATCCTTTTCGCAGGTCAAAAATTTCCTTTCGTGGGTGGTTCAACTCCTCCATCTACTGGGAGGGAGGGCTCTCGTTCAGCTTGGAAAGGCTGTTGCTCCGCGTCTCTGGGGGGCGTGGTTCTGCCACGATGCCACATCATTGAAAACTGGGGACTTAGAAATTTTCGGCGGTATGATTTTTTTGAACAGAACTGTACTTATGGTCATCACTTGAAAACCTAGAACTTTGCCAATTCCCACGGCAGTTCACTTTGTTTAATAATACACAAAAAGGGAGGAATCAGGCGAGTTGTTGTGGAATATGAACATAATAAGAACTAAGATGATGCAATTTTCCACTGATAAACATTTTTAATCGACCCGGGTTTCGATGCACTGCATCATCATCAGGTCAATTAGAAATTTTTATCTGTGGAAAATTGCATCATCTTAGTTCTTATTTTGTTTAATAATGTTAAGTTTTTGTTCCAATGTTACCATTTTCAATTTTTTTATCATGATGATATGCCAGAACCACCGCTTCTCTATGTAGACGTAATTTTTGTTTAGACACTGCAGATATAACAGATATAAAAAAATAACAATTATTCACTCAAGTGAACCTTTTACACTCCATATGAAGAGCAATGCCAACCTTTCCCGCCAAATGGAAATAACACATCAGAGATTGCCAAAGTTCTATGTATTTGCCATTCATTTTTATATTGGTCGGGCATAATTTGAAATACGTTATCTCGAATTAACATTAAACGGAACAATGCTAAATGAGGACACAATCTCTCACAAAATTTCAATCTCTAATATTTATTTACTGAACAAATTATGTGCAGGTAGGCATTAGGTCAGGTGGCAAATCATTAATACTGTAATGTTAGTACCGAGAAACGCAATGTAGAAAAAGAATTGTAAATATCAAGATCAGGCTATGAAAGAAAAGAATGAAAGCTCAAAATTGACTCATTTTACTATAACCAAACATAATTATTGTATTTTTGCTCAATTGATTATGTTATGAAAGACAATTTATCTTGATGGAAAGGGGCCTTATGTGTTATTATATCTTCTTTGTCTGAAGGCCATTTTACATGAGGCACATTATTGCACAATCTGATTTATGCATGGATGTGCATTGAAAGTTGCATCATGTAAAGCGGTGAGTTGCAAGAGTGCATGCGCTAACACATAAACGACAGATGGGAAAATAGTCATTGCTCTAATTCCTGCCCGTTCTCTCGCAATTTCTGTACATCAAATTGTACAATTATGTGCCTAGTGTAAAACAGCCTTTAGGATGTACCTTGGGAGAAGTTATTACAGTAGAGCGCCGATTATTGGTCGTAATGGAGTGGGTGTTGTATTAACGTTGGTAGCCTTTTAGGGTTAAATAAAAAGGCACACGTCACTTGATGTTAAAAGATACTTGTTCATTTTATTGACACAATCAACATGAGCAAAGCCCAGAGGAAGCAACCATTACAACAACATCCGGGGTATATCTAGGGTGTCACACAGGTCTGCCAACCTAGGTGCTTTATACAACAGTGGGAACCCCAAACCAATAATCGAAAAAGACGTAATCCATTCATGCTCATTTTCCTTGTATTTTTGAGCTAGGTCAATGTCGTGCTATCTCAGTGTCTCTTGCTCCTGTTCCGTGGAAATATCTGTTTCTGTACAATTTTGTTTGTTTGCTGATTGTTCTTTAAATTTATTTCGCCAAAACATTTCACCAACTATAACTACTAGTATAATAATGTCTGTCTATTACGAGGATCGAATACACTCCGACAATTTGCGGAACAATAAGAGGCGAATCTTAATCTTAGGTGCGCAATGCATTCCCTTTTTTAAATATCTGATAATAATGATATTTGCAGAGTAGTAGTAGTAGGAGGTTTAAGTCATAATTGAATTATATTACGCTTATTGCGAATAAATTAGACTATGCCGATTGGAAAAATTTGCTTACCTTTTTTTACTTCCGAGTCTCTCTTCTCATACCAAGGTAGCTTACGCACGCGTAATATTGGAGTCCAATCCCTCCACCCCAAGCTATAGCTGACCCAGGCATTACGTCTCTTTGGCAGCAATAAGAGGTGGCTTTTAAGGAGTTCCGTGTTCTCCAACCCTTATGCTTACTCATCACTCTCTCGAAGTAAACGAGTCAAGGTTAAACCAGCTCATATTCCAAACACGATCAGGACCACCCAGGGCAAGGAGGGCAAGGGTAACAGTTTGCCTCGGGACTCGTCTTCCAGGGGGCCCGAAAGGGGCCCCTCAGACACGTTCTAAGCACTCAGGTGGGGTAAGGGAAAGTAGGGGTGGAGTGGGAAAGACAAAGTTGCACCAGGACCCCAAATGTCTCTGGGTGGCCCCTGCACATGATGCTGCAAATTTTACTCATATCTTTGCTTCCCGTGGCACACTTATAAATTGATCCTTTTCCAAATATTTTGACAACTTCTGTTGCCTCCTGTAACTAATTGGGAAAGGAAAAATTTTATTCACGATTACACAATGGTGGTTTCTCATATTGCAATTAAATTTATTATCAAAATTTAGTATTGTATAATTTCTTAAGTCCATCCTAATTTTCCTAATACATATACAAAATGTCTGGCAGAAAAGTGACATCTTCTAGTTCCAAAATCTCCATCAAATTTTCAGCTGATTGCAGCACGATTTGGAGAGAAACCCGCCATGTATGTGTTGTCTTTATCACTTTTTTCATCATCTATGTACTCAGAACTAGTATTCGCAGCTGTGGTGACGGAGATTAGAGAATCATCATCCAGAATCTGATGTCCTTCCAGTTTGTCGTCATGACTGAGCCATTCATTAATATTTTCCGTGCCTACCTCAGAAAACTGATCATTGCCAGCGATTATTGATTGAAGGGTGTCAATAAATTTAAAAAACTCTGGGTCATATTCAAAACCCTCAAACCCATTCACTGGGTCATCAAAATCTTGTTGTTTTTGTTGCCATTTTCCAAGCTTGGTTCGACAGGTAAAGTACTTCTTTCACTTTGTTTCTTCCAAAAGTCAGTCATGTTACTGCATTCTTTTAAGAGTATCTCCAAGAGTTCTTGACGGTAATGTCTCTCCATGGTGACAATCACACGCTGGTCCATAGGCTGAATCAGTGAAGTCACATTGGGAGGTAGAAACACAGTGAATATTTAACCATCATCACTTTTTAGTTCACTGTCAAGTGGATGAGATGGGGCATTGTCAATGAAAAGGATCGATTTTTGAGGTAAGCCTTTCGATTTAAAAAAAAACCCCTCACCTCTGAAATTAACTTAGGGTGTAACCACCACTTAAAAATGTCCCTCGTCATCCATGCAGATTTTCTGTTAAAATAATCCACTGGCAAAAATTTCACTTCAGTTCCTTTGAAAGAGCGAGGAAGTTTTGCTTTTCTGACGCTCGCAAGTTTCATTTTATGCTCCCCGCTAGCATTTGCACAACACATTATGGTTATTCTCTCTTTACTGGACTTATGCCCAGTGACGGATTTCTCTGCTTCCTCTGCCAGTGCTTTGCTCTGAAGACATTTCCAATAGAGGCCAGTTTCATCAGCGTTGTAAACTTGGTCAGGTGTGAAGCCGTACTGTTCTATTGTCTGCTTGAACCCCTTTTTAAAATCACTCACGACCCCCTGGTCTTCACTTAGTTTTTCACCAGCTATGTTCAGCTCTCGAAAATCATGGCAATTTTTAAATCGTTTCAACCATCCGGAAGATGCTGAGAATGCTTCAGTTCTGCCCAACTGTTGGTGGATCACCTGTGCCTGTTTACACAAAATCGGTCCTCTAATAGGCACTCCTTCACTTCTCTTCTGCTGAAACCATGGATAAAGTGCACTGTCAACATCAGTTACAGTACAACCCTACATCCTTTTTCTCTTTTGGAGACCACTGGCACTGTCGGATCTCGCAGAATAATCCAAAAATTTAATTCTTTTCTGATAATTTGGTGCACTGTCGTTATACCTTGTGACGGTTCCCGACTCTTACCCGCAAGCTGTGGCCAATTAAAAGCCGGGACAAACGTCCACATATGAAATTTAGTTTTAAAATAATGTCTCGCGAAAAAAAACGGGGTTGGTGGGCTGGATGATTGGGTATTAACACATGAGGGGAAAAAGGGAAGGTCATGGGGGGGGGGAGTTCGGAATTATTTGGCTCCCGGGTAGCACTCACCCGAAACTAGGATGCACTGGTCCCGGCCTTCTTCTTTCATCGACTGATGTGCTGTATTCGTGACTGCGTAGACCTGAAGAGGAACTGCAAAGAAGTGCACTTTCCGGCACTTCAATAGGTTTGCTTCCTCGTAGATCGGGAAATACTTGTACGGATTGACTGATATCTATATCAGACCCATGTACCGTGCCTGCTCCTGGCCCCGAAGCACGAAGAACGTCTCCTCTTCGGCCCACTGGTCACCACTCTGGCGAACACTCCTCATTGAGGAACAAAAACGAAGAGAGCCTCCGCGACACCTGAGCGGTCTTTATATCCTTTTCGGCGCCGGTGTCACATGATGAAAGAGGGGGGGGAGAGGGGCGTAAGGCACGCCATATCCCGATACATGGTCAAATGAATCCCTCCAAACCACTCATAGCCGATGCACTTAACTGCGCGGCGAAGTGCTACACTCCAGAGCCAAGGAGTGGGGTGGGGGGCGGTGACTGGGTAAATAGGGTGTGGTTGGGACGTAAATCTGTGACGGACTCGAGCCGTCACAACCTATACCAAACTTAGCTGCTATATTGGCCACCAACTCACCCTTAAACGCCCTTTCAATTAGTTTTAACTTTTCATGTATACCTAGCACAACGTGCTTTTTTTTGCAAAGACATGTTTACAACGGATTGATATATGGTCGCACAAGCAACATACACTCGCTCGCCTGGCATGCAAATAGTGAGCACTTATTGAGTGGGGAAGGAGTGGAGGGTAGGCAAGGGAGAGTAGGGGAGGGTAGGAAAGGGAAAGTAGGGGAGGGAGAGGAGGAACTGACAGACCGATAATCCACAGAATGGTTAATCGAACGACCGATAATCGGCACTCTACTGGATTTGATGTCTCAAAAGTTTTAGTAAAATGCAAATATGTACAGTAAGTCCTTGACTTACACGGTTAATTCATCCAAAA
Organism: Pyrrhosoma nymphula; assembly: GCA_963573305.1. Taxonomy (NCBI): domain Eukaryota; kingdom Metazoa; phylum Arthropoda; class Insecta; order Odonata; family Coenagrionidae; genus Pyrrhosoma; species Pyrrhosoma nymphula. The sequence goes on from OY754328.1 coordinate 20,741,578, forward strand.
AAATTCCGAGTAAGTTGAAATCTGCATAAGTCAAAACACAACAACTTACGTACTGTACGTGAACATTGAGTGTTTACCAAGTACAATTTCTTAAATGCAATGCACTGTAAGATGTTTCATGCTCTAACACAAGGAAAAATACTGGTAAAATAGTAATACTGATTACATAAAATGTAAGACTGACATGGCAAATCAATCATCTTTCTAATTTCTATCATATACGTATCCCAACGTATCCAAATTTTCAAAATGACAACAATCGTTATATTTAATAGTAGGCAGACATCCTGTCATTACAAACTACCATTGATAAACAATCAGTGTTTACGTGGGTTCTGATAAATTGAAATACCTTCCTCATTGGTTGAATAAAAACGTTCTTCTTTTTTCGATATTCCATTTCCATAAAACGTTATGCAAACTGTGTGAACTTCTCCATTCCCATGATCTTCTCTGGTGCCAGAAATGGTATCGCTCGCAACTGATGCCAATATGGAATACCTACTGATGCCATCCGTGAGAGTGCATCGGGTACCTGGAATGAGTTATGGAATAATGCCCTAGTCTCTTTAATTTAGTGCCGCAAATCTTCATAATGAAGATGAAGCTAAGATGAAGAGTTCTGATAGTACTACTGACCCTTATTATAATGAAAGCCAATTTTTATTATCTAAATACTTGCAATGAATATGTTGGTGCCGTTGTAAAATATTTTTGGATTTTTTTGTTTTATAGGATGTCGTCTTGGAAACAGAGTTTGATGGAGAGCGTTCCAAGTATACTATGCTTCAAGTTTGGCCTGTACGTCAGCCTCGACCTGTGACTGAAAAGCTGCCTGCCAATTATCCTCTGTTGACTGGTCAACGTGTGCTGGATGCTCTTTTCCCGTAAGTCTTATTCAGAATTTAATGATGCACAAGGCATCTTAATCAAAGACTAGTTGGATAAAATTATTTCTGTTTTTTCCCACCTCATTTGTTGAAATTATGGAAAATCTAATCTTCTAGGGTTTTAAACCTCTGGCTTAAATTTTATACTAACAGAGTCACCTCTACTACTCTGTTTAAACCCTGGCTGTACCATGATCTTGTATTTTTCAATCTTCATCTTTCTTTGCAGGATGAAATTTGTTGCATTTTTCCTTAGTTGATGCATTTTTAGGTGTCAAGTACAACCGCATCATTAATGTTCCATGTTCCCCTAAATAAATTATAAAACTGGTTGTAGATGTTTTTGTTGCAAATTTTATCTATCTAATTTACATAAATACACAGTGATGTTCCACCTTAATTCATCATCGTGTGTCACTGAGCATTTCAAACTTCACACTTGGATGGAAGTGAAACAATGCATATCTATTTTTGTGATTATATACTTGCTTCTTGTGAAATGTTACTAATCCATGAATGAATCCATCTCAATTGCTTAATAATACAGGTATTTACCTTTCATTATCTTGCTCCATTTTTCAGTTGTGTGCAGGGTGGAACCACTGCTATCCCTGGTGCTTTTGGTTGTGGTAAAACTGTAATTTCGCAGTCCTTGTCAAAATACTCCAATTCAGATGTTATTGTATATGTTGGTTGTGGTGAACGTGGAAACGAAATGTCAGAGGTAAGAATTAAACCTGTGGTCATTGGCCTTTCACTTGGTAAATTAATCTTTGTCTCCTAATTAAGTTCTAGTCCTCATTACATTTCTCTGTAGTCTTCAGCTCATAGAAATCTTCTTGTAATATTGGTCTGAGGCAGTTGAATGCTGCTATGGCTGGAATTCCAGATATCACATTACTTGAAAAGCCTCATGTTTATAGTTCACTAGGAAGCTTCAAGTAGACTATAATGAAGGATTTGTATGCTAATAATTGTGTTTGATGAAATGAATGTAGAGTTGTCAGCAGTGAACTTAGTCTATTTATGCTTTCTAGAAAATGGAAAAACAAAGCTACAAATTTTGCCTGAGAAGATACATAAATTTTAAATGTAAAAATCCACATTTGATATTGATCTCATATAACTAACCATTTCAAGCATCAATTTTTATCTTTTTAAAAATATCTACATTGATGTTCATTAATTCACCAGTCACTCAGCTAACTCTATAAATATCTGTATTTGCATGCCTATTTACCTTCATTGATTATAAGACTATTCTCAGTTTATGTGGAAAGGTGAAGAAAATGGTAATAGCTGCAAACATAACCTATAAATACATGTTGCAACAATGAACTAAATTTCACCCAATTGTTCTTGCGTGATTCTCTGTCAGTACTTGGTTGCAAAATCTATATGGTGACACTGTTTGATGCTACATGCAAGTGATAAAAGCATTCTGTTTAGTAGTTTATCATCTTAAATGGAAGGATTGCATTTTTGATGTATCTGTGGGTACTCGAGTCGTAAACCCCCCCCCTCCCCCCCCTCAGCCTTAATCCACCACTAGTCTAACTTGAGTTGTTTTTTGAGGTCTTGGTAGTCATATTTATCATATTTGAAGCTGAATTAATTTTGCCTGTGACCATCATGGTTAAACCATATTTAACCCATCTTTTTTTAAGCATGAGAGCACTTGTGTTCTTTCAAGCTTAAATTTTAATCAAGTGACGTTCCAAGCTCAAATATTTTCAACTTAAGGTGGTTTGAGTGAGATATTTCCCTAGTCATAATGGAGACCATATTCAAATTTTATTTTTTTATTTCAGCATCTTTAAGAAGTATGATCTAAATATTGCCATATTAATGGCACAGAGATATAGTTATATATGACCAAAATTCTCAGTAATTAATAAATATAGCTACGTAAATATTTTATTTGACTCATTTTTTCACGCCATACGGCTGAAAACCCTTCAAAACAGCAAGTTTTTTTGCATTTCTGTAAAAATCAATTCAGTGATAGATTAATTTTTATAAATAGTTGAGAAAACATGTTATCTACACAAAGTTAGTTTTTGACGAAATCTAGGTGCTAGAAGTTCCTAATTTTTTAATATTCTCCCTCTGGAGCGCACAAACGTAGTCTATCCCATGTAAATCAGCTTATATTTTTAGGCAAATTGCTCGAAAAGTAGTTCGGCAAGGGGTTGATATTTTGATATCATTGGAAATATGAGTTTTTTCTTTAAAATGAGGCCAAATTCATCAAATTCTTGGTGAAGTAATTTTTCGCTCCAACTACCTTAATTAATTTTTTTTTATGATAAGAGTATTGGATCAGAGATTTCCATGAACCCTATAGTCCTGAATTTATCTACATATTTGAATGGAAGTCTTTTCATCCCATTATTTAGAAAAATTGGAGAATTTAATTTTTAGTAATAGCAAGAGATTGCATGAACAGCTATAATTTATGTTCAATGATGTATTTCATATATAATATTTGTTTCAATAAGCCAGGTGACATTTAAGTATGTTTGAGTACGCACGATGATCAAACCAAAGTGTATTAGCTCTTAAAGAAAATGTGGAGGCTTGATTTTAACCCAACAACAACACACTGCATTCCCTCAGTTTAACGTCCTGATATCACTTATACCTGAGGTCATATAATCTACCTCTTCCTTACCTACCTTACCTCTAATAACTTGAGTTGTTAATATTTTCTTTAGGTATTGAGAGATTTCCCAGAGCTTTCTGTGGAAATAGATGGAGTCACTGAATCAATTATGAAGCGCACAGCACTTGTTGCAAACACTTCAAACATGCCTGTGGCTGCTCGAGAGGCATCCATTTACACAGGTACATTTCTCAAACCTAAGTTTAAATAGTTTTTTTCTAATGGGTTTTCTGCTGTAACTTAACAGCATTAGTTGGTTTCATTTCATAACAAAACTTTTTTTTGCAGGAATTACCCTCTCCGAATACTTCAGAGATATGGGTTACCATGTGTCAATGATGGCAGATTCCACATCTCGATGGGCTGAGGCTTTGAGAGAAATTTCAGGGCGATTAGCTGAAATGCCTGCTGACAGGTAAATTGTCTTGTCTCTACCTCTTTCTTTTGCGTTATTATGCTACCAGAGTGGGAAAGTGTAAAACCTTGAGTGAAATAAATGGTAGCTTAACTTTTTGAAGAAAATACGAATCTCTTCTGTGATAGAATTTTATTTTTATTGGCGGCATTATTCATTATATTGCAGTGCTTAAATGTGTGTTATTTTTGTCTTTATTAATGAAAGTCGTCATTGTTTTTCAGTGGTTACCCAGCATACCTAGGTGCTAGGCTGGCATCCTTCTATGAACGTGCTGGTCGAGTTAAGTGTCTTGGTAATCCTGAACGGGAAGGGTCAGTGAGCATTGTTGGTGCTGTCTCACCTCCAGGTGGTGATTTCTCTGATCCAGTCACATCAGCAACCCTTGGTATTGTACAGGTGTTTTGGGGATTGGACAAAAAACTTGCTCAGCGCAAACATTTTCCATCCATCAACTGGCTCATTTCGTACAGGTGGGTGATATTCTTAAACATGCTTAATGTCTGCTCTCATTCATGAAATTTACTCCTTGAATCATTTGGTGATGTATTGCTTGATTTTTTGTTGGGTTATCTTTATGAATAAAGATAAACTTATCTTTAAACCATGTAGTACTCCAGTTATATTTATTGCTTTATGGTGTTACATATTAATTATATATAGTTTTAGAGATGTAGTTGCTTTGCTTGCATACCTAATGGTTGCTAGTGGTACTGTTTTGCAGGCAAATCCTTGGGCATATTTTGCAAACATTACCTTGTTCATTAAAAAGTCATGTAATAAAATTGTATGAACTCTAGCCTTTCAGTAAGGTATTTTGTTAAGAAATTGTAGCATGTGGTTTATCCCCTTGAATTTTACTTTGATAAGAAAATCGTATAAATGTATAATCTTACTTTTTTTTAATTTTAGTAAATACATGAGGGCACTTGATGACTTCTATGACAAAAACTACCCAGAATTTGTGCCACTCCGAACAAAGGTTAAAGAAATTCTTCAGGAAGAGGAGGACTTGTCTGAAATTGTGCAGCTAGTTGGTAAAGCATCCTTGGCTGAAACTGACAAAATAACCCTTGAAGTTGCTAAGCTTCTTAAGGATGACTTCTTGCAACAGAACGGGTAAGCAGCAGTTTTGATATTGTACAAAAAAGGAAGTAAATAGATTTCCTGAATGTATTAATAAAATTTTGGCTTACTAAGGCAAGTGACAGATAATGTCCAAAGGCTCCTAAATTGTTTCTAGAAGTAAATCCAACCCAATCGTTACTTTTCCCTTAAGGTCATGTCCAACTACACAATGATCTTTGATATTAACTATGTATCAATATATGTTACACTCATTTTCTCGCATGATAATTCTTGTCGTCAGTTTCCACAGTAAAAGGAACTCGGGGAGAAAATTGTGCACATCTTCAAAATGCAATTATTTTTATGACTCAACTTGATTTGTCCCCTAGTTGCTTCCTTGTTCCAGGTAATTAATGTAACTGCTGCAATCAGAGCCGCAACATACTGCTGAAAGCAAGCACAGTGTACTTAGCTACGCAGAAGCTGCCACAAGGAATATTTGTGCGAGTGAATAGAAATTGTTTAACTAGTTTGGTTCCATTCCATGGTTGGTGATGGATCTACTTCCTTATTTCTGATTTTTAATTCCTTCGAAGCTAGAGATGGGACATTCAAATCTTCACATTCTTGTCATCCGAATATTTTGAATCCATACTCAAGTAATTAAAATGCTGCAAGTTTCAATTTTGAATTGAATTCAAGTTTCAATGCAAACGGCAAACACTACAGAAACTAGAAAAAATTTCATGCCTCCTACCTCTCTAAAAAGTGTATAAAAACGGATATATGGTTCCGAGAAAGTTCAATTAATTGAAATTTGCAAAAATGCTAAATAACTTAATGACTAAGATGTAATCTACGGGGATTTTGTTCCACGCAAGCACTGGGCTGCTATCTTCTCCAGTTAAATAGTGGAAATAAAGGAGAGGACTTCAACATCTGTAAGATAGCCTCAGAAAACAGCTGACTTCGGCTTTTCGGAATCATAGAGCCCAATATCACCAGCATTTACTATTAGCCCTTAACAGTATACTGTTGTTTGTGTTATTATTACAATAATTATGTGTGGAATACTCTCTTGAATTTATGGAAACATAATTGTTACAAGCAAGTCCATATATCACCATTCCGGAAGAACAATGACGCAATTGCAACGCGTAGATTTTACAGGAGAGCAGAAAACAAAGCGTGGATATTTCAAACATTCTCGTGACAGGCATTAATGGTAAAAATATAGCATATTCATATATAATATAGTGCATTAGATTACCTACTTCCAATTTCCAGACTTTTGGATGTCATCTCCTTTACTGTAGTGGGGTATTCCCCCACTTTTTTTTAGCGTGGATTGTAATTGTCATTGTTCCTGGAACTCCGCTTATCTTCTCTATCTCGTCATGAGCCATGTGCAAAATTTTCTTCACTCTCTCAAGTCGTTCGCTCATGTTTGGTCCTACAGAAAACATCCCTATTGAAGCTGCCAGTTTAGATCAACAATGACACATGGAACAGTTATGCAGTATGAATGGTAAACTTGTAAGTTCAACATCGGCGGAAAGAGCAGTTGTGACAGTAAAATCACCTTTAGTTATGACAAACAATGACACAATGTACACTTGCGTTGTCGTAGCACTGTAGAAGCAGTAGATGGCACTCAGGAATTTAGACTGATCACAATTACGTCACTTTTGCACTGACAAGCAAACGTCTCTCGCGGTGCCTCATGACCAACTGACAGTTGAGCTGTTGTTCTCCCGAAGAGGTACAGTGTGGGACTGACATTTCAACAGCAACGCAGCTGCCCCATTACTGTCCAGAGAGTAACTACAGTTATGTCGCCTGATATACAGAAAGGAAGGTTGGAGCTTGGGCCACAAGGTATATCGGAAACCAACCCACACCGATCTATACCTCAACGGAAAGAGCCATCACCACCCCTCCCAAAGGAACGCTGTCCTCTCATCGCTCATCCACTGAGCCAAAGCAATATCAGACAAGGAAAGCCTACCCACAGAACTAGAACATCTGAAGAAGACCTTCCACCAGAATGGATATAGCCACCATCAAATCTACATGGCCCTAAAAAGGTCCTTCAGACAACGGAAAAAAGATGCACCAGTAGAGAAAGCAAAACCCACGGGCAAGGCCTGCCTTCCTTACATTTCCAGTGTTTCTGGGAAGATATCTAGGATCCTGGGGAGACATAACATCAAAGCGATTCATGTCCCTCCCGGAAAACTACGGAATCACCTAGTAAAGACAAAGGATCCAATTGGCCTCAAAGTACCCGGAACTTACCGCATACCTTGCGAGTGTGGCAAGGTCTATATTGGTGAAACAGGGAGAACTATAGAAACAAGATTGAAAGAACATCGAGGCCACTTCAGACTCGGCTAGAAGGAAAAATCTGCTGTGGCGGAACACAGCCTAGAAGACAATCACTCCATCCATTGGGAGGAAATCACCATTCTGGGGAGAACCAGAGGATACTGGGATAGAATTACTAAAGAGGGCATTGACATCCAGTTCAAGACCAACAATCTCAACTGTGATCAGGGTTTTCGTCTCAGCTGTACCTGGAACCCTATCTTGAAAAAGGCAGGAAATCATAATATTGGCGGGAACCAATGAACGGAGACCACGGTGGGAGGCACAGAGTATAAAGACTGGAACACCAAGACCGTCTGCATCCACAGGCTTGAAAATGGCAGGAAAGTCTCCTGCCGAAACGTCGGCAATCATTGAAAGCCAAACCCGATGGAAAACCCAAGAACAACTCATCAGCATCATTTGCCGGGAAAGCCTAAAATAATACATTACAGTTCTGTCGTTTTGCCACCGCATACCATAACCAATTCTAATGCCATTCACTCATTTAAGTCAATTTGACCATTTTTGCAGTTTTGCATTTGTTCTTCCGGAACGGCGATATGACCGTTGCAAGCATGGAACGGGAACACAACACGGACTTTCATGGATCGACTGCGTTTAGATGTGAAACTTTTAACCACTAGCAAATAGTGTATCAGCTCCCGCAAAACACATTTTTCAAGCAATAGTGCTTGTTGCTGCCGCTAGGTGGCAGGGCACATCAACATTTTTAAGATTCACTATTTTTTAGATATTCCATGGTACATATACCGGATTTGCTGAGAGTGTCAAGCGCGATACATAGAGTTCCGAAGTTGTAAGTTCCTAAATGAATTCCATCACAATACACATACAATATCTTCTGCCGTACTTACATCCCGCGGGAACTTGTTGATAATGAATACCAAGAATACTGACTACACTCCTTGCTGCGAGACAGAGGTATAATTTATAGTACATACATTTCTTGCACATCGAAATGAATCATCCTTGACCTTTTTTCTATATTTATAATCTTTGAAACAATTTCAAAAGACAATACAATACGTAGACAACTTAAAGTATAGGGAATCCGAATTCATAACAATTTACTTATTCAACATCGGAACATTTAAACTTGTCGATACCGAGCCTCTCACATAGATACTCCACTTTTGCCTTCATCATTTATCGGAATTTAGGCTGCCCTCTGCTGGCAAAACCACGAGAAAAAGGCAGATTCTAACTGCATATGTTATCCTGGCCACAAATGTTTCTGGCTGCTTGGACGTCCTTGAAGCACTGCGGCACGAAATTTTCCCTTATTCTTCAGAATTGTGAATGAGGCCAAGGAAGATATGCCAAATCGCCTCCCTATCTTGCTTTTGGACCCATTGCCACTTTCGCATTCATTGATAATTCGTATTCTAGTTTTCTGATCGAACAACTTTCGTTTCCCAGCCATAATGTTGTATCAGTCGGACTGAACTTGATAAAAAAGGGTGAGGATGACAAAAGAGCAATGAAATGCATGGATTTACGAGGAATTTATATGCGTGAATACGGTTATGCCGTGGATGTCCGAAATGTGCATTTGAACGTCAAATGGTGTGGAAAAAATGCTGCTAGACATATAATTTCAATGACAGAGGACATGAGCACAAGTTTGTGCTAGTTTGCCGAGATTGAAGCAGGCATTTGCCACTCGTAATAGTTAACGACCCCAGTGGAGGCTGGTTGTTGTCCTCGCTAATACCAATTTATTTTTCATGTAAATCATTGGGTTTTAAATCATTCTTTGACCATCCATCGCCAATTCGAGCTTCTCGTTATATGCCCTACACGTTATATGGGGCTTCTACTGTATTTCATTTTCAATATTTTTCTCTTGGTAAATTTAGATGGATTTTTAAGAATTCTATTCTAAACCCTTCAAGTCGGTCAACGCATTTAAATAGCCAGGACCTACTCGCAGTATTTAAATTTTTTTAAAATCTCATTTTCCTCACCTTTGCAAACAATTATTTATATCTTTGTTAGTTTCAATTTTAACATTGAAAAAATTTAGTATGATATACTATAATGTTGTATTAATGTAATAAAAAATTTACTCAAGTCTTTCTTGACAATTTAGCTTGTGCATTCACTTCTAATTGGAAAACTTGAGTTCTAAAAGTTAACTTTGGTGTGATAAAGTTTGAAATTTTGAAAGTTTACTACTCTGGAAATGTACATGTCTACTTTTGCTTTCAATAAAAATGTCGATTTTCACTAACACTTTGAAGCCCATGCCCGAGTACATCTCAGGCTGCATACTTACAGTCAAAGGGCCAATCCAGAGCGTCACTCAGGCTCCTGTGCTTATGTCCGTACATATTTTCCACCGCATTTTACTCAGGTTCGGGCTCTTTGGCCGTTACCTAGGACACCTATCCGTTCTTCAGTTGGACGGTGCTGCCACTTGTAGCTCATAAATGAACTCTTTGGTCATTACAATTTGAAAGTCCAAAAAAAACCCCGGGTTTCTGGACCCCTACAGTTGCGATACCCTTGGGCTTCAAAGTGTTAAGGTCTTTAAATTTCTCATTATAACAATTGTTTAGGAAAGGACTTGAGAAATTGGAGGTTCGCTAGACTTGTGGGATTCAAGAACCTTTCAGCATTTTGAGAAAGTATGAGGTTCATTCCAACTCTGTTAAACATTTAGAAATATGACGCAATCCTGAAATGAGATGATAGGGTGTGGGAAATTGTGCAACTCTTATCTCATGCAATACATCAGAGAAAATGTTGCAAATTTGTGTTGTAGGACTTAAGACTTAGGAAATAATTCATAAAGCATTATGTATGTAAGGTTCGCGATAATTCATTGATCATTTTAAAAGATTTGTCATTTTATTAAACACTGCTTCTGGAAATAACTTGGTGCTGAAATGATGAATTATGTAATCTATTAAAAAGAAAGAAACCCTATTTAACCCTTTCGCTGCTATGAACGTAGAGGAGCTACGTTTTCCCGGTGAACTGCTGTGAAGGTAGCTCCTACGTTCCGTTGGCCTGGTCATTCCTACCACCATTCACTTTTTCGCCGCACAGGGGCTGAGAAGTCTCCGCAGGTTGACTGCAGGGAAAGGGTTAAGTTGGTAGGGGCATTAATTCAGCGCAAAATATCTATGCAAGCCAACATGGATTTCTCATAAATAATAAAAAAGGAAAAAGCCTTTCTTTTGACCAGTTGTTCAATTATATATCCATGTGTGGTCAAATCAGTTTGATATCTTGTGTAATTGACTAATTTAATGACCTATTCTTTATTACTGATGGTGCCCTAGTCATGAGATGGCTGATGACTTATTGCTCATTCAATTTCTTTGCAGGTACACGCCATATGATAGATTTTGCCCCTTCTACAAAACTGTGTGCATGTTGAGAAATATAATTGCATTTTATGATATGGCTCGTCATGCAGTCGAGTCTACCGCACAAAGTGAGAATAAGATAACTTGGTCAATTATAAGGGAAAGCATGGGAAATATTCTTTACCAGCTGTCGTCCATGAAATTCAAGGTATGTATTCTCTGTCAGTAGTATTAGAATAATGACATATTTTAGTTCAATACATTAATGTTTCACTTTTTTGTATTTTATCATTCATAATCTCTATGAGATGGTAATTTACCTGCTCAACTTGATTCTTCCCATAATTAGACATTAGAAATTCATGATTTTTGAGTGATCATTTTATTGAACTTTCCTCTTGGGAAGAAGTGTCTGCAAAGAAAATATTGGTAACGGCAACATAGCAATTCATCACAGTTGCTTTAGGATGAGTGTGCTTGTGGAGAGATGTAGCATATATGTACTCATTGAAGCACAGATCTGACTGAGTTTTACCATTATTTTGTATTTGTAGGACCCCGTCAAAGATGGTGAAGCTAAAGTAAAGGCTGATGCAGAACAACTTCATGAAGATATCCAGCAAGCATTCCGTAACCTCGAAGATTAGATTTAAAGTGGATACTACTTAAAAATTGTGCTGGTTGGGAATTGTGTATAGAAATGTTCTTGTAGTTCCAGTAGTTGTGTACATAGCCTGTAACATTTTTACACTTCCATTAATACAGGAATGAATGTTTTAAAAAAATGGAGCTATTTATGAAGGAACAAAACTTTATGCATTCCAGGAATTGTTTAAATGGTGCAAAATGTCATTAGATTGCTTAATTGCCCTTCCCTGTCCTGTCTAAATTATGAAATGTTTTCATTTAAACTGCTGTAATACATCACAGTATTATTTTTTGTGTGAAATGTACAAAAGTTATGCATTGTAAACAGAGATAGAAATTAACCATGAAGTCCTCTTGTAAATTAAATAAAATTGGGACTCTTGGTGTGTATATGTATAGTATAGCCTTAAAACGTGAAAATATTTGGTGCAATTTTGAAAGTGTTAAACTCCAAGGTAATAATTTTAATAATGTTTTGACAATATAATGTTGACAATTACATTCCTCATTGTGAAATGTTCATCGTTGTCATAATTCAATATGTTATGGATCATGAATAAAAATGGGATAAAAAATGTTTTTGCTTGGTGAAATGCCCTTATTTCTATTAATAATAACATTTAATATTTTTTTATTTTTGCCATTAAAACTCAGCTATAATAATACATAATACACAAGGAAAAGGACAGAATAGATTGCATACACTTGTAATGACCATTACTTTATCTCACCTTCACCCTTTAACCTAAGGTGATGAGAATCCAAATTGAGGTTTTTTTTAACAGTTGAATTAGACAACCTAGTTAGTTGTGTTATGTATTCATTGACTTGTTTGGTGATGTATTGAAAGTACATGCAACAAACTGAACGCTTTGGTTTTTGTTACCCGAGCAAGAATTGGACTGAGACATGAGAAATTGGTTCCTCTGGCAGGAAAAGCGTTCTTCATATAGGATATTAAATTTCTTGTTAATAATATTTTAACATAGCTCAGATTGTTCAGTGAGATATAAGATGAACAATGCCTTTGTCACAAACGAAAGCCAGCGAGGGTAGCCATGTTAGAGATACACCAGCCTAGAAACCTCGAGGTTGTGAGCTTAATTCCCACCTCAGGCATTGACCTTTTCTTTGGTTAAAAGTCTTGTATTTGGCTGACCATTCTAGCCTTTGAGGTTTTGGCACCTGAAAACAAAATATACCGCACTGCAATCAGAAAATGAAGTCAATTGCCTATTCCAGGCAGCATTTTCCGTACTTCCCAGTATCTCATGTCATTTTTCACTGCATCGACAATCTTTCATAAAGATGGGATAGAAAATCATTTCTATTTATAATTTTAGCTTTGGAAGATGCTGCAGATTTCTGCTCTCAGGCGCCTTTACTCCCCATTAGGTAAATCAATTACATACATATAAATACATATATTCACGTCCATTAATGAGATTGGGAGGTAATGTAGAGAAGAGTTCAGTGCATTGTATTATGACATTAGTGTCTACTTATCCTACTACTAACAGAAATGACTAATTTATTTTTAATTGCCTGTGTGGAGATATCTTAAATGGCTACAGGCCTTGCTGTAGAAGAGAATGTTAAGAAGTATGCTGCAATAATAAAAAATGTCATAGCACTCTTCCCTTTCATCTTGGCATATATGGATGTCTGAAATAGGGTGAAATGTTACCATCAAAGATTTCACCACCATTTTCATGTATACTTTATACTGACTGACGGTGCCGTCCCTAGGGTAGTGTGGCAGGTGCCACTGCACTGGACCCCACATCTATGGGGTTGTCCTCACGCTGTCAGAAAAAGCCAAGCCCACCTAGGCTTGCCTTTTACTGACTATGTGGGAGCCCAAGCCCATCTGGGCTTGCCTTTTTCTGACAGTGTGGGGAAACCTGCGCCCACATGTAAGGCATGGGTGCACCTGATGCTGCTGATCTTATATGTACCTACATTCTTTAGTATCTTTCCTACATTGTCTCAAAGAAGTTAACTGGAGTGGACTCCACTCACTCACGGAATGGGACTTGGCACTTTAAAGTTTTCAATGAGGAACATAATCTAGAAACATATTACATACTATGAGGGAAACATCCATGTCTTATGGAGACATGGATATGTAACAATATTAATAAGGAAATGCTAAATCTGGGGGGCCCCAACTTCCGTTTTCACGGGGCCCCTCAATCCCTAAGGATGGCCCTCCTGACTCATCAATGAGTACATAACCAATGAAATCCTCTCAGTGGGCAGGTTACAGTGGCGGATACAGAAAAACTCAAGGGGGGGGCGCAAGTTATCGCGACAATTGTAGCTTTCAAACTGACTGCCTGGCAGCGACTCTGCTTCCCTTATATATGTAGTTCGGTTTTTTCGAGAACATTCGGTGCCAGAATGTTCGCTTCCAGACTTGTGAGAGACACAAGGAGTGTGAACAAATACAAACAGTAGAATATTCGCGAATTTTCTCGAACAAATGCCAGATAGAATAACGTATCGAGATCAATAGAATGGCCGCGACTTTTCTCGTAGGTTAGCTATCTATGTGCCAGACAGAAACATAAAATACGATGACGCGCGTGCGTGCTACATAAGAAAGTACAACTACTTGATAACTCGACTCAGAGTCGAATGACGAAAGACACGAACGAATAGCGTGCGGGCTGACTAGTGGGGGCGGCAATGCGGGTGGCCCCGCAAGGGGGAGGGCGCGCACCCCCCATATGTATCCGCCACTGGTAGGTTATAAAGTTGATATATACAGGGTGTGATCAAAAAGTAGGACGACTGAATTTATTTAAATTTTTTTATTGAACTAATCAGTACAAATCCTTAGTAGTCCTCAAATTAGCACCCTTGTACTTCGACACAACGCGTATAACATGATTCCCACTGCGCGTACGCCTTCTGGAACTCGCTTTCTGGGATCCCCTTCAGAGATGCCGTCACGCCCCTTTGACATCTTCTATGGAGCTGTATCGGTTTCCCTTGAGGTCCCGCTTGAGCTGAGGAATGAGGAAGAAGTCCGGCAGTGCCAGATCTGGACTGTAGGGGGGGGTGAGGCAATATGGCAACCCTGTGCTTGGCCTGAAACCCCCACACCAGCAGTGCGGTGTGGCATGGTTCACGGCCTCCGCGTGCATCCTCTGCGCAAGGAGGATGCGGATCGGGACGACACTTCTTAACAGAGGTTCACGCAAATTGATGTCCTTACTCTCCGCTTGCCCACAGGTGACTGGAAAAAATATCGGTCTTTTCGGAAGGCTCCCCACTACCACGCCCAGGTGGTCCAACCCCCCTCCACCACTTGGTTCGCGCTGCAGAAATTCAGTCCTACTACTTTTTGATCCCACCCTGTATCTGTTTCAAATATCTTGGTATCTCTGAAGTCAAGCCAGAAAGAAAGTAGTTTCCTGCACTTGCTAGGGATTAGCCAATGGGAAATTAGTGGGTGGAATCTGGAATGTATCCTCCAAAAATTTCAAGTCATTCTCTTACTTTGTGCTATCCTTTAGGATTGATTTTAACCATTTGTGGGTGATTCCCATAAGATATTATATAGGATTCAATAAACATACTTTTTTTTAGAATTTCATGATCCACTGTGTAATTGAGAGGTCATTAAAAATACACAAGAGTATTTATTCATATCCCATGAAGTCATCTTTATAAACTGGCCAGAGCAAAGAATTGTAGCATTAGAACAAGGGCATGCCAAGGGGGGAGGGGGATAGGGGGGATCGCCCTCCCCTCCAATGGAGAAAAAGCTCGATTTTATTATCCTTTCAAATTTTTATAAATGCAAATCAAGAGTGCATAATCGGTTTTCACGTGTTGTAGGTAAAGATACGTTTTCCAAGGAACAACTGTGCCGATCATCACTGGTAAGATTCGAGGAGGGGAGGGGCACAAACACTAATTGCCACCCCCAAGAGCTTTCTCTGGTTACGCCCTTGTTAGAATGATATATACAATATAAAATAAGGGTGTAACACATAAAGTAGAGCTAAATCATAATGAAATATACATATTGTATTTAATATCTATATAAAAGACAATGAAAAATGGAAGAAAACCTGGAACAATTAATGGGATAATTTGTACAGATATGGATGTACAAGCAAGGGTATTGAGAGAAATGCGAAAGAAAATGAAATACTAATAAACCAAAAGGAAGGAGCTTACATCACAGATGCTGAACGATGATACTTATAAAAAAATAATTAAGTATTAAACATGGAGCTTGAAGCAGCATGGTTCCCAAACCTAGAAATTGTCAATGAGGAATGTGAAAATAAGACGCTCAAATTAAGGAAGACTTGAGCAATATTCAAAGGAGAAGAAAGAAAATTGTTGGAGCAAGTTTGATGGAAGCACATTTGGTGGGTAGAGAATATAGAGCTTGTCTGAAAGATTATGGCCCCTATATAAACAGTACAGCAGTGAGCTGATGGGAAGGAAGCCTCTGGGGGAGGAGAAGCACCAAGTTTGTACCTCGTAGGGGTGGTAAAGGCATGGGGGTTTGGTGCAGCACGCAACTGCAAGAGAATAGTTTTTGTTGGCTTATCAATGAGTAACAGAAGTGAGCGCACGAAGGTTGGCAGCAAACACTGAGTTGTCTCAGCCCTAAGGATAATGTTTACTTTCACATACACCCTCATGGGGACACAGAAGTCTGTAATAGACTTGGCCAAGTTAAATTATTATTTTCTGTGCTGGGGTTTTAATACTATAGAACAATCTCTCATATGTTGGGCAGGGATGATAACAGCTGTGACAGAAGGAAGAATATGGGTAAGTATTAGCTCAAATGCAAATTTACAAGGGGACTGCAGCATCCCTTCCCAAGAAGCATCCTTATATAAGCCAAGCATCATTTTTAAATGATTACAAATCACTTCTACCATAGTTCCATTGAAACCTACAGTCTCTCAAATACCAAATTAATCCCTCAAGCAGGGATATAATATTTGAGTATTTAACTCCTCAGGGGGTATTTAAATTGATGTATAAGGAAAGTGGACAGACACCATACGTCGAAACGCTGCTGGGACAGAAAATAGGGTCCGTACACGTATACATCAAAACAGCTTGAGAGGTTAATAATTTCACTTTAAACCAAATGGCTGCAAGAACTATGAAGTATCACCAGCAATCAAGCCACTATAATGAATATCTAATTATTATTCATCACCAGACAAATCCGAAGTCACATTTCCTTTTAACCCCTAAGTAGTCATCTGCATTGTCTGCAGAGGAAGATGAACACCCCAAGCATTGTCAAAGAAATGTTTCTTTCGCTTTCCACAACCTATATTACTCTAAGTGTACCTTCCTACAAAATTTTAAGCTCTCACACTCTTTTTACACATTTTAGATATGGATAGCATAACACGTGTTTGTGGGAAATAAATTTTTAAACTACCTATATTCATTTATTTATGGAGTGTTGCCAACACCTTGCGAGACTACTTGCATTACAAAAAACCATGAGTCTACTGATTTAAGGGTTAATGTACGTATACAAATAGCTGTAACTACACATTTCTAGAATTTTCCCAGTCATATAACGACTAACTTTCCCAGGATCTTGGCCACTATCCTCACTGGGAGGGTTGAGTTAACCAAGTAGAAGTCCAATGACATGCAATTTTCACACACCAGGGTTTGAGGCCAATTCCTTTGTCAGTACCTCTTGCCATTTTGAAAAACAATCGGATATCAAGAGAATTACTCACCTTAACCTAATTAGGTTAAGCTATGTATACTTCCAAATGGGCCTATCAGGGCTTCTTTTCTTTTGCAGAATCTCCACACTCTCGGAAAACCCTGCCATCCCAGGTTTCAATAACAACAATAAATTCCCTGAATTTTTATAGTTTCCCACACATAAATAGCCCTAGTTTTGTAAGTTAATATTTTTATTATCAATAAGCCTCTGCATATAATCCATTTAACTTTTAGTGCAGCTCTGACTGTCCATTTAATGCCAGGTGGAGCCAAATTAATACTGAACAAAAGAAATAATCTAGTCAGCACAATTAATGAATGAACACTAAAAACACACTGCATTTAACTTGTTTCCAAAGATATGCCAAGACAGAGTTAAAGTTCATCATTTGTTTATTGCCAAAGGAATTCGCAATTGTTTTTTGAAGTGTAAAATATTCTTTCAAAGCATTAGCCAGGATAAATATCCTCTTTCCAAAGAAGTATGCAACAACTCTAAGCATAGAGAAGGAACATTAAGTCCAGAGTCAGAATACAATGAACCACTGGCTTCTATCCCACACCCTAATCATAACTGGATCAACTAAGTAACCACTGAGTGAGTGTAAAGTATCCCTCAATTTATTTATCAATGGCTCATCTGTAAATAATCTTCCTTAATAGGTAAACGGAGAAAATTTATATTTTTAATAACATCTGGATTTAGCAATTGTCAGAGATAAATATTACACTTATCTAATAAAAACAACTAAGTTATATTTCAATAGAAAACATATTACATCACTGTTAAACCAGAATTTAACATGTCACTCATTCAAAATAATAACATAAATTTTTATTCCTACACAAATGTTGCCAGTAATGCATTTCTAATTTTGCTGCCAAAATTCCAGACAGAATATTTAATATATCCTGATAATATTGCCACCAAAATATTTGGCAAATATAACACTTTAACTTGAGAATGTTGCATTTCCACTACCATTTTTTGCCAGTTGGACATGTATTAGGCACTTGGGCCACTAACTACATACTTTGAGATGAACAAGACAGTACTTGATAAGCAACAACGTGTTAGAGGTCAAAAATATATTGATGTTTAATGCAAAAATTCAAGTCTCATCCTGCAATCATATGAGATGAAGTAATAGGAGTTTCTGGTTAAATAATAAGATTATCCATCTCAACAAAATGCTGATAACACATCCCTTTCACCACGTAAATTACATCTCAAAGTCACTCTAATTTCTCCTCAGATGCTATCCATTTTTTTCTATTTTTCTTTTATCTAAACCAAAAAGCATCACAGAAATCATCATCCTATAATTTTGCAATTTCAGGCATACCCCTGTTTCCAGCCATGGCCTACTTTAATTAAGTTACAATTTCCAAGTTATGGCTTTTTTCATCTATTTATATATCATAATGGAGCTACATTACTCACAACATTCATTTTCTACTTCAGAGTTTTGGGCACAAAAAAGACTCAATTCATTTTGTCCCATTTTAAGCTAATAATAACAAAATAAACATGCTGTTTCAAAACAGAACATATCAACATCCTTAGCTGTGTCTCCAATTAACACTATTTAACAAGACCCAACACACTACTTTATTCCAGAATTTGCATGAGCAAAACACAATGACTTAGAGGTCACTGACAAAACGATTCCATTAGACGTTGGTATAATACACCTACTGATATCAATACCCATGATAAAATAAAAAGGATGAGTTAAAAGAATAGTGTACACTGAAGAATGAATGCCAATAACATTCAGTATCATTACATTTTCCCCATATCAGCGGTAGGAAAATTCCTTCATTTAGAAAAACTGTAACACATCCTCATATATACACTCATACAAATTCAAGGCATTATATGTTACTGCAATCAGAAATGAACAGCACATAAGGTATAACAGATTAAAGGCATCTTCAGTAATGATGTCAGCTTCTATCATTAAAATGCCAATCAGTCATGTAACACTTGGTATTAAGTGAAACATTTCCCATTAAACATGACTTTAGACGAGGCTAATATTTGGCTCACTGGTCAAATGCTTACATAATGTCACAAACTGACCATTAATATGCACTTTTCTATACAGTTTTCTTCAAATCACTATGAAGGTTACCTCGAAGGAATACAAACCACTCAATAGCAGTCTCACTTTTTTATACATATCACTATCAGCACATCAACCTCAGGCAAAGTCTGCAACCAAAACAATCTCCTAGGCGCTTAATGCAGTACTGATTTCCCTAAAGTCTTTCTTGGTTAACTGCAGTCAGTTCACACCTTCCAGAATGCACAGGCATCTCTAACTTGAAGCCAATGGGTCTGACTCAGGAGGTATAATTCCATTTTGTTCCAGGTGGGCTCTTAAAAGTGCATTTTCCCTCTTCAACTCTTCTCCTTGCTGCCGCAAAATCTCCACATCCATTGTCAAACGCTCATTATCTTTCAGACACTCAGCCAGCCTTTGATTTGAGTTACGTAACTCCATAATGTACTCGCAAGCCTTGGCGAGAATCCCTCCTTTACTCTGATCATCATGCAGCATGAAAAAAGAAAAATCATTCATGAAGAGTGCAAATTAAAAAAAAAAAAAAATTTGAAACAAATTCTTACCAAACATGACATTATTTTAATATAGGCAGAGAATGCAACAATAAACTAAGGGTGTTGTTCACCTTTACCAGATTTCTACTTTTCCCACAGGAAATGAATAGCACAAATAATTTATGCTACTGGCTTTACAATTAAAACACTTACACACCAAACTTGCATCAAATATGTATCACAAAAACACTAGAATGATTTGACACCTTTTGAGGCATATTTCACTTCTTTCGCTCTGCCCCTTCCATCCCCTAGCGAACGCTACTGACAAAGTGATTATGTTGCTCAGTCAGACATATCTCAACACTGCGTAGTCATCATCAGACAACAGTTTCACTGACATTCAAGGAGGTATTCCAAGGCAAAAATCCTACGAAAAAAACTCCGATTTTGGCCACCTTTACGCATGTGAAGATAGGTCACTTGGCTCAACTCATTCCCCACTGGAGGCAAAACTGTTGCCTAATGAAGCCAATCCATGCCAGTGAAAACCCGGAAGTGGAAAAATCCACAGTGCAATACTATATACCAAAAAATATAGTTTTTCAATACCACTGCCACTTAAACGCAATAAAATTATTTTACATAACCTCTAATTTAAGTAAAATACCACCACAGAAAAATAAAAAATTATTTCATTTAACCTCTAATACAGGGTGCAAACTTTATGAAAAAATACATTGCATATGAAGTCCTTTACAAAGAGTAGGAATCTGATCTTTCTTTCTCTCTGAGGTGACAAATTTTTCATCACCACTAAAGACTCACAAAGTGAAGGGCTGTATACAATTTGATGACACTGTACATGAACCACACTTCCAGAGTAATTCCCATGACGATAACACAAGAGTTGAAACCACTTAGGTTTGCTACTAAAAAATGTGGAATATACAGAGTTCATTTCTTTAACAATTTATAGTGAATTCCACAAAGTAAACCAATTCCAGTGTCAAACCAATCAAGTTTGCAATGAGTGGGGGGCTGGCTGTATACATAGCAAATCCTAGCAATTCGTTGGCCATTATATATTGTTGTCTCTCCCTCACACCCAATACAGTTTATGTATTGAATTCATTCCTTTACAATCGACGTTATGATGAATGCATTTTTTAAGCAAAGCCTAATAAAGCCTCAAAAATAAGTGAAATCTTGTCTTGTGCAATTTCTATCCCAAGTGCCTGTAGTGAATAAAGTTATTACAGAACTTATTGGCTGGCATTATGAAGTGCTAAATTGAAATATTGAACTGTTCCATTTATCAAAATTAGAAGCCATGGTGGAAGCGCCAATCAAGAAAAACAAAACAAAATTGAATCACATATTTTTTTTGTAATAAGATAGGTATCCGTCTATTGAACAGCTATTTCTTCGGGAATGAAAGACTTAAGAATTCGGCTCTTTTACCCCTGAATTATTTTTTCAGGGTAATCCGTGCTCTATTACAGTGCCCTTTGGTAATGAAGAGAAGGAACCTTCAACTCTAACCAGGAAGTTTCATCTGGCCTTCTAGTCCCCTGCCCCTTATCCCATGCATCTTCTACCGCCTTTCTCTTTTCATTCGTACTTCCTGGACACCCAACATAAGCATCCCCACCCTCACAGCATTGCCCATTATCCCTCCTCTGGCGATGGTGCTTGTATGAATCATAAAAACCAAGGTCCCCCGACTCAGCTGCAGACAAGACCCTCATCCCCTTACCCTTCCCTCTTTCTCCTACCACATCATGACCCAACTCCCCACCCATGCAACCCCACCTAAGGTCTAGACCTCATTGTCCTCACTCGGATCTTTCTTCTCTCATAGGAATGTGCCCCTTCTCAGTGAAACATATGGGTTAGTTTATCCTAGCTACAGGAGCAAAATTCCAGCGGTAGAAACCCTGGTATATTTTATTATATTTCGAGGGAATAAAAAGACAAACTTAGTTATATTGATTTCATTTGCTACGACCTGTATGATGTCGGGTTGCGACATCTTCAGGTGAAGAGTTGGGTCCACTTGAGTGAATTCCACGAGGTTACGCCTCAAACCATTAACCTTATTTCATTTTCATGTTTTAAGCATCATCGTGTTGACAAGTACACAAGGCTGTATTGAGGTTGAGAGAGAAGATTTTCATAGTTTTAACACAAATTCGAGCCATCATCGGAAAATGAGCAGCAAGTCAGACCGGGGGAAGAAAATAACTAATTACATAATGAAATGGAGAACCCTGCAACTGGAATATCTCCACGATGTACATTTGAGACAAGAAAGTGTACTCTAATGGATTGATTTGGTAATCACATTTAAAATACAGAACTCGAAAATATGAAGTGCCGATTTTTCGGTCCTGCTGACTTCGTATTATCGAGTTTTTACTGTATTTCTTTTTATGGCAGGCTTCCTAACATCACCTACCACATACCCCTGCAGTGCCTAGTGGGGAAACACATGGATCTATTTGTCACATGCCTCAATGCTTATCATAAACTTAAACAAGAAACACCCACAAACACATTTCTTTTTAAACTACTTAGAACAACAACTAGATTTGAAAAATTAAAAGTAATAAAAATGCTATCATATTATTTTTTCAACTCACCTGTCCTTCAAAACTCACCTGACCTTGCTTAGCATGGTCTGGAGCACACTCGGGAATAATTTTACTAAGTTTTACAATCCAATGGTTTATTTTATCTCTCCGCCTCCTTTCCACCTCATTGTGAGTGGCTCGTCTCCTCTCATCTCTCTGTAAAGGCAAAGGGCACTGTAACATGAAGAGGAGGACACTGAATCCACTAAAACACATCAAGATCTTCTACTGTAAATTACTTCCAATTGTGATAAAAATACTTTCATTCAGAACCCTTATTACAAGGTTAATAAAAAAAATATGGAATGGATGCAAATGAAATTTTTAAGATTAAAGTTATGACTCTTTAAAGTAAAATGCAATATAGAGTAATTTCAGTGTCTTGAAATAAGAGAGGTGGTCCTGCCTGTCAATACAGGCTTTTACTTGTAAAAAAAATCAATGTAGTGAAACATTCAGTGCAGTAAAATCACTTTCTTAGTCCCAACGTCAACATTGTATACATATAATTAAATGTGTTCTTCAAATTAGTCCTAGTTTTTCAAAAGGCCAAATCCACTATTCATTTTTCAATGAATGATAGATCACATGAGATTAGATATGAACATGGCACAAACTTTGCCTCTCATTGTTCATTGCAATCTGAACTTTAACCAACAACATCACAAAGTTGTTTTTAGCTTTTAGCATAGCGTAAAAGAATTTCATTATGGGTGAGCCAGTAACCATATAATTTCCGAATATAAGCCCCTTATTTCTGGCAAAATATCGTTAGTCAAAAATGCGAGAGGGTCTATTTTCAAGAATAAAGAGAAATGAAATACATGATGACTTCAAGAAAAAGACTTTTTTGTTTTTTCTGTTATAGTATTACCATAAAAATATCTTTTTAATTAATCATTCAAAATGTTGGGTCTATAGTCACTTGAAAAGTGCTCCTCTTTTGTGGAGTGGTTTCATCACCATTTACTGATGTTCCCAATTGATACTGTGCAATATGATAAAGTCATCATGTATTTTTCGTTTTATTTGAGATAGAAAATATCATTTACTTTCATTATAAAAGTTTTACTTCCATTCCATTCCTGGTATTATTTTTACTCTTTCTTGAGTGTGTAAATGAGTGAAAGTGACATATTTTGCCTTTTCCCACATTTTAAACATTCCTGCTTTTTACACCTTTATTTGAAGGTCCCACGAAAAACAAAAAGGGGTTTTACTGCATTAGGTTTGTCGTTACATTCTGGCATGACTGATGCACATGCTTGATAGATATAAAAATGAAAAAATAAATAAATAAAAACTGATATCACAAGAAATATGTGAAACATATTAATCTTTGCCTATAAAAAAATTGGATCCTCAGAATTCATCAATTTACATTAACAAATGCAATCAATGCTAGTCTGATCCATTTAAGGACCATGGGTGAAAAAGATGGTTTGAAAAAGGATATCAGCACATGGTATTCTTTAAAGTAAATTTTGACATACTTATTCAATTATGCAGGAAAATTTTGGGTCCCATTAACTTTATTGTAAAGAGACTTTACTAAATTTAATTATGGTGCTGGTTACTACACCAGTGATCAAGAAACACTGCAAATCCTTCATTTAAGTCCTCATTCAATTAGAAGATACAGTAGAAGCCCCACATAACATGCAGGGCATATAACGAAAAGCTCGAATTTGCGAGGGATGGCCAAAGAACGATTTAAAACCCTAATATTTACATGTAAAAAAAAAAACGGTATTAGCGAGGACAACAACCAGCCTCCGCTGGGGTCGTTTACTATTACGAGTGGTAAATCTCTGCTTCAATCTAGGCAAACGTGCATAAACTTGTGCTCGTGTCCTCTGTCATTGGGATTATATGGCTAGCAGTATTCTTTCCGCACAATTTGACGTTCAATTGCTCATTTCGGACATTCACGGCATGCCTATTTTCACACCAATTTATTTCTCGTAAGTCCGTGCATTTCATTATCCTTTTCACATCCTCCCGCTTTTTTATCAAGTTCAGTCCGACTGATACAGCATCATGGCTGGGAAACGAAAGTTGTTGGATCTGAAAACTAAAATACGAATTATTAATGAGAGCGACAGTGGCAATGAGTCCAAAAGCGAGATTGAGAGGCGATTTGGCATATCTTCCTCAGCCTTATTCACAATTCTGAAGAATAAGGAAATTTTTTGTGTGGCAGTGCTTCAAGTAGGACGTCCAAGCAACCAGGAGAACATACGCAGTTAGAATCTGCTATTTTCTCGTGGTTTTGCCAGCAGAGAGCAGCCTGAATTCCGAAAAAATGGTCCATTGATGAAAAGCAGAGTATCTAAGTGAGAGGCTCAATATTGACAAGTTTAAATGTTCCGATGTTGAATACGTAAATTGTTATGAATTTGAATTCGCTATATTTTAAGTTGTCTAAGTATTGTATTGTCTTTTGTAATTGTTTCAAAGAGTATAAATATTGAAAGCAGGTCAAGGATGATTCATTTCGATGTACATGAAAGGCATGTACTATAAATCATACGTCTATATCGCAGCAGGGAGTGTAGTCAGTATTCATGTTATTCATTATCAACAAGTTCCGCTGCTGCCGCCAGATGTAAGTACGGCAGAAGATATTATGTGTATCGTGATGGAATTCATTTCGGAACTTACAACTTTTGGAAATTTCTGCCTCGTGCTCGAAACTCACAGCTGCAACAAATCACATATATGTACCATGGAATATCTAAAAAATGGTGAATCATAAAAATGTTGATGTGCCCTGCCACCTAGCGACTGCAACGTGCACTATCGCTAGAAAAATGTGTTTCACGGAAACCGATACCGTATTCGCTAGAGGTAAAAAGTTTCACATCTTATCTAAACGCAGTTGATCCTTGAAAGTCTGCGTTGTGTTCCTGCTCCATGCTTACAACTGTCATATGTGGACTTGCTTGTAACAATTATGTTTCCATAAATTCAAAAGAGTATTCCACACATAATTATTGTAATAATAACACAAACGACAGTATACTGTTAAGGGCTAATCATAAATGCTGGTGATATTGGGCTCTATGATTCCGTAAAGCTGAAGTCAGCTGTTTTCGGAGGTGATCTTACAGACGTTTGAGTCCTCTTCTTTATTTCTACCTTTTAACTGGATAAGACAGTAGCCTGGTGCTTGCGTAGAACAAAATTCCTGTAGGTTATATCTTGGTCATTAAGTTATCTCGCATTTTTGCAAATTTTAATTAATAGAACTTTCTCCGAACCATATATCCCTTTTTATACACTTTTTAGAGACCTAGGAGGTATGAAATTTTTTCTCGTTTCCGAAGTGTTTGCCGTTCATTGTCTGTTGCATTGCTATTACTTGCAGCCGTGACATATTTGGCGCACCCAAAACATCAGGGCAATAACAATACAGCAATGCACAGTACAGGTGTCCTGAAGTGTCAAAATTCGACGTTTAATATTCCAGTGTTTGACATCTAACATGGAATTTGATGTCATCAAAAGTGACTACGATCATATGTAATTGAAGTGTTCGAAAATATGATTTTTAATTACTATTTCAATAGAGTGTTTTCGCCACTCACCAAAACTTTCCACAATAATGGCTAAATTAGCGCTACAGTTGTAGGAATTGACTGTGGAGTGATTATTTAATCATCTTCGGTATTAACGAGAGTTCCATTTAGCGAGTGATTTTTCAGATCCTTAGAGCTCTCGCTATATAGAGCTTCTACTGTAATTACTTGATTTAATTTTCTCCCATGAACTGTGAAATAACTTACATGACTTCCTACTGCTACTTGAAAATATTCATTTGAAATGGTCATAAACTCCAACAGGAAACTTAACACTTTAATGATATTGAATTTTACCATGCAAACTTTGCTTAAAATGATTGCATCATTAGCATGATGCTCTTTAATAATAGATTAAAGACATAAACATTGCCAAAATCATGATCCATTTCCAATATTTAAAGGAAAAGTAGTGTTTTTTTATATAAAAATTTATAACTCCGTGTCTATTAAGTATTTACAACATTTAGTATGTATTTACATACATTTAGTATGTATACTGAACTCATGTTGTTAAAGAGTTCCACATTTGAACAATTATCATATATCTGCATGAGAACAATGAATGCCTTGTTCTATTATATAAAGGGAAAACACTCATTGTTAAGGATACTATTATTATCACTAGGTTTTTAACAAGGGTGGAAATATTATTTTTATAATCTAATTTAACTCACAGACGATCCCCGAGATTCAAGTTGACCAGCCCTGGGTGCCAAAGATCGCTGACTTGGAGACCCAAAAACATCCTGCGGTGATCCAATTACAAAGAATTGCCCTGAAATGATAATAAAACAAAAGAATTTTCCATGCTGAAAATATAATATCTACTGTAGGTATTTCTTCACCAGATGTGAGCAGAATAAACTATAATAGAGTAATACACTTCATTAAAAACGTAACTACCTGCCTACATAACCCAAGTGAAGGAAGGACAAGGTTGGGAGCAGCTAGAGGCTATACAATGGACTAACGTCATTTTAAAAATTCAGATCATCCAAGTTTCAGAGCAACATGGATGATATTATTTTTTAAATAATCTTGAACTGGCAGAAAAGACAAAATAAGAGAGTCAAACTGTTGAAAAGACAGGTACAAACATTCCCCAGGGCTTTTTTCATTCTTTCATATAGCTCCCGCCATTACAATCTTGCTGCAAATTACTTCTCTCCTCTGTCTCCTAGTTATGGCTACCTATGCACAAGATGCAGCCAGCAACAATCTGATTACCAACATTAGCATTCCTCACCACATTTCACCATCTTAAAGAAAAAAAAATTGTCTACATACTTTTGTTATGATCAGCACAATGTTTTAAGCCACTACAAAACATCACGAAACGGACAAAGAGGATGAGCATTTAAGAGCCAAGAAATAAACAATTAGCACTAAAAGTTTTCAAAACATACTTAGTAACCATTAATTTGTCAAACCACCATAACAAATAAGCACAGTCGTACCTCAACTCGTGAACTTAATTCATTCTCTCCGGGAGTTCATATCTCAAAACTAGGTTTTACATTCCACTTATGGGAAACAATCAATTTCATCCCAGGCTCGGAAATTATGGCAAGAATTACAAATGCATTAATGTCGCTGAAAATGTGCGTCTATGTACAAAGTTTACTAGAACACATTAAATGTGCGTCTATGTACAAAGTTTACTAGAACACATTTAAAAAGGTACATTATTGCTCACAATAAGTATTCTGTGACACAGCATCAGAAACCATCATATCTCAAAACTAAGTTCAAATATCGAGGCGAAAAAGAAATATACAAAAAGTTTGAGTGGTTGAGTGGTTCGTAAGTCGAGGTACCACTGTATATGAAACAGTTTAACTCTAAGCAAAATAATCTAACAAATATGTTTAAAAAAGTAAGGCCCACTTTTTTATCAGTCAGGATGCATGAGTTAATATGCAGTTGACTTGTATTGATAAAATCTATATGCATATAATTAATTCACTAAAGACTAAGTTAATGGTTTCAGGCATAACTTTAGGGAACAGCTTCATAATTGAAAAAAAAAAACTTTGTGAGTTCCACATAAATAGATTTTTATTACGACCTAGGTTTTGTCACTGAGCGACATCATCAGGTATCTCAGGCCCTGATGATATCGCTCAGCGACAAAACCTAGGTTGTTATAAAAATCTATTTATGTGGAACTCACAAAGTTTTATTTTTAATCACTGAAGATTGTCTGTCAGTCCGTCATGCCTGTTTCAAGGACTTCCTGGTGACCTAGGAAGTTGAAATTTGGTAGGAATACTGTTGTGACCTAAAACAGACCAGAAAAATAGTAAAAACACCAAATAACATTTTAAAGGGGTTTTTATACCCCTTAGTTTGTTAGCTTAAAGCCCCAAAACGGAAGCATTGAACTTGGTGTTTTCTTTTTTTTTGTTTTTGGAAAGGGGGCTTCTTTTGCCTTATCAAATTACTCTGACTCAAGTTATAAGGTTGAAGACACTGTTGGATGGCTAAAGGAATGCAGTTTTCAATTCCTGCATCCGATTATCCTAAATGCTTCACTTTTGTCTGAAATTTGTGTTTTCATGGGTGGTTAATAAACAGTATATGGTATCATATATGGCACATGCATTTCACATGTCACAGCATGGGGATTCTCTCAATCCTATGAAAGTTTTAATTTTTTGCCTTCCCATTGAATTTCAACAGGCACCCTCTCCTAGTATACAAGACTCCAATTACACATAATAGCATGGTTAGTGCACTCCCAGTTATATTAGACCTAAAACATGCATAGATGAAAACAAAAAAATATATAACGACCTAAAGATGATTTACAACAAGAATCAGAACGTATGAAAAGGATTTCATGGTATGTGCCAAACATGAAATAAATCTAATATAGACAAGAAGACAGCCATGATTCGACACAAATCTTACTATGAAGAGAAGAGCTGCTCACTAGAAAATACAGGCCCAAATAAGATAGCAAATAAAGTAAATAGAATACTCTTTCTAGGAGTCTTCATCTGAAAATCAAAGATTGAGATATTTTGATGGAGAGGGAGCAAAAGAAGAAGTCCAATTACCCATTCAAAATCAAGAAACAAATTAGATGGTGTTGAAGTTTAGCTTGAAACCATTAACTCTAGGAATATCATGCTCTCTGCAGTTATCAGAAAAATGAGCAAGTCATGATGTTGGGCACTACTAACCATTAATTGGACTAGTCAACACAGCTTGGACTCCCTGAGGACTTGGAGAGGAAAAGCCAGAAGGAGAAGACACAATCTGAGGTAGAACTTCAGGAGATTCTCCAGGTGAGGCCACTTGAACAACTCGGTAAGTCACTGTAGCTTGGAAAATTTACAAATTGCACAATATAAATCAAATACTAAGTATGCTTAACTACTCACTAAGACTGACTCAGTACTAGAACTCATTTTTACAGCAAGTTCAACAGAGTTATCAACAATAAAGTTAAAAGTAAAAAGGAGCTCTTTTAAATCATTTGACCAAATATGCTTTGTCAAATACACCAGTGAATACCACAGGTACACTACATACATGAACAGTATCTGCAGTTAGATATATCACAGAACATAAGCCAACCTTTCATGAAAGATAGTTCAACAAATTATTAAAAAGAAGAGAAGAACACACAAATTTATGGTAAACACAGCTATCATAAACCATCAGTAAGCCATCTAAAAAACTTTCAATAAAAAAGACCATTTCCTCACTATGTGTAATTCATGGGACATCCCTTTTTCTTTGTTAGTCCATGAACATAAATTGTATATGAAACTTAGACATGGGTTACATAGAGAATCTGCAAAGACAAAATTATATGGACCACATACCTATATGTATACATAAAATAGTTAATTTTTGTTTTACTTTTAAAGAGCTTGATTATATCAATCAAGGTAAGTAAATATTTAAAGGTGATAAAGTCCTATGCATCTGGTATAAATGAACTCCTACATAAATCTTTTGATCCCTAAATAACTCACATGAAAAATGTCATCATTTTTCACCAACAAATGTATTTTATTTTACTAGAAACAAAATTTAATATTTTGTTTTAATTACATAACGTTTTTAGTTTTACTTTTAAGCGTATTATTTGTTATTAAGAGTATGTATTATCATTCTCTGTCATAAGCATGAACGTGCACCACAGTATCTGCTCTTCATTTTGAATATATCATCATTTAGGAAACCACAAGAATTAAAAAGTAAGGTGAAACACCATACGACAGGCTGAACCCCTTTGCATTTTGCAAGATTTTTCCTTACAGAGTGACTTATCATGCACATCCAATGCAAGCAGTGCAGTTTGCAAATACACTACAAAGAAAAATATTAATATATTGCACAAGAATTCTCGTAAAGCGACGCATTCAAAAGGTAGAACCTGTACCTTATGATACATTCACGTAAGTTACATGTTGGGAACATTCCCAATCAATTGTTTTCCATGACCCTAAAGCCTGAATCACACGATCATTTTTCAGGGATAGCTCCAATGATAGCTTAAGGGATAGCTTAAATGACAGCTCAAGGGATAGCTCAAATGATAGCTCGAGCTGTCATTTTTCCGGTCACACGATCATTTTTTCTGTAGGTGCTCGCATCATTGCCGGGAAATTTGTCCTACCACTTTTACGTTTACCGAGCTAGTTCGACCAGAAGTCACTTGCGGCGACACAATCGCGTTTTGCTTCCCTTCGCTCTGATTGGCTGAACTTCAGATTCATGTACGTGTTCAGGGACGGAAAAAGGGACAGGACCAAATGATGGAAAAAGGGATGGCAATCCCTATCATTGCCGCTATCCCTGAAAAATGATGACTTCAGAGCTGTAGGGAAAGCTATCCCTTGAGCTATCACTGGAGCTATCCCTTAAAAATGATGGAAAAAATGATCGTGTGATTCAGGCTTAACCATGGCCCCTCTCATTGTTTGTAATCCCTATTCGAGACACCTATTTCCAAGTAGCTACAGGCTACTAAATTTGTAAATGTGATGTGTCAATAAAAATTGTTATTATAATTAATCACCTGTATTACTTTCCTCTCTACCTTATCCTCAAACCAGCAGTCTTCCTGTTCATTGAATAAAAAAGTCAGTCTGCTTCTTAGTAGAAACCAGTTGAGGTAAAATTAAATGGTGTGGAAAATAACAAAGTAACTTATTATTACTAAGAGCACTGCTGAAATCTAAATCTACAAAGTACCCTGCAAGCCACCTAATGGGTGTGTGGCAGGGGGAAAATAATAATATATGACAAATTTGGCCCAACTGACTGCGAAGATGTGTATACATTTTTATATATATTTTACCAGCTGTGCCCAGCATGTGTTGCAATGCCTCTTTTTATTTCTAAGCAGGCCAAGCAGACATGTACAAAATAAATGAAGGACAATGTTTTTTTGAGTATTCGCCAAATAAAATACTCTATACGTTCCATGGTTTTAGGCTCAACTATGTGAAGGTTGATTTTCACAAATGAAAAAGTAACTTTGTGAAAATACTCTATCTTGAAGTCCCCTTTGATTTCCATACTTTTCATGGCTTGGTCCACAAATCTTTTCTGGGTTCAAAATCAGTTAGAAACCTAGTCCAATGAACTTCTCGTACCTACACAGGAATTCATGAAGCACAAGTGATGGCATGAGTTTCTATTCCATACTTATGCTGCGGTTATCAAGTAAATAAAATTTTCTATAGTTGACGTAATGCAAAATTTAAAATTTTCGAGCTTGAAAATCCAATTTTAGGAAAAAGTGAAGCATAAGCAAAAAAACAAATGCAAGAATTCAAAACCTTGTTCTTTAGGTTATCTCATGATACCCATTTAAAATCCAAAATAAAACAAAGTTACCACTGCACCAAATCTTATTCTATGTGCAAATAAATGATGTTCCTTTTAGCAAAAATTATGTCTCACTGATATGATTCTGATGCACGCGATATTATGTCTCACTGATTTTAAGTTTCCCCAACATGCGTTGCAATGCCTCTTTTTCTTTCTAAGTAGGCACACATACACAAAGCAGACACATTTACATGTACAAAATAAATTGAATACAATGATTTTTGTGTATTAAATTTAAGTTGAAAAATTTATTCAAGTGCTTTGGGACATGCAATATTTTTGATCTTACCCCCCTCTGCAAAAACAAATAAATTTTTCGGCTGTCCCACTTGTAAGAAAGTGAAAAGCATGGATTTTCCAGGTTTAATCCACACACTTGAAGCGATGGACCTTTTGCCTTGTTGATGGTCATTGAGAAGGCAAGGCGAACAAGGAATTGCAGTTGTTTGACTACAACTATCAAATTAGTCACTGAACCTGGCCTTTAAATGCTGCAGGAGTGAATAGCCATTCATGAAATCGCTATTAAATGGATATTCACACTTGGTTTCCAACAAAATTTCTATTGTTGTAAAGGAAGAAAAATTTATGAATTTTGAGATAAAAACACAATATTTGGACAAAAACGAAGTGTATACGAAAATTGAATGAAATAATTAAATACAGTATTCTTTTATGCACTCTATGATAAATAATTCCATCCAATATCTTGAGTGCAAGTAATTTAAAATAAAAGCACATAAAGAAACACCGGAACCAAGTTCAATGCTTTTATTATGGGAGTAAATGTTATATTGGGGTAAAAACAACCTTATTGGTCGTTTGCACAAAAACTCACCAAATTTTCATTGCAATCGGATGAATGGCATTGGAACGCACAGGACACCAACAAAACAAACATTCTCTTTTATATATTATTAGCTGTGCCCGGCATGCGTTGCATTGTCTCTTTTTCTTTCTATATAGGCACGTATATACAAAGAACGCACATTTACATGTACAAAATAAATGAAGGACATTTTGTGTATTAAATTAAAGTACTAATAACGTAATCCTGAAGGCTAAAGGCCGACTCTTAAGCCCTCCAATCTGCCCTCCGCTCACTTGAAGACTGGTGCAATATATGGAAACTCAACATTAATCCTTTAAAGTCAGCCTCCATGTCATTTTCATTAAAGTTAAAACCCTTACACAACCAATATCAACTATCCGGCAAAATGTTCCCCGTCACCACCTTGCATAAAGACCTCGGTGTTACCTTCGACAGTAAACTTACCTTCAACCCTCATCTCAGAGAGACAAAGTCGAAAGCCAAGTCCGTTGTGGGAATCTTCAACAGATTCAATGAAAAATCAGACCCCTAGCACTAAAAACGATCTTAACTGGATGCAATATTGAGTAATTCTCTTTATTTTGGTCAACTGCTTGTTCCACCAGCTTCAAACTTTTGGAACATCTCCTTAAATTGTTTACATCGACTGTCCATCACCGTGTTCCCCACCAGCATAGCTCATTCCATAGCGAAATAATGCCATCTCTTGGAATTTTCCCTTTGTCAACCCGCCGAAAAGTTCAAAACCTAAATTTCCTCCATTCTGCCACCAACGGCAATTTCTGATCCACCAATATCTTTCCTTTTTTCTCCCTTCATATTCCAAGCCGTAAAACCCGCAGCAGTGATCTCCTTCACCTACCTAAATTCCATCTTTCACTCTCCCAGGGTTCTATTTTCTACAGACTCCCAAAACTATTCAACATACTTTCTTTTAATCGCCCCTTACTTGACCCCCTCCTCCTCCCGTCCCTCCTTTACCACTCGAATAAATTTTTCAGCTTTCCCACTCGTGAGCATGCAACATATATAATTGGCCATGTCAAAAGCTTGGATTTTCTAGATTTAATCCATACACTTGAAGCAATTTGCCTTGTTGATGGTCATTGAGAAAGTAAGGCGAATGGGGAAATGTAGAACGTTTGACTACAACCATCATATTTGTCGCTGAACCTGGCCTTTAAATGCTGCAGGCGTGAATAGACATTCATAAAATGGCTATATGAAATGTATATTCATGCCTGGTTGCCAAGGAAATTTTGTATTGTTGAAATGGAAAAAAAATTATGAATTTCGAGATAAAAACGCAATAATTGGACAAAAACGAAACGTAAAAGAAAATTGAATGAAATAATTAAATACTGCATTCTTTTATGTGCTCTATGATACAAATTTAAATCCAATATCTTGAGTGCAAGTAATTTAAAAAAGCAGTTAAAGAAAAACCTGAGCCGAATTCAATGCTTTTCTTATGAGAGTAAATGTTAACAATATTGGGGTAAAAACAACCCCAAAATGAGCAATTTTTATGACTCAGAAACCTTTGTGGGCGTCTGCACAACTCTCCAAAGTTTCATTGCAATCGGATGAATGACATTGGAACGCATAGAACACCAACAAAACAAACATTCTTTTTTATATATATGATTATTTTATTTATATAAATGTATAGATAATAGCTAAATATATAATGCTGTCCGTAAATGATGACCATACTATTGGGGGGAGGGGGGGGGGTCACCACCTTGTGACAATGGGGAGGGGGGGTGACAATGGGGAGTCATCTATGCTTCATGTGATATCCACACTTGCACTATATATTATGTCTTATTCTACTCAGACTGTGGTAGATGGTTTTTTTCATTTTTGTGATCTCATTAAAGGGGGAGGACGCTATTTGTGACTAACTGTGACAGAGGGGGGGGATCTAGTTTGGTACAAAATTGTGTGACATTATTTATGGACAGCCCCAAAGCGTAATTATCTCACTGTCACCAGAGATGGCCCAGGATAGAACACACATTTTGAGCTTTGAGGTCCAACCCCAATAAATGTGATATGCGTGTAGATCAGTTTTCCACAGAATTATAATAAGTCCCTAAACATGAATTAAATTAGCAGTACCCCAAATTGTTCTCAATATATTCATAATGGTTTCAATGTAGCGAATGGCACGTGCTCGGTTAATACAGAGGAGTGGTTCTCCACAGGATGTGAACCAGAGATGACATAAAGTGCTGATATTTATTTCTCCATGTCTTTCATTAAGTTTGTACAATCCCGGACAAAATTTCTTACCACCTTGGGTAAGTCCCGAGTTGACGTCAATGTGACAACGCGGTCGAGCCACACCCCCGCATGGGAGAGCAATAAACACTCGGACCAGAACAAGGACCCTTTCTCCGCGCATCTAGCGAGGGACCGGGAAGAGTCCCACGAGGGACAAAGGAAGAATTTGACCTGCTGAGGGATTATTTTCGAGGGGAGGGGTAGAGTTTCGGGCCTGCTTTTGACTATGGGAAAGCGACAAAGGGTCTGCAAAGTTGTCGCCGAGGCCTCTTCTTTTTTAAAGCTACTTGAAGGAAAGGGAAGGAAGGAATGAAACTTCTTTTTTAAAGCTACTTGAAATCCATCTTTTCGAAGATCCACCATGGTAGAGACTAACTACATCCGATGCAAATAATGCTTCTACCAGATTTATACACGAATAAAGCAGTTACATATTACGCACTACCGTCATTACACCGTATCCCTGAAAATACACTATGAATGTTCACAGTGTTGGCATGGCAAGAGCTTGATTGTTTTTCAGGCATACACATTAACGTCACATACTGCAGCACATGTAAATGGAGAAATTCAACAAAGCATATTATACGGACTGCCTGATCCTGATGCAAACTCAATAATTGGGGGTCAAAAGAGAGGTCGTAATACTATCGCAGAATCTTGAATTGAAAAATAAATGTGCAAATAGGAAATTTCACCATATCTAAAGATAATATATACTAAATGGCTCGCTGATTACATTTTTCCGAAGGACTGGAGAGTAGCTAACACCTCAGTCATTTACAACAGCGGCAATAAAGAAGAGCCCAGTAACCACATCGTGTAAGATATCTGAACATTTAATCATCCGATCAAGCACGCACACAGTCCAGCACAGATTTCTGAAAGGATATATGATAACTAGACTTTTTGTTGGTGAAATGCTTTCATACAAAGATATATGAAAACAGAAAATAGAGACTAAGGATCTAGTAGCAATCCAAGCATGGTGTAGAAAACGGCAGTTTGAACTAAATTTAAAGAAATGAGATAGACTTTTAACAAGTCATCTCATGGTTCACCTCATAGATCATTGACATTTCACATTCTTTAGAGACTCATTTTATGAAGACATGGAAATAGTTAAAGAGGGGCAACAAATTAATTTCATGGCAACAGGTATTGACGCATGACTAGACGACCTCTGAAGGGGGCAAGGGTTTCATCTATGCAGGAAGTTTTTCCTGGAGTGTAGACGGCTTTATAATTATCAGCGAGCATGTCAAGAAGAGCTTGAACTTTGTGCAGGCGGTTTTCTTCTGAATTTTGTTGATTGTCAGAGAAATGAACCATCGATAGCCGGATCTCGAATCGATTTCTTGGCATCACCTTCGGTGCAAACTGATTACTATAAATTTCGTCCTTGCTCCAGTATGATTTTATCGTGAGCATTTTCACCAGACCCATGTGTTTGAAATGTGAGCAAAGGTGAGGGAATTGGAAAAATCTTGTTTATTCTCAGTATTATTGCATTTATAGGTATTAAAACTATTTGGCAATATAGGTTTCAATTAATTATGTAATGCCAAATAACTATTATCGTCATATGATGGTATTTCTTCAAACTATCACGGAATTGCTGTTTAATAATTAGTTCTCAAAGTTACATTAACCCACAGAAGCGGCCAGGTATATAAAACTTTCTTGATGCTGGACTTTCGATGTCGGATGTGAGAATATGCCCGTAGAGCCGTAGGATATATCCTATATAGCTGGTCATGCCAGATTATATTCAATGTCATTAGGTAGTTACAGGGTAGGATAATTTAACATACTTAAGCATGCCATTGCATAATAGTACATTAATAGTATTTGAATGTAAATTATAATTTTTTTAATTGAGAGAACAGGAGAGAGGGAGGGAAGGGATTTTTATTATATACAGCAAGATAGTTTCAGTGGAGAGAGCAAGGGAGTGCCAGCTCATTAGGCAGCAAGGGTGTGCCAGACTAAACCAGACTAGTACCAGACCAGTTACAGACCATACTGGTCTGGAGCACTGTTTCAATTTCTTCCCAGTTTCAGACCACCTACAGACCTCTAGCTCCACCCAGGTTCCAAACCTATTCCAGTTTAGTTATAGACCAAAATATTTTACCCGAATTATGGTTGAATCAAACTGGGAAAAATCAAGCTTGATTCAAGCTACACTGTTAAGGTTGCAGAAACCTTGACCGGTGGAGACTAGATTGCTTCATTCAAGCTTGGTAACTCGCATTGTCAAGCTTAAGCAAGCTTGATTTAAGATTACTTTGCTATCTGGGGGATAACATAATACCAATTAAAGCACTCCTTCCACAATATGTGTATCAATTATCACAAGAAGAAGTAAGATTTAGTTTGCTGTCCTTGAAATGAAAATTAAAAAAAGCAACACAACAATTCTGCTGCTTCGCCAACAGCAAATATAATGCTGATTTTAAGTTAGTGGAAATGAGCTTTCATAATGCACTTTCCCACCATACAGCAACATAAATGAAGCAGTACGAAAATAACAGCATGAAAATCTACATGAATTTATCTCGGGCGCCCATCTAAGGGGGCAGAACGTTTTAACGATGGCCCAGCGCATTACCGAGCATTTATATAACCCGAACGAGATTTTTTTAAATCCAACTAGGCACTGATTACAATATCCCTAAATCCGAAGAATAAGACACACCTGCCTGCCCGTTGTCCGTGCGAAACTGATACTGAACACTTCCACTTGCATCCAACAGTCCTTGGGTGTGTGATAGTCCAGCAACGGCGGCTTGGTCTTCTCCGACTTCACCAGAAGTTAACTCTCCAGCAGAGCCAAGGGACCCATCTTCCTCCACTATCGTTAAATTCTGGGCAGCGAGAACCTCTTTGTCGTCCAGACCTGCACCATCATGGGGCGAATCTCCATCTTTGTCTTGGCTGGAAAATTATTTCTATTTCAAATCATTGCTTCTATATTTTGGCTCGACAGTCCACACACTATAAGATATCAGTTCAACTCCAATTGGCCTTAAACCTAACCTTGGAACAGTTAATGGTATCAGGCTACTTCAATACGTACTGATAATTTAAACACAAGCCTTGACAAATAATTACTGACGATCGAACTGAGAATTAAATGTATTTCAATGAAATGAAAAATCAACAACAACAACATTGATTAAACAGTAGGCCTAAGTATTCGAGGGAGTCTCATCCGATAGGCTATATAGCCTCCCGTAAAATACTTAGACGCAGTAATTTCACTAATGTAGGGCACTAATCGAGATAGATCTTCTGTGAGACTGACTTATTATGTACAATACCTGTTTTCAAGCGCTTGATCTAGCATATCCATTGGAAAGCCCTGATGATAGTTTTGAATTTGCCAGTAAGTCGGCCCTCCTGATCACGGGGCCAAACAACAGGTCATGTGAGTAAGATGTAATGGCTGGCTCCACCGAGCCTACATGCGCAGGTAAAACTAGTGGAGCATCAGCTGTTAAAACCGTAATTGCGTCTAATATCGTATCGTTATGACCTATGCAACATGTTTTTAAATGAGTTGAAATTTTATACGATACAAAAGATTGCCTTCCCTACGCCATCAGCAACCAAAAAAACAAGAAGCGTCTCATAAATATCGCAACCCAGTAATAAGGTCAAATTCGCCAGGGTAGCCAACTATACAGACTCTTACTTGCTATTATCTGCCTGTAAAAATCGTTAAAAATATTTGTGCAATGAACTAATGATTCCTACGACAAATAGTTGACATTAGTATGACTATTGAAATGAAAATTTTATATTGTCTGTGAATGAAAGAAAAAGTAGTCGATAGCTCACGGCTACCATTTCTACCGTATGCACAATCTAGAGGATCTAGAGCAATGAAAAAGGATGCAAGACATTGTAAATACTCATGTTCAACCTTTGACCTCGCTCTCTACTCTTCAAGATTCAACCGAAAATTCGAAAAACAAAACAAATATAATCGAAGATGTTATACGGCTATACCAATTGCTAATATCTAAAATTGCCAATCGCGAAGTCAGAGGAAGAAGCTCTTTATTCGCAGAGTACTTAATAAATACAGCCATATGTATGCAATAATCGTAATAGTTAATCACAAATTAGCACCCTATTAATATTCATTAATGAATACTAATTAATTCTCTAGAATAACCATAACGAAAATTGCGAAATTGAATTACGACTTCCGGGCATGCAGTAGTGAGTTGTCAGCGACAGAGACAGCTGTTTGGCGGCAGAGTGTGTGTACATATTTGTTCAACATGCTTGATTTGTTTACTATTTTTAGTAAGGGTGGCATTGTGCTCTGGTACTTCCAAAGTACTAGTCAGATATTTACACCGTCTGTAAATGCCTTAATCAGAGGTGTCATTCTCCAAGTAAGTTTTTACGATGTAGTGGTGAAACATAGATTCACATATGCTTTCACTCTAATCCTTGAGAAATTTTTATTAGATATATATTCACACCTAATATTTATTGTGTTTTAAGGAGAGAACTGGACAAAATAACTTTGAGCATAATGCCTTATCGCTAAAATATAAACTAGACAATGAATTCGAACTTGTTTTCGTTGTTGCGTATCAGAAGATACTGCAGTTGTCGTACGTGGATAAATTTTTAAACGATATCCACTTGGAATTTCGTGATAAGTATAAAAATGAATTGCAAGTGGGCAGTTATTTTCAGGTATGTGACAGAAATTTCATATATCCTTGTTGGTCGAAGTGCGTCAAGTATTGAACCTACCTTTGTGTCTACCCATAGGAATTTGAATTTTCCGATACCTTTCAAGCTGTACTAACGGCTGCAGAGCAATGGGGTAAACAACAAGCCCGTGTGCCGAAGCAGATGCGGACTTTTGAAGAATCGCTAAAGTCTAAGAAGACCGTATCATCAATGATAGAGAGGAAAGGAGAAGAAAAGGAAAACAAGAAAGCCGGTACTATCGTAATTCGTGATACTTGGTAATCTGAAGTATAGATTAACGAAAGTGCATGCTTGCAACAGTGTTCAAAAGAATGACCTACATTTTCGGCAGTAACGACTTGTGGTGCCAAATTTTTTCTTCTGATTTTGATTTACTGCTGTGGAGGAGTCATGTTAAAATGAGTTGTGTAGAGATGCATACAATTGGTGGCTTTTGTACATATTAACTTTGTTTGCATGCTTACTGTATTTTTCGCGTATATTTGTACATACATATATATTTTCTCATATATGTGAGATTCTTTGAGTGGAATATCATTTCTTTACTTCGCTCACATTTGTGTTGATCAAAGGAAATAATTTTCGCTGCATGTTGTTATCATTGTATTGTTACTTTCAGTTATTGTTTATTTGCTCGACCTATATTTTCATTAGATTTGTTCTTAGAGTATAGGCTTGTGGTCCAATAAATGATCAAGTCTTCAAAATTTTACACATTTCCCCCAATTTGATGGCACATAACTAAGAAACACCTTGTGCGAAATATTAGCTCAATTTATCCTCAGGCAGCCATGCCCCATGTATTTTTATATCAGGCATGGGTCCCCCTTCATGGTTGCCTACATGAGCAAGAACTTGTCATTTTTTTCATCATCCAAGGGTCCCTATGAGGGTTGGGATATACTTAGCGGGGCAATTGCTTAGACACTATTGAAGGAAGGTTTCTTGAATGCTCCACTGGGTTTGAGGCTCCATATTTGCCAACGTTTTGAAGAATTGCTCATTCTTCATCATTCAGAAGCCAAGGTGATGATGAGCAAGTTGTTCTTCAAAGCATCGGCTGATATTGAGCCTCTAATTTGGTGGAACACCTAAGAAACCTTCCTTAACAAGATTCGCTGGGAAAACACCAATACTTTCTATTGGTTACTTGCCTCAGTGACAAGAATTGTCGCTCAGGCAGTTGAGGAAATGTTTTAAGATACCATTAATGGCATATGCAATTCCAGCATTACATGTGGGTGAAGTGCTGTGAGATTAACCCTCACCACTGAAATTGAACTTTTTATTGAATATGATGCCCTGGTTTTCCATTGTAATGAGAAAGTTATGTGAGAGGGTAAAGAGTAAATTGTCAACACTACTGAAACTATTTCCATTTTTTATTTACCTATATGTGCCCTTTTCCAGTATCATTTGAGTCCATATCATAATCAAGATATACTTTTCATTTTAAATATGGTGTGGAAGAGGGAGGGTGAAGAATTACTGTTGTGACGCTGATTGATTTTTTAAATTATTTTCACGTGGATATTAATATTGTCAGAAGGCAACACATTGACGTAAAATTTCTACTCATTTTGGGACAAAATCATTTATACAATGACATCAAACCAATTTTCGTGAGATTAATCATGACTTAATGAATTAATAATAATAATTGGCTAAAGCTGCAAATCCAGCTTTTACGTG
Organism: Pyrrhosoma nymphula; assembly: GCA_963573305.1. NCBI lineage: Eukaryota > Metazoa > Arthropoda > Insecta > Odonata > Coenagrionidae > Pyrrhosoma > Pyrrhosoma nymphula. The sequence goes on from OY754328.1 coordinate 20,782,909, forward strand.
GAGGAATGTCCAAGTATACAGGCAAATGACATCAAAAATCGATGGAGGGTGGTCATGTAATATCTTCTTTTTGCAGGCATTCAACACCAGCTGTTTTCAAGCTGCTGTAAATACATTGTACAGATGGTGTCCAGATGAAGTTTTTAGACATTTTTCTGTGTTCTGGACATCATGGAGTAACTGCTAATTATCTCAGGAAAAATCATGCAAACGCTGCATTCATTCATCTTTTGTTCCATATCCCTGTTGATCATTCTTGACAGTATAGTTCCATGCACAGTAAGGCTGATTATTCTAAGATCTTAACATCTCGTGCTGTGTCTTTAGTTGGCTTAATTTTTCACTGTGGTGAGATAGCTGATCTGAATGCTCTACTTACTTTTTACTTTGGCTGTGTTCCTCCAGTACTTGAATACTGCTCCCAAATTTGGGCCACTGCCACACCTTATATGCTCAAACTCCTTGAAAGACCAATGAATTTCTTCCTCTCCATAATCAGGCACCGCCATGTACAGTTTCGCAACTACACCCTCGATAAATTAAGATTATCTCCAGGCATATCCTCCCTGGCTGACCCCCGTGCTCTTCTCGACAGCAAATATTTCATGAAAATAGTCAATGGAAACTATAGGTCATCGGAACTTTTTTCTCTTTTCTCCTTATGTGTTCCTTCACGAACTACAAGACTGAATGAGCTATTTCATTGCAGCACATCACGTCTCTCTGTCTCCAAACGGTCTTTTATCTACAGACTCCCATCTACATGCAATGCTACGCAAGTGTCCCTGAATTCGTTCCATTCAATTCATTCCGTATCTGTCGCTCTCCTCCCTCATCCTAGATCTGCTCTCGTCTTTCACTCCATGTCTGTTTGGTTCTAATTTGTTCAGTGTTGAATGCTACTTCGTCATAAATTTATTTAATGCTGTTATTTGTTATATGATTCTTTGTTTATTTGTTTTTGATTAATGTTGTTATTTGCCCATTGTAATCATTGGTGGCCCCAAGGGGGGGGAGGGGGGGGGGCAATTGCAATTGTAGGGGCTATTGCCACCCCCCAAGAACCATTTTGCACATAGTTTGTTACGAATTCCCGGGGACGAGACCCACAGACCCCCCTTTTCCTGGGGGGTATTACATACCCCAAGTGCCGCTGGTGCCCCCCCCCCCCCCGCCTGAACCTCTGGTCTGGAGCCGCCCCTGATTGTAATTGGCCTTGAGCTGTTTTTGGACATGAATAATATATAAATAAATCTCTCAGCTCCTCTTGTTCTTGTGGATAGGGATAATTGTGGGGGGAACAGTTTGGCGTGGTGTATCTTGCTTTCCATCGCTTGGGTATGGATTTGATTCATGGAAATGGCAAAGATTTTTCAGTGGATTCTTGATTGTATTGCCCTTATCAGTGGAATTCTTTCACATTTTTATCTTCAGCTCGCGCACAGCATGGCATTGTACCTAAGACACGGGTTATGTATTTTTCAATGTTTTCTTCCAATTCATCTTTGCTTATCTCTGATTATTTTGGGTAACATTTTACCATTGTAGGCAAAGGGAAGAAGAAAGGTGGTGGAGGTGGTGGCATTAATGGTGATGGTTATAATATAAGTGAGTACAGTGTGAAACATTTTTGGTTGAATGTTCTAACAATGTAATAAAAAAACAGATTTTTATTGAATGTGCCTCTGAATGATTTTTTTAACAGTTAAAGCACCTGCTCCAGTTAAACAGGAACCACCACCATCACCAAAAGTCAATTCCAATGGCGAGCTAGATGAAGAGACATTAATGCAAAACAGAATGAGATTACAACAGAAATTAGCTGGTCCTAAGAAAGGGAAGAATGAAAAGTAAGTGGATAGAATGAGATTTTGCTGTTGGGAAGTCATACTGGAACAAACAAGGAGAAATAAGCCTCATGGCTGCCCTATTATTACATGACAAGGAATTGTAACTGACTCTCCTACCTTAGTACTGGTAGATGTGCTTTTTTATGTGTAAATGACTTATGAATTTACATATTTATGATAAATTTTCTCTCATCATAGTATATTTTTGCATATTATCTATGGACCCCCATTAAAAATATTTTAACTCCATTTGTCTGGTCAACTTTGGACTCTTCATCCAATGAGTAGATACATATGTTCATTTAATTATTGTTACTTCGTTTTATGGTTGCATACTGTTCCCTTATATTCTTGGTGCCAGAATATTGGTAAACTGCTTGTAGCTTAGTGAAGTTTATTGGTCACCCAGCTGAATATTTCAATTTTACTTGGAAGCAGGACTTATTTCCTGGTTAGGTAGATAGCTGTCTTTTGTGTTACCAGATCATGTATGGCAGCTGAGACAGAAAAATTATTCTGCTGCCTGATAAGTATACAGTAGAATCTTGTCATAACATAAATGCAAGGGGGTGTGAAATGTGCCTTGACGCTATAACAAGTTATGTTATAACTACAGGCTGGGCACATGTCAGGGAAATGTCAGGTAGAAGAGGTTGGCTGTCAGGGATTTTCATGTATTGTCAGGGAAACTCATATCGGTCGTGCCTCTTCAAGTGGCTAGGCTCATGTTGCCTGTACTTCTTTCGTCTCCCCCACCATCCGATATATGCCGAGCCACTCATTGCCAGTTCTTTCTTCCTCCCTTTGGCTCTGCTCGGCCATTCCCGGCTACCTTTTCAAATATCTTGGATGAAAGGTAGGCCTGAAATGTATGAGGATGGGTACCTTTCGGGAAACCTCGGAACAGCTCGAAAATCTCCACTTCCACGGGGGAGGGGAACTGCCTCTGAGAGGGGCGGTTCGAACACAACGTTGCCAAAATATGCTTTGCTTCTTTGAGACCCTTATCAAGCCAGCATTGGAGGAGATAAATACCCCATGGTTTGTCATTTGCAACATTGTCGGAGGCTACGACTGTCTCTCTATTCGCCCGCTCACTGGTGCCAAGTTTCCACTCATGGTTTCTCTCTCACTCGCACATCCCTCTTGGAAGGTGCATCGGGCATATCGAATTCCTTATCAAACACTCGTGGTGCGAGATCGCTCAGGCAGCCATGTATCAGGAAAAATTCATCAGAAAATGTGTCCTATATGCATTCTTACTATGTACTCATGAGCTCTGACCTCCTTAAGAATGTTGTTTTCAGTTCCAATTATTTTACGGGAATTATTGTGGTCATGGTGAGGTATATTTGTTAACTCGAAGATCACATAATTGAAGTAGAACAAATTCATTGGATCAAAATCTTATTTAAATCTTAGCTGTATGATATGTGAGGTATAACCTTTTGAGAGAAATACAATACAATAACCCTTTTTATAGAGGATCGATAAGAATGCCTGTGAATGTATATTAAATGCAATTTATGATTAAACTCAACTAGTATGGCTAGTAACATAATGGATCGTAAAAACATAGATTAAGTTATTTTCGGCATGTTTAGGAAAGGAAGTCAGTGGAGTATTGGAAATAAGTGTAGAAACTCGCTCTTAAATGGATATCGTGGCCTCATGTACATGACAGTAATCTTTAATAAGTTATTTCTATGGTTCCTACTTAAGTTTTTCATGTAGACTTGGATGTACCATATTTTCTGGTAGATAGCGCGCACGTTATCTATTCAATTAATATGGAAAAATGACAAATGATAGTGTGCCATGTACAATGGAAATCTTGTTTTATTGAAAATAAAACTTAGAAACAAATGACACAGCATTTTTATGAATATAATACAAAGGGAGAAAGAATTGAAAAGAAAAAGTAGTTTTTGAAACGTCAAATGAAAATGTTATTAGAACCCATAAAATTCATCTCCCGAGTCACAATCAAATGATTCGATAGCTCTCATTATTTTGACTGGAACATCAGCAGCAACTTTGCTTTCTCCGATAACTTTTTTTTCATCACTAACTTCATCGTCTTCGGATTCTGGCATTTCTGCACCCTGTGACTCACCTAATGATTTATTAAAACCATTTTTGTCACAAGTTACTGACACAGAATTCCAGCTATCGGATAACCACGCACAGATTTCCTCATAAGATGGGCATTTCATCTTTCCAGAGTGGTGTAATCATGGATACCTGCAATCATCCACTCCTTCCACTTTGCTCGAAGTTTTGATTTGAATGATTTATTCACTGTTAAATTGAGTGGTTGAAGTTTCTTCGTCAGTCCACCAGGTATAATTGCTACTTGGGAGCATTTGTTTATAAAATTCTTCACTTCGGGCATTATGTGGGCTCGACATGAATCCATAATTAATACAGATTTTGGATTAAAAAATGCATGTTTATGCTTTTTCCAAACATAATTAATCCAGATTTTCATCATTTCAGTATTCATCCAGCCATTTTCATTTGCAGTTAAAATAATGTCTTTTGGGAAATGGCCCTTTGGAATTTTTTTCCTTTTGAATGTCACCATTGGAGGTAGCTAGGAACCATCCAAAGTTACGCACAATACAATGGTGAAATTAGACTTTTCGTATCCCGTAGTAGAAATGGACACTTCTTTTGCACCTTTGAGATTCACTGTTCGTGCAGTTGTAATGTCAAAACTTACTGGCACTTCATCCATGTTTCCCACATACACTTCATCATCAAGGGAAATTCTCTCCTTTACAAATTGTCTAAATTTTACCACCTTAGCCTCCCAGTCTACAGGTAGTTTCTGGCCTATGATCGTTGAGGCATGAACAGTTAAATTATTACCCTTCATAAATCTGAATCCCCAGGATGGATATACTTAAAAGTCCACTATGTTTTTTTTTCTCGTCCAATTTGCTTTGCTTGTAGTAAAACTCGCGTAGTTGAGAATCTCATTCCTTTCGACCTTTCACGAATGACCCAATTATAAAGTTCTTTCTCAAGCACTGGCCAAAAACACTTTGCTCGTTTTCCACGATGTAGTTTCTTAAGAACTTCTTCATTCTTTCGCCATTCTCTCTCACTAGCTTCCCCCACATTGAATTTTCTACCAGCTGCACGGTTTCCATTTACTTGAGCAAACTGAACAACTTCCAACTTATGCTGGGCCGCGATACGATTTACGCATTTTTGATCTGCCTTCCATTGTCTCTTCAATAGTCACTGTAATTAAAAATGGGATAATTTTCTCGTTCATTTGTCCATATTAAGGCATTCTGAAGATAATTTTTGTGATGGTGGTCACCGCAAAAAGAGGCTGCAATTTTCACTCGCTTGTATAAAAAACTTACGAATTTTGATTGCACATTATCTAGTAGGTGTGCGTTGTCTATGAAATTATCACATCAATGAAATTTTTTGATTGCGTGTTATTTACCAGAAAATACGGTATATAAAAACATGCTGTTCAAGTTTCAAGCATGAAGCTGTTTCTTGAATGCTCTGCCATTGAACTAACTACCTGAGAAAATAGGTCAATGTGAGAATTGTATGAGCATAAATTGATGTTAATGTATAAAACTAAGTAATTAATGGCCAATTACAAATTTGTGATCTGAGCTTCTCAAATATTTATCGAACAAAGAAGGTACCTATTTTATATGAAATATGTTCTGCTGGACTAGACCTGGCATTCCTGACCTCGCTGACAAAGCATTTAGTTTTGAAAAGAAATACATAGATAGGAATGCGAAATTCAAGGAAAGTTCTGCTAATTAATGCACTTGAACCAGTATTTTACTAATACCGACGGAATGTGTAGGAAGAATGTCCAAGCAAGGGGCAATGGTCTAGAACAGGAGAGGTACAACGATTCATAAAGGTCAATAAACGTTGTGTACTGGTGGTTCAGGAAGTGCTAAGTTCAAATAGTAGAGCGAAGTCCTAATGAAGCAGAGATCAAAAAAATACTAATTGTGAATCAGCCCAAAATTTAGAAGTTTTCAAACAGCAGAAAACAACGATCATATGAATCCATACAGGCAGAAAACATTATTTCATTTATCTACCACCAGGTGTATGTGAAACATGATTGCAACTTGTACTAATGCATGAATGAAATTAGATCAGGTTCTATTTTCTGGACATGCATTTATGCATTCACACACTAAATCATGTCACGGGTTAATGTATCGTGTAATCAGGGCTTAATCTTTAATATATATGAAAGATAACCTGACTGACTGACTGATTCATCAACGCACAGCCCAAACTACTGGCCCTAACTGCGAAATTTTGAGGATATATCCGTATCTTGGAGTAAAGCCACACTAAGAAAGAATTTTTGAAATAAACTATTTTTGGGGTGGTTTTTACCCCATTAATGCTCCCATACAAAAACGAAACTCCCATAAGAAAAGCATTGACTTCGATGTATGTGTTTCTTTATTTGATTTTTTAAATTACTTACGCTCAAGGTATTGAATGGAAATTTATATCATAGAACGCATAAAACAATGCAGTATTTATTTTTTTCATTCAATTTTCTTATACACTTTGTTTTTGCCCAAGTATTGCGCTTTTGGCTCTAAATTCATCAATTTTTCTTCCTTTTCAACAACAGAAATTTCCTTGGCAACCAGGCATGAATATCCATTTAATAGCGATTAATAGATTTTATGGATGGCTATTCACTCTTGCAGCATTTAAAGACCAAGTTCAGTTACTAACTTGATAGTTGTACTCAAACGACTACAGTTCCCCATTTGCCTTTTCTTCTCAATGACCATCAACAAGGCACGAGGTCAATAGCTTCAAGTGTGTGGATAAAATCTGGAAAATCCTTGCTTTTTATATGGTCAATTATATGTTGCATGCCCACGATTGGGACAGCCGAAAAATTGATTTTTGTAGCTAGCGGTAAGACCAAAAATATTGTGTTTCCAAAAGCACTTGAATACATTTTTTCGACTTTAATTTAATGCACAAAAAATCACTAATTACCACTGCATTAGAACCGTATTACTTTGTTTTTTTTTTAAATTCTGGTGTGGGTCCGGGGCAAAGCCGCCGCCATAGGGGGTCCAGGGGACGTCGCTCCCCTGGCTAGCTGCTGTGGTGAGCGAAGGGAGCCGTCAGCGGCTAGTATTATGTATAATTGTGTGTTCATTTCAGAAAAAGTCCTAAGCCTCCCAAGGAAGGAAAGAAACCTAGAATTTGGGATCTTGGTGGTAACAACAAGGACTTGGCCTTCTTAGAGAGAACAACAGATAAGCCTCCTAGTGGAGAGGAGAGCAAACCTTCATCACCTGATACCAATGTATGTATAAAAATACATTTGACCAAATCTGATTTTTTTTTCTTGTAATCCCTGAAAAATTCATGCTGATATTTCTGCTTGGTCAGTTGATTCCTAGTGTCATTGAGGTTGTTTAAGAGGTTTTTTTTCATAGTTTTTTTTACATTTATTTGTCCAAAGATTTGTGATGTAAAAATATAGGAAACATCAAGATGTACTGGTGAAATACGTACATAATTATATGTATATATACTATCACAGGCAATAATTTTATTATTATAAATTCATTTACTGAATAAAATAGCTTAATAATAGTGTTTATAATAATAATGTTTATTCAACGGGCTTCCACCCTATTTCCAATTTACAAAATAATAGCACAAAACGAGCAAATACAGTGACCATATAATGGTAATGTTATATATATAAAAGTATAATTAATTTGGTAAAATTATTATTAAATGAATGCTTAAAAAGATAAAGAAATAAAAATACAAAGGTAAACAGAGGACAAAATTTGATATGAAATGAAAAGGATCAAGATTATCACAATATAATCAGTCATTGCACTGTAAATATCACATTGGTATACTGTATATCACCTCATTACATTATTTAACACATATTTCTTATAATAATTTGCAGAAGAACAATGAAAAAGATCAAAATTTCCACAATATAGATTACAATCAGTCATTGCTCTGTAAATAAACAGGTTTTTGGTGTAATTTGATGGTTGGTAAGGGACACAGAAAGGGGGCGAATTTCTTGTGTGGATGTTAGGGATTCTGAAAGTAATTAGAGACAATAAATCAGAAGATTTTATCTTATTATTTAATAAATCATTTAGGAAGAACATTCCAATGTGTCTTCCTCGATTTGAAAGAGTTTGCAGATTCAATTGTTGGTCAGAAATATTGTTTCCGGGGTCATTATGTTGTTTTTTCTTAAGACTATAATCAAGTAATTTAAGGTATTTGTTTTGGATCTTTTCAAGTGTGTTGACATGTGATTCATAGTTTAATGTGTAGAAAGTTTAGCAAATTTTTCTTGAAGAGGGACATCGTAGTAACTCGCTTCAATTCTGTTGGTAGCTTATTAAAGAGTATCATTCCCATAGATTTTGGGCCTAAAACTGCATTATGGGTTCTTATAAACTGTTGGTGCAGATCTTTACAGGATCTTGTGTAATGAAAGTGATACGAATCATTGGTTGGATATTGTGATTTATTGTTTTTTGTGAACATTAATGCTATGTAAATGTAAGGATAGAATATTGGTAGGGTATGCAGCTTCTTTAATAGAGGTTGACATGTTGAGTTGTAAGAATCATTGCTTATAAGTAGGGATAGGAATTTTTCGGTGGTTTGAGAGAGAGAAAAGCGGTACTTGGAAATTAGGAATTCGGTACTTTCAACAAGACATTTCGGTGTTTTCAGAGTGACCACAAATTTATATAAAAAAAACACATAAAATACCGATTATTTCAAAGTCTAGAAAAGGGTCACTTATACTATACCCAATATGATCTGGGCTATTATGCGACACTTCCCCTTCTAGCCATGTTATGACTGAAGACAATCACCTCGGTGGCGGAACTTGGAAAAGTGGCACTAAATTTAAAAATAAAATTTAATACATTTCGTGTATTGACATGTAACTTAAGAGAATTTCCATCCTTTTGAAAGTTTGCTGCAGTTACGTTCTTCGAAGATTTTAAATTTTTCCAATTGAGTCTTTCCCAAGCAACCTGACAATTGTAGAATATGTACATGACCGAACTTTTATCGATACAATAAAATCCATCTTTTTGATACTGGAAAGCTCGGTCTCTTGCGATTAATTTTGCATTCGGCATCTCAATAACTCGTCAAAATCACTTTCAAGCACGGAAACCAGGAATAAAACTAGGATACTTAACAATTGTCACTGGAAAACAAAGTCATGTGACGGAAATGGCTAAAAACTAGAGATTCAAACAATAAAATCAATCTTGGTGCCACGCAATAAATAAATATATCGACAATTATGTTGATGTCGTAGTTGGCCTTGATTGGTGCTTTAAAGCCAGCTACCCGACCATTGCGATAAGGTCGTTCACTATGATGCAAAATTGCAATTTAATTCACGAATTCGGTAGATGGATTGGAAAATATATTTTTGGTGGGAACAAAATTCTTCTATATTCAGCCACTCCCTCTTAAATCAAAAACAAAAATTCGCAAAACTTGCCGTCCACTCAAAAAGTTCGTGACAACATCAGAGATCCGGTTCAGTTTCTAATTCGCTCGCTGGAAAGCGAGGGAAGGGAAATGCTGCATAGTGCCCAGCGTGATTCGACGGAGCAGCGAGTGACTTCAAAACTTTTCATGTTGGTTCTTTTACGAGAAAGGGTTAAGAACCCCGATTTTTTGCCGCCGATAATTCGAAAAGCAGGCGACGGATCAAAAAACAGAAAAATATATCTCTCTTTATTTTTCAAACTCTATCAGAATTGGCATTTAAAAACTCTTGGCGAACAATCCCATTGAAATGAAACAACTCAAAGCTGCTATTCAAGCATGCGCAGTCCGTCTCATCTTCAAATCCGTAGTAGAGTCTAATGAACAAATCAGAAAAAAAATAAAAAAAATCGGAAAAATGCGTGTCTCTTTAGTTTTCAAACTATAATTGGCATTAAAAAACTCTTGGCGAACAAGCCCATTGAAATGAAACAACTCAAAGCGGCTATTCACACATGCGCAGTCCGTCTCGTCTTAAAATCTGTAGCACAGGGATTCCCAAACTATGTTCCGCGGAAGGCTAATGGGTGTTCCGAGTAATCTATAATGGCTTTATATGCTGCTACCTAAACACAATGGTTTAATATATGCGAAGTCCACAAGGTGTTCCGTTAAAATTTCAGGATTTACGAAATGTTCCATCGCAGGAAAAGTTTGAGAAACCCTGCTGTAGCAGATTACTTAGAATAAATGCGTATATTGCTTTTCCTTTGTTCGACTCACCTCGGAGCGGAGAGCCACCGATCATAGATGCCGATAGGTGGTTATTCCACTAATTGTAAATAGAAAGCAGCGCGGCGTGACGAGCTGTGTATTGCCGTAAATCGAAAGCACTCGATTTCATCCTCCCGCGATTGTTATCGTAACACCGGTTATGCTACGATGAACTGCAAACTTACGCATACCTCAGCAATATTTGCACGCGAGTTCGTTTAAATTGAATTGAGAACATTTGCTTGCAATTTTAATGTTTTTCTTGCGTTTGAAATGTACTTCCAACCATTTTCTCACAAAACAATAAAAATTCGCGTTTTGGGGCACAATTAGCGACATTTCGCGAGTTCAAAAGTCATTTCTCCAGTCAGTATGGAGTATGTTGTAACTAATTACCACTCCTAGGACATTTTTGTCTAAATTCGCTAAATTCGCGATCGCGAAATTTTCCTATCCCTACTTAAAAGTCTTATAAGCTATTTTTGCATGTGGAAAACTATATCTGTATGGGGGGAGGAACCCCTGGACAAAATGTGTCTTAATGAGTTGTGAACTCTACGGACGGTGCACACACAATAACATTTGTGTCGTCAGCATACAGAATAGGTTTTACTCCAGATGAAGATTTTAATACACTGGGCAGATCATTAACCCATTGGCTTACCATTTTTCTTGCAAGTTACTTCCTCAGAAATACCATTTATTTTGAGAAAATATTCTATTGATAAATATGCTATAAATAGTAACGTTTATTATTTATTTTATTGAAAATTTTATGTATCTAGGTTAATCACCTAGATTCCATTAATTAAAGTGCTGCTGATAATCCTGGGAAGAAAAGTAAGCAGGCGTTACTTTTGCAGGATAAACTTACAATCCTACTAATATGTATTATAAATGTGAAAGTTTGTATGTTTGGATGTTTGTTACTCAATCACACAAAAACTACTGGACCGATTCAGCTTAAATTTGGCATGTAGATAGAAAATATATCTTTGGGTAATATAGGTTATATTAAAAAGCCCTAAAGGCCCCCCCTAGTGGTCCGTGATGGTCCATGCTAATCACTGGGTTCGGTGCTGTGGGTTTATTTTTTGCTTTTTAAAAGTGCTTTCACTCAAGATAGAGGGCTAGAATTTGTTTTATCGTATGGCTGAATAAATGAAAATTCTAATTCTTCCAATCGATTTTCTATTACGTTTCGTACTAGTGTGAAAGTCATGTTTTTAGCTGAAAAATCTCACATTTTCTCTCAAATCAACATTATCATATTTCCTTAGCAACCAAATATTTGATTTTCAAAAGATATTTATTCCACTAGCATGTAAATAACATGTTTTCCTGCAGGCCCATGATATCACGTTGAAAGTGTATCTGCATCAGAAGGGCTCTGATTCCCAAGGGCCCCATGGTGGTTTGCTTAGGTGGGCAATCGATAAATTCAATGCATATTTACATGCTTATCTCATGCATGCTTACAATGCTGTATCGGTGAATGGAGTTTCTAAAACGCTGTGTTAAGATTTTTAAAAATAAACATGGCTTGACGTAATCCTACTAATATTATAAATGTTAAAGTTAGTATGTTTGTTACTCAATAACGCAAAAACTACTGGACTGATTGAGCTGAGATTTGAAAGCATTAGGTTTGATTTCGCCGATAAAATACTACAAAAAAAATTATTCACGATTTCTTTCTCTCGCTATTTTTTTTCTTTGCTTTGTTAATCAGATATTGATGATTTCTTTGCGATTTGGAATTGTTGTTAGATTTCATTTTATCTCTTTACCAAACTTTGAAATTCAGACTTCGTTATTTGTGGGTAATATATATAGGCTATATTGAAAAGCCCTCAAGGCCCCCGAATGCCCCCCAAAGGCCGCCCTGTTGGTCCATGCTAATCATTGGGTTCAGTACAGTGGTTTCATTTTTTGCTCGCAGACTGAAATAAGTCATTGAAAGCAAATACATATATGTATGTACACAGGGGAAGCGATTAAGTTCATTCACTCAGAAGACAACTCTAAGAAGACCGCTCAGTATTCTTCTGGTTTTGTGGCTTTTGTATATAATAAATTCAGTGTTTATCACACCCGTTGAGTTTCAACGGGTACCTTTAGCTAGTATTGAATAAACTTCGAGAAGGACCTTCATCCGCATCATTAGCATGACAGTACGGTGTCAACGAATCATAAGGACCATAAAGAAGACTGAAGAAAAAATTCGTTCCACCGTTAGTTCCATACGTCCGCTAGTACCTCCTATGCCAGCAGGCGAAACACACGAGTAGAGAAAATGGAAAAACATTTGAACATTTGGATAGAAGACCAGGTGCAAAAGCATGCTCCTTTAAAAGGACCTATCTTTAGAAGCAAAGCACTTCAGATTTATAACCACTTGAAAGTGCATTATGGAGATGAAGAAGAAGAAAGATTTTTTTTAAGCCAGCCGAGGGTGGTTTGATAAATTTAAGAAATGCTTTCAGCTCTATAATCTAAAGATTGCTGGAGATGTCGCATCTGCTGATCATGAAGCAGCCTCTAAATTTCCAGCTTTGTTTGCGGAACTCATCAGAAGATGTGATTATCGACCTGACCAAGTCTTTAATGCGGACAAAACTAGTTTATTTTTGGAAAAAAATGCCAAAGCAAACATGGATTGCCAAAGAAGACCAGTCGGCACATGGCTTTAAAGCAGCTAAGGACAGTTACTCTTCTCTTTTGCACCAACGCGGCAGGAGACTTTAAAAGTAAAGCCCGTTTCACACGATGCTTGATCCAGCACAAGACCTAGTATGCTAGCTGGTACTTGATATTGAGGACGGAATCCAGAATGATAGAAACCGTGATTGAAGATTTCACACGATCATTGAACTTGTGCTTGCAATGAAGCGGTACTGTCGCTTACTGTTAAAAGAAAATGGAAAATTTCCATGAAAGAAGGCGACTTTTGGCTGTCTCAGTAATTGCAGGGATTGTCGTGAGATTTTCACCGCACATTGATTTCACCGCCAATGAGTGCATAACACCTGCATTAAAAGTGAGGCGCCGATTTAAAAAAAGTGAAGATCGCACTGCGACTGTAAAAGCTAACGTGATTGGTCGGCGGCTACTAGGTCCTACTGGGAGCTAGTAGCAAACTAACACCGCATCAATTACGAATCAAGTAGCCCAGCGAGTATAATAGCTATCATGCTTGTTAGCCAGCATGCTGGTTCTATATCACATGGTACTGGAAAGCTATCATGCTAGCGAGTATCCTCGAACTTATGCTGGATCAAGTATTGTGTGAAACGGTCTTAAACCTATGTTGGTGTATAGAGCAGAAAATCCAAGGGCACTGAAGGGCAAGACCAAGACCTCATTGCCTGTATTTTGGAGGAGCAAAAGTAAAGCCTGGGTCACAGCATTAGTGTTTGAGGATTAGTTTGAGCATTCCTTCATCCGCGCCAGGCCACCAAAAATCCCTTGCTGAGCGTAACAGTGAAACTGAGGTGGAGTTCTTGCCACCCAATACTACTTCTCTTTTGCAGCCCTTAGATCAAGAGGTGTACTTTCCATTCCCCGTCCTAGGAGGTGTCGTTGCAGCATTTAAATTATACTACACCCGCAGAAGTTTTGCCACCATTCTTTCCATGATGGAGGTGAATCCGTACCTTTCAGTGAGCGACTGCTGGAAAAAATTTGATATTTTACAGGCCATTGAAATAATAAAATAATCATAGGATCAAGTGAAAAGTGAATGGTGAACCATTGCTGGAAAAAGTTTGGACTGATGTTGTTCGCGATTCCCAAGGTTTTCCTGATAATGCCAAGGAATTAAGGGCAATCATTAATATTGCCAGGCAAATCGGGGGTGACGAATTTCAAGATTTGGAAGAAAAGGCGGTGGAAGAATTACTGGAGTCTCATGAAGAGGAACTGACAGTTGATGACTTGGATGTAATGGCGCAGACATCGAATGAAGTAAAAAATGAAGATAGTGATCCGGAAGATTTGGAGCCTGAAAAGCCCAAGCTAATAGTTACGCTTCTGGAGAATTTTTTGAAGCAGGCAGAAAATTTGAAGCGAGTACCCTTAGAGCTTGATCCTTAAAGTGAAAGAAGCCTGGTGCTCAAGAGGTGTCTCAATGCAGCTGCCCTGACCTATGTAGAACTCCCCAGGGAGTTGAAAATGCCAATGCAGCAACCGACCACAAAGTTCTTCCGTTCAGCTTCCACCCCCAGACAAGATCCGAGCTCGTCGAAATCCTCACTCCAAGATTAGACCATTTAATTCAGGGGAGTTTCGTATTTTTAGCTTCATTAGAAGTCGATAGGTTATAAACAAAATAAGGGTCGAAAAAAAAAAGCACTGAAAAATAACCGCACGTATGTACCCTTTCAGTGATTACAAACCTACGACCGGTACTTACCAATCTAATGGCATACGGGTGGAAACAGCAAAGGGTCTGATCGTTGGATACCTGTGCCGATCCAAAATCGACATGATTTCTAGGGAAGTCTTACTTTAGTTATTGTATTATTAATTTTTTACTTCTGTGAAGAGAAGTCAAGTCTACACTGAATGATTATAAGAAATGTTCAAAATGCCAAAAAATGTATTAATCAATATACATATACGCGAACACTTAAAGTTTAAACACTAACTAACAAGTTTCATAGATAAATGTTTTTTTGTACCATAAGATGCCACTGTAATAGTTTAAACGATGTGAATTATTGTTTCTTAGATAAATAAAGCATAAGTACACGTAAAAGTTATGGAAAAAAGATCCTGAATGAGTATTTTTTTCCACCTTGGAACGGAGCCCCCTTATTTCCATAAGGTCAATGCTTCCCTCCAATGCGGATTTGCGGAATTCTGCAGACATTATGCAGAAGATAGTGTCTTCTATCTTGATACCAACAGCGCTACATGCAAACTCTTGCTCCTCATTGAGAAATTTGTACGGAAAGTGAATGGGAATGAAACTTACACAGTCGGAGACTAGAATTAATATGCCACCATTTTTATGCATTGAACGGCAAAAGGCATCCACTATGAAATATCCAGCAAGTTGATAGGAGGAAAGTTCACTAGATGTTAACCAATGTTCTTTTATAAAAATAACATCAGGTTTACAATCACACAACAGAACCTCAATTTCCAGTGCTTTATTCCATAGGCACTGAATGTTCATGTGCAAAATCTTAATTTGGCATACTACCCTTGTGGGGTTAGCCAGCGTGGTTTCCAAAAATAGTAATTTCCAACATCTTTTAAAATATTTTAGTAGTCATAATGGAGACCATATTCGAATTTTATTTTAAATTTTAGGCTGTTGTAAGAAGCATGAAGTATTTATAGTGATGCATATTAATGATGCTGAAACTTAGTTTGTATGACTTAACTTCACAGTAATTAACTAAATGTAGGTGTGATTGCAAACCCAATTTTGCTCACTTGTTCATATGCATATTAATGTTTATATATATTTGATAAGGGATAATTTCATTGAATTGGCTTTGGTACTGTTGGCAAAACATTTTCATATCCTACCATCATAATTGATTAAGCTTTAATGCCTGTGGCAAGGAGACACAGAAATAATGTATGATACTATGTATTCAACTATTAATTTTTGTGCTCTCTAAATGTAACCCCTTGACAGATGGTTGGCCGAATGATTGGTGGAATAAAGGATATTGAAGTGGAGAGTGATTCAGAAGATGAAGAGAGCGACGAAGAGCAGCAGACTCCGTCCAATACTACTCAAAAATCTGCTCCTAAGTCTCGCTCAGTTTTCTCCATTTTCAGGTAAAATCCAGCATTTAATTTTTAAAGCTCTACTGTATGAACCCCAAGTGTAATTATTGATGAGTACTCTCATATAAATCATTATATACAAATGGCATATCATGTCTTTTGTGTATTATGATTTATTAATTCACACTTTTGGTTTTACAATTCAGTGTACACCATTGAATTTTTTTTAGAATCATATAATTGATAAATATTTCTCTTTTAGTGGTTTAGTGGGAAGTAAAAGCCTTACTAATGAGCAAATGCAACCAGCTCTGGAGAAGCTTAAGGACCACCTAATTACGAAGAATGTTGCAGCTGATATTGCATACAAGCTATGTGACTCTGTCTCAGCAAAATTGGAAGGAAAGGTCTGTATGACTGTCCATCAGCATTTAAAGCTCAATGTACACCTTATGCTGTGTACATATTGAATGGTTATTGCAAATGAATGTAAATCTGTCTTATCAACCCCTCCTCTATGTAGTGTGTTTGTCAATCTGGACCAACTTTTCATCAGTCAGAATAGGCATTTCTACTCAGTTTGTTAGAACCAACCTTACTAATTTATCCACGAATTATTGGATAGTGTGTGGACTTGGTCTGTAAACAATAAACTAAAAGTTAACTGTGATAAAACCCAGATTCTGATATCGCCAATCCTGACTGAAATCTTTATGAACTACAGTAAAACCCCCATACAACGAACACCCATACAGCGAAATTTTAAGGAAAACTCCCTATTTCGAAGTCATTGGCCCGGTCCCGGACCCTTCCAATGGACAATACACGCAAAAAACCTCCCGTAACGAACCTCTCTAACTACGAAAACTCCGTACATCGAAGTCTGCGCTTGGGCCCAAAACATGAAAAGTGCCCTTCTACAACGAATTATTGAGAAAAAAAACGTAACATTCTTCATTTACAGGTAATTTTTCCATAGACATTTACGTAATGAGCAGGAAGTTGAACCGCAGCGGAGAGTACCGCGTCTTAACCCTTCCGCTCCGGGTTTCGAAAATGTTTACATCCGAGACCTACAGAGCAGAGGGCATGAAGGAAACTTGACGCTCTCGCTTGGTGAAGGCTCATGTACACGTTTATTATGGTGGGAACCAGCAACTCTGATGGTTCCCACAATAAAAACGTGTAAGGGAAGTCAAAGCTCCGCGTTAGCTGAGCCGGGTGATAGTTGGGTGGATGAGTAATGCACCAAGAGGGGAGGGGGAATACCAGTCAGTTCCAACCGGCCAGATGTAACCCAATACAGAAAAATACTCTGAAAAGATCAGATCAGGGGGGCTATTCTCCACTCTCACTCATCCACCCCACCTCTTTTGCGAAGGTGCAGGTGGTGAGGATGGAGCTCAATTTTCCCTTTTTAAATCATATCATATTACTTTCCCATATTGGGTTTCATTCCCAGGACCCCTGAATGGGAGGAGCTCCATGGTTTCAAATTACCTTTCGGTATCCGATTTTATTTTGGGAGAGGCAGGTGGACGGTTATCGTAAGACAGTCCACCTGCCTGTAAGAACCGTGTTCATTCCCGTCGGCGATAAATTTTTTCATGCTTATTTCTTTGTTTTTCCTTCGTGGAATTATATGTTAAAATTTAATCTTTACTTTTCTATTCAAAGTTTTTTTTAATGAGTGGAAATATTTTTTTCGCGAATACCAATGGGCTTATTTTTTTTCTTTCCCGCGAAGTCAACGTAATTTCTTTGTTTCCCCATTCTTTCAGCACGCAAACTTCATTTGTTCCTTCATTTGCAAGACCTCCTGTTGATATTATAATTATAAAATAGTCTAAATAATTGTTACATCATTATTTATAAGACCCCCGATCAAAGATCCCCGTTTTCTTGTATTGTTGTGCTTTGAAAAAAAGGAGGGGAAAATGTGATCGGCTTATCTACTAATTTCTGTAATCGAATCACCATTTCGCGATCTAAAGACGTACAAATAAATACATTGTAATAAGGCTCGTCGAGAAAGGCTCGTCGAGAAAGGCTCGTGTTTTAAATGGCGAGTGACCACTTGCAGATTATTTTCATTATTGTATAATTATGATATCAACAGGAGGTCTTGCAAATGAAGGAACAAATCAAGTTTGCGTGGTGAAAGAATGGGGAAACCAAGAAATTTTGCGGGAAAGAAAAAAAAATAAGTCCTATGTTATTCGCAAAAGAAAAATATTTCCACTCGTTAAAAAAAACTTTGAATAGAAAAGTAAAAATTAGATTTTAACAGAATTCCAGAAAGGAAAAACAAAGAAAGTAAGCATGAAAAATTTGTCGCCGACGGGAATCGAACATGGTCCCTCTGCACCGCAGCCCCGTACGCTAATCAATGGACCACACCCTTGATGCCGCAGGCTGATAAATAGGGATTTTATAACATCTATATATGTTTAAACGCCTTTTTTGTTAACTATTGGATTTATATGCCCATATGTGGAGTGATTCGTGAAAAGCATTCGGAGTTCTATATGCATACGAATTTTCATCGAGATCTGCGACCCGTTTATCGGACACTCCCCTCGTTAGGATGGCGAAGTATTCAAAACTTCATTGGTTGGTGTCGTTGGTGTTCAACCAATGAGAGCCAACTTTATCTACTCTGTCCCCATCCCAAAGGAAAATCTGGAGTAACCTCTCTTTTCTATCCAAATATTGCTATTGCCGTCTTAACCTTGATGGATGTGGTCTGTTAACCGGCAAGTGGTGCGTTTGCTCGAGATCGCCCTAATATTTGCTCGATTGCTTGAGGATACCTTTTTTCCCAGAAATCGCAGCCGAAAATGAGGGTGCGCCTCTGACACAAATTTTTTATCTGCCAGCCTTCGATCCTCGGTCACGATATGAGCGGTGGGCTGCAGAGAAATAACGCGGCAGGGTGGTAGTGGCCACGAAACGAGCAGTGATTCGTCCTAAGATAAGTTCAGAATCTGAAATGGCAGTACATACTGTCAGAAGACAGAACGTTCTCGGCCGACATTTTACCACAGAATGAGAAGAACGGCACAAGAAATATTTAATATCTGGGATTGGTGGCGAGCGGCACCTATGCCACTCATGTCTATCATGGCTGGGTTCGAGTGTGGTCCATGTCAAACATTAGGAACATAAAACTCATCGTTGCCACTCTATCGCTTGCCTACCACCGCTCGTATCGTGGCCGCGGCTCGCGCCGCTCGTATCGTGCCCGAGGCAAGTCCCTCGAGAGCTGAGTGACCTTGGTGCTTAGCGTGAGTCATCAAGGGGAGGGTATCATTGGCTCGCTTGTTTACGGGGGATGCAGTTGCCTAATAACTTTAAAAACTTGTTGTTTGACAAGGCAAGCGTGTGGGGTGCAATTGGGGGACAGCGATTGGCCGCGCGACAAGTGCAAGCACTGGAATTTTCCACCCCCCTAACTTTCTCATTTTCTGTCACCAGACAACTTTGAGTGACTGTATGCACCTGCCTTAAGCTCAACTGAGAGAATTCTATGACTATTAACATTTGTGCATGCGTCAATATAGGTCAGTGTTGTTCCAAAATGAACAAGGGCAAAAAGTTGTGGTCTTTCACGGTAGTTGAAAAAATTAAAGCGCTTTAAGTCATCAAAGACGCTGAGGATGTAGGAAACCGCGCTGCCGGACTAAGGCATGATGTGCCGGAATCGTGCATTAGAAGATGGAGGAAGGATAAGGTTGCACTATTCATACCAATAGGGACAGAAGGTCTTTTCGGGGAAAATCTACGAGCTGTGACAGGACATGCGCGCGCGTGCCACCGTACTGCGACGCCCGTCTCACTAGTAAGTCAGCCGTTTTTATGTATGTACCTAAATCATGATTTTTTTTATTTTGTCATTCATTGAAGATTTTTGTTGGACCATATTGAAATATTAACTGCTTTAAATTCCATAGACAGTTATGATTTCTTTCAAAGTTTGACTTTTTTCAAGTTTTGATGTCGTATCTACGCCTTATCGTTCGTTTTTTACGCAGCTGACGCTGGGGTATTTTGAATTTAACGTGTTTGCATTCCCACTCATCATCGTTTACAGCAAAATATAATTTGTAAAAGTTAACCACGTTTTAAAAGGCGACTTACAGCGACTATGACTTGTGCATTAGGAAAATGGTGGGGGGATTCGGATTTATAAATCAGAGCTCGGTGCGACTGTCTGCACTTATCAACTAAACACGAATTGTAGCGAGGTCGGATTTGTTTTGTTTTAATGAATATCAATTACTCCACACATTCCAAAGGAGAATAAACAATGCAAGCATTGTAGGGCCTAGGCTACAAGTGAAAACTTGCCTCCGAGGTCCATACATGCCTATGGAAAATGCCGCGTAAATTATAAGAGAATATCGCTAGCGGCTTTGATAATGGCTGAAAATTCGAAGTTAGTCCCGCAACACCTCGCAAGAGGAAAAAAAGCCCCAAATTTTTTTCTTCAACTTCGACGCATAAAAAGAGGGGTGCGACTCTTACACGCGTTAACGGCATCGTCAATGCATTATCATCTGAGATTGCCATTGTGACCTCAATGCATTGCCGACTGCCACGTTTTTACTCGTGGTAACTAACTCGCCCCACCTATATTCCATCGTCGTTTATCGATATCTAGTATATTCTGGTCACAAACATAGATATTTACCGGTATTTCAATGGGATTCCAACAGTGCGTTTCATTTCGGAAGTATAATTGGCAACGTGCTATTTCAAGCAAAATTGCTGCATAAAACTACCAATTGATATTGACTTAAATTATTGCACTCTGAGAATAATATAGACTAGATACTCAGAAAAATTATGGAGCACTTTAAATATACCTAATCCTTAGGCATTAATTTTGGCGCTCCTTTACTTTCAGACCGTAACTAAAGAAAGCGATGAGGCGTAGAGCAGAATCGACGAAAAAAACAATAATTTCAATTAGAAATACGCAGGTTGAAAATAACACGGTGATAGCCACGGTATTTGATGGTAAATAATAAAAATTGTTTATCATCACTCTAGGAAAGGTTTTAATGGTGAATAAAGCAAGATTGAGATATTTACTCGACTTGCATCGTAAAGCACGCGGAACAATTGGATGCCCCTTTGGAGACGCAACCCGCACACCACCTCCATACATCGAAAACCCCCTACATCGAAGTAATTTTCCTGGTCCCAACAAATTCGTTGTATGGGGGTTTTACTGTATTTAGAAATGCAACTGTTCGAATCCTCACATCCTCTGACTAAAAACGTAAATTATTGGTTTAGATACGTTGATGATATTATTTGTATGTGGATGGGCACGAAACGACAGTTAAAGGCTTTTTTGGTTGTATTGAATTCTTTACATAAAAATATTAATTTTACCATGGAATTTGGTGGTAGTGAGATCAACTTTTTAGACTTAACCATTAATGTTACAAAAGGCTACCACGAATTTTCTATCTATCGTAAGCCCAGCTTTACTGACATGATAATTCCAAGTGATTCTCATCATCACCATAGGCACAAGCTAGCTTCTTTGAGGGCAATGGCTCATAGACTGGTAAATATACCTATGCCTCGGTGTAATTACAACAAAGAACGGTCCATAATTAACATGATCGCCACCAGAAACGGTTATACCCAGGTTTGTGTTGATAACGTGATAAAACAGGTTGAAAAATCAAAAGCTATACAATTGTTAACTGTCCATCCCCCTGATCACAGTTTAAAAAAGAGGTACCCATTGCCATTTTTCCAAGGTGCGGCATATAAACTTGAGTCACTTATATCGGACGAAACACATGGAGTATCATTTTACAACTCAGGTACTGTAGAGAAAATGCTTTTTAACTCCAAAGGCAAATATGTGAGAACAGACAAAAGTGGAGTGTATAAACTGAAGTGCGAAGATTGTGACATCTGTTATATTGGTCAAACTGGATGCAAATTCAAAGACCGAGTGAAAGAACACAGAAACTGTTTTATAAATGGGAATGGTAATTCAAACTTTGCAGAACATTTATGTTTAAACAACCATTTTAGCAATTTTGATTATGAAATTTTACATACAGTTGACAAAGGCTATAAGCTGGATTTTTTAGAGCAATTTGAAATTGTTAACTGCCAAAGTATTTTATGTAATGACCATATATTCTCCACCCATTCTCCTCTCCTAAAAATCAGTATCCCCCCTTCCCACAACCTCCTGCCCTCGTAGTCACCAACAATCATCCTTCACCCTGTTGTTGTCACTCCTCCTCAAAATGAATTGAAATCACCCCAGATTGACTCATCCCTCCCGCTTCTTTCTTTCCAATTTCCCAGGATTACCCTAACCCCCCCAACTCCTGGCCTTGCACCTCCATCCCCCCCCTCCCACTCCTATTACCTCCGTCCCCATCCATCCTATAACAGGGTTGCAATTGTCAGGGAAAACCTGGAATTGTCAGGGAATTTTTAATTTCTGGAAAAGTCAGGGAAATGTCAGGGAATTTTCGTAACAGTCAGGGAGAAACTGGGGTTGGAAATTCTCATTATTTTTCTACCATTACGTTTATCGGCCAGTCTTTCCCACCCTTTATTTCACCAAAACATTTCACCAACTAAAACTAATGTCCGTCGCTGACGTGCATGGAATAAGCCCCATCAATTCGTGGCTCATTCAGTTTGTGAATCTTAGTTATTTAGTAGTGAATCAGACGTACAATGTATCCCTTTTGCATATCCTTATTGCGATATTTGCCTAGTAATGTCAAAATTCATGATCACAATGTATTACACTAATCACAAGGAATCCGAGGCTATGCTGTTCGGAAAAATTTACCTCGCATTTTTTTTTTTTTAACTTCCGAGACTTAGCTTGAGAGGTAGCTGTAGCGGCTAGAGTATACTAGCTCGTAGTATATTGGAAACAGTTCTAAAAATACGATACAATGATAATTAAAATGGTAATACAAGTACGTGTAAACAAAATCTTACGCAAGATCATCTTCGATTCCCATATCCCCCTTCGTGAAACAGTAAGATGAGCACTCCTCCCCTCCCCTTCTTTCACGCTCGACGTAATTCTTGAATAGCCCCCTTAGCTCCCTCTCGAAGCAATTTAGTCAGGTCAAAAACCACCTCAAACATGATATTCCTGAATATGATGCTGCCGTTGCCAATTGCCTCCTGTCTTCGCTCGCAGAGGTGCGCTTACGTTTTGTTTGTTTATCCAAATAGTTTTACATCGCAATTGATTTGCAATACTCTTGCAATCAAGGGGTTATAACCACGCTAATCAAATTGATATTCGCTTCTGAAAGACACTCGCGCTATCCGATTTTGATCCAGTCCAACAACTTGGCTTTGGTTTGTATTTTTTGCGCACTCTAGTGATACATTTGCCGGAGTCCGACAGTAAATTGGCCATTGACTTTCCCTTCGATGCCTTTTCACTAATTCTCAGCTTCCCAGAACTACCAAGACGCAGCTATAATTTGGATGAGAGTTTAACTTATGAAGATTTAATATATTTTTTTCATTAGGATGTACATATAGCTTTTAATGTATTGATTTCAGCTTTTAACATTTTCTGAGTTTTGACGGAAATTTAATTCAGCAGAAATAAAATATTCCAATAATAGGTGACCTTTTGGCGATCGGTCAGGGAAATTGGTAAATCCGTCAGGGAATAGTCAGGGAAAAGTCAGGGAATTTAAAAATTGGATATCAGTAGCCACCCTGTATAAGGTATATATGTATACTCGGCCACCACACGATCAGATACCTTGAAAATGGCACTGAGTTGCCGAAACCTGGGTCGATTTTTTCATAAATAAAGTGTGGAATTTACCAAGTGATTTTTCAATATCCAGATTCTGGTGTTTAACCAGGCCAGCTCGCATCATATTTACAATCTGTCCTTAGACCATAAGAAAATCATTACCACGGATTGTACTAAATTCCTTGGACTTAACATTCAAAACACAAGCAACTGGTTGACCCATGTTTCCATTTTATGTTCCAAATTAATTTCTATTGTCTATAAAATTAGGTTTATAAAAAATACTGTATCAATCCATATTTTAAAATCACTATATTGCTCGTGTTTCATATGGTATAGAATTTTCGGGTTCTTCTGCAATTTTTAATGCAGAAAGTCCTCATAATCCAAAAAAAGTAATCAGATGTATGTGTGACGCACCCAGTAGAACTCTATGCCAGCCATTATTGCAATCTTTTAAGTTATTATCCGTACCATAAAAATATGTATATAGCATATACTACATATAACATATACTACATATTCTTGCAACCATACTTGCTAACCATAGCAAATACTACATATTCTTACAACACCAGAAACAATAGTCATATTCACAGCAGTCACCACAGATGAAAACTATCATCCAAAGGACCAGTAGCCATGGACTCAAAAATATATAACTCACTACCCAAAAACATTACTTCCATAAATTCAATACCCATTTTCATGAATAAATTGAATGAATTTCTTATAATGGAATGTTTCTACTCTGTAAGCGAGTTCCTTTCTGATAACAAATAAATGTTATTTATGTCTCCAAAAATATTATTGAAATCTTTTGTATCTTTGTAAACTGTACATCATTTATTTGTATTGACATGTCCTATACCACATTTAATGTATAGTGTTGGTCTGCGGAGAATAAATATAAATATTATAATAGGAAATCTTGGAAATTCAAGAATTAACAGTTAACACAAAGTTTTGTGTATTTTTTATGGGATTAGACTGTCTTCCAGATTGAGAATTCATTTTATACTCAATGGAAATAAAATACTTGTACCTTACCATAAGTCGGCAATTTAGAAAACAATTGTAGATAAATGTGTTTTATGTCAATCATTTCTGTTATTATTTCTACAAACATTTACAAAGTGAAGCCTAAAACAGTGAACTTCGTACACAATATATTTTACACTTGAAAGGGTGGTGCCTCTTGAGACAGTGTGCGAGTAAATACACTATGTGCTTATTCTGATTTATTAATTATGTGCCTATTTTATTAAACTTACTGGAAATAATAAAAAACTTTCAATTTACTTATTCGTGTGACTTTTTTTAGGATGTCATCAGTGTAGGTATTGTTAGTGTGATAAATATAAATTGATTTGGAGGGTGCTCTTAGAATCATTAATATTCTCATTGATTATTTCAACTGTTTAAGGCTCTGCTTTGTGGAATAACGATGACATAATGGGAGAAATAATGCACTTTGTAATATTCCACTGGATTTATTTACCCAACTGGTTTTGATGCTAGCGCATCATTCTCAAGGGTACAGTGTCTGGAGACTGTACCCTTGAGAATGATGTCCTAGCATCGAAACCGGTTGGGTAGAGTAAATCTAGTGGAGTATTACAAGTGCATTATTCTCATTGACAATTTTGTCCTAATCTGCAAAGTATTCTCTGTAATGTAGGCAATTAATAGTATTTATTGAAAAGATAACTGAGCTACTTAAGACTTTATTTGTCGTGTCTGGTTTAATTGAAATATTCTTATTTTAATTTAACTTGTTTCAGGTCCTTGGTACCTTTGAGAGTGTGGCTTCTACAGTTCGTTCTACGTTGACCGAATCACTTGTTCAGATATTGTCTCCTCGTAGACGTGTTGATGTTCTTCGTGATGTCTATGAATCCCAGAAACAGAACCGACCATATGTTGTCACATTTTGTGGGGTGAATGGTGTGGGAAAGTCAACAAATTTGGCCAAGGTTAGTGACTGGTGATTGAAGTTGATTAATGGCACATTGTATTGACACATTACCATTTCAATTGTTACTTTTATTTTGCCTGATAAATAGGTATAATATTTTTGTAATTATTATCTACTGCAGACTCTAACTTAATCTTTGTGCTGCCATTAGTGCACATTTCAAGCCTTCCTAAAGGAATTAGTTTGTGGAACATGAAGCCTATCACCGTATGTTGTTTGTCTGGAGATGCAAAATTGCTAGATTTATGGATTCCCTCCTCTCTGCCTTATTTTGTATTTGGATATATTAGGAAAAATATGAATGTTGGCAGAGTATTGTGAAAATGTATTAGTTAATAGAGAAGTATTGCCAGAAAAGTAATTGGAGAATGGGGTGAGGCATGAAAGGGTCATATCATGATAGAGGATGATTGTGATACTCTGGTAATGGACAGGCCTGATACTGAAACATGGTGCTTATTTAAGTCATTATGAAATGACATACAAGAGTCAAATAATTAAACTGATAAACATACATATGTTAGGAAAGTGAAATATATGTATAAGAGGAAAGATTGCGTAGGTGAAGTCAGATGAGAAGGCAGGTGAACTTTAGGAGAATCTTGAACAAATGTCTCAAAGTCTTATTATCAGGTGTGAAGCAAATAAATTAATGAAGAGGAAATGAAAGTGTCATTCAGAGACAGTTTCTTGTAAAAAAATAAAAATATCATAGTCTCCCTAGTGGAAGTTTTCAAAATCATCCTTCATGGTAATACACTTGAGTTGTGCAATGAAATCTTATTTTTTTCTCATGTTCTTTTGAACATTTTTCATTCATCCTCATTCAACTCACCTTCGATGCCAATAAAGCCAGCATTATATGTATCATACTTCACCATCGAGATGACATTATCATACGTCATTGTGATGGAATTGACCTAGAAATATATTTTCCTCCCAATATTGAAAGCTTCAAATACTACATATTAATCTTGAGAGTGTAGCAATGGCATTTTTTTCTATATGACCTCAATAGATTCTTTATCACACACCATTTGATCCATCCATTAATGTGTCATAAGCAATCAACCCTTTCAGTTTCTCGTGTAGTTATTTCATAATGCATTGGTTAAGCCATGCTGAATGAGATATTATACATAATTGTATGGGATTCAATTTTACTGAAGTGTTTATTGGCAGTAGTAAGCTCTGTTATTTTGATTACTGGATAAACTTAAAATTGTAATTTTCTTGTTATAGATCTGTTTTTGGCTGATAGAAAACAATTTCCGCGTGCTGATTGCAGCTTGTGATACTTTCCGTGCGGGTGCTGTGGAACAATTGCGAACCCACACTCGTCATCTCAATGCCTTGCATCCTCCAGATAAGCATGGTGGTCTCCAGATGGTCCAGCTCTATGAAAAAGGATATGGTAAAGTGGTCCATTTATTGTCAATGTCATTAATTAATTGCCATGTCAATTGTCAGTGGTCCATATATGGCTCAGTAATTGTCAATGTACTGACCTTATATATTAAGATAGTTCATGCTTGATATTGCTACTTATAAAGCTCAAGTAAAATGGCTCATAATATTGAAAAATATCTCATTTCTCTTATTGTATCAAATTGTGAGCTACTTATTGTACTTGTTTTTGAGATGTTTGTTAAAAAATCTGTTATCCATTGGATGTGGTATGGCTTTATGCTCCGGAGAGATGTTGAAAAGGTGAAGGTCTGACAAAGGTTGCATCAGAAATATAATCGTTTGTGGTTTATATGTTTAATAAGCTATTGAAAAAATTAATTTATTACTCATTATAGTGCTTTTTATAGCATTTCCAAAAACATTTATCTTGTCATGAGATGATAGGTTTTGTTTTTTTAATTTACTAAATAATGGATGAAATTTTTCTATGGTTG
This sequence comes from Pyrrhosoma nymphula, assembly GCA_963573305.1. Classification (NCBI taxonomy): domain Eukaryota; kingdom Metazoa; phylum Arthropoda; class Insecta; order Odonata; family Coenagrionidae; genus Pyrrhosoma; species Pyrrhosoma nymphula. The sequence continues at coordinate 20,810,497 of OY754328.1, forward strand.
ACATTTTCAGAGCTCTATAAATTCATGACATTTTCAATGAGTTAGCATGTTGGGATTCACATAATACAAAAGTTTTAATAGATAGATACCTCAGTTCACAAGAAATAATTTAAAACTCATTAACCTCGGAGTATATTTTATAAGTATTGGGTGTGGGTTCTTCTTATATTTGTTATAATGCTAATTTGGTTGTTATGTTGATTTGCTTGTTAACTACACATGATATTTGTAAAATATGCTCCAAGGTAAATGACTTTAGAATTTTTTTTGTGAACTGTGGTATTTATTTTTTAACTTTAGTATGTTGTGAATTGTGACCTGCTAAATCGTTGCAAAAATATGTGAATTTTTAGAGTCTTGAAGAAGCAAAGAAAATGTAGTGAAATGTCGACTATGGAGTAAATTACATCCATTATTTAATCAAGAAAAAAGCAAGACCTATCATCTCCTGATGAGATAGATGTTATTAAAGCAAAGATTAAGAATAACTCAACATCTGGATATTTTTAAAAACTTTGGTTGTAAATGAATTTTCGGCTTACAGCATGAAACAATTAGTCAAAACATCAAATATGTTTATTTAGAGGATTACTAACAAGGAGACATTGCGTGACTTATGTTCGGGATCCAAACAAGGCAATTATTTTCTGAAACTATAGGGAGAATGTGGGAAAAGTGTCACGGCTTTCTTCCACATAGGCCCGGGTTCGAGAGAAAAACGCTATTAAAGAATCTTCCTCCGTATAAATCCTTGACAGTTCACGCTTCTCTCAACAGAAGTCGTAGCCCAGTGGGTTGAGGCGCTGAGCCAGTTATCCTCATATGGTGGCTGGGGTTCGACCCCAGGTTGATGCATTTTTTTTTCTTTAAAATATTTTACAGAATTGCTGTAAATTGCCCTCTCCCATACTTTTAATGCAGTAGCAACAATTTTTTTTTAATTTTCAGCATATTTACTGGATTTTCAATCAACCTCCTTGGTAGACTTTCGAAGCTAATTTCGGGATTCTTGTTCAGCCAAAAAGAGGCTTCACATGCTGACAGACCTAGTATGTTTAGATGTTGAACATACAAGGATACTTCCGTAGATAGGATGGGCTTTGGTTGGTCGTGGGTCGTTGTCAAGGCCATAAACAATAAATGGATTATTACTTTTTAATTAGCAATGATGTACTCACTTAAAATTTCCCGAAATTTGAAAAAGAAAAGTGAAATTCTTTTGTAAAATAAATTATGAATGGACTCTGAGGTGAGGTAAGTTGTCATCGAAATGAAATAATTTCTCAAATTGTATGTTCCTGCTGCATTAAAGTAGCTCAAATTTCATTCATGAAATTTCCTTAGTAACTGATCTTGTGCCATTAATTATTACCCCTGTATATATTTCACGTGTCGTATGCAGAAGCAAAAGTCTTTTTGAACTCAAATTTTGCCACCGGTCGCTTCGCCATTTGTAAAAACTTCAGCACAGACCCGTTTCAATCGTCTGCTTCAATGTGCACTCGTGTGTTTCCATCTGTTGCAATGTGAGCTAATCTGCGCAAGGGGATTGGAAAGCACCCATCGTTAAACGTTTAAGCCTGCATTGACAAGGGAGTAGATCTTTTCTATCCCCACCTAAGTATAATTGTTCCCCACTCCATTTTTGTCAGCGCCGCCTTCACAGTTTCCCGTTGGGCTTCTACCACCCCAGTAGGCGACCACAGGTGGCGACCATAAAATTAAGGCGACTTGGAAGTATAGACCCACCTTAATATTCATTAATTTCTGAGTTAATGTGCTCAACTTTTTACTTTTAACTTAAATAGTTCTGGAGATAATACAGTGTGGTATCATATACAGAAACTATATGCAGAACAAAACTAAGGCTGCCTAAAAAATTATAAACAGTGGTAAAAGTAAAGATAAAACATCAGTTTTGCCCAATATCCAATCTCTATCCAATGTTAAGCTAAATTGTTACTCTGACCTTGCTGATGTTATTAACAAGCATTTTACTCTTGTTCCTAATGCAGTTCCAACCTCAGTTCCAATTTCTAACACATATTCTTCTAAGGTCAATCCATTTTCTTTTTTTATGATGTCCACCAATGACAGGGAATTAAAGTCAGTCATAGCAACTATTAGCAAAAATAGTTCTAGTTCACGTCCTGATGGGATTCCAAGCAAAGTAATATTCCTTAGCTATGGTATGATTAAGTTAACACTCCTTTATTTAGTTAATGAATCTTTGAGACTTGGTATATTTCCAGCTTTGCTTAAAGTGTCCAAGATTGTTCCACTATATAAAAACAAAGGGAGTGTAGATGATTTAAACAATTACAGACCTATTGCCCTCCAAAACTCCTTCTCTCAAATTTTTGAAAAAATTGTTTATGCTCGTATAGTATCTTATTTGGAAAAATACAGTCTTCTCTCTGATAATCAACACGGCTTTGTACGGGGCAAGTCTACGCTTACAGCTATTTTCCAAGCAATAGACAGAATATTAATTTCAATAGACAAGAAAAATTAAACTCTGGCATTATTTTATGATTTTACTAAGGCTTTTGACCATGTTAATTATAACCATCTATTATTTAAACTTAATAGATTGGGAATTAGGGGCTTTCCACTTCAGTGGATCAAGTCATACCTTAACAATGAATCTCAGGTGGTAACATTAACCATTAATGGCATTAAGCATTCTTCTACCCCTCTTAATTCTAAAGTGGGTGTTCCTCAAGGACCTACGCATGGCCCACTTCTATTTTTGTTATATATTAATGACTTACCTATCTCTTTATCTGGATATGACAATATTTCACCAATTTTATTTGCCGATGTCACTACAGTAATAGTTTCAACAAATTCCTACCAATCCTTAATTGACTCGATTATAATTAGTAAATGGGCTCATGATAATTTCCTAATTGTTAACCCCAATATAAGTAATTTAATACACTTTATGTCCAGTGGCTTGCCAATGGGAAGCATCCTTGTGAGAATGTAACGTAAATCAATTGAACAAGTCGATAAATGTGAATTTTTAGGAATATTTTTAAACTTTAAAATGTCCTGGACAGAACACATTAATTACTACAGTAGGCTAAGTTCAAGCTGCTACATTCTTAGACAGCTTAGTTTAACTGTGGAAAGGGAAACTTTAAGCCTATTCTATAGTGATTTTTAGTCTCATGTGCTGTATAGCATAATCTTTTGGGGATCTACCCATATGTATATGAAAATATTTCGTCTACAGAAACAGGCAATGAGAATCATAGTCCAGTAAGGGGAACAGGTCTCCCAGCAAACCAATTTTAAGGAGTTGAACATTCCTCCCATTCCTTGTATATATATTTTTTTAACTGTTATGTATGTAAAAAATAATTTAACAAATTTTGATGTGAATAATGTTTTGCACAATCACCATAAAAGGTCGAGTAGTGATATTCATTTCATTTTGTACGCACTATAGTAGCTAAAATGGAATCCAAAGAAATGGGAATAAGGCTGTATAATAAACTGCCAACATGTATAAAAACTGTTGATAATATTAACTCATTCAAATTGAAAAGACATCTGCTGACAAAGATGTATTATTCTATTGAAGAATACCTCAGTGAATATTTAAACAAATAATTGTATTGATAAATTAATTTTTATATTTGTATCTTAATATGAGTAAATATGTTTGTGTATATTCATGATTTGACGTGCCTTAATCAGATCCTTGGGCAAATAAATTATTATTACAGTACATACTGTTTGATGCTGGTATGTACAGTAAAACCCCCATACAACGAATTTGTTGGGACCAGAAAAATTACTTCGATGTAGGGGGTTTTCGATGTATGGAGGTGGTGTGCGGGTTGCGTCTCCAAAGGGGCATCCAAGTGTTCCGCGTGCTTTACGATGCAAGTCGAGTAAATATCTCAATCTTGCTTTATTCACCATTAAAACCTTTCCTAGAGTGATGTTAAAGAATTTTTATTATTTATCATCAAATACCGTGGCTATCACCGCGTTATTTTCAATCTGCGTATTTCTAATTGAAATTATTGTTTTTTTCGTCGATTCTGCTCTACGCCTCATCGCTTACTTTAGTTACGGTCTGAAAGTAAAGGAGCGCCAAAATTAATGCCTAAGGATTAGGTATATTTAAAGTGCTCCATAATTTTTCTGAGTATCTAGTGTATATTATTCTTAGAGTGCAATAATTTAAGTCAATATCAAATGGCAGTTTTATGCAGCAATTTTGCTTGAAAGAGCACATATTCCCATTTATACTTCCGAAATGAAACGCACTGTTGGAATCCCATTGAAATACCGGTAAATATCTATGTTCGTGACCAGAATATACTAGATATCGATAAACGACGATGGAATATAGGTGGGGTGCGTTAGTTACCACGAGTAAAAACGTGGCAGTCGGCAATGCATTGAGGTCACAATGGCAATCTCAGATGATAATGCATTGACGATGCCGTTAACGCGTGTAAGAGTCGCACCCCTCTTTTTATGCGTCGAAGTTGAAGAAAAACATTTGGGGCTTTTTTTTCCTATTGTGAGGTGTTGCGGGACTAACTTCGAATTTTCGGCCATTATCAAAGCCGCTAGCGATATTCTCTTATAATTTACGCGGCATTTTCCATAGGCATGTATGGACCTCGGAGGCAAGTTTTCACTTGTAGCCTAGGCCCTACAATGCTCGCATTGTTTATTGTCCTTTGGAATGTGTGGAGTAATTGATATTCATTAAAACAAAACAAATCCGACCTCGCTACAATTCGTGTTTAGTTGGGAAGTGCGGACAGTCGCACCGAGCTCTGATTTATAAATCCGAATCCCCCCACCATTTTCCTAATGCACAAGTCATAGTCGCTGTAAGTCGCCTTTTAAAACGTGGTTAACTTTTACAAATTATATTTTGCTGTAAACGATGACGAGTGGGAATGCAAACACGTTAAATTCAAAATACCCCAGCGTCAGCCGCGTAAAAAACGAACGATAAGGCGTAGATACGACATCAAAACTTGAAAAAAGTCAAACTTTGAAAGAAATCATAACTGTCTATGGAATTTAAAGCAGTTAATATTTCAATATGGTCCAACAAAAATCTTCAATGAATGACAAAATAAAAAAAATCATGATTTAGGTACATACATAAAAACGGCTGACTTACTAGTGAGACGGGCGTCGCAGTACGGTGGCACGCGCGCGCATGTCCTGTCACAGCTCGTAGATTTTCCCCGAAAAGACCTTCTGTCCCTATTGGTATGAATAGTGCAACCTTATCCTTCCTCCATCTTCTAATGCACGATTCCGGCACATCATGCCTTAGTCCGGCAGCGCGGTTTCCTACATCCTCAGCGTCTTTGATGACTTAAAGCGCTTTAATTTTTTCAACTACCGTGAAAGACCACAACTTTTTGCCCTTGTTCATTTTGGAACAACACTGACCTATATTGACGCATGCACAAATGTTAATAGTCACAGAATTCTCTCAGTTGAGCTTAAGGCAGGTGCATACAGTCACTCAAAGTTGTCTGGTGACAGAAAATGAGAAAGTTAGGGGGGTGGAAAATTCCAGTGCTTGCACTTGTCGCGCGGCCAATCGCTGTCTCCCAATTGCACCCCACACGCTTGCCTTGTCAAACAACAAGTTTTTAAAGTTATTAGGCAACTGCATCCCCCGTAAACAAGCGAGCGAATGATACCCTCCCCTTGATGACTCACGCTAAGCACCAAGGTCACTCAGCTCTCGAGGGACTTGCCTCGGGCACGATACGAGCGGCGCGAGCCGCGGCCGCGATACGAGCGGTGGTAGGCAAGCGATAGAGTGGCAACGATGAGTTTTATGTTCCTAATGTTTGACATGGACCGCACTCGAACCCAGCCATGATAGACGTGAGTGGCATAGGTGCCGCTCGCCACCAATCCCAGATATTAAATATTTCTTGTGCCGTTCTTCTCATTCTGTGGTAAAATGTCGGCCGAGAACGTTCTGTCTTCTGACAGTATGTACTGCCATTTCAGATTCTGAACTTATCTTAGGACGAATCACTGCTCGTTTCGTGGCCACTACCACCCTGCCGCGTTATTTCTCTGCAGCCCACCGCTCATATCGTGACCGAGGATCGAAGGCTGGCAGATAAAAAATTCGTGTCAGAGGCGCACCCTCATTTTCGGCTGCGATTTCTGGGAAAACAGGTATCCTCAAGCAATCGAGCAAATATTAGGGCGATCTCGAGCAAACTTGCCGGTTAACAGACCACATCCATCAAGGTTAAGACGGCAATAGCAATATTTGGATAGAGAAGAGAGGTTACTCCAGATTTTCCTTTGGGATGGGGACAGAGTAGATAAAATTGGCTCATTGGTTGAACACCAACCAATGAAGTTTTGAATACTTCGCCCTCCTAACGAGGGGAGTGTCCGATAAACGGGTCGCAGATCTCGATGAAAATTCGTATGCATATAGAAATCCGAATGCTTTTCACGAATCACTCCACATATGGGCGTATAAATCCAATAGTTAACAAAAAAGGCGTTTAAACATATATAGATGTTATAAAATCCCTATTTATCAGCCTGCGGCATCAAGGGTGTGGTCCATTGATTAGCATACGGGGCTGCGGTGCAGAGGGACCATGTTCGATTCCCGTCGGCGACAAATTTTTCATGCTTACTTTCTTTGTTTTTCCTTTCTGGAATTCTGTTAAAATCTAATTTTTACTTTTCTATTCAAAGTTTTTTTTAACGAGTGGAAATATTTTTCTTTTGCAAATAACATAGGACTTATTTTTTTTCTTTCCCGCAAAATTTCTTTGTTTCCCCATTCTTTCACCACGCAAACTTGGTTTGTTCCTTCATTTGCAAGACCTCCTGTTGATATCATAATTATACAATAATGAAAATAATCTGCAAGTGGTCACTCGCCATTTAAAACACGAGCCTTTCTCGACGAGCCTTATTACAATGTATTTATTTGTACGTCTTTAGATCGCGAAATGGTGATTCGATTACAGAAATTAGTAGATAAGCCGATCACATTTCCCCCTCCTTTTTTCAAATCACAACAATACAAGAAAACGGGGATCTTTGATCGTGGGTCTTATAAATAATGATGTAACAATTATTTAGACTTTTATAATTATAATATCAACAGGAGGTCTTGCAAATGAAGGAACAAATGAAGTTTGCGTGCTGAAAGAATGGGGAAACAAAGAAATTACGTTGACTTCGCGGGAAAGAAAAAAAATAAGCCCATTGGTATTCGCGAAAAAAATATTTCCACTCATTAAAAAAAACTTTGAATAGAAAAGTAAAGATTAAATTTAAAATATAATTCCAAGAAGGAAAAACAAAGAAAATAAGCATGAAAAAATTTATCGCAGACTGCCTCTCCCAAAATAAAATCGGATACCGAAAGGTAATTTGAAACCATGGAGCTCCTCCCATTCAGGGGTCCCGGGAATGTAACCCAATATGGGAAAGTAATCTGATACGATTTAAAAAGGGAAAATTGAGCTCCATCCTCACCACCTGCACCTTCGCAAAAGAGGTGGGGCGGATGAGTGAGAGTGGAGAATAGCCCCCCTGATCTGATCTTTTCAGAGTATTTTTCTGTATTGGGTTACGTCTGGCCTGCTGGAACTGACTGGTATTCCCCCTCCCCTCTTGGTGCATTACTCATCCACCCAACTATCACCCGGCTCAGCTAACGCGGAGCGGAGCTTTGGCTTCCCTTACACGTTTTTTTATTGTGGGAACCATCAGAGTTGCTGGTTCCCACCATAATAAACGTGTAAACGAGCCTTAACCGAGCGAGAGCGTCAAGTTTCCTTCATGCCCTCTGCTCTGTAGGTCTCGGATGTAAACATTTTCGAAGCCCGGAGCGGAAGGGTTAAGACACGGTACTCTCCGCTGCGGTTCAACTTCCTGCTCATTACGTAAATGTCTATGGAAAAATTACCTGTAAATGAAGAATGCTACGTTTTTTTTCTCAATAATTCGTTCTAGAGGGGCACTTTTCATGTTTTGGGCCCAAGAAAAGACTTCGATGTACGGAGTTTTCGTAGTTAGAGAGGTTCGTTATGGGAGGTTTTTTTGCGTGTATTGTCCATTGGAAGGGTCCGGGACCGTGCCAATGACTTCGAAATAGGGAGTTTTCCTTAAAATTTCGCTGTATGGGTGTTCGTTGTATGGGGGTTTTACTGTATGTACAAAATTGAAGTTTTAGGGAATCTTCTGAAATTTACATATAGCTGTAAAACATTTGTTAATTATAATTTTTTCACTCAAATAAACCTATTGAACGTATTTTTATGATGAAAAAACGTCAAATAAATATTTTAAATCAATTTATATTATTTAACATGTAAAAAAATACTAAGCCAAAAATAAAAAAAAAACAGGAGAAATTTGACTACGCTGTGACCATCTTATAAATTTTCTAAATAAAACTGATATGGCAGTTCTTTCTTTATCAGCTCATTTCTCTCTCCTATCAAAGGTGCTGCTGCCCTTCTAAATTATTTTTCACTGCTCACCAATCTCATAGAATTATTTTTTTTTAATGGAGTGTGGATTATCTAAGAATCTAAATTTATGTTGTTTTGATATTTCATAAGATTACTTTGACTGTACATATTATTTTTTGAATTATTTAATTCTAAATACCTTGAGTAGGTCTGTTAGTGGCTAATCATACTTTTATGATATGTCTCATTTTCATCTTGTTGTAGGTAAGGATGCTGCTGGAATTGCAATGGAAGCCATAAACTTTGCTCGTGATTCAAAGATTGATATTGTGCTGGTGGATACGGCAGGTAGAATGCAGGACAATGAGCCTTTAATGAGGGCCCTTGCTAAGGTATTTGCTCACATCTCTGGCATGATTTTGTGTAAATTTTTATTTATATTTTGGATGACGGCCTTCTGCATGCACCATGTGAGTGATTCTGCCTGTGCCACACAGGCTGGATTACACTTGATACTACATATTTACAGTAGAATTATCAGGATTGACTTCTGGCGGGGTTTCATTAATATTTAAGTCCATCATCATAAAATGATATTTAGATTATTATTCACTAAAACAATAATTAAACTAACATTATCTTTTTGTGAAGACAGTTCAACTATATTTTTCAGCCCATTAAACAAAATTCTAAACGATAGTTCAGGTAAATATGTTTTAGGGGGGGGGGGGGGGGGAGGGTTTAATCCCTAACCCCCCCGTCCGTACGCCACTGCATATTTAGCAACGAGACCTTGATTCCATTCAGAACCATCCAGAACTCCTATATTGAGGATTACTGGTTAAGTGTCCAGGGTACCTTAATTATATACATATGTGAGCCAGTCTTCAGTTCATGGAATATTTATGCTCAACCATTTACCTCTTCTTTGTTTCAAGGTCTTCAATAAGTCAGGGACGAAAATATCAATATTTAAAAAAATCTTTAAATACATATAAAATATCTATTTGCCTCTTCATTTTTTAATGCCTTAATAAACTGGTTTAATGGGTATGTATGGTGTACAATGTTATAGCTATATACTACATATTTAAATACTAATTACATTAAATTTATTCTTTCAGTTGATAAAAGTGAATGAGCCCGATCTAGTTCTATTTGTTGGTGAAGCTCTTGTTGGCAATGAAGCCGTTGATCAGCTTGTGAAGTTCAATCAGGCTTTAGCTGATTATTCATCCTCAACTAATCCTCACCTCATTGATGGCATCGTTCTTACAAAGTTCGACACTATTGATGATAAGGTAATTATGGGTGTATAAAATCAGATTTTGAGAATTTTTGAAATGCTCTAGTGTATGCCGTAATTGTAGATTGATAAAAACACTTTAGTATTGGAAATGGATGTCTGTATCATGCTATAGTCAATTTCTGTAAAACCTGAATGTACACCTTTAGATAGAATTAATCTTTCAGTTCATAAAATGAACCATATCTGTGGCACCACTAAACTGATGGTGCTACTTATAATCCTAATTTTTTAAATCCTTGATATGATGAATCTATTTAAGCATTAAGAAATTACGATCCCCTCCTTGCTTTTGATTCATTTGACATCCCTATTAGGAGGTATGCATCATGTACCTTTTGTATTAGGGCTTACCCTAGCTCCCCTTATCATTCTCATGACTGTCACAGTTGTGTATGTATTTTCCTAGGCAAGTTACCATTGGGACTTGAAAAATTCTTACAGTACTTTCACAATATCTCACACAGTGCCACTAATGCTGTTATTGAAATTCAGTGATTAAATCACTCTGCCTTCTATGAATGTTCAAATATTAAATTCTTAAAAGATAAAAATGGATGGAACCTTTCCTGAGGACCCCCCACTATTGATTACAGTAGAAAATATGAAACTCGAAATTACAAAATTTCGATTTTACGAAGCAAAATCTTCAGTCCCGACCTAAAGGGTATCTAAGTGCATGTAAATGTACGCCATATTACGAAATAACAAAGTATTGAAATTACAAACCTCGGGTCTTGGTTCCGATGTGAAAAAGTTACTCGTTTATACAAATAGTGATGGATCACAGCAACGTTTTTAGGCGCTCCTTGTCGGAGTAAGACATATAATTAATCATCATTGCCGAATACATTATGTACTGAATGTGAATAACTTGAACGATAATTCATTTTTCAATGCTACAATAGTATACCTGTGGTATCACTGGGGCGTCCAGCGGCCACATCCAGCGTCCGCATCCAGCAGTTAGAAGTCACTGCCGTACTCATTCATGTATATCAAATGGGCTCGGTTTCACTGAGACGTCTCGGCCGTCTCGTTTGACTGCTGATGCCCGACCTCTGCATCTCGACTGCTTCGAGATGCGGACGCCTAGTCGGGCAGTCCCAATTTTCGGTGATTTTTCTACTCTCCTCTCACCGCATTTTATATAAAGCATCTTTTCCAGCTCTTTTCTGTAGAACTTCGTGCAACATTAGGTCGTCCTAATCTTCGTCTTCAACAAAAGCAACAAACCTAAATCGTCACCATCCATTTCAGCTCAAAATCAACTCACTCTCAGGAAACGCAAACCGATACTAAATTCGTAATTAAACTAAATACACATTCTCCCACATCTCCCAGCTGCGACGTTCAGACGTGGCGGTTGGACGTGGCCGCTGGATGCCCCAGTGAAACCAGACCTAAAGGACGACTTTGAATCGTAGGCATTGTAGCACATAAAATATGAAACCAATCTGACAAAAAATTCATTTGGCTTTGCTACCACGAGTCCACAGAGTTACTTACTAGTAAAAAACGTAAATTAGTCGTGTACGGATATACTCACTTGCGAGAGACTAGTTGCTACAACCAAGCATTTTCCTCTCATGATACCTGGCAGTTTTTGCTACCGGTTTCTCTCAAACATAAATCCATGATGATTATTCCTAGTACATAAATCGTTTGCTGTGCGCGTGTGCTCAAAAACTTTGACCTTTATTGGAGATGGTGCTGTTGTTTGAGCGGTAGATTCAGTCATGAATATTACCCAAGGAAGATTTTTTTTCTCACTATTTCAGACATTACATTCAACCTTGCTCCGTGGCATAATTATTCTGGCTGGCAATAGCTATCATCCACTATCATTGAAAGAATCAGGTTTAATTAATTACCTTTATTGAGCGTTTTGATGTAGACATCGAGTAAGGTCCATTCCCTTCTTCCGTTGCCAACAGCCAAGATAACCAGAGAAAATACGAGTTAGCTTGGTTCATACGACCAATTACTTTGACACACATTAATTCTAAAGTATGACTAGTTCTGGGTACGTGCATAATCAACTGGAAAAAATACTCAAGCCCCTATATATACCTATTTGTATCGGAAAATGGTGTACATTTCTCCCCTTTCGCTCCAACCCAGTGATTGAAAAAATATCCAAAAAAAGAGCTCAGCTGGGTTCCTGCAGATTGATAAAGAATAATATAAGGGTTTTGTAGCTTAATCCTTATTAGAGATATAATCAAGAAGAGGATAAGTGGAATCATCCTATGAGATACCAAAAGTCACGCCCTCAGAGAGGGAGCAGAAAACCTTGTCAGCATCCTAGCCCAATTGGAAGCACTTTCATCTCTTCCTTGGGTTATCGGACGATACCCCCCGGATGACTCAGATGATGATGGAGGACTTCGGGGGTGGAAGTTAGTTGTTACTTACCCGTGTGGAAGAAGGTCACCAGATTGGCCGGGATCTTTGGGTAGGGGCGTTGAGGCATTACTTGTCGCAAGTTGGCAGTTCATTGGCTGTAACCCCCAGCAATTATACATCAATTGATCACGATCTCCAAGCTTGTGAAGATGTAACGTATGAGCCGGCAACTGTAGAGGCAGTGGCAGGAAGTCAGCGACAAAGACGAAAATGTACAAGTCATAATTTCTCCTAATAAGAATGAAGTTTTGCTCACTCTCAATACATTGCATCGTTTCCAAGTTTTTAATTATGTCACTCCCAGTTAAGTTTGCATTTATCCTAATTAGAGGCCATGGTGGGATCGACGATGCAGTGAAGCAAAGTGCAAAAACAATTAACTGATTATTTTGTAAAATGAGTGATTCTATCGACAGAAGAGCTGAAGTATTTTTTTTATATATACATACATACATTTGTTTGTCGTATTTCTTCTTGAATTATTATTCACTGATTCCCTTTTCTGAGACTGCCCGAATGGATCAGAAATGTGAAATGGAAATGCCCGCACATTGCCATATTCTTTTTCCCCCACTTGGCAATCCTCACCAGGAAAATTATCCCAGCTTTCCATCTCCGTTGCTCCAAAACCTCGGCTTACTTTCCTCCATCATCTTCTTTCTCACTTCCGGTGAACCTATTAAACGCTTCACTTCTCTCACATACTGACCATATTTCCCCCTCAAGTGACCCTCCGTGTCCCCCCTCTCCGCTCTATGGGTGGGCACGAGCCATCACCTTAACACTGAAGCACCTGTGCCGGCCCTCAAAGAGATCAGGCCCCTTCGTGTGCCCCCTCCGTCCCACCCCCTCAACACCACGATTGGAAGCCCCCTCTCTCCAGAGGCATGTTCTCCATGTCCCCTGATGCAGCCGGTTGATGTAAGGGAGGAGGAAGGTATCATGTGACTATTCGGCCTAAAGCCGATGATTCATTCGATGTTTATTCCTCGCGGGCATCCCTTGGCCTTGACTCCCAGTTACATCAACCTCCCAAGTGATGCACGATACTCCCTCCAAGACCATGGGTCTCTTAGCTGTTTTTGTGAGAGGGTGAATGGAGTAACTCCTGCAATGACGGGGAAAGACAGCTGATTCTGGCCTGTTGTGTGGCCTGACCCGGGGCTGCAATGCTCGATGAAAATCTCCCTGCTAGATCGAAAGCAAGAGGAAAAACGATAACCAAAAATATCACAAATATTAGTTCAATATCGAATCTTTAAAAGAAGCCTGTGATTTAATGAATGAAGAGCAGGCGACCTAATCTGAATAGATCCACAAATGAGGCTTTCGCATAGTACAGTGGAAAACGAAAAAAATTGATAGCATCGTTAGTAGCCGATGAAGTGTAAAAGGAGTTATATCACCTTCACCATTGAAGTGCGTGGCTCGTATGTACATACAATCTACTTTTGACAGGAGGTACACATTTAGCTTGACTCCTCTATAAGCTCCATAGTATCAGAAATAACCACGCGCAAATGAGATGAATCCAAGGGAAAATAACGATTGTTATTTTGCGAGATTAACGGTCATGTCAGTATTTGTACAAAATATATAACATGCATCCATCGCTTAGCATCTGCAAGAGAATCTTAGTTTCACTGTCTTCAATATCCGGTGCAAAAAACCGTGCAAGTGGCACACTTCCTTAATGTATTTATAAATCAATATTACTGATGATTATACATTGCTCACGCTAAAGTCATGAGTTCTACAGTTAGGAAATACAGTAGAAACTCGAAATTACGAAGTCGGCGGGACCGTAAAAATCGCCACTTCGTAATATCAAATTTCGTATGAACGAGTATCTTTCAAAAACATCGCGATGAAGCTCTTGTTTTGTTTCCTTAGATTAAGATGTACTCTCGCGACGTACTTGCATGATTTACGAAGTTATAATTCATGAGAGTATATTTAAATGTGTATTCATGCCAACAGGGTGCCCTCATTGTCAGTTGAACACAACTTATTTATCGGAGTTTGATTCTTCCAATTTTCGGGATTTCCACCGCGTCGTTCTAGCTTTTCGCGGCGGAAATCCCGAAAATCGGAAGAATCAACCTCCTTCCAAGCCCCGCCGAAATTTACATCACGACAATTAACTTTTCGTTCTTTTTTCCGATGAATGATTAGGCAATGAAGCGTCTTTGCACAAGTTTCGTGCAGTTTAGACTAAGCCTATGAAGCTTCTTAGCGCATTTTCTATATTATTTCCTAACTGGAGAACTCGTTACTTTAGCGTGAGCGATGTATAATCATCAATAATATTGATTTATGCATACACTAAGGAAGTGAGCGACTTGCGCGATCATTTGCACCGGATATTGAAGACAGTAAAAATAAGATTCTCTCACGGATGCTATGCGATGGATGCATGTTATGTATTTTGTAAAAATACTGATATGTCCGTTAATCTCGCGAAATAACAATCGTTATTCTCCCTTGGATTCATCTTATTTGTGCGTGGTTATTTCCGATACGATGGAGCTTATAGAGGAGTCCAGCTAAATATGTACCTCCTTTCAAAAGTAGATTGTACATATAAGCCACGCACTTCAACAGTGAAGGCGATATAACTCCTTTTACACTTCATCGGCTACTAACGATGCTGCTAACGATCACTACAAATCAATAATTTTCATTTTCCTCTCTACTATGTGAAAGCTTCATTTGTGGCTCTATTCAGATTAGGTCGCCTGCTCTTCATTCATTAAATCTTAGGATCCATTTAAAGATTCGAAGTTGAACTAAAATTTGGGATATTTCTTGTTATTGTTTTCCCTCTGCTTTCGATCAAGCAAGGAGATTTCGTCCGAATATTGCAGCTCCAGGTTAGGCCACGCACCAGGTCGGAATCAGCTGTCTCCCCCTCCTTTCCCTGTCATTGCGGGGGTTACTCACCCTCCACCATTCTCCCTCTCACAAAAACAGCTACGCGACCCATGGTCACGGAGTATTGTGCGTCACTTGAGACGTTGATCTACCTGTAAGTCAAGGCCAAGGGAATCGCGCGAGGAATAAACATCGAATGAATCATAGGCTTTACGCCGAATAGTCCCATCTTATCTTCCTCCTCCCTTGCCTCAACCAGCTGCGTCAGGGTAGAGGGAGGACATGCTTTCGGAGAGTGGGGGGCTTTTACTTAAGGGCCCAAGAGCTGGCATGGGGGGCCGGCAGAGTCAGCGTGGGACATCGCATCCTGACCTAGTGTTGAGGGGGTGGGAGGGAGGGGCCACTCGAAGGGGCCTGATCTTCTGGGGGGCCGGAACGGGGGCTTCAGTGTGAAGGTTCTTATTAGGATAAATCAGGAATTTGTCATTTTCGTTACAAGCCTCAAGTTCGTTTTGTTACAAGATCTTGATCTATCGATTTAAATTGCTGGGGGTTACAGCCAATAAACCGCCAACTTGTGACAAGTAATGCTCCAACGCCCCTACCCTAAGATCCTGCCCAATTCGGTATCCTGCTTCCGCACTGGTAAGTAACTCAAACCCCCGATGTCCTCCCGGGGGTGGGGTGGTAGATGCAAGTGCTTCCAATTGGGCTACGATGCTGACGAGGTTTTATGCTCCCTCTCCGACAAAGTGACTTTCGGCATCGCATAGGATGGTTCCACTTATCCTCTTCTAGTTTATATCTCTAATAAGGATTAAGCTACAAAACCCTTATTTAATTCTCAATCAATCTGCAGGAATGCAGCTGAGCTCTAGTTTATGATATTTTTTCAATCACTGAGTTGAAGCGAAAGGGGAGAAAGGTACCTACACCATTTTCCGATACAAATATGTATGGGTGCTTGAGCGTTTTTTCCCTTTGATTATGGATGCGCCCAGCGCTAGTCATACTTTAGAATCAATGTGCTTAAAAGTAATTGGTCGTATGAACCAAGCGAACTCGTATTTTCTCTGATTTTCTTGGCTGTTGGCGACGAAGGAAGGGAAGGGCAATGCCTTGCTCCAAGTTTATATCAAAACGCTCAATTAGGGCGGGAAATTAAACCTAATTCTTTCGAATATAGCTATTGCCAGCCGGAATAATTATACCTGGGAGCAGTGGCGGATACAGAAAAAACTCAAGGGGGGGCGCAAGTTATCGCGACGATTGTAGCTTTCAAACTGACTGCCTGGCAGCGACTCTGCTTCCCTTATATATGTAGCTCGGTTGTTTCGAGAACATTCGGTGCCAGAATGTTCGCTTCCAGACTTTTAAGGAGTGTGAACAAATACAAACAGTAGAATATTCGCGACTTTTCTCGAACAAATGCCAGACAGAATAACGTATCGAGATCACTAGTATGCCCGCTACTTTTCTCGTAGGTTAGCCATCTACGTGCCAGACAGAAACATATAAAATGCGATGATGCGGACGCGCGCGCGTGCTACATAAGAAAGTACAACTACTCGATAACTCGACTCAGAGTCGACTGACGAAAGAAACGAACGAATAGCGTGCGGGCTGACTGGCGCAGGCGGCCCCGCAAGGGGGGGGGGGGGCGCGCACCTCCCGCGCCCCCCATATGTATCCGCCACTGCCTGGGAGCAAGGTTGAGTGTAATCAGTCTGAAAAAGTGCGAAAAAAAGCTTCCTTGGGTTATATTCATGACTGAAACTACCGCTCGAACAATATAGCACCATCTCCGACACATGTCATAGTTTTTGAGTACACACGAAACAGCAAACGAATGCTGTACCAGGAATATTCATCATGGATTAATGCTTGCGAAAACCGGTAGCAAAAAATGCAAGGAATCATGAGAGGAAAATGCTGGTTGTAGCAATTATTCTCTCGCGGGCGAGTGTATCCGTAAACGACTAATTTACATTTTTTTACTCGTTGGCAACTCTGTGGACTCATGGTAACAAAGCCGATTTTTTGTCCGATTGGTTCCATATTTTATGTGCTACGATTCAAAGTCGTCCTTAAGGTCTGGTTTCACTGGGGCGTCCAGCGGCCACGTCTGGACGTCGCGGCTGGACAACGCAGCCGGGTGTTTTCATTCAGGCAACTACATCCTGTTTCCGCGGTTGGGTGATGTGGGAGAATGTGGATTTAGTTTAATTACGAATTTATCGCTTTGTGTTTCCTGAGAGTAAGTTGATTTTAAGCTGAAATGGATGGTGACGATTTAGTTTTGTTGCTTTTGTTGGAAGACAAAGAAGAGGACGACCAATGTTGCAAGTAGTTTTACAAAAAAGAGCTGGAAAGGACGCGTAATATAAAATGCGGAGAGAGGAGAGCAGAAAAATCACCGAACATTGGGACTGCCCGACTAGGCGTCCGCGTCTCGACGGCTCTCGAAGCAGTCGAGACACAGACGTTGGGCGTCAGCAGTCAAACGCTATATTTACCTATACTATTGTAACATTGAAAAATGAGATATCGTCCAGGTAATACATTTAGTGCGTAATGTATTCGTCGACGTTGATTAATTAGATGTTTAACTCTGACAAGGAGCGCCGGAAAACGTTACTGTGATCCATCCCTATTCGTATAAATGAGTAACTTTTTCACGTCGGGACCAAGATCCGAGGTTCGTAATTTTAAAACTTCGTTATTTCGTAATATCGCGTACTGTTACATACACTAAGATACCCTTTTGGTCGGGACCGAAGATTTTGCTTCGTAAAATCAAAATTTCGTAATTTCGAAGTTCGTATTTTCGAGTTTCTACTGTAATATAGAAAAATGCACTATGAAGTTTCATAGGCTTAGTCCAAACTGCACGAAAATTGTGCAAAGATGCTTCATTGCTTAATCATTCATTGGAAGAAAGAACAACAAGTTAGTTGTCGTAATGTAAATTTCCACATGGCTTGGATGGAGGTCGATTCTTCTAATTTTTGGGATTTCCGCAGCGAAAAAGTGGAACGACACGGTGGAAATCCCGAAAATCGGAAGAATCAACCTCCGACAAATTAGTTGTGTTTAACTGTGTGCACCCTGTGGGCATGAATACACATTTAAATATACTGTCATGAATTATAACTTCGTAAATCATGCAAGTAAGTCGCTAGAGTATATCTTAATTCAAGGGAACAAAAAAAGATATTACTCGTGTTGTTTTTTAAAGATACTCGTTCATACAAAATTCTATAATACGAAGTGCTGATTTTTCCGGTCCCATCGACTTCGTATTTTCGAGTTTCTACTGTAAATACTTCATATTTAGGCATGGGTTGTGTTTGATTTTGTTATGATATCCTTGTTTCATATTTCAATATGATTCCTTGTCAGTAGTGATGGTTGTGTGTGGGGATGGTTGTTATTGACGATACTTCTAGGGTAGTTAAATAGGTACTACCTATTTCTCTTTGATAAACAGTCTGAGTCCTGTGTCTGTTTACCCAGGTAAAAATGACCTTTCATGGCCATTTGAAAAAATAAATTGCCACAAATGGAAATTTTCCTGTAACAATAGGCATGGCTACTTATCAATCCAACGTATCCATAATGGCCATTCAGGGCCAACCAGATTAAATGGCTACGGCCGTTTGTGGCCACTCAGACTACCTTTAAATGGTCATGCTTATTGTACATCTATTGCTGTTCAAATATTCAATGGTCATGTTCACCTCAGTGGTATTCTATATTTACTATTCTGATTTGGCTGGAATTAATTAATGTAAAACATATCTTTATTTTACTAGGTTGGAGCAGCTATCTCCATGGCATACATCACTGGACAGCCAATTGTATTTGTTGGTACAGGACAAACATACACTGATCTCAAGTCACTAAATGCTAAAGCTGTTGTTCATGCTTTAATGAAGTAAATAAATTGTTGTTATAATGACTCTTTTGTGAGTTTGTACTTATGCTTATTTTGAATAGCATTTTGGGATGAATTGTCAATGTTAAATTATATAGATTCTATATCAATAGTCTTCGCATTTTCTTAACTGTATTATTTAAGGCATGAACTATTGTTTGAACATTATTATATTGTATGAGTTCCCCAGTTCACTAAGTTGATTGTATCTTGTTTATAACAGGACCAAGGTGAATTTTACTGTTGTCAACTTTTTACATAGAGTTTTTTGACTTTGAATATTTTTTATTTTTTATCGGAACAATGGGAAATAAAAAGGCAGAAATGAGTTGGGTTACCCAGCATGGAACTTTTGGCTTAATGTTAACTGATTGGTGGTGTGAATGCTACTCCAATCCTTGATTGCCATACCTACCTCTTCCAAGGTCGTAAATAATTTTATCATTGGTGAGATGTTATGTAAATATTGAATTTATTTTAATGAAATTATTGTTTGATTGTTTATAAAGTGCTATCAACTTGTATTGAAAGAATTTACTTCCCCGAGTATTAAAAGGTTATTCATATAAGTTACCCATTTGTGTGATTATTTATTTTTGTTACGTACTTGTACGGATACTTAAAAAAAATCATTCCACTTCCGTTGCGATTTCTGACGGCATATGACTGCCTATGACTCTGAATTCTCCCTGATCGCCGGGTTTGTGGACAAAATCATGCCCCATAACTGTTATCAAGGAGTAGAGGTGGTAGGATGTTGTGGGGAAGGGTCCTCGGAGACCTTGCCATCATGTAAACAAGTGCATTTGACATCTCTTTCCATCAGCTATGCAAATGGAATTTTTTATGGCGGTGGTGGTGTTGATTCTGTGGATTTTGAGAATGGCTGCACTTGGAGCACAGTGTTTCTAGCTTTTATGATTCCTTGCTGGGTGCATCAGGAAGTGTGGAACACAGTTTATCATAAGTCATGAGCAGTTTATAAGTTCTTGATGATACCCCATGCAAAAGACTCCAAAGCGTGGACTGAACTCCAAACTTGACAGCTCCCCTCAACCATAACAGCCAATAGATTACATTCTCTACCCACATTGTGTCCCTAGAATTGATCTATACATCTAGTAAAGGATATATGTGATATGCCTACTTATATTCATTGTAGCCACTCCTACACCAGTCCTACTGTAGCCTAGCTATTTCCTGTGGGATGTTTTTCGTTCACAGATCAGCCAATGTCGTTTCGAGCAGCTGGAATCACTGTAGCAGATTTAGCTAATTTGACTGCGTGTGTAAACTGTAGATAAAAGTTTTGTTTAAAGTACAAACTTTTTTGTGTATCACTTTATTTTTTTATTAATCCTTTAAATTGTGACTTATTAAGTAAATATATTGGTGGTTCTTCGGGTTTCTAACCGGGTCAAACTCAGCTCCATTTCTGCCGACGTTTCAATGAACGACTCGGCATGTCATTGCACATCATTCACATATAAGTCCTCTCTCTAATCCGTACCAACCGTATCATTATACCATGGTATACCATACCATACCCCAGAATGTAGCAATGCATTGCTACATTCTGGGGGTCTTGAATACCAACATCATTACCATTTTCCCTGTCGTACCAACATTTATGGATGGGGAGGTGGCCACTCCCCCAGAATCTAATGGTTAGGTTTTGGCAGTTGTACCTATGGCCAGTGGCGTACGGGGTGAAGGGGGGTTTAGGGTTTAAACCCCCCAAAAACATGTTAAACTGAATTCGTTTTCGTTCGTTCACCTGAAATAGCGTTTAGAATTTTGCTTATTGGGCTGAAAAATATCGTTGAATTGTCTCCACGGAAAGAGAATGTTAATTTATTATTGTTTTAGTGTATAATAATCTAAATATTATTTTATGATGATGTGCATAAATATTAATGAAACCCCCCAGAAGTCAATCCTGCGTAATCCACTGCCTATGGTTTTGTAATTAGTAAGATTTTCTGTCCTATTTTTTTATTAATTTACAAACGTGATAATGTGATTATAAATACTGATTCTAATAGTTTTTCTTTTTTGTTAACTTTGAGTTGGCTTTATGTGTGTTACTTGGAAAATATTATAAGCTTCACTGAGCTCCAAATCGGATTTCTGTCCAGTTATTTGAACCTTTTATCTCTGAACTAATAACGCATGCATATGAAAATGATATTTTTTCCAGTATCAATGTAACTTATAAATCACTTATAAATTTATTCAAAGTACACGCTGAGGGTGGTTTAATTTTTTAACTACAGGTGTAGGGGCGATCACAGCGGAAAAAAGAAAATGGCGAAATGAAATGCGGCGTAATGTTTATGATGGTTTTGATCACGTTATGATCGTAATGATCATGTTATGATCTTATTGTGGCAATTGTGTCTATTCATCGTCCCCATAGTGGCTTTTTAGTATCAACCGTGAATTCACGGTAGCATCAGTAAACAAAGGTCAGTTCTCATATGCATTGAATACATGTTGGTGTGATTTACGTAAAACATTGAAGCGCTAAATTCAAAGTCGTTTGATTGCTGTGATGTAGCTGAACGCCGTTGATTAATAATTACTCGAGACGTGAATTGTATTGTATTTAATTCGCCTCTCACGTCGAGTCGCATAATGTGCGAAGTGCAGCCTTAGCTTAATTCGTTTTTCATATCTCAGTCGAGTGAGTCTGTATCATAACAATATCATGGGAGAGTTAATGAAGCATTGAAGTTAATGACTCAACCATGGTTGATGAGGATTATTGTTTTCAGTAACAGTAAATTTTGTTTTGGACCGGCAGATTAAAGAAACTTTGTGAAATCATGTTTCAGGTCATAAACCACAATTGATGTCTCAGTTTTCAAGCCAATGAATTTCTCCAGTGGTAAGGGTACTATTCATCGGGAACTATGGATTTTGACAGATCAAGAAAAGTCGAAGAAGTCGAATGCTTTATCAACGATGTTTTAAAGGAAGACCTGAAGTAAGATGAAATGAGCGTATAATTTTAACCGTAGGCATTAATTTGTAGTGGGATATCTTAATTCGACTTTATTTGGTGTTAATTTATGACGAAGACCGACCGTCATCTATCTATCTATATATATTAATTTAGTAGCGTGTCAGTCAGTCATTCTGTATCCATTTTGTTTATTTCTCTCTCAATTCTTGAGCTAGAGAAATTTTTCTATTTTAATGGGGTTTGGTGCATTAAATGTGAATTCTCTGTTTGTATGATTTGGTAGTAGTTTTGGATTTTTAGCAGTTGGTGGTGCAAAGAAAAATGCAAAAAACCGTGGCTATTAAGCTAATAAACTGCTTAACAACGATGAATTTATTTAGGTTAGCAACGGTGAAGTAAACTAACAGTACTCATTAAATTGCAATCAGTTACAAACCATGTGGGCATATAAGCGTTGTTAACTTAAGCCCGTTTCACACGATACTTGATCCAGTACAAGACCTAGTGTGCTAGCCGCTACTTGATATTTAGGACGGAATCTAGCATGTTTGGAACCCTACTAGAAGGTTTCACACGATCATCGACCTTGTACTTGCTCTTAAGCAGTTATTCCATATGATTCCATACTAATTTAAAAAAGAGAAGATCACATAGCGTCTGTAACGTGAACGTGATTGGTAGACAGCCACTGGGTCCTACTGGGTCTAGTAGCAAACTAGTACCGCATGAAGTACGAAATCCAGTTGCTCAGTGAGTATACTAGCTAGCATGCTTGCTAGCCAGTATACTGGTTCTGTTCACACGATACTGGAAAGCTAGCATACTAGCGAGTATACTAGACCTTGTGCTGGATCAAGTGTCGTGTGAAACAGGCTTTATCTTTTTCTGGTAAATGTTGATTGCACTACGATATCATGCTATATGAATGTGCGAGAAACTGACCTCGGAGATAATTCAGTACCAGTATATGTTAATGTATATCAAATATTGCTCCCGTTCTTGCTGTTTTGGGGAAGTAAAATTTCCAGTGGGGCACCTAAAACAACGCAATGTGCAAAAAATGCCTTACTGTTTTTCTAGAAACTCCAGCTTTGATGAAACCATGCCTTCCCACGATGGCCTACCATTGAAAGTTTTTTGGGACTCCCGGGGTTACTTTTTTGGAGCAAGTCTGTCAGTGAATATCAGAGCATGTCAGTCAATCAGTCATTCTGTATCCATTTTGTTTATATCTCTCTCAAGTATTGAGCTAGAGAAATGAGGTTTGGTGCATTAAATGTGGATTCTCTGTCTGTATGATTTGGTAGTAAATTTGGTTTGGTAGGTGGCAAATTTTGGGGTTGTTATTACCCCAATATTGTTAACATTGGCACCCCTAAGAAAAGCATTGAATTTGGTGCAGGTATTTCTTCATTTGCTTTTTTAAATTACTTTCACTCAAGATATTGGATGGAGATTTGAATCATAGAACGTATAAAAGAATGAAGTATTTAATTCTTTCACTCAATTTTCTTATAGGCTTCGTTTATGTCCAGGTACTGCGTTTTTATCTCGAAATTCATCAATTTTTCTTCCTTTTCAACAATAGATATTTCCTTGGCAACCGGGCTTGAATACCCATTTAATAGCGATTTTATGAATGGCTATTCACTCCTTCAGCCTTTTAAGGCCAGGTTCAGTGACTAATTTGATAGTTGTAGTCAAACGACTACAGATCCCCGTTCCCCTTGCCTTCTCAATGTGTTAACCATAAACGAATGTGCAGTGAGTTAACCATATTTTCAAAACAGCTATTGGACATCGGTTATGGAAAAGTACCAGTTGATGCCGACACAAAAAATATTTCAATTCCATTGAACTTTTATATCATTGTGCCATCGATCGAACAATCATTTCAGAAAGTTTTTCCACAAGTTGTCACCAATTACAAAAATCACCGATGGCTTTGCGAACGTGCTATTTTGGTAGCAAAAAACACAGATGTCAATTCAATCAATTACGCCATCAACGGACGAATTTCGGACGAGTCTGTCACCTACAAATCGATTGATAGCGTCATGAATGCAGACGAGATTTTTACTATCCAATTGAGTTTTTAAATTTGTTGGATCTTTCTGGTGTACCACCGCACATATTGTCACTCAAACTCGGCGCATCAATAATTCTTTTGCACAACATTAATGCACCATGAATGTGCAATGGAACCAGGCTCATTGTCTTTCCATTGATACCAAACGTCATCGAAGCAACTATTCTGAATGGAAATTCTAAAGGAGAAGATGTGCTTATTCCACGTATTCCAACCATTCCCACCGACATGCCATTTGATTTCAAATGACTACAGTTCCCCGTTCGCCTTGCATTCTCAATGACAATCAACAATGCACAAGGTAAATCGCTTCAAGTGTGTGGATTAAATCTGGAAAATCCATGCTTTTCACACGGTCAATTATATATTGCATGCTCATGAGTGGGACAGCCGAAAAAGTAATTTGTTTTTGCAGAGGGTGTTACGACCAAACATATTGTATATCCGAAAGCACTCAAATAAAATTTTCAACTCTATTTTATTACACAAAATATCATTTTCTTTCATTAATATTGAGCATGTAAATGTGCCTGCTTAGTATATGTGTGCCTACTTAAAAAGAAAAAGAGGCATTGCAATACATGCCGGATCCTGTTGGCGATCACGCCTCAAGTTTGTGCCACCTTTTTTCTCTCTCACGTTTGCATGGGATGCGAAGGCTTAAAAAAATGCAATTGCTGTTTTGGGGAAGAAAAATTATTCTGAATGTTTTTTCATTTTTGGGAAACATACTCATTTAGCCACATTTCCCACTGCTTCCACTTGAGTAGTGCAAAAAAAAAGGAAAAACACCACGTTCAGTTCAAGAGCACACCAGACAGAGACTGCCTGCAAAGCAGGCAGCAGGTCTGATAGTATATATTAATTTTGTAGCATGTCAGTCAGTATCCATTTTGTTTATTTCTCTCAAGTTTTGAGCTAGAGAATTGAGGTTTGGTGCATTGAATGTGGATTCTCTGTCTGTATGATTTGGTAGTAGTTTTGGGTTTGGGTTGGTGGTGCAAAGAAAAATGCAAAAAACCTTGATTTTTGAGAGTTTAAATTTACTTAGATTCCAGGGACTTAAGTTTTTCGGGACTCCCGGGTTCACTTTTTCAGAGGGAGTCTATCTTTCTTGGGACTCCCGGGTTCACTTAAATAGGTTAGCATTTGAAATGCATGTACTATATGCAGAATTAAATGGTTAGCTATTGTGCTCATAATCCGTCAGAACTGAATTACACAATTGTTTTGCTGTTTTGTCAGTGGGGCACCTAAAACAGTGTAATGTGCAAAAAAAATTTTAAAAATCCAAAATGTATACTTATGTATACTTCAAAAACTATTCTCAATGTTTTTTCATTTTTGGGAAACATATACTCTCATTAAGGCACATTTCCCACTGCTTCCACTTGAGTAGTGCAAAAAAAAGTAAAAACACCAAGTTTACCTCAAGAGCACACCAGACAGAGACTGCCTGCAAAGGCAGCAGGTCTGCTAGTAATAATAATAATTATTATATTTGATCTTCGTCCTGTCACCCTATTTTAGCACATTTCCAAAAATTGCAAATAGAATGAAATAACCTCAACCTCTGCTTGAGGGACTGGTATTATGGATCCTTTCTTTCTCACGGTCTATTCACTTCTCAATATGATAGATATAGACCTCCATGGTCTATTCACTTCTCAAAGATTGTTGTTTTATCTTAAGTAACCTCTGTTTTATTTCTTGTGATTACTTGTTTGGTTAAAAAAGTAGAAGGACAAAGAGAGCTAGGAGTAGTCGGTGGTTGGAAGGAGTGTAATTGATTGGGGTATCAGAGGGTGGTGACTGGAGGGAGAGTGCAAAGAAAAAAGAAGGGAAGGAATACATAATATTATTGAGTTACTTTAGTAACATTCCCCTCCGAGTCCCCGCATCAGGTTCGATTGCCATCATAATGGCTGAACACTCGAGAGGGGTTTGACAGTATTCGTAGCCACATCCGATGCGCATCGGATGGGTGGCTACGCTGTGTAATCACACTACCCTTAGGAACCCCAGGCATTACAGGTAACCTTTTGGATAAGATGCCAGAAAGTACTACCCGCTGAGCCCTGTTGCTGGGGAAGGAGTTCAATAGATTTAAGAAATTGCCGTGGAAGTTATACCAATGACTGATTTTGTTAAGGAGGAGAATATGGTTAAGGGAGTTGAAAGCTTTCGAAAATTCAAGGTAGATGACATCAAGTTGTGCTTTATCTGCTATGAAACTGATGGCATCGTGCTGAAATACTGCTAAGTTGGTCAGACAAGAGTGGCCTGGAAGGAAACCATGATGGTTGCTAGAGAGAAAAGGAGATTAAAGTAATGTAGCCTGTTAAGAATAATTTTCTCACAGACAGAAGATGTGATGGACAGTCAAGAGATAGGACGGTAGATAGAGATGTTATCTTTTGGACCATTTATATGCATAGGAATAATACTAGCCATTTTTCCACCCTGAAGGAAATGCACCCAAGGAAAAGCAGTGGTTTAACAGGAGGTTTAAACGCATTGATAGGGAGGAAGCCCAGTTGTGTATGAATATGTGACAGAGTCCATTGGGGCCAGGGGAACAATGGAGTGGGATTTTACTCAGATATTCAAAAACTTCCCCGGAATCTGTCTGAATTTGGGATGGGTATTGGTTACAAATAGAAGTGAGGGAGTGACGGGAGATGGAGAGGTTGGATTGAGGTGTAAGGCAATCGGAAAAGAATTTAAGAAACAAGTTTGGCCTCTCTGAATCCATAGCATTATGACTTTCATAGGAAACTTCATCAAGAATCCATGGATAATCACAGCAAACATTAACGGAAGACCAGAATTTATTTTGGGTCAGAAGAAATGACTGAGTGCTGACTGTGTTTTTGCTATTTATAGTGTAGGGAGATAAGTGATTTGGAGAAATGTCAGGGTTTGGAGAGTGATTGTCGAGTGTTCTCATTCAGGCAAGCTTTGTACAGATACCAGGCACAATTCTTGGTTTTTAGAGAGTGAATGGTATCTGACTTACACCTGGGCGAACTTTTTTATTTTAGGTCTGATGATAGGCACATAATCTTTAACGGCACTCTTGAGGATGGTGTAGAGGAAATCCACAGCTTCTTCGGGAGGCAAAGAGGTGAGCAGCCCCCGGGGGATGATGTAGCAATTAACATCACCCCCAAAAACCTTTAACCATGCAGGGAAGAGTTTCATGGGGTTGGGTGGAACCCTACAGTGTTTCTGGGAACCTTTAAATTGGAAGACAGTATCAAGGGCCTCATTGTCCAAGTCGAAGATATTTTGCATGGGAGTGATTGTCACAGGGGCAACGGTTGAGAGAAGGAAGTCTAGCATTGCTGTATCTCAAGTTTCTTTGAAGACAATGTTGAGCTAGATGAAGAGCATGCATAAAATTTTGGAGGATAAAGTCATCATGGGTGTCAAACAGACTACCACTTGTAGGAGAGTCCCAGCAAATGGACAGATTGAAGTCCCCGACAAGAATAACCAGACTCGGATTAACAACTCTAAGCAGATAGTTATAATAATTTCTCTATAGGTAACAGCTTTCGCCAATGACTACCTGGATGGGGAAAAACCACCCAGGCGGGACTCGAACCTGTGACCTTCGGGTTGGTAGGCGAGAATGTTACGCCACCGAGGCCGACAAAAGATAGTTTTCCAAAACTCATGTATCACTTTTGAGGGTACAGTAAAAACAACCGACAAAAAGTTAAGTTGTCTTTGAATTTCCTGCAGAGGATAGTGCGACTTCACTTCCAAATAATTTCAGTCTGTTTCAAGGTCCTTTTGGCTTGTCGAGGAGTACAATGAGCTTATAGCAAGGAGCACTCCACGTCTAGAAGTCCGATCTTGTCGGTAAACACAATGGGAGTTAAGGAAGGAAAATTCACTATCAGAAACTGAGGAGTTCAGCTAAGTTTTTAGGAAAAAGCAATTATATCTAGTTGGGCAAGCTCATGGAAATAAGAGCCACAAGTAAGCAGCTTGTTTTGAATGCTTCTTGCCTTCTGGTAATATACATGCACTTGGGGGACAAGGGCCAGGGTTCACATTTATGTCACTAGGGAGTAAAGCAAAGAGCAGGATAACAGCTCTACACCTAGGGTAATACATGGCATTTGCCTGTGAGGGCTCAATGGATTGCCACGACCTGGGCGACATTGCACTGGGACAATGGAGGCCATGTAGGGACAACCTACAGGATGAGAAGGTGAAAAATACATATCTTCGGAAATTGAATACATATATGTATCTTGTTGAAATGGATTCGCAGCACGTATGGAAGGTTCACTCATCAAAATTGTACAGAAACGTCCAGAAAACTTAACCAGCAATAGCTAAGCTGCGACAAAAATAATGAAAGACAGGAGCGAGATATTAGAATTCTATTCCCTGGTGTCGTCGTGCTGGCGACCATGATGAATCTATGTTACTGGGGATGAAACTTTTCCGCTGAGGTTGTCTCTAGCCTGTACATACTTGTAGGTAAACAGAAAAGTATTTCATGTAAACCTTAATTTGTCAGTTGCCTATCACAATATTCTGTACAGTGTCTTTTATTAATTATTTTCTCTATTTGATTCATCATGTAGTTTATTAGGGACAAAATTTATTGAGATGTGTCATCTTAAATGCTAGATAAAAAACGTGGTCTGCGTCGGACCAGACGGTGGAAGTTATACTTCTTTGGCCGGTCGCACACACCCGCTCACACACACAGGCAGACAGGATATATAAATGAAATAAAAGACATTTTTTCTCTATTATTCAATATATTTCTCTTCGATATATTGTTATGAGTGATTTAATTTTTATAATATACACCTATATATAATCTGTTATATACACCTATATACTATATGTACGTTTTTGTATGGTTTTTTGTACGTTCGAACTTTGAAAAGAAGTTTTGTTTAAAAAAAAAAATCGCCCCAACCGGGAATCGAACATGGGACTCTTAGGTGAAAGTCGAGTGCGCTACCGACTCACCCATCGATGCTCTTGTTCAAAGTTCGAACGTACAAAAAACCATACAAAAACGTACAATTGTGGATTTTTCTCACCCAAAAAAGAGCGTGACGCGGATTCTCGACCAACATCCCATCCCAAAAGTCTCCAACGGGCGCAAAGAAGTATAACTTCAAAAATAAAAAGTCACCTTTCGTTGGGAATCAATGGGGAAGAAATTGACTGAAAGCTATCTCATTACATATTATCTTGGGATTTAAGGGAAAATTTTCATTTTCTTTTAATTTTTGGCATGCAATTCATGTCACAAGTTGTTATATTTTTTACATTTTTTAAGTATTGTTAGCTGTGTACTATAGAAGTTGCCTCACTACCTGTTAAAGTAAATATTTACAATAACTTATTGCTTATTACAGGAAGGTGTATGAAAATAGGGAAAAAATCCATGAAAAAATAAGAGACTATGTTTTGTTGAAAGACACTATTCAAAATGTTATTGATGGAAAGTTTCCACAAGATGGACTGAAAACAAAGATTGATATTGGTTGTAATTTCTATGTTCAAGGAAAAGTGTAAGTTTTTATCTTGAGGTGATCTTTAAATGACATTTAACAAATTAAGTTTTAACTCAATTATTTCTTAAGTATATTTGATAATCATTTCTTGTTAAAGCTGTTAGCTCTTGGCTATCATTTCATTTGATAAAATAAATGTTATTTTGTTTGTACATAGGTACTTATTAATTAATACTAATGATTGTCTTTTCTCTTATTTTTTTACTATAGGACTGAACCCTCAACAGTATTTGTGCATGTGGGCTATGGTTTTTTCCTGGAATTTCCTTTGCAAGAAGCATTACCATTCATTGAGAAGAGAATAGGTTATTTATCTGATTTGGCTAATAAAGACTCTAAAAGCTGTGCTACAATCAAGGCATACATAAAAGTTTTACAAGAAAGTTTGCCTCATGTGCTAAATGTTGTTGAATAATCATAAATGTGCTCAACTATTATGGAGTGGATGAACTTTGAGGATGGAAATTTTTGTATTTATTTTTGAGTTTTAACAAATGCAAGTAAAATTTAGTTTTATTGAAAAAATCATGGTCTACTTAACTTCTGTGCAATGTGCTAAAAGAAGATTTTCCAAACACTAGGTATGTATTTATAGCTACTATATACAGTCTTCAATCATTGCTAGAATGTAGTTGAGGCTGACTAGGCTACAACAGTCAGCAACCAACTTGCTAGGTAGGAAAGTGTACACTTTCTCGTTTGGACGCAAGCATGCAAGTAACTGATAGTAGGCCTAATATTCTACTACACAATTGAAGGGGTAGTGGGTGAGGGGCTGCTTACAGTCTTACTTTTAAAATTATCTTTTGAAAAAAAAACTTTTGAGGGTCCATTTCCATGTAATAAAGTGATATGCTTTTGACTATCAGCCTCTGTCATTGCAAAACTTATAATCTAGTAAACTTGAAAGTGTTGCAAAAGCATTGCATGAGGTTGCAACATGTTTCAGGTCATTCAGTCTTCACTACATCGCAAGTACCCCTGCAAGCTGAAAATTTTCAATAGGAGCATTTAAAGCAGAAAAATGCCTTTGACAACGCAGTTTTAAACTCATTTCTTGATTTACTGAAGTGATAAAACACTTACTCTATTTATAATAAGAGTTATTGTGGACTCAGAAAAAGTTCTGTGGTGGGTGAGAGTGGTTGCAGAACATTCTAGATGTTATTTTTTCTTCTTGAAAGTACTGGTGGCCACGATTAACGGAGCTTTTGTCTCTTGTCTGTATTGAAGTTATTTTCATGTTTATGGATTTCCAAGGCTTCCCTATAGACTTGTCAATGTGTGTTTATCTTTCATGATCCTTCTAAGATTCTTGAATATGGTGGCCTTGGGTGGCATGTTTGGTAACCACTGATTTTTCGTGGTGGCCCAGTCGAATTTCAGCACTATGCTCCTTGTCTATTTTGTCGGGCTTATGCAATATCCAGAATATCTGGTCCATTTCTCCTTCAATGTATGGTGGGTATGCTTTCTTCCTCTCACTAGTCTTTTCTTCTTCCGGTGGCTGTGGTGGAAATCTTAATATTCAGCAGTTGGTCTTCACTATTTTTCTTTTCTCTGAGCCATTCTCCTGGAGGATTTTTGTTAGTTTCTTCAATTCTTCCTACCTTTGATCCTTGTCGTTTAGGGTGAATGACCAGTGAATCATTAATTCCATTACCCCATTGATTTGTATGCCAGTTAGTGGTGGGATCTAGTATGTCAATACCTGTTGGTGTTTATTGGCTTTCTGTAGACCATGTGCCCCAGCTTTTCTTGTAGTTATGAGGACGTCTAGGAAAGGTAACTTCCCTTCTTTCATGAATTAGACGCTTACAACTATTTTATTCAGGTTCTCAATGAATTCTTTCAGCTGTGTCTCCAAACCATGAAGGTATCATCCACGTACTGCAGCCACACCTATGGGTTGTAGGTGGTGTTCTCCAAGGCAGTTGTTTCAAAGTATTCCATATAGATCATCTACATGTAGATGGCAGGAGAGATGGGATTGCTGTTACTTCTGTGTGTTCATAATGTATTCTTATAATCAGTCAGTTTCAAATATAAGTCCAGAGAAATGGTTATGAATATGTTATCAAAATGGATAATCCAGCTCACAATTTTTGCCATTTGCCATAATTGGAATTATTACTGCAACATTCAACCAATATGTAATAGTTATAAATGATCAGCTATGTAGGTCAGTTAGCGATTGTGGCAAAAGTCAATGATGGCTTATTCTACAGATTGTGTTTACTATCATGTTTAACCTTTAAACGCCTGGCGTGCCCGTACGGGCATGGGAAAAAAGCTCCACTCAGTGCCGAACGTGCCCATACGGGCACGCTAACTTTGATCGGCTCCAACTTAAACGAATTTCAACTTAGCGGAGCGAAATTGTCTAGGATTGTAGAAAGATGTCTTTTTAATACAGTAGTGTTGTTTTTAGATTTTTAAATACAACTTATTTTAATAATTTAGCATGTAAATGATCACGCGCGGTGCAAATATTTTGCATGGCACAGCATCGCGGCAAGTCACGTTTGGATGCGTTCTCAATCTGTTATTTACGTTCCGTATTTCAATTATTACTTCTATTTTTTCTGTTTTTTACTCGCACAGGCAATAAGAAAATAATATTCCAAGTCTTGTGTTTGGTTTAGAGCGGTCAAACCCTCATAAACTTTGGCGGTGGCCCCAATTTTGATGGCTCACTGTGACCTCATTCTCTCTCCAAGTTAACGTTCTCTTCCCTTCGGGGGCAGTAATGCTATCCAGATGCTGACAAAGGGCCTGCCTTTTGGGAGGGGAACAGGGCCTTCGAAGGTCAAAGCCCCCATCTCGGGCCAGGGGGGGAATTAGGGAAAACGAAGAACCTTCTCCCTCTCTCGGCTGCCGGGTGCAGCCGGCACGTGAGCAATAAAGGGAGTGACTGCAAGATGCATTCCTTCTTAGTTATGTTATATTCCTTTACCACATTTCGAGTGGACTCAAACTAAACTTCATTCCGTCTCAATTTTCTGGTGAGTGCGCTCTTTTGTCTGTTTGTCTGCTCTGTTCACTAAGAAATATCGAACTTTTTAGAGGAATTGTGACATTTTTGGTAAGAACTCACTAACTCCTGATATCCAGTTCATATTTCCTTTATCGCATTATGCTTGTGTATATATATACAACTTTTGTTATTTATTGTGAGACTCCTAAGCAGAAATTTTCCGAGATAGAGAGAGAGCAGGAAATTTTTTTGGATTCTTCCTCAGAAGCTGTGGAGTCGGACACTTCGTCGGAAGACGAGGATACAGATCTTACTGCGCTGGAGGATGAGACGGAGACTTTGCTTTGCAAATTTCATACTCCATTTTGAAGCAACACAATGACATGAGACCGATTCCTCCACATCTTTAGAATCTTCCACTTTGCTGATACCTAATTCTAAATGATCTAGGAAGGGGCCTCTGCCCTTCCTCCTCACCGCTCAGGGAGAGAGAGGCCCAGTAGCACGGTTGGACGATAACTGCGTTGCTTGGAGGCGTAAAATAATACACACTGGCCAGTGACAGGGAACCGCGTAAGGTGCAGAGTGTATTCTGAGAAGGGATTGTACACGCGTAACATTACGAAGTGCGGAGTGAGCGAAGTAGGGCTATGCACCTATAACTGTTTCAAGGAGTACCATACGATGGTAAAAATTTAAAAATTCATTAATTACCAATATGTATACATCCATTGAAATAATTTACATCATATATATCCACCTCTCTGAATAAAAAATAAAATACTTCAACTTTGTTCCCAAAAAAATATTTTTTCAAATCCTTTGTAATTTTTTCACGGCTATGAGATTTCGCGTGCAACTGCATTGAACATTTAACTAAATAGCGCTTTTTATTTCAACAATTTATCTGTAGTAGTTTTTGAGATATTAACGTTTTTCGTGTGAAGAACAAGAACAAATTAAAGAGCCGGAATTAAATCCGGCAGTGAAGGTCGACTTTTGGACATTTAAATCCAGCTCTTAAAGGTTAAAGAGATATAATTCTATTGATTAAAATTAGGTACCCATGTACTCAGTTTACTAATGGATTCATATAAAGGATTTTAGAATTAGAATTTATTTATCCAAAGATTTGCGATATACATATTGTACATTCAAATATAGGACACGTCAATATATACAGACGAATAATTAAAAGAATACATGTGTATATAATAGACACCAAATTACATATTTAAAAATTCTTTTAATGATTAAAACAGTTTAATGTGTAGAAATTTTATTAACTTTTTCTTAAAGAGGGTCGTCTTAGTAACTTGCTTCAATTCAGGTGGTAGCTTATTAAAGAGTATCAATCCCATAGATTTTAGCCCTAAAGGTGCATTATGGGTTCTTACAAACTGTTGGTGCAGATCTATACAGCATCTTGTAAAATGAAGGTGATACGAATCATTGGTTGGATATTGTGAAATATTATATTTTGTGAACATAATTGCGATGTAATTGCAAGGAATTGGTAGGATATGCAGCCTCTTAAATAGAGGGTGACATGTTGAGTTGTAAGAAACATTGCTTATAGGTCTCATAACCTTTTTTTGGATACGGAAAATTACATCTGCATGAGGGGAAGAACCCGAGAACAAAATGCTGAACATGATACGAGAGTAAAATTCACTGTAGTATATTGATAAAAGTACCTCTGTGCTAACAGTGTGTCTTTTGCACCTAATAAGAAAGCAGATGGAACACAGATTTCTACGCAAATTATATAAATGGATGATAACACTTCTCAAAAAAAGGCTGAAAAATGTGTTTACGCTAAAGACATTCTATTTTAATAGCAATTCTATTTCTTTGCTTAAAGATATTACAAATTACTGTGATAACATTGCTAAGCAGAGTAGCAAACTGCTCAATGATGAAATAGAACTCTAGGTAAGTATATTTTCCACTTTCTCTTTTAGGAACTACTAGTGTCAATGCATCAGTGCTATATTCAGGTAGGTACCTGAAGATGAAGCCTATGCATTGAAACTATGTAGTAGTATCATACCTCAATAAAATTCTGTGGAAAATATCCAGTGTTTTTTCTCATCATTGAAAATGGGTTTCCACGTAGTCGTCTGAAACCACCAAGTTAGCAAACTGCTGATCATCACTAGATACATATGACATAGGTACTTATATAAGACAAGACAAATGACAGCAATCTTACTATGTAATTGTAATACTAGTGCATACTGAGGTAATTTTCCTTTCCATTTGGAGCCCTCAGTAATTCAATGCAAAAGGATCCAAATCCAAAATTACCAATATTATATAGCACGTATTTCAATCAGTTTATCTGCCAAGCTCTGTCTTTGACAGAACAGGCAGAGTCCTTTTGATGAATTTGAGTGATACATATTTATCAATTGCCACCAACTTCGCAGCATGATTATTTGTTAATATTTTATGTGAAACCTATTTTCCTCAGACAATTTCCAACAGATTTCATCACTGAAATAAGTTGAAATATATCTCCAGTTTGACTAATACTTCCACCTCACCATCCTCCACGCCCTCCCCATCGATGCCTCAAGCACAACTTTGAAACATTGAACTATCAATTATCTGGTATTGTAAAGCCTTTTCCCCAACTGGTCTAAATATAATGCATTAAATTCTCTTCTTATCACTTGCCCCCCTCCATCGCCTTTTTTCCCTCTCCCAACTTAGTAACTTTTCTGCATTCCTTCCATCCAAAAAACTTCCCCCGCTCTGGACAGCCAGGTGCAATGTCCCATTCTCATCCCAGTCCACCCACTCTCACACCCCTCCCTACTTTGTTACTTTCTTGCGCTCCCCCCTCCCCTAAACATCTAGGCCTGACAGCACGTGCCCAACCCTCCTTCGCTTCCCTCCCTACCCCGCTTCCCTTAATTCGAGCAGTACTTCGCTTTCTTATGCTGAAGAAAGGCATACAAGCCCGAAACGTCCCTGTAAGTCTTTTCACTTTCCTTCCCCCACCCCCTGTTAAGGCACCTAAAACTACTTTCTCTTAGGAAAAATGTGGCGGCATGTCAGACTGAAATTGTATGAAATTATAGCCTGTCTACATGCCAACAAAGAGATGGGGACCTCGGGCCATTTACACAAACAGTCAAATAGCAAGAAAGCTCTCCATGGTGAACATCTAGACTGCTGCTGGAGTGGTGTCAGGAAAAACTTGATGTTTTATCTGAACAGTACAAAGTCGAACTCTCCTGGGTACCTGGGAATGAAGGTATTACTGGAAATTATATGACAGATGAACTAGCAAAAGGGGAACTGTTTGTGATCCCATTGGCCCAGAGCCAAAATGGTGTTAATTTACTCAATGTATTGTAGTCTAAGATCAAGGGGTGGGCTTTAGCCTAATACTTTGAGATCTCACTATCAGCCATTAGGTGAATGCCTAGCAATTGCTTGGCATTCACACATTAGATAGAATGTGGTGCCTGGGTGCAGAGCCGACTTAAGACAAAATTTTCACCCGGGCGAGAGAGTATTTTGGCCAGGGATGTGACCCGAACAGGCACGTTACGTTTCGTGCCGTACCTGGGAGGCACCCGAACTCGGAGTCCAAGCCTCGGCTTTGAAGGAGACCGAACCCTTCACCGCAGGTGGTTTATAGCACTAACTGACCAGTCACACTATAGTTTATAACTTCTTAAAGTTAAACATAAATCGCACAATTATGTTCATCTTTGTGTTTTACTATTCACGTTGATGAAAATGGTTTTTTAAACACAGTTATGCGATAGATATTAACCATTTTACGTGCATTAGTAAACCAAGCCCGTTTAATGTACATTAAATTACTGAAGCATGTAAATTGGTTAATATCTATCGTATGACTGCAATGAAAAAACCATTTTCATCAGTGTGACTAGTGCAACACAAAGAGAAGCATAGCTTTGTGATTTATGTTTAACTTTAAGAAGTTATAAACTATAGTGTGACTGGTCAGTTGGCGCTATAAACCACCCGTGGTGAAGGGTTGGGTCTCCTTCAATGCCGAGGCTCGGACTCCGAGTTTGGGTGCCTCCCAGGTACGGCACGAAACGTAAAGTGCCTTTTCGGGTCACATCCCTGATTTTGGCACCCCCCCCCTCCCAGCTTATCAAACCTATTTGCCAGTTAAACATAGTAAAAAAATATTTTTTCACAATTGAGGCGCACCTTCCTTTGCAGTGCCCAGGGCAGTCGCCTGGGCCTGCCTGGTTGCTCTCTTTTTGGAACTCAGCAACATGAGGAATTTGTCCATTGAGGACATGCTGGACTTTGGTGAGGCTATGGGGGTCCATGAAGATGATAAATTCTCATGAAGATGTTTGACACAATGGACCATTAAGGTCTAAGGACCCTAAAGGAACCAGCTAAAGTCAACACAATCCATGAAGTATGAAATGGTTGAGTTTTTAAAAGAATATAGGGCTATTTATCCAGGCTGATTTCCAGCATTCCACCTCAGATCCTGATCTGAAGATGGCATGGACCAAAAACATAATCAACAAAAAATTGAAACAATGAGGAGGAACCAGAAAGTCCTCCAAGCAGAAATAATCCAGCACTGTAGAATCCTCCAGCAGAGATTTAATCAAGTTTTGTTTTTATTTTTTGTCTGAAAATTAATATATATGTATATATATATATATACACACAAACATATATTTATAAAATATATATGTATATATATACTATACATATATATTGTAACGAATCCGTGCTCCCAAGACTCGCCCGGATGAGTCCCGAAGGAACAGACCGACATACATTAAAAAAATTTGAAAAATAAAGATTTTTGGGGGTCCCCCGACTCGTGTTCTGGCTAGTCAAAAAGGAAAACGTAATTCAATCTAGGAGGAAGTGGGCTCAGCATCAGGCATGAGGACGAGAAAGCACAATTACTCAAGACTTTCATTTAAACAATATATTGTTCGATTAAATTACAACACAAAACACTAATAAGTTGCCCTGGTGGGGGGGGGGGGCTTCTCTTCGGCCTCCCAGCTAGGACCACTGATCACTTGGAGGGGGGGGGGAGAATGGCAGTGGGTGAATCTGGCCGCCGCGGATCCTGGTCGCCTTTCCTTGCGATGCCGCGGGTCCTCGTCAGATTCCCCAATTCTCTCCTCCGTCCTGGCGATCAGATCACTTGGAGGGGGGGGAGGGAGAATGGCAGTGGGTGAATCTGGCCGCCGCGGATCCTGGTTGCCTTTCCTTTGCGATGACGCGGGTCCTCCCAGATTCCCCGTTTCTCTCCTCCGCCCTGGTGATCTGCCCAGCTCCGCCTCCCGTCTTCTCGTGCACAGGGTCCCTGGCTTCGTCTCCACTTGCGCAGTACAGTGACGGCGAGTAGTCTTAGCTCCTACTCCGTCACTCGCCAGTATCAAGATAGTCCTCCCGTTCTTCACCTCGGGCCTTTTTATACCCGGGTGAAGAGGGGAGGGGGGGGGGTCACACACTTTGACGGTCGACTGGGATGTAGCGGCGGCACTTAACTGGGGTCGCCGATACCTACTTAGGTCCCAATCGACTCTGCGACTTTCGAACAACACTACTCCCATGCACTCACACATACACGCACACATGGAGCCGTCGTCGAACTCATGCCTGATGTGGAGGCAAACAAAGGGAAATATACAAAAAAAAACTGCGATGGCCGCAGACCATCACAAAATATATATATATATATATATATATATATATATATATATATATATATATATATATATATATATATATATATATATATATAATATATATACATATATTTATAAAATTAATATATGTGAAAAATAAATATTTCATTCAGACTGATGGTGAAAGAAAGAGGATAAGAAACACATGAAATTGCCCTGCGCCATCTCTCTGCGACTTTATTGGTCACTTTATTAATGGGCTATTCTTGGGGGTGTTTGGTTCATATAAACCCCCCTCTGATTCCAGTGTTTCTGAGTGTATGGTGGTCTGAGCATTTGGCGCGACATCAAAAGGTCCGTGGTTTGATTCCCGGCCAGGTCGAATTTTTTTCACTTGGAATCGGCCATCATTTCATCTTCACATCACCATTGTATTGTCCAATTTTATGTGTTTCCTATCCTCTTTCTTTCACCATCTGTCTGAACGAAATATGTATATGTATAACTTCTTGAAGAATCACTTGAGTGATAAATATAAAATATGCCTATAGAGGGTGGTCGATAAAAATATATAAACAAGCGAAAGACACTTACAAATTAAAACTTCCAATATTTCAGTGGTATTGGTATTCGGTCATGCTCTTGTCACATTCTAAGGACACTGTGTTCATGCTTCTGTCGCACTGTCTGTCTCAGTTTATTTTCACCAGGGTTCCTATAGTGTACCTATACACTTAAATTGCAGCCCTGGATATGTATTTGGCCCCCCTGCCTGATACTCATGTTACCACTCCTACAAATGAAAGTCTTGAGACCTCTTTCTCTTAAGAAGATGTTTATTCAAAGATAGAGGCATATATTATGGGCCTCTACACAGTGGCGTAGCCAGGTTTTGGGTCTAGGGGGAGCAGAAAATGATAGGGGGGGGGGGGGGGCAGAAAATTTTTAGGGGGCGCCGACTCATAAATTAACCAGTTTACTAAACTTTACAAATTTTGGTGATGCAATAGGCAGATGGGTTTGTACAAAATATGACAATTGACAATGTATTATATGCATACATTTATACGTATTTGGGGCTTAAGATTGGAAAAATACACAGGCTCAGGGGCGCCAAAAGACGGGGTGGGGGGGGCATTCACTCCCCCCCCCCCCCCGCCTCATCTTCTGGTATCTTTATCGTATCAAGTTTTGTAGAGGCAGTAGCGTGTACAGGGGGGTGGCATTCGCCCCCCCTGGCTACGCTACTGCCTCTGGGTGTCAGAATAATGTTGATGCTAGGCTTCTCTCCTCTTTCCTTCATACCCAAAATTTTTCTTCCAAGCCAACCTACCCATCCATCTGCAGTTGCTGAAAAATATCAGTTGCCAGCTGGGTGGGTAGGTTAGTTAGGGAAGAATAATATGGGGTGCAAAGAAAAGTGGAGAGAAGCCTAGAATCTGCATTATTCGGACTCTCGTAGAGGCCCATAATGGGGTGCCCCTATCTTGGAATTTTATCTTCTTGAGAGAAAGAGGTCTCAAGAATTTCATTTGTAGGAGTGGGCTGCCACCCCAAATAACTTACCATAGAAAGAATGAATTAGTGAATGGGTGATCCTCCCAATCTTCTACATCCAAGACAGAACACATAATTTAGCTATACCAAACCCACATACTAAAATGATGGACTTATGTTTTGCTTAGCAATATATCGCTGATTTACCTACCTTATAATTTCCCTGACCTGATGCTGCGACAAATTTCACCTGCTGAGGGCTGACATTAATGTCATATTAAACGAAATTAACTATCTGAATTTGGACTGGCGGGACAAAAGCGCACATTAACCGTAATCTGTATTAAAGTATCTATTAGTTCAAGCCCTTATCATTGATTTGCTTTAAGATTACTTTTGAAAAGTGCTTATGGGTGCTTATATTTGGCGCCAAATCGAATCAAAGGAAAAATATGCAGCATCATTTTTCTAGGTTAGTAATCTTTGATCTATATTAAGCGCTTCTGTATCTTGATTTGGGTGTTTAATCAGCATTAAAGAAATCTGGTGCAAAAATTACATTTATTTTAAATTTCACTGACAAATAATTCGGGATTTTTTTTCGAATTTGTTCCCGTAGGTGGCATCCATAGCATTCAGAGAAAAAACTCTCTCTCGGTGACGTCATTCGTCGAAACGTGGGTGTTGCTGATGAATGGAGATTTGAATTATTACTTTAGACTGAATTCAGATGCCTTAGAGTATCTGAAATTTTTTAAAACATGGAGCAAACGGAAGGCTCCTTAGAAGCCTCTCCAGTTGCTCAGAATGTTGCCGTAGTCGATTATAATGCGTTTGCAAATTACTTGAAAAAAGTCGTTACGGTTCTGCTAGAGGAAAGTGATGATGTTCCTCCAGCTTTCAGCTCAGCATTTGAGGAAAAGGATCATGCAGAATGCATCAGAAAGTACCTCGGTGATCAACAGGTCCGAGCTCTGTTCATTCAAAGAAATTGCTCGAAAGGTAAGCCGTTGAGATTACTCAACCGCCGCTGCAGTTGTGGGGTGTGTGATTCGATTTTAAGTTCTCTATTTTCGCTGCTCCAAAAGTTATCAATTCGCACAGAGTTTAAATTAGTATTTCACTAGGAAGAGATCAGTTTAACTCCATGGCATACTAAAGGAATTAGTGAAGTGGTTAATGCACGAGGTCTCTTTAACAGTTCGTTTACCATGCCTCGTTTTTGCAGCTAAGTCCAGATTAATTCTGTCTCATAATTATAAAAACATTGTGCTAAGTGCACAAAAATTAACGAAGTGATGGTCGTTGAAATTTATTCAAAGATATTGGAAATTATTGTTAATGATGAATTTTGTGTTAAGGTTTTCCTTTCTTTCCTTAGTACTTTATGTTACTCTTTTAGTTAGAGTGGACATTTCAGACCCATGCTGAACAATTTGTCTAAATACTGTCTTATAAATTCTTATTTTGTGGCTTAGCTTATTATCTTGATTTTCAATGCATGAGCAGTGCAAATTAAGATTTGTACCCTGTATATTCCTACAATTCCTTATTTTTTGCAGTCATAGAATTTTGTCTGTCATTAATGAACCCAGTTACCTATTGAAAACGCGACCTTTGCAGTCCGTTTTCTTAGTACATAATAGATCTATCCTATAATTTCTTTGAACGGTTTCATAAAATTGTTTTATTTCAAGGCCTGTGCATTGTTTCGAGGCCTCCTATTTCTAATATTGTTTCTTCTGGATCTTCGGTGTTTCTTGTAGCATAGCCACATCGTCTGCTTATGCCAGATTGTATGTTATATTAAATAATTATCTCATTATTGTGTAACAGCTTATTGTACAGTTTTTCCTGTAAAAGTTATAAAAGTGATGTTGGAGGAACACCACCTTGACGTAGACCCCTTCTAATTCTGAATTGCTCTTACAGCTTTCGTTCTGTCCTTTACTAATAGTAGTTTCTAAGGTCATTTAAACCATTGTTATTAAATTCAGTAGGATTCTAAATTTCGGCTTTGTATGATACAGTTCAGCTCTGTTTACTAGATATGCAAATATGCATGCAAAAAATATTGATTTCACTATATCGATTTATTCATTTTTGAACGTAATTGTTAAAAGTTTATTAGGGAGCTAATAGTTTTTGGATTATTGTTCATCCATGTTATTTTCTCATGTCCATGTCTGTTTTTCATTCATATTGGTTGTCAATTCATGAAACACAAGTTCCTACTACTGTTCCTACTACTTTTACATTTAATTGTCTTTTTATATTGGTACTTGTGTTGTAATGTATTTATGTATTTTTACAGTGTCAATATAGCTGTTTTTCATATCATTTCATTGGGTTTTTACTCATGATTTTAATAAAAATAAAATATAAAACCTGCTTGCTTGAGTTTGGTACATAATGAAGTAGTAAGTTGCCCACAAAATTTCACAACAGTCTCCAGCCCAATGATGATTTAGAATTCTCAATTTCGGTACTATCTGTGCCCAGAACCAACCATCTCAAACGTAACAGAAAAAGCAGCTGCCTGATGACTCATTTGGAAGAAAATGAAATGGTCTTTACTTAGTGCCAAAAATTACCACTGCAAAATACCTATGTAGAAATGACGAGAAAAAATCCACTTGTACTGGGAATTATACCATGGACGTTAGGCTTGCAAGGCTGGTGAGCAGGCCACCACACTACTCGGGCC
This sequence comes from Pyrrhosoma nymphula, assembly GCA_963573305.1. Taxonomy (NCBI): domain Eukaryota; kingdom Metazoa; phylum Arthropoda; class Insecta; order Odonata; family Coenagrionidae; genus Pyrrhosoma; species Pyrrhosoma nymphula. The sequence goes on from OY754328.1 coordinate 20,852,950, forward strand.
TCTCAGAAAGGATGCCTGGAAGCTCTCGCCTCGCAGTTATTGGTTCATAGCTTCATTTCTAGCCCAGGTAGATTTTACTCATGGTAATTTGTATGTGCAATAGAATAGGAAGGGTTATAGGCATATCAAAATGGCTGGCCACGGTGGCGGAGGGGTAACGTCCTCGCCTGCTAACCCAAAGGTCGTGGGTTCGAATCCCGCCTGGGGAGGATTTTTCACTTCCCAGGGCATGGTTGTTTGTGCTTGTCTATTGTTGTATGTTAATACCCCGATATAAAGGCCATCGAGTGCTGTTTTCGGTGGTAAATAAATAAATAAAAAACTTGGTGGCACTCCACAGTGAGCAATCTTGAGGTCATTGAGGCTGAGTAAAGCATCGATGAGCAGGCAGAGGTATTGAAGGACTCCTCTGAATGGAGCTCTTAAGGCACCCTCAACCCCTTTGTCCCACCTCTCTTACGTGCTTTCTTCTCCCTGAAGTAAAATTTTTCACAAGTTGTTTCACAATGTTTTGCTACATCTCACTAAGGATGCCAAAATGTAGAGGAATGAAGCATTATGCTGAAAAGAGAGGAGTGATGAGTTTCAGCAAACCAATCTCTGGTTCCTATTTCATCCGAAGGTTGACTAAAATTGACCCCTGTTCTTGGATAAAGTTCTCTAAATGGAGTACTCAGCGCTGTAAAATTCGTGCATCTCAAGTGGTGGAACTATGTAGTTCAATTTCCTGTCTGTTGCTTTTGATAATGGGCTGAAAATTCCTCTACCGTAAAACCCTCTTCACCTTCAAGCTAAGTTTTAAATTAGTGTCGTTTCAATGTGACATGGATAGTCAGCGGACATTTTAGAGTTTTTTTTAATTTTTTTTTATTTTCAATAACCACCGAAAACCACTCATTGGCCTTTATATCGGGGTATTAACAATGGACGAGCACACAACCATGCCCTGGGAAGTGAAAAAATCCTCCCCAGGTGGGATTCGAACCCACAACCTTAGAGTTAGCAGGCGAGGTCGTTACCCCGCCGGCCTCGGTGGCGGCGGGGTAACGAGGCAGAGTTGAATCATGTCAGGTAGTATTCTGGGAATATTTGCAGTCAGACACAGGGTGGTCACTTAGTCGGGAAATCCGGGAAAAACACGGGAATTTCCTCGATTCATCGGGAAAATTTTTAACTCCATTATCTTTAAAGGAATCGAAGCATTCATGTTGAAATTTTCTAATTTCTCAGTTCGGAACTCTATCCAGAATCCTTGCTGTAGTTATTACTATGTACCTCTTGGCGATTGCATCAATTTACGGAAGCCTGCCTTGGTGGGCTTCGATATACTTAAAATCAAAAGTGCTTGCTCTGATGAAATCTTTTCAAATATCACTTGTACGGTGTCTCACAAATATTTAAGACCCGAAAGAAAATAATCGTTTGAGGGATTCTTGAGAAAACTCAATTTCTGTGTATTTGATACATTATCGTGTATACATTTTCATTAAACGCCTTTTAATCGAACGTTTTTAACTTTTATCGATTTAATACCACTTTATATAGCTTTACCTTCTATTTTGTTTCCACGGATAGAAATATAAATTGTTTATTTGTATTAATCGTGGATCAAAATGCCAAAGGCAAGGACGCATGATTAAAATTGCTCAAAGATTTGCTTATTCTGTTTTGGTAAAACCAAAACAATGATCCTCATAACAGGAGGATTGAAAAAACTTTTTTTTTTTTTGAATAATTTGAATATAATAACGCAGACAATCGGCCTCCCATTGTTTCGTGCAGTAGTTGCAAATAAGATCTGTACCGTGTTACAACATCGAAGAAAAGACAGGAAGATTGCCAGAATTTTCTGAGCTGAAGCCTATCAAGAAATATACTAAATCAATTAGCAATTCTAATTTTGAGGATACCGGGACTAGCCACGGTAGTTACCTTAACGGAGTCACCTGAAAGTGCACATAAGTGCGATATTCCACAGAGGAAAAATAATTTGCCATCTCAGAGGATAAATCAATCCCGGTCAAGGCGAATGATTCTCTCTGTGGAATATCACAAATAGCAATTCAGTGTGTGACTATTACATTATTTACATATGTGACCTTGCCTGGAATCCAGTATTTGGAAACTTCTCCAAATATTTTGCCTAAACAAAGAGTATACTAGCCGACACGACGAATGCACAAGTTGCAGGTAGGATAATATGTCAAATTTTAAAAGCACTTTTAAAATGATTGAACAGAATTTTATCAGGTCGATAAAACATTAATTTTTTCATGTAAAATCCATATTTTTCATGTTAATTCTGTTATCTTACTTCCATTGAACTGTCTGATGAGTAAAATACGAAATATTCCTTTCCTCATAATTCCCTATATGATTATGTGAATTCCTTATCTTAATATACCTCTGACATTTTTTCAGATAAAATGCAATTACGTTCCATCGAAAGTCGTTGCAGTTATTGCTTCTCATTGGTTGGAAATGAGCTATGTCATAAATTCAGCTTGACCACGAGCTTGGAGAACTTGACTGAAACTATTATCAGCACAGATTAAAAAACTGCAGAGCAAGTTGTTTTATCTCTACTGACACAAAATTTAAATGAAAAAGAAAAGCAATCTCCATCCGTATCGTTATCTCAATCACACTGCAAACGTTTGCAAATATCAACTAAAGAGTTAATGAAACTCCTGTTTAAATAGTTTTTTTTCCGCAGATGATTTTTAAAAAATACAGGCCTGTTTACATTTAAGTCAAAGAAAGACGTTGAAAATGGCTGCAGCTATACGTGTAGCCACAAAAATGCAAAAGTTGTCGAGCCACATTTAAAAAATTTACTATCCATTAAGAGTCTCTGTGTTGATAAATATTTTACTACAAAGACATTTGATTTCACATACGTGAAAGCTGACAAAGTTTCAGCTGCACCTGAAACAGTCACTTACTGCACAGATCTTGAGGTGAATTTTGTGTGTGCACGTTGGAAAAAGAACAAACTGCAAATTTCACTCTTTAGTTTTTATTCACGACCCAGGTTTCGACACATCACCTGAAGATGATATTAACTGTCGAAACCTGGGTTGTGAATAGAAACCGAATAGTGTAATTCGCAAAGTTTGTTCTTTTTCCACCATGGAAAAATGTTACAAAGGTACCCCTGACATTGTTCATTTTGTAAATGTGTGCAAATTGGCATACGGTGAATCGCATCAGCGTAGAGATATATTTCATGAGAAACCCTCGAAATCTCACTATTTATATCTACATACTAAAAATGCACAGACTTCTAGGTCATTAGTAATTTAAAAGTCGCTTACTGCACAGATCTTGAAGCGAATTTAATGTGTGCATGTTGGTGTACAGTGAAACGTATCAACGTATAGATATGTTTCATGAGAAACCCTCTACATCCTACATTTTATATCTACATGCTAGAAATGCGGTAACTTCTAGGTCATTACCAATTTTATCCCCGTGTAATGTATAGAATAGAAAACGTGTGGAAACTGTGTGAAAAAATCAGAAATGTACTCCGGAAAACTGAGAAAAAGTTGGGAATTTTATTTCTGTAACTGAGTGGCCACCTTGCAGCCACATACTATATAGAATGTAACTTGGAATATATTATGCAAAAGAAGGAAGCATCTATCAACCCTACTGTAACAAAACTAGCTATTAGGCTTTTGGTTCTGCAAGTAATTATTAAATACTTTGCGTAACAGTTTCGCTGTGCTATGCTGCCGGCTTCGTCAGGCTTTTTTTTAACAAACTGTAACAAAACTAGCTTGTGGTCCGAACTTGACCCCTGTACCACCAACTCCATGGATGGAAATCATGCTATGAATGCTTCTAAAAATGATGTTTTTGGTCATGTATATAATTTCCTATTGGCTTGCAGTTATTGATAATACATATATGGTTGTGCAGATATTTTGTTAGTAATATTTATATATAATTTATACAATTAGATTGATCTTGTTTAATTATTTAATGCCAAAAATCTCTTTTAGATGATGACAATGATCAATCTGGGGATGCAGAGGATGACAGTCAAATTACATACCTCATTTCAAATGAGGTACATTTTACTAATCCTAAGATGAACAGGTAAGGAAATGTGCAAAGCTAGAAGTTTAATTGAGCTGTTATTATTCAAACTCTGGTATTAATCATATTTGGTGTTTTAGCTTGGTCTGTATCAAGAGAGGTGCCGTTATTGAAGCTGATAAAAATATTCCCTCTCAGCTGCATATTATCAATTTGAGTGATGGGTCACCTTATGAGACACTTCATGCTTACATCAGTAATGCTGTGGCCCCATACTTCAAATCCTATGTAAAAGAATCTGGAAGAGCAGAAAGGTATATCATGTGCATGATATATATTTGGTGGATCTTTTTGGAATTCAAATAAATGGTGTAGTGTAAAATAAATGTTCCTGTAGGGATGGCGATAAAATGGCTCCATCTGTTGAGAAGAAAATCGCAGAACTTGAAATGGGATTACTACATTTGCAACAGAACATTGACATTCCTGAAATTTCACTACCTGTACACCCCACGATTGCTGCTGCAATAAAAAAAGCTGCTGATGAAGGTCGTCGTGCCAAGGTGTCTGACCTTGGTGACAAAGCTGAAGACTCCACTTTCCTCAACCAACTTCAGCAGGGAGTTAACAGATGGATCAAAGAATTGCAAAAGGTATACTTGCTCTTGTCATCAGTTGACATTTGTATGTCATGTGTTGCCAGTTGTAAGTCATGGCAACCAGAAAACTGCACCTTTCAAAAATTGGCTAAACTAATGGAATGCATTTGTGGTAAGAAAGCTTGCACTTCTGTTGAGGAACACTCTGGTTCTTGAGCAACATGGATTTAGATCAGGTTTGTCTACTGCAACCAACCTAATGTTACAGTAAGTCCTCGACATACGAACAAGTTGCGTTCCGAGAACTTGTTTGTAAGTTGAATTTGTTCGTAAGTTAAAAAGTGTTAGCCATGCATCGAAAATTGTAGTTACCGTATTTCCCGGTCCATAAGACGCACTTTTTTTTACTCCCGTTTACTTTTAATAACGGCTCCCCTTGTGTCATTTGAGCATCGGCTGTATCAACCTAGTGTTGGCTACAGAGGCCCACCCCCTCACCCACTACTGGAAGCCACCTGGTTAAAAGCGATACTGGGCGAGGGTAGATAATTACAGATAAGGTGAAGGAGTGATCCTCTCCAATCCTTCTCTTTCTCGCTGAATGATCCCGCTTACTGAATTTCGTCGTGCCCAGGAATAAGGAACAAAGAACTTTTTTCTTGAGGGGTATTCTGGGAAAAACCGGTTTAGACACACCAATTGTTCAGATCGGACTGAGGTATCACCCTGAAATCTGACAGCTTGATTTTTGTGATTGAGAGGGATAGCTGGATGGCAGGACTGCCTATAAGGCATTTTCCAGATACCTTGGAAAGGATATTTTACCATTCGTCACGATATGCTGAATCGAGCCCTGTGTTGCTGGTAATAATCATTTGTCATCACAAAACGAAAGGTGTAGTTTATAGAAATTATTTATATCTTTGGTTTTGAGATTAACGAATATATGGATGTTCACCATTTTCTGTTTAGGTCACAAAACTGGACCGAGATCCTTCATCTGGTACTGCTCTTCAGGAAATAAGTTTCTGGCTAAACTTAGAACGAGCGCTACTGCGGATCCAAGAAAAGAGGGAGAGTCTGGAAGTGGCTCTTACATTGGATGTGTTAAAGCATGGAAAGCGATTCCATGCTACTGTTAGCTTTGACACGGATACAGGTATGAAGTTGATCATTTCAAATTGTCAATTATTGATGGTTTCATGTTCAGTTGAATTCTTTATCCACCGTATTATAGGTGTTGATTGATGATGAAGGAATATCTCAACACAGAGTAGACAACTGTCTGACAATGAACATTGAATTGTTTGCTTGTTATTAGTTCTTGTGCTTAAGTGAAGGGTTAATGTAGTTCAAGCTTGCCCTTAGCTTTGCAAAGTTTACTTAATTTTATCCTTATAGGGATTTTATACAGTAGTTGGTAAACATGTGGATAATGATAGAATTATGCTTTATTGAGATTTGTAATGTATTTTAGAAGTATGTATTCCATGTCTACGAATCTAATAATAAATTTAGTAATTGTTAAAAGAAAGTTGTAAATTGTAAAGTTTTGACTATTCCATTATAGCTTGCAGAAATCTATTACTAGTTGGGTCTATGTATTAATGTCATGTGTGTATTTTACTAAACTAGCACAGGTATACCTCGTTATATGTCATTAATTGGTCCTTTTGAGGCATGACAAAATTCGAATTCTGACATAAGACAAATTTTGATGTTAGTCGACCCAGCACCCCTAGAAACCACTAAGATATTCACTATTTTGTGTGTTATGGATATATATAAAAATGTGCAGTGGTGTACATATAAGTTTAGTTTTAAAAAAGCTTTATTTCAAAGTGTCATTGTAAAAAATTAACAAACTTGGAAGCAAAACTAAAATAATAGCCACTAAAAATATTACAAAGCGTAATTATGATCCTATACAATATAAAACATTGCAAATGCATTTCATTATGCTCTGTTGCACTGCTCACTACAAAACAAAACCGCACTTCCTTCATTGCATTTGTTTCAGACCTGATGCTCTAAACAGTGCTCTTCCAAACAGCTTGGGAGTAGACTTGATGAGCTCTAGGCAATGAAAGAACTTATCAAAATAAATGCGTGCACGATGTTTTTTCGTGCTCATTTTCAGTGAGGGTATCACACATGGATAATGTTTTGGGTCATTCATTCCATGCCAAAACATAACAGAAAAGTGGACTTTCCAACCCGAACATCTCAGATTTACTTGAAATTTGGTAGGAAGTTAAATTACATGCAGTAGTACTCACACACAAAAGTTAAGCCCCCAGCTATTCTCGATACATATTCATACAGCAGGGTTGCAAACATGACAAAAAATTCAAAATATTCCCTCACATGATCTACAAAAATAAACCATTACTTAGCTTCTAATTGTGGTAGAACCTTCATGATGGTCTTATTTTAAAGCTAAAGGAACATAGTGTCCATTAAAAAGAGTTAGATGTTAAAATACTGATTTTTGTATTCCAAGGTCACAAGGTGTGACCTTTGACCTGGAGTATCTAAAAAAATATGTAATTAATTTGTGGTTAAAAGCTCACGTTTTTAAATTAGTCTGTCCAAGATAATAGTGCAGTTGCAAAATACTCTTTTGGCTTAGAAAGAAATGAATAGTAAACAAAATATTTCACAATTGTATGATTTAAATGGACACCATCATGGATTATTCGGTCATGTGATTCCTTTTTCCAAACAGCATTGGACGTGCTTACAAATTGGCTCCATTTCCAATTCAACTGCGCTATTATCTTGGACAGGGTATAGTTTTTGTAACGCATTTGTTAACTATGTACTCACAAAAAATTAGGCCGTGAATATTGTGAACATGAAGGTTGCCACTGGTAGTTTACCAAATGTTTCTTCTGCTCACATCACTTCCTTTTCTAAATTTCTTTAATATTAAGTATTGTAATTTACTTTGAATTATTTGTTTTAAAATGGCTAATTTTCAATATGATTTCTTATAAATGTATTTTTATTATTTTAAGTGTTTTTTCGATTTTATTATTTCCGTCCGAACACAGTATTGTTGATGTATCCTCACCTGTTATATCCATTAATTAGCCAGAAAAACCGACGTATCTGCGGGAACAACGTAATTCAAAACGATATAAGCTAAGGTTAACCTGCATATTGATTTACTGATTAAGTGCCACGGATTTTGGAAAATCATTTCCCCTATATTTGATAGTTGACATTAACTCATTGGGATATATGGTCTGTAATTACAACGCCAGCTTCACCCCAGATTCACCAGGGTACAATTACATAATTTGGGATGGTTAGAGTTTGAAAAGAGTAGAAATTTGCAAATTGATATAATATGGTATTCATTAATTGGTATTGTAAATTGATGTTTATGTGTGTTACAAATCCTAGGTTTGAAGCAAGCAATAGCCAAAGTGAATGATTACAACCCTCTTATGAAGGACTTCCCCATCAATGATTTGCTGTCTGCCACTGAATTGGACAGAATTCGTACTGCAGTTCAAGGCATATTCTCTCATTTGCGAAAAATTAGAAACACCAAGTACCCAATCCAACGTTCACTACGTTTGGTTGAAGCTATATCTAGGGATCTTGGAAGTCAGCTGCTTAAGGTTGGTTTAGTTCTCGTGGATGGATTTGTTCTCCTCAAATAAAATCTGTGGACTATAATTGTTGAAATAATTTGTTTTACTTTTTGTTCAGGTCTTAGGAACTCGCAGACTGATGCATATTCCTTTTGACGAGTTTGAGAAAGTAATGACGCAATGCTTTGATGTGTTTTCCACTTGGGATGATGAGTTTGATAAACTGCAGGGATTATTAAGGTACATTGTGTGTATCTATAATTACAACATACTATGTATTTGATTATTAAGTATGAAAAAGTTAGGATAGTGATTTTCTGTGGAAAGCATTGAAAGTAATGGCTTCAGGCTGCGAGAGTGCACTATGGATGTATTGTTTTAATCCAGGGAAAGTAAAAGGTGTCTGCATTAGGAATTATGTTTGCTGCAGTTATGATAGGAAATGGCAATGCTTTCTCTCTCCATATTTCTGGATTAAATTTTCATAAGGATCGGAGGAAAAGTACTGGGATGAAGGCTAGGTGATTAGGTATTATAGACTTTTTTGGCTCAAATTTCAGGTTGTTTTTTTCAAATTGCTGTAACTCTCCTACAAACTTATAGATAGACTGAAAAATGAATTTTGAAAACATTAATGAAATGATTAAATTTTGGCAATTTTTATAAAAATTTTCAATGCTTTTAGTTTGTCGATTTTCCATCAAGAAAGTATTTATTGGCGTATGAAAAACCTTTCAGAATACTTGTTGTTTCTTAATTATAGGGATGTCATCAAGAAAAAGAGGGATGAAAGCTTGAAAATGGTATGGCGCATTGCTCCAGCACATAAGCGTCTTCAGGGAAGAATGGAAAACATGAGGAAGTTCCGCCGTCAGCATGAACAACTACGCACTGTGATTGTGAGGGTCTTGCGTCCAACTCTTGCATCTCGCCAACAGAGTAGAAGTCAGAACCAAGCACCTGGAGCTGGGGGAGATAACATTGTTGGGCAAGTTGCTGTAGAAAATGTGATTGTTGGTGGAAAGGCTGACTCGCTTACTCTGGAAGCAGCTGATGCAAGTGCAATTGAGGTAAGGTTAACTTCTTATAATCCTTTGAGAAACAGTATTGGCTGATGCTTTTTTCATTTTCTTCATTAATTTAACGTATTCTAAAGGAAAAGATAATTGCAAAGCTTAGTAGGATGTTTCTCTGTGGTGAAACATGTGTAATTATTTTTTTTGTTATGATTGTATTTATCAAAGATTAGTTTCATTTTTAAATATGACTTTTTTTTAAACTTAAACACTTTTTAAAATTACAAAAACTTATATAGACTTGAAAAATCATATTTGCATTATTTGGCTTGCCCTATGATATTTACATCATAGTAATATGAGTAAGTTAATAAAATGTTGAGAAATTCTTGAAGAGTCAGGAGGTATTGAGGATTCCTGTTTAGGCTAGTGTGATACAACCTCAGCAGTTCAAGTACCTAAAACCAAGTCTACTGCAACTAATGTTATTTTTGTGACTATGGCATTTTTTTCAGTGATGTCTGAAGGTTAGTTCTCATTTTTTTTCCTCTTCAGGAAGTCAACTTAGCTTATGAGAATGTGAAAGAGGTGGATTGTTTGGACATATCCAGGGAAGGACTCGAACTCTGGGATGCGGCTGTTCGGCGATACGAGGAACGAATTGATCGTGTTGAAACTCGTATTACTGCTCGTCTTCGTGATCAATTGGGAACAGCCAGGAATGCTGCAGAAATGTTTAGAATTTTCTCCAGATTTAATGCTTTGTTTGTGCGTCCTCACATAAGGGGTGCAATTCGTGAATACCAGACCCAACTCATTCAGAGGGTGAAGGATGATATTGAAGGATTACATGAAAAGTTCAAGGTGTGGAAATTTATTTAAATTTTTTAAAGCTAGTCTTTGAGTGCATTGATTACATTGTTATGTCTCTCTCAACCTCAGGTGCAGTATCCTCAAAGCAAGGCTTGTCGAATGAGTTACGTGAGAGATCTTCCTTCTGTATCAGGATCCATTATTTGGGCTAAACAAATAGATCGCCAGCTGACTGCTTATTTGCGTCGTGTGGAGGATGTTCTTGGTAAGTTGACTTGTTTTTTGCCAGCTTGAATCGGTTTTTAGATACAACTTGTTCTTTTTAATTTCTTGTCTTGCAGATGCATTAATCTGAGAGAAAGTCAGCTAAGCTTTACTGTTGTGTCTTTCATCTCTTTGCTTCATTTTTATATTTTTATTTGATGTAATAGTTAAACAGAGCCTTTTCATTTTCCATCAGAGAATTTTAAATGAAGTTAAAGAAATGTTCTATGAGTTGCATTATTTTTTATATTTTTCACTTCAGTTGAAATCCTTACGCATGATTACTATTTAATTTAACTTGCCATATGAACCTAGGAAGTTTGAATGGAATCCTCCTTTAAGGTTATTCTGCAACAATATCATTTTAGCTCATCTCAGTGCTTCTATTCCACTCCCCATGTCAGACTTGAGGTGGAATGATTGTAGTGATATGCAACTTTCAACTAATTATTTGTCTCCCATTAATTTTTAAGGCAAGGGTTGGGAAAATCACATTGAAGGACAGAAGTTGAAAGCTGATGGTGATAGTTTTCGTTTGAAACTAAATACACAGGAAATTTTTGACGATTGGGCCCGTAAAGTTCAGCAGCGTAACTTGGGTGTCACTGGACGAATATTTGCAATTGAGAGTCAGAGATCCAGGGTTGGACGTGGCGCTGTGTTGAAGCTGAGAGTTAATTTTCTTCCTGAGATAATTACTCTCTCTAAAGAGGTAAGAATTGGCTTTTCATGTTTTATTATTAAGCTTAATCATTTCTTTTAATTGTGTAACTTAACAATAATTACTGTTAAAATAATGTCAATAATCACTGATAAAATTGTCTTTTTTCAGGTTCGAAATTTGAAAAATCTTGGATTCAGAGTCCCTTTGGCTATTGTGAATAAAGCTCACCAGGCAAACCAACTTTATCCTTATGCAATTTCTCTAATTGAAAGTGTGAGAACCTATGAGAGGACCCTGGAAAAGGTAATTTAATTTTTTCTATTAAATGCGTACAGGATAGGTGTATTATTTAATCATTAAGCTTCAAATTGGCTAGAAAATACATTTTCAAATGTGGTGAATATATTAATACTAGTTTTATCTAAGCATATTGAAGTACAGCATCTCATGATATTCTCGCATATGGTAAACTGGGTTATCAAAATGCATGAGCCTGTCTCCTTTAATAGTTTTTGAAGTGGGTAGTTGTGCCTTCAGTTTGATTAGATTAGAACTTATCCTGGGGAGTCTGAATCGTAGCATTGGCAAATCAGTTCTGGCAAAGATTCTCTTTTTGACCATCATTGATGTTGAATATAATGACAGGTGCTGATATAATTTGATGGAATGACTTTTTTGCAGCCCTAACACCTCTTTCCTAATGAATACGTCTTAGTCCTCTCATTGGAAAATTTCTTAATAGTCCTTCCTACGTTTTTTGTGTTTCAGTGACATAACTAAAACTATTCGTCCTTACAGTGAAAGACTTGGGGATTAGGTGCGGTCATAACTAAAAGGCTTCACTTAATGGTTTACCAATGTGGATTGCATATTTTTTAACTTGGAAGTTAATCTTTGGTGGAGGTGTATGGTGAATGTTCACTTAGGCTTAATGGAAGTGAGATTTCTCTTTTGAAATTCTTTTTTAAAATGCCTCTTTTTTACTGCTTTTTGCTACAAAGGTTGTGGGCCTATGTTTGAGTATGGTTGAAGATGTAGTTGTTGCTGAGAGGTGTGAAATAGTTAATATTCTTCATGTGGTGGTCATTTTCTCATTTGTTTTTGTTGTGGGCCTGTTTTGAGCAACCTTAGTTTGTAATATACTGATGAAATGATTTGGCGTTGAGATTATTGTTTTTTTATTGATCCCTTATTTACAGCTCTAGTAGTGACTTCATTCATGTGTGTTTATTTCCATTTATTCAAGGGTTGTCATCTGTTCATGTTCCTAATCATTTTAATACAGAGATTCATGGCAAATAGCTACTCTATCAACTTGTGAAGCCCTTCTCGTTCTGACAAATGCAGCTCTACTTAATCTTTTTCATGATTCATTTATAATCTTCAATTTTCAGCACAACTGTGTTCCTACCCTTGACACTTCATGCCTGGTTTTTGTTGAGTCATTAACATTCCTTAATTGCACACTAAAATTTACACTCTGTGAGATGCCATGTTTACAAAATTGATCCTCTGAATAGAACGACAGGAGCTTAATTGCTGGTATCAGTATAACTCTCCTTAACTTTGAATAAGTTATTTGAATGATCTAGTCATCATCGTTTATTATTCCTAAACTGCCTCATATCCAAACTGGTTTTCTTCTTACTGTTAATCTTTTTTCTCTCCTTTGAATTCTATGTGAAATCAAGAAAATCTCTCTTTGGCATCCTTGTAAAAAGAATCAATGTCATTTCATGTTTATCACTTCTTAAGACCATCTCAATCTAATCACATTGTAATCCCTATACCCTAAGAATCTGCTCAGTTTTAATGGGACTTATTGGAGATCGGTTGGTCCATGTATACCCAAATCAAGATATGAAAATAACATTTTGTGCAATGCATGCATGAAAGGTTAAAAAGATGTTTCAGTTAAAGGCTATTCCAGCGAAAAGAAATTTTGTTTGAATGTTATCTGGTGTGGTCTTTTCACTAGCATTCAAGATCCTAACTTAATGATGGCTAGGTCTACTATGGTCACTAAAAATGACTAATTAGCTCTTTGAGCAAATTTAATCATGTCTATCATTATACTTGCATCAAAATGTACTGTGAATACATACAATGATTTAAGTGACCACCTTGGGCTAGAGTTTGTACAGTCGATATCTTAAATTCGAAGGAATAGACGACTGGACTTGGCTCCGCCCATAGACGGCACAGCGAAGGTCACGTGACCAATGCAGCAGATTTGTGGGAAACATGCCACCATGCTTACCATGCCCGGCTTGACTTTCGTGTTTATCGTCCGTTTGTGATTGAAGCTCTTGTTCTTTCTTGGTTGAGAAAGTGCATCACTTTGCGATGGTGCAGTATTGTGTGGTACCCGGGTGCTAGAGTAGTGCATTTATGCCTAAGATATCTTTTCATTCGTTTCTAAAGGACAAACATGTTAGAAAACTTTGGGAGGTGAAGATACGGCGTGGCGACAGAGCAAATAGAAGAATATCCCAGCACATGAGGGTACTCCAATTTAGAGAGGAAGATTTCCGCGAGGAAATTTTAGGGCAACGGCGATTAAAATCCTTCATCCTTCCAATCATTCCTTGAGATCATTTATTTCCATTTAAGCATTAATTTCTTACCTCGCTCTCACAACCACGTCCTCGTTGAGAAAAGTGCCTATTTTCACGATTCTAGAGACCCAGTGACTATTCGGTATTCTGAATGTTTAAATAGCCACAGGAAGTGGCTATTTCAACATTTCCCATCGCTTATTCCTTCTTATAGGGAAGACGAACACTACAAAAATCTTGGTTATAATTTTAGAATTTCCCAAGCATATTTACGAACAAGTATACTAGTGTTGAATGAAAAAGAGCACACCACTTTTGTGTATAGTAATGGTAAACTTAAGTAAAAATCAACAAGAAGCCAATGTTGTCCCATGAAACATCACGTAAATGGGGTCTTATTCAGGGAAAATAATTCATGAACTTTTCATTACCCACAAAAACCTCAGGTGTTTAAAAAAAACCTTTATAGTCAATCCTCAACAATTATAAAGACAGTAAAATTATTTCTGCATCATATCAACTGAGACCGATATTAACATTTTTCTATGCCCATCTCTCCCTTACATTTACCTTCGCGTCAATGCTACTACAAACTTTAACAACAGTCAATGGGAGCTCCCAGGCCATTACTGCCAGTTGAGTGAGAAATCACAGAGTAGAATAACATGTATTACAATAATGATAGTTCTTGACAGAAGGACTACTTGCAGTACTTGCATGTCAAAACAGCCAGTCACAAAAATGCAAATGTCAACATGAGATATACAACTTGCTGATAGCTAATAAGGTTCACTACTATCACAAAATTGGTACAGGGAAAGAGGAAAATCCATAGATTATTTAATACTTGGGATCACAGGCATTATTTACATAAATAACTTTAAAAATGTGTTAAAATCTTAAAACAGCAGAATACTCACATTAGCATTCACCACTCCGCCATAATATCATCGTAAGTCATTTAATAGAATATGTGGAATATATTGCTTCGAGCTTGTAAGTTAAAATTTATGGCTTATAATACATAAAAAGTAATATATGTATAATTTTATCTATTTAAGAGGTAAAATAATTCATAGATTATATGAGGGAATGAATACATATTTCATCGAAGCTAGAATGCCATCTTGCTTCTCATTGGCTGCTGAAATTTCAAATTACAATCATCACAAACACTAGTTTTCCCGAGCTATTTATTGCCTGGCTCGATTCAGAATACGGACTTGAGCTATAATGAGGTGTGGAATAGCTCGATCGTGGAATAGCGCTCCCTGATTCAGAATGGGCCTCCATGTAGTGGCATATAAATGGCGATAACCTTCCCTTATCATGCGTTGGCTTCCTTCCTTTCCGATATATGTCAAACATGAGTCAAAATTAAAGTCTTTAAGTCTAGCGATTTACCCCACGTTATCCCCATGAGGCTATTCATGTTATTACAAGTTACTGTTACCAACCTGTTGCTACCAGTAAACAGTGAGGGCTCGAGATGTTTCCCACGAATCGAACACTGCCACCTACAGCATGAAAAAGAAAGTTCTATGCTCCGCCCACTTCCAGTGGGTCCATTGATGATTGTACACATTATGGGTGTGTGAAAACAAGTAAACTATCAAAGAGGACAGTATAAAAGCTCACTCATTGTGCTGAATGTTTGTCTCTCTCTGAATGCACTATTGTGGCATGTTTTACAGGGTGAAGTAATTAATGCTCTTTTATTTTTCAATATTTTCAACTCTTTAACATTTCTATTCTGACATACTAAAACAATTCGAGCCTTAACATGCAGTCATCTCTGAACGTGATCACTCTGTCTTCATTGACCATAAAAACTTCATCCAACTTATGTTCATTTAATATCTTAACTTCATTTCTGTCTTCTATTTGTATGTACACCCTTTGAATGTGTTAAATAACTCTTATTTTGTCATTTCCTATCATTGTATGATGCCATATGAATCAACTGTGATTTCTTCCACTGGATTCAAGTTATTTGTATTCGGGGAGATATTTTGATGCTTAACTATTTTACTTGTCTGTATTAGTTGTGAGTGCCAGCTGAAAAAAATGAGGTGATGTGCACCTCACTTCCAAAATTGATTTTTAAATGGAGCACATTTCAGACTTCTCAAGATTTGAATTGGTGATTAGGGCATTTACACTCAGGATTTTGGAGATTTAAGCTTTGGAGTAAAATATGCAATCTATTGGTGGTAAATGAACCTGGTGAGATACTTGGAAATAAGTATCAATATTTGAAATTGATTTAAGGTGAAGATAAGGCATAAGGATGTGAACAAAGCATGGTTAAATATTGTATTGGGTCACTGGAATTGTAGCAAATTTCTCAAGTTTGAAAGCATTTATTTACGTGGTCTTCAAAGATATGTTGATGTGTGTTACCATGTTACATATTTGATTGGAATCACTGAAACACGTTTTAAGTTTATATCACGCAATGTGATAATGTGCAACAAAAGTCAACTCATAACTACAACAATGCTACTGCTTCCATATTGAACTAATGTCATTTTTTATTTATTCCCTGTAAGGGTAATTTCATTTATATTGGGCACAATATCCTCCTCTTTAAACTAAGTAGTTGTGATGAATTTTCCTCAGTTTTATCAATCATTATAATCATTTTAAACATACCTCCGGTATTTCTTTGCCCCTCAACTAATGATAAAAAAGAGAGGTATCAGTAGCACAGAAAATGGAATACACTTAAAAAGTGAGAGGTTGAAACATGCTTGAAAGCATTTTCATTATAATCAGATTACTTGTTTGTCATGGCTATTGACTCCTCTCCAATTTAAATTTCAACGATTTGATAAAGAGCCTGCTAGTTATCAGAAAATTTTGACATTTTATGTGTTGTTCTGATACTTAAAATTGTAGTGTCTCATTTGATAATATTTACTTGGAAGTGAGTATTGTGAGAGCTAAATATTGAGTGAGATTTTTTGGCTGCATTTGGACCATTTTCATGAGGGTGCCAGTTTTTCTTGTACTGTTGTCCTGGTATAAGTTTTGATCTGGAAAATTTATTGGCCTGAAATACGCTACGGATCAGTGGCAGATGAAGGTTGTTGTTTGGGGGTGGGTGGAGGGGGGGACAGATTGCTACTTTCTGGGGATCTGGGTGGTATGAAATACCTTAAGACCATCATTTTTCTTATGGTATGTACCAGGAATTATGGGAGGGGGCGGCCGCTCACCCCGCACCCCCTCTAAGTCAGCCACTGCTATGGATTTAGACAAGGAATTCATTCTGAAGTATTACCAAGTATAAGCAAGACCACCTGATTCACATAGTTCCCTTGCAAGTTTTTTAAAGGAGTGATTGGATGTGAAATATATCTTGCATGCGTGAGAGTGAAGTAATTTATCACAGCAGCTGACTTTCTGTGAAGTTTTTAAAATCTATGTATTATTCGTGATCTACACATGTGCAGTAGATGTAAGTTTGTGAGAGATATTTTGGAAGACAATATTAATTCATAACTGCTTTTGCATCAAATTTGTCATTACTGATAATAGTTTTTTGATTAATCTATCATGTTATTAGTTGTTTTTTTTGTGTTTGATTTTTTACAATTGGATGACTTTTTTATAAATAGTTTTTCAATAACAAAGAAAAAATATTTTTTTTTAGTTTTGCTCTGCTCTTAGTTAAAAATTCATTTTATCTAAGTATTTATTCTTTGTGGTGATTCAGTACTAATTCTGTCTTTTCATTTCATTGAAACATAAACCTGGAATGAGCAATTATTTTGGAGTGCATTGATTTCTAGACTGTTGCAGTGGAGATTTTTAGGTATTTTTTTAGAATTGACTCTTTTAATTTAAATTAACGGGAAGGATTTCTGAGTGTTTGAACCACAGGAATATTCAACTGCATTGGATGCCATAGCTGTTTTTGTCAATTTAATCAAGTATTCACTCACTGTTTTTTGATTTTTTGGTGATTTAGCTTACCAACCGGAGTTGCCCCCCTAGTCCATCGATCAAGGTAGTACATATTTTTGCCATAACTGAATGTGGCCTGAATTTAACCGCTTTATAAGTCTATCATGTAATGTTTTTCTTAGCTCTGTACTCCTGCATCCATTAACTATGCCTGTGCGGTAACGGAAGCTTAACTCTTGATATGCAATTGGAGTAATGCATAATTCCTGCTTTTAATTGATGTTCCATGATGGACGATGTGTAAAGCATTTCGTGTTCACAGATATACGTTTTTATGATTTTTGTTAACCATGCATGCAATTTGACAAATAATTGTAATTCTACCATAGGTTAACTGAATACAGTGTCCTCCTTATTTGACCTGTAGCATTCAGCTGACTCTTACTTATTTTCAGTGAGCTGGTACTGAGGGTGTGTATTTTTTAATAATTTTAAGATTCAGTATAAGTATTTTGCTGTGATATTTTGAAAGCTTACCAATTACTTTCTATGCCGTTTGGATACAATGTCATCCCCTTGCTCTGTACCATTTAGATGTTTTTTTGGTTGCTACATAGTCCTGCTGTTTATCACATATTTTTTCACCATATGTGTAGGTTGGTGTAGGTAATCATCAGTTCTCTTGGTGTTGTCAGAAATTGCCCGAAGCATCTCCCTGCTGTTAACTTTTTTTGTGTGTATTAAGCTAAATATAGCTTTGTTGTTTGCCTCAAATATGGAGCTAATAATGAGTGTAAATATATATATATATACATATACCTTTTGATCAAGTTATTACTTCTGTACTAGTATTATTGAGGTATTTCTGTGTTTCTAATTGTAAGTTCTTATGGTATATTTAATTTTTCTCAAAGGTTCAGATCTGCAAAATAAAAGGTTAATGCTTTAAGTTATGATGCTTGCTCATTCTCATGCTTGTGAACTTTGTTTCTGTGGATGATAATTTGATGAATTGAGTGATGTTGAATTAGAATGGATTTCTTTTGTGCTGATTTCCATAGTACGTTTTCAGTTGACTAGATTAGCTGTGGTGTATACCAATTGTCAAAAGGAATTGAGTTCTTTGTAGAGGAGCATATAACTGGTTGCAGCCTGATTTTATTTGGCAATCAGTGATGTATTTTACTGATAATAATGAAATTGAGTTTCGATGGTATTGCAAGTTGTTAATGGCCTTGAATAAGCAAATGAAGCACAGAATTCTAAATGTTTTTGTTTAATTACTATTTAAATATTTATCTGCATAAGGTAATTATTTAAGATTTAAATAATGTTAATGAATTCCTGCTATAGGCTTTCCCAGTGCTGTAGTGTAGGCATTTCCATGGTTTCTAGGATTTGCAGCATTGGGTTATCTTGATGGTGATAACATTTGGTAGCCAATGCAGGCCACATCTTCAGATCAGGTTCAAATGATTTGGACCTGATCTAAAGATGTGGCCTGCATTGGCTACGAAATGTTATCACCATCAATTTAACCAGCATATCTTCAGATCAGAACCGAATGATTCCGACCTGATCTGAAGATGTGGCCTGCATTGGCTACAAAACGTTATCACCATCAAGATAACACAACACAGCGAATCCCAGAAACCATGGAAATGCTGTTAATGGATTTTTAAAAGTGAACTTCTTACCAAGAATTCATTAGTGGCTGATTCTGGTGAATGTTACTTTTGTAAAAAAAAGTTGTTCACCACAATTCTGGAAAGAACATCAAAGAATAGTGTTAGCTCTTGTTAAAATTTGTACAAATTAGGAGCTTCTTCTATTATTTAGTGAACAGATCTAAAAACTTTGACATTCTTAATTTTATTCCCTCTGAATTTGTCAAATCAGAAAGTTTGTTCTTCTTTTAATGTTTGTTTTCTGTTTAATGAGTTTTTCACTCAGAATGGAATGCTTAAACCTTTTAACGGGAAATGGGAACCTCCCTGCGTATTATTATGAAAGCACTTGCATACCTAATTGGGGAAATCTGACTTTGGAAGTATAATGAAGTAGGGGGAGAGCATTGTGTTAGAACAATGTAAAAACAGTCTCTTAGTATTAAATGGGGTTAATTGAGCTCTACAACAGTAAATGGTAGAAATAAGTAAATATTACTACACCAGTGACTGTATGAATTTATTGCACCACGCTTAAGAAAATGTAGAAGTAAATCGTGTAGGTTTACAGTGCAGCTTAATCACTTTCCAGGGGAGAAAAATATGATGCTTTCCTGGTGTATGCTGGTAGTGAAGTTGATTCTGCATCTTCACTGGGTCAAAGACTGCATTGCTGTGGAAATTTCAATCGCTGAGTTGTCCATCGTCTTCCAGGCTGAAGACATCGAATGAATCCGCCATCAAAAAGTCAGCAGCAATGCAATTTTTGACCTGGTGTAGATCCAGATAGACTTTACATTTTCCAGGGATTTGAAGACCGCAATAAACATACATGCAACCAGGCACGTAGCCGGGAGGGGGGCTTCAGGCCCCCCCCAAATTTTTTCCCCTTTCAGCGACTACCTTTCGCCAAGAGGACCACTAGCCAAGGGGCACTCATGCTCTGAGCTAGACCCCCCCGATGCAAATTTCTGGCTACGTGCATGCATGCAACTGTACACAATTAACCAAACTTTATTTCAAACACACTACATATCTGTGGCAGTTGGGGAAAATTTAATTTCTTGCTTGGGACAGACAGGAAGTGTTCTTCATATTGTGATTGGATGTTTGTGTGTTTGTACATGTGTGAATGTTTTTTACGAGTTTTGATCCATGGCAAGTAATTTAACTTCACCGTAAATCTACATGAATTTACTTATATATAAATATATTCTCACGTGTTGTTGTCATTGGTATAAAATGCTTGGTTTGGTATTGTGAGCACAGTTGAAGGCACTCTCATGCATCTGCTTTGCACACATTCACATTCATGAAAGGACTTGCGTTTCCATGTCCTATAGGTATCACTAGTAGTTCCTTGGAATTATTACTAATTGATATCTTTGATAGAGCATTCCTCTAGGAATAAATTTCATTGTATTCATAAATGTTTTATTTGCCAGCATTGAAAGGTCTATGGTGTTATGTAGCCAAATAAAGCACTGGTGCTGTTTCAATGGTCTATGAACGTTTCTGCTGCCCTGTAAATTGAATTTTGGTTGTTGTAGATATATAACTAGAAGTGTGTTATAGGTGTTAGAAATATGTGTTAAGTTTAAAGCAATTAGATTTGGTTGCATAAGATGATATTTCACCCAAGCAATGCAAACTGTCTTATTAAACCTCCAAGGCAGTTTACTAAACTACAGGAAATCCTAACAATGTAGTAATTAATTATTGTCATGTTCTGATTTTGAAGTTTCAAGTTAACTAAAATATCCTGGAAAATCTTTGGGTGAGCTGTCTGGTAGCTCGAAAAAAAAACTAGAAGGCCTCTTTAAGAGGTGTGACAGCACGCTAATGAGTATGGAAATAGAAAATTCCACTTATCTTGTAACTTGTGCCAACCTTGATTGAACATTAATTGAATCTGTCCTAATCCAGGATAATAGGGTACAGTAGAGCACCGACAATCCAATGTTAGATCATCTGATCGTAGGATTATCCGATGATCCATCCCCCTTCTTGTGGCACACCCTCCCATAGCCTACCTTTACATCCCCTCCTTTACCAACTACCGCTTCTGTTCATAGCCAGTGTCTTCAAAGTTGCTACATTTCACCCATGCAAAAGGTTTTCCTGAAGCAGGTTATTCAGTTATACACATGTTTTTCACTATCACTATGAGAGGCTTGCAAGTGAGATGGAAAAGCTTGGTTCAACCCTTGCCTGAATACTGTGCCCATCTGCTTGAGACTCAAGGCTACCCCTTGTGGGCTCGGCGAACACTTGCCACCCACCCTAAAAAGGGGGTGTGAGGTGGAGGTTACGCAAAGGAAAAGAGAGAAATCCTTTCTAAAAAGATGAAAGGGTGTGTGAATGAGGGTGGTTTCTTAGCTCAGGCCCAGATACATATTTCATGCCAGCTTGCATGTCTCTGATCACTACTGTCCATTTCACCCATGAGTCAAAGAGTTTAAGAAAATTAGATTCTACTGTTACGATTGCAGCAGTGGGATCTGTTGCTTTCTCTATTATTTTAGGAATCTTAGTTTTTGTTATAATTTAAATTTGAAAATTGTTTTGGTTTCAATCACAAATTCTTAATTCAATGGGTGATGGAAAAAATTTTACAGATGAGATTTAAATTAATTCATTTTCAGTTTCTGAGATCTGGAAAATGCTGTTGTCAGTCACAGTCTTTTTAGTTTTAGTGTTAAACAGGTGGTTTTAGTGTTAAACATTTCAATTTTTTGTTCTGTAACATCCCCTGTTAATATGTATGAATCAATGAAATATCATTCCCTAATAGTTTATTGTGTTAATTTATTTAATTAAATAATTAATTTTTCTGGCTGATAGTGCACAAATTTGTTCAAGTTTTGCATCAGTATTTTCAAATTTTTCATATTCTCATTTTCATTCGGTAGCCAATTAACATTTATTGTTGATTAGAAAATAAGAGAGAAACCACAATTCTAAATGTGGTATCTGCTTGCTCTTTGTCTGGTCATGTAAAATCTTTCTATCACGCCTACTTTTAATAATATTTTGTTAATTCTAAATTGTTCTAATTTCGGTTCTAACAGCTTAGGCTATGTCGTTAAGAATGGAGGCCTTTAATGGAAAATGCTAGTTGTATAAAAGAATGAATTGGGAGTAATTGCAGACTTGGATTCTTTATTAATGTGCCCACATGCTTGTATATGTGCGTGTTAACTTGCACTCTTATTTAGTAAATAATACATAATCTCTCCAATGCAATGTGCATGCAGTCATTTTGATGAGGAGATTGGTCAAATTGATACAAATTAATATCAATTCATGAAATAATTTGGGCTCAGCATTGGATATGGGAATAATCATTATTCTGTTGACAATGTTGGTGGTTTGGATTAATGAAATCTGGATAAGATATTTGACATGCACTACTTTTGTTGTCTATTAATCAGTTGCCTAATTTTGATAAAGGAAATTGTAACTTGGTTTTGCATTAGCCAAGATTGTTTGCATTTGTGAAGTACCCTCAGTTGTCATTTGTGTGTGTGGATGGAATCCGCCTACTTGCTTAAGTTAACAGTATCATCAAATTTTGCTGTATGTACTTCAAAATTGTAATTGAATATCATGACAAATTGTGAAATTGTTATTTTTACTCTTTACCTATCCAATGAACCTTAGTTATGTAAAATATCAGGAATTGTTAAGTGGCAGGTAAATCATGACTTGAGCTGTTATGTTGCATTTTAAAAAATATTTATTTTTTAATGGATTGTCAATTTTGGAAAATTAAAGCCTTCATTTATTGCAGGTGGAAGACAAAGCCAACATAGTTCTTCTAGTTGCTGGGCTTAGAAAGGAAGTGCAGTCATTGGTTGCTGAGGTATGAACATTCCTACTAAGGATGATCAATTTTCCTGGCATTAAGTTAGTCTTACTGCTTCCCCTCATGCCATCCTAAAGTCGTATTATGTTTCTTTCTCTTTCTTGCTTGCCAAGCATTCTCCCATCTATAACCTCTTTAACATCCTCTCCTCCTTAAACATATACTCCCCTATCATTTCTTGCTCACTATGGCTGTTTTGCTGCTGATGTCCAGGAATATTTCCCCATGAGTTAACATGGAGAACAAAAATTATCTACAATAAAACTTTGTTAAGATGTGTCGAGAAATGGGGATAAAAAAGGGGATGAATGGATGAAGGAAATGAAGTTCTCATTGACTGTAGATACAAAATTTCTCAAACTATACACAAGACATTTTTGATCAGTCCGTCTTAATTTGGAAATGAGGTATGACATTTGTGAAAAAGTGAACAAACAATACTGTGAAACTGTTGTGGGGAAAAATTGTGCGGAAACGGTTTTGGTGGGTGTAAAAAAAGCTTGGCTCCATGTCGGAAAAGTTGCCGGTGGAACTACAATCAATAGTGTTCGGAAGTTTCTCCGACGGAATTTTTCATACGTTGACGTTTCTGTTACTAAATTGGAATAAAAAGGATCCAATTCAAGCTTCAGAGTGGGTGTACCATATCATTTGCAAGATGAAAGATATATTTATAGATATAAGCTCTCCCGGGATCAAGAGTCATACTCAGATTTCCTTCAGACAAAGAAGAAATATACTGCATTGTTAAAGTATTCCAAAAGATATTATAATGACATACGTATAGCTGAAGGTCAAAATAAAACTAAAGAAGCATGGAAAATAATCACTGAGCAGAAAGGGAATAAACATAACTCGTATTTACCAAATTTTTCAGCGATGAAGGTAGTTTGATTACAGATGCAAAATTGGTGTGTAATCTGATGATTTGATGATTGATGTGTGGAATCTAATGATGCTTTTTGTAAAATACCAAAACTGCAACATATTAGCAATGGGAATAGTGGTAGTCGTCTGGTGAATTATGCCGGCCAAGAAAATTCACTTTACCTCCATCCATGTGATGAAAACAAAATTTTGATGTGCTTGCAAAAGTTATCTAACTCTTCTATTCCTGGGGTTGATGGTGTACCTGGTCGATTACTAGCTGATTGTAAACATTTTATTGTACAACCATTATTATTTTTGGTTAATGAATCATTGAGACTAGGAATATTTCCGGAGCCATTGAAGCGGATTAGAGTTGTACCTGAGTACAAAAATAAGGGCAATAAGGATGATATAGGTAATTACAGGCCGATTTCACTGTTGCCTCAGCTTTCCAAAATATTTGAACGCATATACTATAATAGATTACTCTCCTTCTTGGACAAATTCAAAATTCTTTCTAATTCACAATGGGGATACCTTAAAGGACGATCAACAGAAAATGCTCTCATTACTACCTGGAATTATATATCTAATTCCTTGGATAATGGACACCAGGTTTTAGCATTATTTCTAGATCTTTCTTGAGCCTTCGATATGGTAGACCACCACTTACTTCTAAAACAAGTGTTACCACTATGGAATCAGGCGAGTAGCACTGGAATGGTTAAAATCATACCTGAGCAATAGGACACAATCTATTGAAATAAGAGTCGAAGGCACTCTAAGTAAATCTAACCCAAGTAAGATAACTTTGGGAGTTCCTCAAGGTAGCATCTTGGGCCCTTTGCTTTTTCTGTAGAATACAGTTAAAATCAGTCCTTTTTGCAGATGACACAACTTTCTTAATAACGGCAAAAAATATTGGAGAATTGCATTACTATTGTCAAAACATACTAAATTTAGTCTGGAATTGGTGTCTCTCTAATAAACTGATGTTAAGTAGTGCAAAAACTCAAGTAATGTTATTTAATCAATATTATAGCAATGAGTTAGGCACTTTAACCCTAAACAATAGCTCACTAAATTTAACTAAAAGTAGCAGATTCTTAGGATTACAAATTGAAAATACTGGGAATTGGTCCTTGCATGGGTCAGAATTGTGTTCAAAATTGTCCGGAGTCTTATATAGTGTGAGGTTCCTCAAAGAATCCTTATGCCATATGGCGTTGATGTCAATTTATCATTGCAATTTCATAAGTAGAGTAGCATATGGCATTATATTTTGAGGATCAACTGTGTTGGACAAAATATTCAAGATACAAAAAAAGGATGTTAGATGTATCAAGGGGAAGTCTAACACTTGTTCATACAGACCTTTATTTAAAGAATTAAATTTGCTAACAGTGCCTTGCATATATATGTACTAACTATGTGTTCTGGTTAAGGAGAATCTTCATGACTTACGTGTAAATAGTGATGTGCATAGCCAGCTAATGAGGTCTCATTACAATGTTCACGTTACCTTGCACAAAAAATGCCTAACATCAAAAAGCCCCATGGCTATGGGAACAAAAATGTTCAATTACTGCCAGCTGGTATTAATTCAATAAACTGTATGAGAGATTATTTACTTTCTTTAAAAAAATTCCTAATACAAAAGTGTTATTACAATGTGAATGAATTTTTAAACCAAAAAAGATAAGTCAAACCATTGTAACTATTTTTTTGTGTGTTAAGATTTTATTTTGACGTGTCTTATATCTATGTAGTGTTAACTCATATGATCCTTAGACAATGAACAATTTCTAATTTCTATGAAATGTATTTTTTTATGGTTGAAATAATTTTTCATTCAAATCCTGGAGTATTAATTTAACGTTTTGTTATATTTCCCATGCTCAGAAAGTGAGCTTTGAAGCACGAGAAATATCAGCTTATTATCAGCAGATTATTTCCAGTTATGTAATGGACTAACAATAAGATGCCAACCTTGATTGAACATTAATTGAATCTGTCCTAATCCAGGATAATAGGGTACAGTAGAGCACCGATAATCCAATGTTAGATCATCAAGATGCATGGGTACTGTATTTAGTTAGGAACTTTTAAGAATCAGAAAATTACAAAGTTTTGGGTTGTAACAAAATAGTGTTCTTTTTAATAATGCCTCTAGTATTAATTGACCATTGTATTTTATTTTAGGGTATTGGGCTGGTTTGGGAAAGTTATAAACTAGATCCCTATGTGCAAAGATTGGCTGAAATAGTTTTCAGTTTTCAAGAGAAAGTTGAAGATCTTCTGGTGGTTGAGGAGCAATTGGATGTGGATGTCAGATCTCTGGAGACTTGCCCTTACAGCGCCAACACTTTTGCTGATATACTGGCCAAGATTCAGCGTGCAGTTGATGAATTGAGTCTTCGACAATATTCTAACTTGCACATTTGGGTCAGCCGTCTTGATGAAGAGGTATGTCTCATGTGATTAGTTAGCTGCTGGTGTCAGTGGAAAAATTAATTTTTTAAAGGCAAGATACACCAGTTGATAATTCTAATACACTTGCAATTTGCTTGTTTGTTCATTAACAGTTAACAGTTATTAGCAGCCATATTTGATTTGTTTTTGGTGGATAAATCTATCATATGTCCTCGGATTATGCCAGCAAATGAAGTATTCTTTATACTTTAGTCTCAGTCTGTAGTGAATTGCAATTCAGATTATGCTAAGCCCTGAGAACATTCATTTGTGACTGCATTTGCAGGTTGAAAAAAAACTTGCATCGAGATTGCAAGCTGGTGTTCAGGCATGGAGAATGGCACTTGAAGGGAAGAAAGAGGAGAAAGATTTAAGCATGGACACAGATGCCCCTGCGCATCCAGCTCATAAGCCGGGAGGAGATCCTCAGGTTAGTAATGTAATGTTTTCCTTGTGCTAAAATTAAACCCCAAAATGGAAATTTGGTTGATGTGATAGCTTGGGTACTGGCTTCCCAACCAGGGTTCCAATCCCAGAAATGGTAGGAAAATTTTTCTGTGGTCCTGGCTCCTTCTTGGTTGTTATGCGTTGAATAATTTTAACTTCAGTACTCCCTTTGCCTGATGGAACACAAAACTGTGGACTCCTTGGTGCCTCTTGTCAAGAGTGGACTAATGCTGATTGAAGCAATGTTTACCATTTTTTTATTATTGCTGAATCTGATAGTTAGTGAAATAAAAAGACCCATATTTTTCCATTTTTTGATCCGTCACCTAGTTCTCAAGTTATAAGCGACGAAAAACTGATGGTCTTTACCCTTTCACTGAAATGGGTGTGTTGAGGCTTCTTACATCATCCCTTCAATCAAAATCTGCTGTGCCAGTTGCTCTGTAGGCAGACCTCCCCTCCCCAACTCCACTCCCAAATACACCCAATGAGGGGGAGGTGGAAGAGGTAGGAGTCACAGCGCAGCTTATTCGGTGGGCGTCACCCTTTGTGTATTTTAATTTTCAACTTATGAGTGAATGGTGGTACGGTTAGAAGATTGATTTTTTCACTAAAATTCATTTTTTGTTTCCATCTAACGATTTCGTGAATAAAATAGCAATTTCGGTTCCGAGTAAACGCCCCCACTCTCCACTCTTCCTCCCTCCCAAATATGGTCCTCTTACCAACTGACCCATTAGTCCTAAATGGTATGCTCGATCTCACTTGTTGGTCACCTCCCCAAATAATCAGGTGACCAAAATGCCAAAACATTTTGCTTAGTTAGGACTTATCAAAATACAAAATTAATTTTCATATATAATTGTTATTTGGGTACAAAGTGCTCTAGATAATGGATGATGTATGACATAAAGACACTGACTCTTTTATTTGAATAATACAAGGGCAGAAAAGTATGTCAAATTCGGGATGAATTCCATGTCATCTCCCGC
The DNA here is from genome assembly GCA_963573305.1 of Pyrrhosoma nymphula. Classification (NCBI taxonomy): domain Eukaryota; kingdom Metazoa; phylum Arthropoda; class Insecta; order Odonata; family Coenagrionidae; genus Pyrrhosoma; species Pyrrhosoma nymphula. The sequence continues at coordinate 20,880,744 of OY754328.1, forward strand.
CTTGCAGCCCCTATGCCTGTTGACTAACTACTGGCCCACCTCAGTAATAAATAACTCAGCTCAAACTGATTGAGAGTTATTGAGTTGATCCATTTGGCCCAGGCAAATAGCAGGATGGTCTTCAGATCATCTGTATTAGTAACTCCATATGTTTTTCTGAACATACAACACCATCTTTCTTGAGATGCAATGAAACATGTTACTAACATCTATGTGAGTGAATTCTACAATAATTGATGATTTATAAATTGGAGCAATCCCAGGGACTGAAGTAAAGCTCATTGCCCCACCTCTGTACTAAGAAGTATTGCACAGTGATGACTGAGTTGAGAAAGGAGAAACCTATCTGTGAATGACTTACTCCCACTCTCCCATGGAATGGATTACACGTCTTGTGGTTCTGAATATCTTACCTCTTCCTATGCTCTTCCCTCAGCTGTGTTTTCCTCCCATGTTCAAGTTCTGGCCTTGATTACTACTGGAGTAAAGGAATAGTGAATGTGTGGCAGCAGAGGGAAAGCTTTTTCTGGCAGGACATCCCTCGGAAATAAATTCTTCAGTGTCAGGCAAGATGTGGTGGAACAGTATCTTGTTATAACTAAAATCATATTGTACTGTCCACTTTATTAACTTCGTACAACATGTTTCAGCTGTCATGCAGCCATCATCAGGTACATTCATTGTACCATATGATGGTTGTGTGACAGCTGTAACACTTGTTTTACCAAGTTAATTAAGTGGACTGTAAAATATCAGTTATTAGTTATCCCTCGGAAAGATTGAGGAAACACAATAGAGCCAGCAATGTATCGGGGGTTGTTTACTTCAGACATCCTGTTCCTGCTCACAAAAATCAATTCGACCTATAAGTAGAGCTCCTGTAGAAACATGCAACACTTATATAGTCTTCCTGTCATGAAAGATCATTGCTAACTCTCAATAGAGATTCTTCGTGCTAATTGTTTGTTGGTAATTGAATACCAAAAGAAGTAAGAATTAAAAAAAATCATTGGGCTTGTTTCATCATTGCTATATGTATGTTGTATGCATGGATGTATTAACTGACGACACCTAATATGGTATGTACCATTTTTTAAGGTGAATAAATATTATTATTATTATCAATCGTCAGATGCTTCTGTCACTGAACTGATTCAGTGAGTAATCTCAACAAGCTGCCATTTCTGTGTGCATAATTTGAGCTAAGCCTGGCAATATTCACAACATTTTCATATCAACATAAATGCCATTTCACCCTTGTGTATCTTTTTATTTTGGCCTTTTGGTCAAGTGTCTTAGTTTTAGATATGGCCCAACAAAATCAAGAATGCATAACATTTTCATAGTAGGCATAATTAGTTGAAGGCATTCTATATTTCAAATATGCATAAGGTTATTACCACTGCACTTACTGAAAAAATAATTTAATAATTCCCAGAGTAAACTGAAGGTTGTGGCTCGGAAGGAGACCATTTTGTGCAGAAAACACATGAAGACTTTCCGTGCCATGTAAGGCAGCATCAGAGATTCCCAATGGCAATCCAACTAGAGGTTGTTACAACCCTGTTCCAACCAATGCAGGCAGTAGAGCACATAAATAAATAAAGACATCTATTTTAATGTTTGATGCAGTTATGAGAATGCATTTATAATTAATTTGAGAAATCACAAAACAATGTGTGCACAAAAAGGGAGGAATCAGGCGAGATGTTGTGGATTATGAACATAATAAAAAGTAAGACTGAAATTTTCCGCAGATCATAATTTTTAATCGACCTGGGTTTCGATGCACTGCATCATCATCAGGTAAAAAATCACCTGATTCATGCAAACATGACGTCGTGTGATGCATAACAGAATTCCTAAATGGGAATCTTGGTTATTATTTCTCATAAAAATGGTAAACATATTTTAATACCCTTAATTGGTTCTAGACTCTAATTAATTTTTCCTTGGCTTAAAACAGATTCAGGTTTTGGTCCATGAAGTTCGAATAACCAACCAGATGATGTATCTCCATCCAAGTATTGAGAATGCTCGTTTGCAAATGATGCAGCAGCTCTTTGCCTGGCAAGCAATTGTGACCTGTCAAATTCGAATCCAGAGTACACGTTATCAGGTGGGACTTGATCGAGCATCAGCACCCCAGAATTACAAGAACATACTCACCAAGTTACCTGAGGGAAAGGAAGTGCTGGCAGATGCTTACCAAGCAATTGAAAACAAAATAAAACAGGTGAAGTAATTTCTGTTGAAAATCTATTTGCACAAGATATTCTGCTTTGTTACACAAAGGGTAAACATGATGTTCTATTTTTCTGACACCTCTAATGAAATATCTTATGATTCTATTTTTTTAATTATCTGATTGCCCTTGACAATAGTCGGATGCAGAATTTTATTTATTCATGATCATTGATTATTATCTAGATCTTCCTTATATCACAGAGTCTTTTTTGCAGATGAGAGATTACGTGGATGACTGGCTGCGTTACCAAGCTTTGTGGGACTTGCAAGCAGACAGCCTCTATGGGAAATTGGGAGATGATATAATTCTGTGGATGAAGTGTCTGAATGATATTAAGTATGTATCAATATTCATGCATATTATACTAAGTGATTGATACAATTAAGTTTTTTTTAGAGAATAATTTTTTTTTCATTTTAGTTCATTTATTTACCGTAATATCTTTGACCTTTTTGACATGACAGTACAAACTAAAATAAAATCAACTTTATTGGTGCTTCCATGAAAATTTCAGTGATTTCTTAAAATAATTACCGAATTGATCATATTTAAAAAGCCAAAATAAAATTCAATGATTAGAGCCAGAGAGTGAGAAAGCCTTGTAGAAATAGGCTTGCTAAGAAGTGTGAAAAATCATTTACTTTTTTTTTTAATCCAGGGAAACGAGGGCTACATTTGATACAACAGATACCAGGAGGGAATTCGGCCCAATTGTGATTGATTATGCCAAAGTGCAAAGTAAAGTATCATTGAAGTATGATTCATGGCATAAGGAAACATTAGGCAAGTTTGGCTCGCTGTTAGGAAATGAGATGTCCCAGTTTCATGCACAAGTATCTAAGGTATGGTCATTTTAATTGTTTTAAGGTTTTGAATTTGTAGCATGCGTGTGAAAAAGTATCATTGGATTCATTGCAATTGAGTAATTTTGAGAAAGCTTTGAAAAAGGCTTTGGCTGTGTGTTGTTAAGACAATAATTTGGGCATAAATGATGTTTTAATTTCTGACACCTCATATGAGAATTTAAATGTGATTCTATATGTATAAAAATCTGATTGTCCATCTCCAAGGGAAGAATAGTATCAACATGTGACTAGTAATCACAATTGTGTGACAATTTTGTTAATTGATATTAACCTTTCAGTCGAGAGTGGAACTTGAGCAGCAGTCAATTGAGACAGCAAGCACTTCAGATGCTGTGGGTGTAATTACATACGTACAGTCTCTCAAGAAAAAGATGAAGGCATGGGAAAAACAGGTGTGTGGAAATATTTAATTTAAAAATTAATCATTTAAAAAGTTGGTAAATGGAAGGGTACACATCAATGTGTTATGTATTCCATTTTCTAATTTTATATGGAAAGTATGCAGGAGAAATAATAGCCATGCATAACTGTTTCAACAGCTAATATTTGACATCAGCTTGAGAACCATTGGTGAATTATTCGTGCACAACAGGATGCTGCATCTGGAACATTGTTTTGTTACAAATGGAATATGTAATGAATGTCTACTTATTTCACTCATGCATAACCATAGTGTTTGACAATAAAAAGTAGGATGCTCTGGTAACCGTGAGTTCCCACTTATCCCTGTAAAGTATCAATGGCTATTACTATTTATTCAGAAGTAAAGTGGGCTATCTCATAGACAGTATTTGGCTAAGGTTTTGTGAGTAATTCATAATTTTTCTGGCACTTTGTGATTTTTATCCTGGATAAGTTCATAAATAAAATTTAGTCCGGGAAAAACTTGGAAAATAAGAAATATCATTTATTGTAATTATGGAAATCATCAGTATTATCCTGGTTAAGAAAATGGGAGCATTAGTAAGGGTCAGATTGTTAATTTTTTGTGTGGCATATCTTTCACAGGTGGATGTTTATCGAGAGGGTCAGAGGATTTTGGAGAGGCAGCGTTTCCAGTTTCCAAGTGCTTGGTTGTACGTCGATAACATTGAAGGAGAGTGGAGTGCATTTAATGAAATCATCAAGAGGAAAGATTCATCAATCCAAACCCAGGTACCAAACCCAGAGATATTCTTTGATTAGGGTAGCTTGATTATGATTAGGTGTGATATATGAGTTAGGAGGGCTTAGGTGGAGAATGGATTTCTTCTACTGATCTTCTATAGCTGCAGGACCAAATCTCCTTTAACATTTTATTTCAGCTTGGAATACACCCTGCCTCTCTTTATCCGATCTATTTAGTCGATTCTTTTTCTTCTCCTTCCCAGCTCGACCGATACCCTCCCTTCCATCCCTACCCTCAGCATTCCCTTGCCCATTATTACCTGATTCATCCTTGTACACAGCATCCTCCTAATCTGTTCCAGTAGTTTCCTCTCTTTATTCACAATTCCGAGCCCCTCTTCATTCATATATACACTCGAGGGAAAATATTGGACCAAGCTAGTCATGGTTTGTGGCCATTGCTTTGGTTTTTTCTATATTGGGTTTAAGGTTTCTTAAGACATTGGAAAAATCTCTCTACTGTGTGCTAACTTTAATTTTTTCAGGTTGTTAGCCTGCAAATGAAGATAGTTGCGGAGGACAAAGCAGTTGAAGCACGAACATCTGATTTCTTGGGTGAATGGGAGAAAGGAAAGCCGGTGGAAGGGCACCTACGTCCTAATGATGCTTTGCAGCAACTTCAAATCTTTGAAAGCAAGTTTTCACGCTTGAAAGAGGAGCGTGATAATGTGGCTAAGGCAAAGGAAGCGTTGGAGCTCCAAGAGCCAGGTAGGTAAATTTCTGTAGCTTTACCTTCAGTACCTCAAATGGTGGTATTGACAGGTCAATGAGAAAGTTTTAAGTTCTTCAGGTGAAAAATAATGATGGTTCAGTGAGCTGCAAATCCTTGACTGCCTGTTGACTGTAGAAACTTTCAGATGTGAGATTTTTCTGATAATTGTACCAGAGATGTATGGAGGCACTCTTGTTGTGATTTTCTATAAATGTTTTACCCAAGTACAGTAAAACCTCCCTATAACGAATTCGCTGGGACCGGAAAAATGACTTCGATGTACGGAGGTTCGTAAGTAAGGAGGTTATATGCGGGTTGCGTAGTCTCAGGGGCCGCCGAGATTTCGTGTTGCTTTCTGACACAACTCACATTAATTTTGCAAGCTAGTTTCGAGGGACATAAAAATGATTATTGTAATGCAGTATACCGGCTAATATATGCGGTGATTGATGGTGAAGCCCAATGGGAAAAAATCGGTTGATCTGAAATTGATGGATGATTCAGATGGGATCCGAAATTGTATATATTTTTTACACTTACTGTATTTGACTGGCGATTTTTTTTATTTTTGGAAGATTGAGCATAGATTACATGTTTGGTGACGAAATGTTCTGCGGTATTGGCTTCTCATTGGACTACTGCGCTCAGGCGTAGCCTCAGAGACATATATACAGACCATAACACTAACCCCTCCCCCCCCCCCCACTTATGTTTAGTAGGTCTACGATAAATGCGCTTCCTATTTATTTCTTATGGCAAGGTTCAACAAAGTTAGGCAATTATTTCTTGTCACATGCCGCATTTCAAGGGCCACTTTAGTTTCATTAAAATTATTTATGCACTTCGAAAAGCATTCGTCTTATTTTAGCTTGGCTTTTTAGGCAATTATTTTTTGAAAACCAGCTTGGAAAATTGTTGACGCGAATTTTAATTCTACTGCGATTGCGGTGAATATATTTCCCTCGCATTCATGATCGTGAAACCTGAAACCAAATAGGGTAGATTAAGGAGACAATTTGATTCAATTTTATGCAGATAATATAAGCACAAACGAATCCTGATGGCTTAAATTTGATTATGAGTGTCATTCGATGCAAAATCTCAATGGAGGATGTAGACGTCATATACTTCAGATAGCCATTTGACGCTCACCTTCGTTACATAACCAACTTAAGTTCTAATGGCACGCTAAGTATTATTTGCTAAAGGGACATAAAATCCAATAAATGGCTAATAAAATTCTGATCACTTTCTATAAGCCTCCTTAAATTTCGTGAACTTATGTTGTAATAAAAAAAATAACATGGCAACAATTTATGAATTTCTGCAGCTATTGGCTATGATGCATTATCACATTTAACAAATATTTACGGTACAAACAAAGTATTATCTGCCATAATAACCTTATATTAGAATTTGTTCACTTATCTCCGTAAGAACACACACGATCTTAGGCTTACTTTTGGAAAACAGATGACGATCGTAATTCGGGTGTTCAGGCCTGTATATCTCTGAGGCTACGGCTATCCATGGCTATGGCCATGGATACTAGAATTTTGCTACGGCTCAGCATATTGAAGGCACGGCGATGGCGTTAATCACCTGTCGAGTCGATTCATGCAAATGACGGTGACAAGACAAAATTTAGTCTTGGCAACGGTTTAAAAATAAACTGAAAACAATCATAAGCTTTTGAGTGCCATAGTTTTCAAGTAGGTACCAAAATAATGCACAAGCCGGGCTTGCTGAGAATACGCCATTTCATATTTTTGGGTGTTTTTAATGCTCACTACGTTAAATATAACATGAGATTTTTTGGACCCTGGCGGAGGGATTAAATATCCCGATGACAAGCCAGTTTTTAAGAAATAATTAAATACTTAACAACCGCTCTTTGTTTTCCTTTTCAGTACATAAAAAAATAAATGTATCCTTTTTATCCAGGTGCAAATACGCGCTGTTTGCAGTATTAAAACTACGAACTGCGATTATTAGTGATTCAGCCACGATCTCATGAGTAAACAAAATCTAAATTAGGATTATCTAGGGTTCCGAAAACACTCTACGTAAGAAAATGGAAGAAGAGTGTAAATCCCCTTTCTCGTCTTGCTTTATTCTTGAATAACCCCTTACTCCGCCCGCTCTCAAAGCTGTTTGCTTTGTCATGTCAAGGTCACCGACCGCATTTATTCCGAAAAGTTTTGACTTACAATAAGCCTGTAAATCTTGCATGTTTACCCTTTCGCGACGGGTCCACAAGTTGGAAAATGCTACTTCCCTCACAAATGCTACTAAGATTTCTTTGTATTCCCAGAACGGAGCTTTCACTCAGCTAGAATTTGCTCAGGTAAGTGTTTCCTCAACTTGGGGCCGGGCCCAGCGGGGTGCCAGACCTTTTTTCTCGGCCACCGGGCGGAGATAATCCTGGTCCCTCTCCGCTTGAGAAGCCCATAACGGCTTGCGGTCACGGTCAACTATTTGTTTATGCAATGGTTTTGCGAAAAACATTGTTGCTGCAGCCTCGAGATATATTTATTCGGAAAAGAATTCTTTTAGTTTTGCAGTCCATTCATAGCTTTTAAACGAAATTCTACGATTAATAGTAAGCTCTCTAGCAAACAAAATCATATGAATGGTTAGACAAATAATTTCGTTATTGTATGTCATTCATTGCAAATGATTTTCTCCATTACTCAACGATAGAAATTATTTAAAATTTTAAATATTCTTAGTCGGGCTATTGGCATCAACAGAACGCGAATTGAATAATCTGTACCTACTTAGTAATTTTCACTCTGTTAATTCATGAGATGTACGGTCTAGGGTACTTTTGTTTTTGGATCCTATTAATTCGGCTATAATTTTCTTTAAAATTCTAATACTGAAAATCCCTTGCGTTGAAGTACAACGTACGATCATCGGTGTCTTGTAAACGTTCGAGATTCGGCATCTTGAAATCTATGCAAAGATCATCTTCTACATCTAAAAATACCCTGTAAGCCACATCAAGGGTGTGTGGCAGGGGTTGAGTAGCCACCTATATGCATTACACTATACCCTAAAGTTAGTGTAACTGCAGCTAATTATGCATTAGCATAAATCGCTAATGTGTGTAACGAGGCGGGGCCTCACAAGCATGCACTACGCTACAGATATGCTCCCAATGGAGAGGGACCGTTAGTATATAGGTATTTTGCAATCACACAAATGGACAGAGACTCAAGAGTTATGCTGAAAACATACAAGACGATCTGTTAGTGCTAGTTAGCAGACTAGGATACAATCATTAGGAATCAAATCAACTTATTAACTATACTACCTATCGACAACCCTAGTTGATAGTCTCATAGGCAGCTGTTCCTTATCGCTCGCGGGAAAAATGACATTTTAAATTTAACGGGAAAACCTTTACAGGGAAAAATAAACAATTAAATTCGCTACAAATAAGGCCGTCAACTCATATGAAAAAATAACTTTTAGTTGTTTACCGAAAAACATAATAACTCGCTAACTAACTAAAAACCTAACAAAACATTACTCCTTAACTAACTAAATAACTGACAAAAAAATAGTTCGGAGATTCCTTTGCGCAAGAACTACGTTAAAAATAACGGTAGAGCTCCGTTTAAAATTTATAATTGTAGAGCTAAACATAAGGCAACATACTTACAACCCTCAATTTGCGAATTACATAAAGACTTATATTTGTTATCCCACTGCATCAACAAGCAACTGACCGTGGACACGTGGGTATTTACACCATTTTAAAACGTCGTTCGTAGCGAAAGGATTAAAAATAAAGGATAGGGACGTGTTGGGAGCATGTGGAAATATTACAATGTGTATGGTCAGATGAAGAAGTGGTTAACGATTTTTTGTATCTTTCGACCTCCCCCCTCCTAAACCTTCCATCCCAAAACGCCCATTGCTAATTAACCGACCGCGTGCGGGGGAAAAACTCCGCCTCTTAATCCTCCTCCTCAACTACAATGTTGCCATGGACCCTCCCCCTCGCTCACGCTCCTTCAGAACTATGGGGTTCCTCCCCTTTTCTCTTCCCTCACGCAAACCACGCGACAGGGGATCCCCTTACCCCAACCAAGAAAATGCTTCTCTTCCACCCCTCCTCACTTCCCCTCCCGTCCCAAACAATTCAAAGCCTAGGTAAATGACCTGGCTGCTGGGATTTTTACGAACATGACGTCCAACGCGGAAACCCAAGTCATATTTTCAAAATAATGAAACCTTTTGGAATCACCAAGTGCAAGTGTTTCTTTTAAGTTACAATCGCTTCCACCAAGTCACGCCTGAGACCACGAATTATTTATCCCGAAACATATGATGCTACCGACGCAGATTACCCCCTCATGCAATGGCGCGCTTACGAATTGATTGTTGAAAATTCATGCGTTTCTAATATAGCGTGACCAAGTGCCATGCTGCTATTCTAAAGCCCTGCTGGTTGGCGCACAGACATACACAAAAACGAAAAAAAATCAAGCAATACTTACATAACCTCTTTCACTTACCTCCTGAGAAGTGTAAATACTGCACCTCAGAAAATCCCAACGGCTCATACTGAACCAGCCCTCGCGACTTACCTCTGAGCATGGTATTACTATGCCTCTGAGAACACATTTATTCGTTTGAAAATTAACGCACACACCAATTTAAAAAAAGTCCAACAAACTACTCGGATCACATACAAGCAAATTTTATTTTTTCTCTTAAAAAGACAAAAGCAGTAATTTTAAATTATTTCATTCAATTTTTTCCATTTTAAAGTAATTGTCCCTAAAAAAAGTCATTTGCCTCATGCATTTCTTCATTTCCTTGTTAGCTGCACGCTCAACCTGCCGCAGAATCTTTAAGTTTTCCACACCCTCTTCTGAATTTAAGAACATTCTCTCTAAAACATCAATCGCGTTAACAACCTCGTTCCATTTTGGGCGCACTACTTCCACTTCAGAATCGGACACCTCGTTTTCTTCATCGCAAACCGCCTGTGTCTCCGAAAAAATGTCCGGATCATCATTATCGGAATGCACTACGAGATCTTCGTCTACATTCACGTAATCTTCAAAAGACACTCCATCTATATTTAAAGTATTGGCGACTTCACCCCAATCTTCTCTCTCGTTTAAGTCCGCATCTACGTCTAGGATTTCGGTCTCTCCGAGGAATCCAGCTCTCCTGAAACAGTTAGAAATCGCACTACTTTTTACTCCGTCCCAAGCAATGCATAGACGCTGAATGGCTTGAAGGATGTTCCATTTCAGGGCTTTAACATCTTGACCGTTTTCCATTCTTCCTAGAAGATATTCTATTAGATGACTCCTGTATGCCCTTTTAACGAGAGAAATAACTCCCTGGTCAAGTGGCTGAACTTTGCTCGAACAATTAGGAGGAAAGTAAATGACCTTTATATGCCTTAAGTTCAATTCATTAGTTTTGTGCGCGGTGCAGCAGTCAAGGAAAAGTATTATTTTTTTATTTTTTCCACCCATTATCGCATCTAGGCTGACGAGCCATTTCCTAAATAATACTGAGGTCACCCATGCATTTTTGTTGTTATGATATCGGCACGGCAATTTCCTCACATTTTTGAAACACCGAGGATTAGCAAATTTCCCTATTACAAAAGGCTTCAACTTCTCTGAGCCGTCGCTGTTGGCGCAGAATATAACAGTGAATCTCTCCTTGCTTCTTTTACCCCCGTGACAAGATTCACCCTTCACCGCCAAAGTGGAGTCAGTTATACTGAGACGGTAGTAAAATATTCATGGAATGGAGGGGCGGAAAAGGCTCCCCTAGATTTGTTAAACCAATTACGTGAGTTATTTCTCGATTTGGTTACAGATGTCAAATTAGGGGAACATCGAATCCGGGAAAAGCTAATTAGCAGGCAACCAGAGCTCGCTCATAAAACTCTCGTGGGGTAAACATTTGGGAAATAGCCAGCCAAGCTAATCGTAAATTGTATTAGTTAAAAGAGTATATAATTGGCTAGTGTGATGATAAAGTTAGAGAAATAAGCTTCTTCTCCCTTGTTAGACCCCAATTGGAATACGCTGCCAGTAGTTGGATTCATTAATGAGGTCGGCTTAAAAACCGAGTTAGAACACGTACAGCGGAGATCGGCAAGGTATGTTAGAGGTCGTTATGATAATCTCCTTAGTGTTACTGACCTTTTGCAGCAACTGGTATGGGAATCGTTTTCAGACTGACAATTAAAATTTAGACTTAATTTGTTGTTTAAGTTCCAAACCAATTTGTTTTTTGGCGAATTTTTATAACATTTTACGAAATCCGACATGCTATGGTAGATCAAATTACGAGAATAAAATTAGGGAAGTAGACCGCATAACAGACATTTAAAATTTCATTTTTCCTACGACCGAAAAGAGATCATCACCCCTGCGGGTAGGGGGATGGAAAATACTCCCGCAGTATCCCTGCTTGCCGTAAGAGGCGACTAAAAGGTTTTTCTATGGATGCTCAACTCTTTAGTTGTCTAACAGCAGGAAGAAGGCATAAAAAAGTGCACTCTGAGAGTCCGCATCGCTGGCTGAAGGCGCGTAAGCCTTGTTATAATGTGATATTAATAAAACTTTCTATGAACTATTCCTTAGGTAATGTTTTCAAAACTACTAGGAGCGTAATACTGAATTCAAGACAAAGTCAACCGTGTCACGCCCATGCCCCTGCGAGCCGTACTAACGGAGATAAATTTTTTCCGCAAAATTAACTACAGCACTATAACAAATACAGTTTCTAACAGAAACTTTCAAAAAACACTAACAAAGGTTGAGGAAATATTGTGTTAAAATCTGACGACGATTGAACCAAGAGTAATTCTACAGTAATCCAGCAAAGTTCGACATTCCTGCTAGAGGCTCAAAAACGGGACTCTTTATTCATCTCGCGCGAGAAAGAGCATTTCGGAAAAAAATTATCAAAATAGTTTTACAACCATTCAACGGAAAATAAAACGGAATGCGTGTCAGCGTTTGTTTCATCACAATCGGCCCCGGCATTCTCTAAATATTCGGCCTCAAACTCAGGGTCGCATAATTTTTATGCCGAGAATTGGGATGGATTTAATGCGCTTTTTGTAGTGCTACAAACAAAGATTTTCGTCTGATAATAAGTAAAAAAGTTACAAAAGTAGGACCTCGCGAAAACTAAAAGCTTTGATAGCATTATCTCGGAACCTCCTCGCCACCAACAGCATACGAAGAAAGTCAAATTAAAAATATTTAAAAAATGTGTTAAAAATCTCCTGCCAAGACCTAACATCCGGGAATCGCTGCTTTTGATACATTCGCTGCCGAGTGATCCATAAGGGGCTCGACAGCAATGATAACTTCTATGATGCGATGCAAATGACAACTTGCAGCGGTAAATATGTAGTAAATTTCGTAATACGTTTTAACAGAAACGTATTAATGCTGCTGCACATCGCAAAGTTATGAGCTGAAGGATGGAGTACAAGTTTCGCAATCAGGCCATTCATTGGGATCCTACTGAGAGCTACATTTGCAACGGAAAAAATCACCCGAACATAGTCACTGTGAAGAGAAACGCCGAACATTATTCCAATTTCGATGGTAATATTACCTATAAATGCAGGAAAAAAATATTACTGGCAACACAGTTTGTTCAAAAGAGGTAACTTCCATGTTTGGTCCCATGCGCGGACTTCGTTCCACGGAGGTTTCGTAATTATAGAGGTTCGTTAAGGGAGGTTTTTTTGCATGCATTGTATATGGGAATGTCCCGGGACCGGAGCCATGACTTTGTAATAGGGAGTTTTTCGAAATATGGAGGTTCGAAATAGGGAGGTTTTACTGTAGTTGTTTTGACTTGTAATTTGGAGGGGTCATTGTATTGAAAGAAAACATTTTACAATGAACTTAACTGTAATAGAAGACAATATGAAATTATTGTTCTCATCCATGCTAGAATTACAGTATGGAATTACTTTGAACAGGGCATCCACCCATTGGGAAAAATGTGAAACCTGGGGATTATGTGAGGGTTTTCTTCTATCAGGGAAAAAACGGTAACGCTGTGGGAATTTTCAAGTTCATCGGGAATACATAATTTTATTTCTTCCTGTGTTACAAAATTGTTTACATTGCAAAATACATATTGCCTCATGCCCATTTATCTGAGGTTGGCTCTACTGCTCAAATGACTGTGAATATTGTTTTGTGTATCGATTATTAACTATTTTCTAAAAATTGTTTGTAATTGTAATTTTATGGAGTGCATAGTGTTAAAGATTTTTTGGAGCATTCGAAATAATTTTTTTCCAATTAGGTATACCTCCCCGGTTAATACAGTTTAAACTTAATATGGGATTTTTTTCTTGGTATGCTTTAAATCAGTCTTTACTTAGTGTATCAAATTTTTGTGCAGAACCAGGCATGTGTACTTGAAGGAAAATCAGTTACTGTGAGTGACCATGCAATGAAGTCCTCTTTGTGCATACTGAAAGCCTTTCATTTAATCATTTCTTGGACAACCTTTGTAATTTCTATCGCAACTGCATTTTCATATCTAACTGTATTTGCCCCCTCTGTGCAAATTCACATTCCTGGTTTAGTATACCTAGTGACAAATTGCAGGTAAATAAAATAGAACCAATTCCTTCTGGCCATGATTTAATGCCTTGTCATATTCCTACTAGGTGGCATCAGTACCAGTGAGGATCGTATGAATGTTGTGTACGAGGAACTGCAAGATCTACGAGGTGTATGGTCTGAGCTGTCACGAATATGGTCGCAAATCGACGAAATGAGGGAGAAGCCTTGGCTCTCAGTACAACCTAGGAAACTGCGCCAGCAGTTGGATGCTCTTGTAACTCAGCTACGTGAATTACCTGCTCGTCTTAGGCAGTACTCATCATATGAGTATGTAAAGCGACTTTTGCAGGGTTACACCAAGGTAATATTTCACATATTTGAACATATTTTAAGAGATTGAAAAATATTATCTTAAAAATGAAACTAGTAATTGTAGAAAAAGTAGAAATTAAAGTGTCAACGATTTCATGATATTAGTATTGTTAAGTTTATATTAAATTATTCTTTTTATGCAGGTTAACATGATGATAGTGGAGTTGAAGTCTGATGCTTTGAAAGAACGTCATTGGAAGCAGCTGATGCGGCAGTTGAGAGTCAATTGGGTGCTGTCAGATCTGAATTTGGGACAAGTGTGGGATGTTGATTTGCAGAAAAATGAAGCCATTGTTAAAGATACAATTTTGGTGGCTCAAGGAGAAATGGCCCTGGAAGAATTCTTGAAACAGGTATGTTTGTTGACTTATTTTTGAGTGATATTTTGGTAATTTAATTTTTGGAGCATTTTTATGGGAGGCCACTAGATGCCAACAATTTTAATTCATGTTGTGATTTTTACCTTAAATAGACTTAAATCCTTTGTTATTTGCTCTTATTTTGTCTCTGGATTTAGATTTTTTGCAGAATGACGTGACATTGATTTAATAATTGGTTTGTTTGTTGAAAGCAATAAAACTTACTTTACATTTTCGGAAAGTGATTTCTTAAGTTGATTTAGGAACCATAATTTTAATTAGTGATTAAATCATCTTTGTGATACAGGTTCGAGAGTCATGGCACACTTATGAATTAGATCTGATAAATTATCAGAATAAGTGTCGCTTGATTCGTGGGTGGGATGATCTATTCAACAAGGTGAAGGAGCACATCAACTCAGTTGCAGCTATGAAATTGTCTCCATATTACAAGGTGAGTTTACTGGTGGTGTAACTTTAGGTCTTTGCTGAAATTCGCAAGCCGTATTATCAAGCTAGAAGTATAAGTCACTCAGGTAGCATGACTGTATCTTTGAATTATAAATGCAGTTTACCAGGGGAATATTCTGGTGGATAATTTTTTTGAAAATGAAAATAAAGCAGTTATTTGAATTGATACATGCCCTATTAATGATAGGTATTTGAAGAGGAAGCCTTAACATGGGAAGAGAAGCTGAACAGAATAAATGCTCTTTTTGATGTTTGGATTGATGTCCAACGGCGATGGGTATATTTGGAAGGAATATTTTCTGGCAGTGCTGATATAAAAACATTGCTCCCAGTTGAAACGTCAAGGTTTCAAAGTATAAGGTCAGTATGTTTTCTTCAGCCAACAATTTAGAATTAAGCAAAAGAAGTCTTAACCGTGATGTCCATTGTGAATTTAATTTCATTGTACCTCCCATCAGTTTTGATTTAAGTAGTTTTTATTGATGGTTTGGTGAAATCCAAACCCACATTTGCTTTTCATTACTGATGAAATGAGTTGAATTGGCTTTTGTTGATAATTGTGGATGCTTTCCAGAGATAAAAGATATAGTTCATGTACAAGTGTATTAATCAATAATAGTTGTAATGCCTCCTTATTTTCTCCATTATAGTTCTGAATTCTTGGGTTTGATGAAAAAAGTGTCTAAGTCTCCCATGGTGATGGATGTTTTGAACATCCCAGGAGTTCAGAGATCCCTAGAAAGACTTGCTGATCTTCTGGGAAAAATTCAAAAGGCACTTGGAGAATATCTAGAGAGGGAAAGAACCTCCTTCCCAAGGTATTTGTTTCTTTTGTTATTATATTAGTTGTTCCTAATGCCTCTGTTTGTTATTAGAAGAGTCCTGAGCTAAATGATGAAGATTTGTGATGGAAGATAGCTATGACCATTCATTGTCTACAGATCTGAAGCTC
This sequence comes from Pyrrhosoma nymphula, assembly GCA_963573305.1. Taxonomy (NCBI): domain Eukaryota; kingdom Metazoa; phylum Arthropoda; class Insecta; order Odonata; family Coenagrionidae; genus Pyrrhosoma; species Pyrrhosoma nymphula. Next base: position 20,896,482 of record OY754328.1, read on the forward strand.
ATTACAGGACTTATTTTTATAAACTATTATAAAAAATGCTATTATTGGATTAACCCTTAAGCTGCTGCAGGTAGAGCATATGTCGTCCACCCTGTGCGGGAAATATCTATTCGGACAGAGTCTGTCCCTCCTTTCCACGGGCTGAGGCCGGGCAGTTATATGACCCAAGTAATCCCCTCCCGACCCTTTTTTTGGGATCCCAGGGGGTGGGCTCCGGAACTTGTTGAGGGATCAGTGGGACTTTGAACACATTTAGAAAATTTGTTTACAGGCGTAATTGTTAAAAACAAATATGACAATATTTTTTCTATCAATTTTCTGTTTAGTTTGATACCAAACACCAAAGAAATCCGTTGATAATTGAGCCGGGCGCGAGCATAAGACTACTAACTTTTGAGACGACCATAGCCCATTGAGCGAGCAATCGGAAGAAAGGGTTGTACCTCATTGCGGTGGTATGCAATCCCTAAAGAGCGTGGGGAGTGGTTTGGGTAAAAAGGGTGGATTCCCAAATGTCCACTGCTGGAAAGAAAGAGTTCGGGTCATAAAAATATGAAAGGGCTGAGGGAGCAGGTAGACAGAGAGGGTCAAACATATAAGAACGTATTTCCCACATTTGCCAGTACACAGGTACATGTACGTTTCCTGCAGCCTAAGGGTTAAAGATTAGCATATTTTCATTTTATATCTCTAGGCAAATTGGACAAAGTTTTCAAAGCATATTGGCACATCAGTTTGAGGAATTTATTATCATTTAAGTTCTTTCTTTAAATAGAAAATGCAGGTATTTGTGAAATGGGAATAGTGAAAGTCCTCATCTGCTGTGATTTTAGTGATCAAAGTATGCCTGGGTATGTCCAATCCTACTCTTATCCTGAAAACTTCAATGTTATGTTGTAAAATCAAAGATTTGTTTTGCTTTGTGACCTATATTTTATTTATTGTGTTTTATAATGTTCTTTTCATTTTAATTAGTGAGTAATAAATAGCATTTCTGCACATTAACAGATATGTGATTTTAAAATTAAATAACAAAAAAGGAATGACATTTTTAGGATGATAATGTTTTTCATAAATATTCCTTACAAACATCTTTATCATGGGTTCCTTAAGGTATATTGTTTAATGCTTAAGTGCTTAACCTTTATCTTACGAGGTTTTTCGCCGGCTGTATACCTAGAGTACCGAGGTTTTTTTAACTTTTTGCCACTAAAACGTAGTGTTTTAGAAAAAAAATTATTACAAGATAAGTATTTGTTGTATCACAAGAAAATGAAAAGTGCTTTTTAGAGTTTTTACAGGGCTTTCATGTGATATGATTAAATTAACAATATTTTAAATCAGTTTAATTATTGTTTATGTAAAAAAATTTAAATTATTTTCGAAGGTGAAGGCTTTTTTTGCCAAGTAACGAGCGATTCCTCTTCATAAATGGTGTAACACAATGCCATTAGTTCAATTTAAGGTTTTTCAAGTAATGGAATGGTAAATAACCATAAAAAAATGGAAACTATCCAAAGCCACTGTTTAGTAGCAACGTTACCACTGTTTAGTAGCAACGTTAAGAACTACTACTCTATCGGTAACCATCGCGAGTTCACACAGTGGTTAGCACCTACGACAGTACAAACCACGGTAACTACGTTAGTAGTGTAAATGCACGTAAGGTTGTTACGTTGGTACGTACATTAGTTGTATGTACGGGTGCATAGCCGATTTCAAACCGTAAGTTCACGATGGATCAGTCGAATAAATTCAAATTCGAGTGCCAAATACCTGACCCGAATTTCTTGGGAGACGATCGAGTGTTTGGATCGGACACAAAAAACCCGACCCGACCTGAAATTTTGAGTACCCGCACACCCCTAGATATTACGTCAAACAACACCTAATACTGTGAGATATCCACAGAAAAAAATTCAGATGGAAGAAAGATAAATTCTTAGTCGAATGCCCCTACAAAAATATGACTTCCTATCATTTGACCGTCCCAGGGGCCATGAGAGTGAAAGGAGGACGCAGTGTGCCATATGAACATGCTCGGTAGTCTAGGGATATTTTTTTGTGCCGGAGAGACACGCTCGGTAAATAAAGGTAAAAGGAAAATATCAGCTTTCTTCTCTTCTTTTGATTCAGGTTCTACTTCGTTGGTGATGAGGATTTACTTGAAATCATTGGAAACAGCAAAAACATTGCTCGTTTGCAAAAGCATTTCAAGAAAATGTTTGCTGGTGTTGCATCAATCATTCTGAATGAGGAAAGCAATGTCATCATTGGAATTGCCTCTCGAGAAGGTGAAGAGGTGGGTTGAATTTCTATGGCTTTCAGGAATTAAGACTATGTATCACATGTGAGATGTAGAATGTAAATAGCTTCTGTGAATAATAATTTGCTCAATAATATTTATTGTCTTGCATTGTCTCTCAGGCTGATGATTTCTGTGAAGGAATGCTATTGCGGAACATCATAGAGTTATGATAATTATGAAAGTAGAGCTTAGAGCAGTTCTTGCAAAATTTTCCGTGACTATGTTACTTCTGTTTCTGAGAATTCTGAATTAGTGGTCTCAGACAGTATTGCCACCATCTTTGATCGGTTTATTTTGGTTACATTGAATTATGTGGGTCATGTATCTCTTTTCCAGTTGTTTAAGGTGCTCTATTTTTGCAGTTATTTAAAAATATTACATATTATGTATTATCAAATGTGTGTTTTGACTATTACACATATTTCTGACTTTGGATATACTGGTTGTAATACAACTTGGATAACTATCATTAAGTTATGCATTTCTGTAAGAAAATTCAAAATATAATCACAGATGTAAAGCCCTTGGATGTGATCTCGAACCCTTGGGCCTTGAAAATGACCGTTACCCATTGAAATCTGGGTTGGTGCAATAAAAAAGAGTGGATTAATGCTATAATTCTATCATCTCTCCTTACGAAAATGAAAAGCTTCCATGAAGTTAAAGCCTGAGACAGTTTGTTGTATTAACTACTGAAGTACAGTCCTGTTCATTAAAAAATTACCACCTCGGAGCCCTGTTCAAAAAAAAGTTACCACCTCGGAGCCGAAAAAGTTCTAAGTCCGCACTTTAGGGAAATGTTGCAACACTGCGCCCCCCCCTTTCACTGAGGGGGGGGGGGGCGAGAACGAGAACCCCTCCTCCCCTTAGTCGGGCAAGTAGAAAGGCCGACGGAAGGAAGATTTTGGCCCGCGAAAGGATATTTTGTGAGGGCAGGGGTAGGGTCCGGGCTTCCGTTTGCTTTATGACATGACGGAAAGCCCAACATATCCCCACGGCTCGTTTCGTTCTTTTTAAATACTTATTTCTTACCGACCACGGGACCTCTCCTTCTCTCCCACTCCCAGCAGTATACAATGTCGCCGCCTCATTCCATACAAATTCCTTCGCAGGTCTCGCTGGGAAGTCCACCCTTTCCGACAAGCTAAGGAGGTGGAAGGGGCTTTCTTTCACTTCTGAGCATTTATTGCCCACCCGGTGTTTAAGTTGGCGAGTGTGCGAATCCAGCACAGCCAGTTGTTAGTCCACGATAGATTTACGCTCGAAATTGAGCAAAACAAGCATTGAAAAACAAATTGGTCGATTTCACCAAACGCATAGGAAGAGTATGAAAATTCATTTTTAAATCCGGACGTCCCTCCTCTTCCTTGCTTTTATATGAAAAGATTCGCAAAATAAATGTGGAAGTCCAACGACCTACCCGCGAAACGACACGTATCATTTCGTGTCTGCCAAAGCTCTTCCCATTGCGGAGTTGGAGGAACGATGATAATTCCACATGCCATTTTGCCATCACTCGGTATTGACATATCGAGTAGCAGGGGGCATAATGAACTTAAGTGAGGCTAGGTAGTAACATAGTGACAAATGTGAATTCGCTATGCTTCTTTTCCTTTTTCTTACAAAAAAATTACTCCTGTGCAACAAAAAATATACCACCAAAATGATTTTCATTGGCGTATTATTCCGTTTATATTTTTAAAATGTCTCATACGTTGAGACATTCCGCACAAGCTAAAATAAATAATCGAAAGAAGCAGAACTGCTTAGCATCTGATGAACTCTTGATCATTTCAACATAATAGAATCACTATTCTTTATTTGACAAGGAATTCTTACCATCAAAACCGTAAATACATTAGTTTAATTTATGCATTCGATTCGATACGATTCTGAGCGAGGATAATTTGTAATAATTGTCTTTGCGTGATATAAAAAAGTGGACGATGTATCACTTTCAGCGGGAGTTTCCCGTTCTGTGATGCAGACCTGCGATGGATACTTGTGTCCTGCCTTTTAATGTAATGCAATGGAAAAAGCAAGTAATGAAGTTTCACCAAGCAAATTTTAGGTGCTGCATTTTTGCGTTTTTCTTTAGCCTCGCTTGGTGCATAGATAAACCCGGGATGAGTGGAATTTGATGACGCAATTTTCTACACGAATATACAAAATTCCCAACGAGAAATACCATTCACCTGGATTAGGGTTAAAATCCAGATCCCTCGATTCTGCATTATTGTAGCAGACAATGTCAGACTCCACAATTCTTACTTGTATCGAGAGGCAGGAACTCTATCAAAATGATTTTCCTGGTCAACCTTCAAACATCAACCCATACGCTTTTCAGAGTCGGACTAAGTGTTATTTACATCGCATTTGGGAAACGTTGCATTAGCTGCTGGGGTTCGCATTGCACGTTCTTTGCCTTCATCGCTTGTAAACCTGAAAAATCCATTTATCTACAAATGACTACTATAGAGTAACCGCAATTAAGCAAATGCGTATCAAAACAACCATCTCAGTTGAACCGTAATGAATACGAGTGTTCGTTTTTCTTCTAATATTTGCTCTTTCTGAAAGTAAATTATGAAATAAAGCTAAGAAACTTATTCAGCGAGATTACTTCCAAATAGCATGGTGTCTATATCATGATACAATTATCATGATATAGACAATAATTAATTGAATAGGACCAAAAAAGAACAATCAATGAGGTAGAATTAGAATTTTTTTAATTCTTTACGTTTCCAAACTATACTACGCCAGGTTTATTTCCTTACCATTCTAAACTATTTCAAACCTTTGGAAACATAGTATTTCTATAATACGTTTCGTGATAGTTTCATTTTTTTATTTACAGAGAAAGTATGTATTATATGAAATGCAATTGACCGTATTCATAATGGTTCCGCTGCGATGATTCGGCGTGTTTGAATGCGCTTTTGTGTCATTGCGGTTAATTAATAAGAGTCACTTGTATAGTCATTATAAAAAAACAATAACGACTATTTGCTACGTTTTTCAAATGCGATGTTAACAACACATAGTCCGACTGTGAAAAGCGCAAGAGTTGATATTTGAAGGGTGTCCTGGGAAATCATTTTGATAAAAGTCTCTGCCTCTCGACTCAAGTTCAATAAAAATTATGGAGCATTAGGTTGCAGTGTAATTAACGCCGGTGAGACGTAGTGGTGCCAAGCTGTTGTGAACGAGGGATATTTACCCCACTGAAATTCGCAGATATTTCCCTCTTTCTTCCTCACTCATAAGCAAACGGAAGCCTAAAACGACCAGATCGAATGGAAGGGGCGATCAGCATAAACACCACTTCTTCCTTCCTTCGGCCTCCAGCCGAAAAAGAAACCGCAGCCCATTTCAGGTCACTTTTAGAGGGGTACAGCCTTTCCTCAAGCCAGGATGGAGGGGAGGGTTGTTTCGTTTGGAATATTTATTGCCCGCCGGATGGATGGATGGATAGAAAAGAATGGATAGGGTCGTCAGGGTCTTGCCTCTTTGCAAAGATCCTGGATAATTGAGTGAAAGCTGAACTCACTAATTGAGAGGACTGAAGAAGCATTAGAGACTTTAAGGTGAATTCATAAGAGTCACTTGCAGATCTAAGTTAAAAAAACAAAAACGAGAGAAAACATGCGATGCAAACTCCAGTAGCTAATGCCACGTTTTTCAAATGCGATGTAAGCAACACATAGTCCGACTGTGAAAAGCGCAAGGGTTGATAATTGAAGGGTGTCCTGGGAAATCATTTTGATAAAAGTCTCTGCCTCTCGATACAAGATTATTAGGAATTATGGAGCATTCGGTCATTAGGTCGCAGTGTAATAAAAGACGTAGTGGTGCCAAGTCTCGACATTGCATGGCAATAAGATGTGTCTGTCCGGCAACCAGAAATTTATTCCCCAGTAATTTCTACCTCAATACAAAAACTGAGCGCAGGCATAATTCAATGATTGAGTTGTTCGAAATTGGTGTCCAAAGCATTCTATAAGCATTAAGCTATTTTAATCATTATTTGAAGTAAATAAATCTCCTAAGTGAAAGTTTCATTACTATTCGCAGGGAAAAATATCTAATTAAATATCGAAGACGCGTAATCGCATTATTCCAAACGCGACAAAGGAATAAGAAATGGATATGAAAGAAAAATTAATTGCTTTTTATTGAAACCATTAAGAGGATATTCCTAGCGCATTTATACATCGCCGCAAGAAACATTTTGCCCGTAATTTTCGCGAGAATGGGATTTATTACAATTCGAGCCTGACATCTTCAGCTACAGTACTGCAGAATCAAGGGATCTGGTTTCGAATCCTAGTCCAGACAATTGATTATTCTCATTAGAAATTTGACATATTCGTGAAGTAAATTGCGTCATCAAATTCCACTCATGCCGCGTATATCCATGCACCAGACGAGATTGAAGAAGCACTTAAATGCACTATCTAAAATGTTAAACAAACTCAACAAATAATAATCATAATAGGAATGTAGGCACCACAATGAAATACATATAACGAAAATACGTCAACACTTCAATCATTTTTTACGCTAATAATTTCGCGTAAGAAAAAAGTATTTTAAAAAACGAAACGAGCCGTGGCTTGCTGGGCCGTGTTAGGATTTCCCTCATGTAGCAGTTATCAACTGCGAGAGATCTTTGAGCAACCGAACCAAGCCATTCCCTTTCATTCTCGCCCAGTCATAAAGCAAACGGAAGCTCGGACCCTACCCCTCCCCTCACAAAATATCCTTTCGCGGGCCAAAATTTTCCTTCCGTCGGCCTTTCTACTTGCCCGACTACGGGGAGGAGGGGTTCTCGTTCTCGCCCCCCACCCTCAGTGAAGGGGGGGGGCGCAGTGTTGCAACATTTCCCTAAAGTGCGGACTTAGAACTTTTTCGGCTCCGAGGTGGTAACTTTTTTTTGAACAGGGCTCCGAGGTGGTAATTTTTTAATGAACAGGACTGTACAAGCTTGGGTATGTCAGTACAGTAGGGCGCCGATTCTCCATAACAATGGAGGGGGAAGCCTAAATGGATAATCGAAAGTGATGGATAATCCGTTCGCGTTCAATTTCATGGCACTTGTGGTCTTGCTTTCAGTGCCATGCTTTCTCAAAGTCTTTAGTGCTTATTATGATGAAATACTCCTATACCTTAAATAGTATTTCCTTTATCAGGCAATCATTATTTTAATTTACTTCGACAAAATATTTCGCCAACTAAAATTGATGTTTGCTGTTAACCTGCTTTAAATATGCTCCATCAACATGTGGAACTCTCGGTGGTGAATCTTATTTTCAGACACTCAATGCGTTCCGTTTTTATATCCCTACTTGTGATATTTGCTCATCAGTAAGAATTTTAATTCATGATCGCAACTTGTTACACTCATTGTGAAGAATCTGAGATCGGCCAAATCACATAATTTAACTTCTGAGACTCACTTCAAGGTAGCTGATGCACACTTGTACGATGACAGCTCCTGGGAGTCCTTAGAGACCTGCAGGCGGTTGGGAAATCTGAACTACCCTCACCCAGGTGTGTGCGAGAGATAGAGAGACACTTTTCCCTATCTCCCTTCCAAGCGGTGGAAAGGGCAAAAGGGGAAAGGGCGTGCATCGCTCTTGAGCCAATCCTTCAGTAGGTGGATAAGCAACCATCTTCCAAATTGCAGAAACCACTTTTTCCAAGACCAACTACGTAGACCTTTTTCCGAAAAATACCCCTTCTCTTCTCTTGTAGTGTCAGCGTGCGAGTCGGGCACCCGACTGGAGGATGGGTGACCTTGTAAACGGGCACGTACGGGTATGTTCGCTGCTCGGGCAGGCATGAACAAGGGTATGGGCAATAAACACACTGGCTGGAGTCGCCTGGGTTTTCTGACTGCCTGCATGTCTCTAAGTCAGATCCCTCCAACCTAAGCTATAGCCAACTCATCACGTCTGGTCTGCTGTGATTTATGGCCACTCCTCATGGAGTTCCCGAGTCCCCTATCTCCCTGCTTACTGAACCCTATCTTGAAGAAAGCATGGCAAGGTCATTGACCACCCCATTGCCCAAACAGGTGATGCACTGTCAACATCGGATGCAGTCGAACCCTTGGTTGTTTTTTATTTCTGGAGTCCACTCATGCTATCCGATTTTGAAGCATAGTCCAATAACTTGACTTGGCTGTTTATTATATCTCGTACTGTGTAGATACCAACACCAGAGTCCGCTGCAATATTTGCCACTGGGTCTCCATTGGATGCCCTTTCAATAATCTTCAGCTTCTCCAAAATGTCTAACACAGCGTGCTTTTGCTTTTTTGAAGAATCTGACATTTTCAACCGGTTGTATTACTGAAGAAAACTTGACAAATATAAAATGCCCGCAGGAGCCCAAGTCGCACAAACGCAGGGCAGTGATTCAGAGGGCTCAGGGTAATGCAACACTCATCTGTGTGATTGAACAGCCTGCTGAGGAGGACCGAAAGGAAGAGTAGTAGAGGAAGGGGAGGGAACTGAAAGAGTAGGGGAGGGGGTTGTTGCAGGATGATGGAGAGATAACTGAACTACGAATAATCAATGCTCTACTGTACCTTCAAATTTATATCTCATGATCTTCTGTGATATTATTAATTATTTATGGCCTCTAATTTCTCATGCTATTTATGTTACAATTTATCTCAACTCTCAGGTTAAATTTGAGAATCCTGTATCAACGGTGGAAAATCCAAAAATCAATGAGTGGCTCTCTATGGTTGAACGACAAATGCGTGTGACTTTGGCCTCCTGTCTTGCTCAAGCTGTACAAGACATTAAACAGTTTAAAAATGGGGCAATTGATCCAAATTCTTACATGCAGTGGTGTGATAAATATCAGGTGAGTAATGTGATTTGAATTTTATTCTGCTGTGTGACTGTTATTTTGTTGTTATTTTTTAACATTTCTCTCTCCATAGGCTCAAATTGTTGTCCTTGCTGCACAAATTCTCTGGAGTGAAGATGTGGAATCTGCTCTTCAACAAATTGCCAATAAGCCAGCTGAGGGGCAAGCACCATTGGAGAGAGTTTTGTCTCAAGTGGAGAACACACTGAATGTGCTTGCAGATTCTGTTCTGCAAGAGCAACCACTATTACGTAGGAAGAAATTAGAACACTTGGTAAGCCGTGTTTTATACCTAACCATGATATCTTGCTGTAACACGGTTAGGTTGCTCAATATCACATGAAATATTCATTGTATTTACCCAGGGTATGCTTGAGTGCAAACACTGAAATGTTGGTGTTAGCTACTGATATCTTTACTCAAGCAGAATATTCAATGTTATTGAATGCCAATCAAGTCAGATTATTTCTTTTTATCCTGTATTCCTTATGGAAAATACAATTCGGCAGATTGATGCTATTAATGATGGAAATATTTCTTATTAGTATGGAGTACCTTAAGACCTCAACTCACTGTGTTTTGAATTCTTCATTTTGCCTGTAAGGTTGATATTTGCTTAGGAAATAAATGCAAACCCTTAATTTAAACAGGTACATTCAGGCTCTGCATTTGGGACATGTATATACATATAGTCAAATGTTTCCTTTTCAGATCAATGAGTTCGTTCACAAACGTACTGTTACTCGTCGCCTTATTGCTCATAAAGTGTCTGGCCCTAAAGTCTTTGAATGGCTTTGTGAGATGAGGTTTTACTTTGATCCACGGCAGACAGATGTTTTACAGCAACTGTCTATCCACATGGCAAATGCCAAATTCAACTATGGCTTTGAGTATTTGGGTGTGCAAGACAGACTGGTTCAGACGCCATTGACTGACAGGTGCTATCTCACAATGACTCAAGCCTTGGAGTCACGTTTGGGAGGATCTCCATTTGGTTGGTATTATTGCCCTTGTTTGTAATGAGGTCTTATTCCTGGAAGATGTCCTGAACATTTTCTTTGGTTTCAGGTCCTGCTGGTACTGGGAAGACAGAATCAGTGAAAGCTCTGGGTCATCAACTGGGAAGATTTGTTTTGGTTTTCAATTGTGATGAGACCTTTGATTTCCAAGCTATGGGCAGAATATTTGTTGGGCTTTGCCAGGTAAGACTGAGTGTTGATAATTCTGGAATTCCAAATATACTAAAAATACAGAGAATTATAGGAACTTGTTTTAATTATGTGGTTTGATCCTTTAAAAATGCATAATTACCTCAATTCTGACATCTTGGCTATTCATTGTTTTTGTTCAGGTGGGTGCCTGGGGTTGCTTTGACGAATTTAACAGATTGGAGGAAAGAATGTTGTCTGCAGTGTCACAACAAGTGCAGACAATCCAAGAAGCACTTAAATCTCAGCAAGATGGTAAAAAGGAAGGGAGTAAGTGGGAATTTTCTTATTTAGGTATCCATTGGAAAAACCTCTACTCATATGAAGAGGGCTTTTGGTTCTATTTAAAGGACCATATTTATGTGGAATTAATACTCGTCAATAGTCCACTTCATGCCATAGAGAATGCAAATACTAGTCTCTCTGTATTTAAAAGGAAACTGATATTTTAAATGCTAGCATTAATGTATTCATTGGATAAGTTTCTGGCTGATTATAAATGAAGTGGATGCATATGTTAACTTTTTGACCAATGCGTATTTGTGCTAGTGATGTTAAAATTTGTTTCTTTAATTCCCATGTTCCATGTTAGGTATGTAACCTATGGATACAATATTATTACGGTCATATATGAATGGATTTTTGCATTTTAATATTCATTCCTGTTATTTTTAGGCATTTCGGTGGAACTTGTTGGGAAACAGGTGAAAGTGTCAACTGACATGGCAATCTTTATTACCATGAACCCTGGCTATGCTGGCAGATCTAACTTGCCTGACAATTTGAAGAAGCTCTTCCGATCTCTTGCAATGACAAAACCTGACCGTCAGTTAATTGCAGAAGTTATGTTATTCTCACAAGGATTCCGCTCAGCTGAAAAGCTGGCTAGGAAAATTGTTCCATTTTTCAAGTGAGTATTAATTGGCAAAGTAATTATACTAAATTCTTGTATTTTCATTTTATTTCAATAATAAAATATTCTTTCCCAGGCTTTGTGATGAGCAGTTGTCAAATCAATCTCATTATGACTTTGGATTGAGAGCCCTTAAGTCAGTTTTGGTGTCTGCTGGAAATGTTAAGCGAGATCGTATCCAAAAGATTAAAGAGGACATGAGAGCACGTGGAGAAATGAATATCGATGAGGCAACAATTGCTGAAAATTTACCAGAACAAGAGGTATTAATATTTTCTTTTGGTTTTATTTCATGTCATGTATGTATGGCAGATGAGCCAATTGCCTTCATTAAAGTAAACGATGAAAACTTCCTTCAAAGTAAGAATTATCAATGCTAGTGTGTGAAAATGGAACTCTGGTATTTCACCTTAAGAATTTTTTTTGTCTTTCAAGTTAGAATGTACCTTCTGTATCTCAAATTATGTCCCAGATGTTGATAATTTCTGGTCTTTCTTTTATTTCTAATCTAGATTTTGATACAATCAGTATGTGAGACAATGGTTCCAAAGTTGGTTGCTGAAGACATTCCTCTCCTATTCTCTCTGCTGTCAGATGTCTTCCCCAATGTTGAATATACTCGTGCTGAAATGGCTGGTAATTATTAAAATGGTAGCAATAAGTGACGATATAATATATTTATTTTTGTATAATATCTTAGGGAGTGATATTTTAATTCTCTTCATATTTGAGGTGGTAAATTATTTAATGTTGATGAATAATCCTCTTGTTGCATTTTAACAAACATGCAGATGGCTACATTTTAGTGCACTTAAATTTTTTATGTTAGCCTTCTTTTTACAATGATTTTCCATTTTTATTGCAAAGGTCTGAAAGAACAAATAAGGAAGGTTTGCCATGAGGAGTACCTTGTTTGTGGGGAAGGTGAGGAGCAAGGTGGTGCTTGGATGGAAAAGGTAAATTAAGATTAATTGCAAATATTTGCTCTTTAGTTTTAGTAAATGGTCTTTAGTTTAGAGGGTGTGCATATTCTAACATTTCATAATATTAGGTTATTCAGTAGTTAAGTTTGGTTGTATGCTTATTTTAATAATATATCTAATCTGTTAATTTAATGGTTCTGTTATGCTATTCCCTACCAAAATCTACTACAATTTTATAGTTCTGTTTAGTATTTTCACTATAATTTTGATACATTTTGGTTATGGTCTGAAAAACCCAAGATTATAGGGAAATAAAACTATGTCAGTCAAAATATACCCAAAAAAATAAGGATTTGACTTATTTTTTTGGGTCAGTGAATGCTATTTTGAAGTATTTTCCGGCTTCTTTTGAGATTGATTTTGGTGTAATCCTCGTATTACTTACGGATTGATTCAAATTATACACCATTCTCATATTTATTAAAATTCATTTCGGGGTTGCATTGGTCACCGTAGAAAGGGTTAAAAAAGCAAAAAATGGATGTTGGAAGCCAATGGCAATGCCCTGTCCTTGTCCCCAAAAATGAGCTAAGGATACTGCTCTAGGATGTCATTTTCATGATGTTGTAAAATGGAAAATGTTGGGGGTTAATTTGTCTGAAATTTTATCTCCTCAAATATTGGCAGAGAGTCAACTTTGAGATATTTTTTATTTATAATTTGTACCAAAAGAGAAATTTTCAATGATGATATCTTCGATATTTGTCATGCGAAAGAATTATATCTCAGCCTCCCTCCAATATTGAAGTTCTCCAGTTTTCCAGTTCTCTTGCCAACAGAGTGTCAGGTCTTACAATTCTCATTTTGTAAGAAGTTCAGTTAGTTACGTGACATCATTGTAACTACAGGCAGTCCCCGAGTTGCGTAAGCCTCGACTTAGGTAAATCCGTACTTACGGAAGTGGCAACCTTACCCAAGAAAAAGACTAATTACGAAAGTTGTGGATTTGGAAAGATGGTTGCCTACTTTCAAGGGGTGCAAGTGCTGTAATGTTAGTAAGAGCTGGCCTTCCCCGCATTTCTCCGAATCGACTGTCATCTTGAGAGCACGAACTCAGTTATGGAGTAATTTTCGACTAATTTTTTTTTTTATTTTGTAAATTTCGACTTACGTAAATTTCGACTTGCACCACTAGTGTCAGAACGCATCTATTACGTAACTCTGGGACTGCCTGTATCCAATTAAATCAGGGCCCCTTTGTTACTGGAATATTATAGACCACATGATCATACTACATATCAGGATTTTTTACCTACTTGTACCTGAGTGTGGCCTACAGTAAGATGTTATGTTTTGGTTAAATAAATCATCTGTGTAGTTGGTATTGTCTTCGGAACAATCAATTATTATTTCAGTTAAATTATTTTTTTGTGAATGCAACGTCATAAATAGAGCAAGGGTAAGTCTTATAGAAGGTGACATTCATTATGAAAATATATTTTCAAGATCAGTGAAGTAATATGTGGTCTGAATTTTTTCTGTATCTCAGTGGTTGGAGTTCTATTTTATGGAAATCATGATGGGTTGAAGATACCAGGTCTGAAGTTTCGTGTTGTTAGATGTATTTGATAGTTTTTGAAAGTTCATAGAAAAAAATGCTTGAATGAGTAGTAAGTTTGTTATGAATGAATCAAAAGAATAGAATGATTAATAATTTTAAAAATTATTCTTGCCCTCATCTAACTATTTGTAATTTCAAATTCTGTATTTTTAAATATTATAGAAAATAAGAAGGCTCTAGAGTACTATACTTAATTTATACATTTTATTGAAGAAGTAATTTCCCAGTATCTTAACCTTAAGATGTGGCACTGTGTAACAGAAGTATATAAATCTGCAATTACATATTTGATTGATAATAGTCTTAACTTATAATTACTTGTTTTAATGTTGCATGTATAGCTATTTTAAAACTTAAAGAGTAATGATATATTGGTGACACAATGTTCCCTTGCTGTGCCTGTGGTAAATTCCATTCATGAAGCATCTCTGGAAATCTGTACCAGCTGTGCAGCTAAGCTGTCATAATGAGTATCTGTTATATCATTAAAAATATTAATTTTTTTGTCATGTCAGAGACTGCATGAAAATTCTGTTTCTGACTTAAATGCTTTATTAGGCAGTTAAAATAACTTTCTTAACATTTTTTACCTCCCTAAGTGGGAATTGTTGGTTAAGTGTAATTTTTATGGTGGTAGTACAGAGGTGGCATCTTTGTTAAAAAAGTATGCACACATACACAGTATTTTTTTCAGCTGGAGAATATTTTTTAGTAGGTACTTGAGTATTGTGAGCTCTATTGATTCTTTTCATTCACCATATTTCTCCGAATGTAACCACCCATTTTGTCTTAAATGTTGGTAGAAAATGTAATGGGGAGGACTATATTCATGCTCAGTCATTAAGGAATCTTTGGCGTTAGTGTCAGTTTAAGTACCGGCGATAAGTACTAGCAGCTACTATGTCCTCTCATCTTCATTGCTCCAGAATATGAATTTGCATTGATAGTCCGTCTCAGCCAAAAAACAAGGAAAGCTTCAGTGAGGGATCGCAATTAACTCAATGTTTTCCCTAAGTCCAGGCAAGAACTAGGATCCCTGGGTGGATTGACCAGGGCCAAAAATACTGAGGGCTTCTATGTGGGGAAGATGTTTAGTAGAAAACCAGCTAAAGGTGGAGCTTTGAAATAAATTTTAAAATAGCTGTTGCATAGTTCTCGTTATATCACTGGAATCATGTGATGGCTTAAATAATGATGATGAGAGAAAATCCATGTAACTTTGGTGACTCTATATGCGGGTTGTATATGTTTGAAATTTTCCTGTGGTATTGTAAAAGTTTCCACCTGAAATAAATTTAGGATATGCTGAAGTTAGAAATTATATTCTGATTAGTGAGGTGTGGTTTTCTTGTAATAAGTGCCATGTAACATTTTCCTATGTTTGATTAGGCTTTCTTAAAAGTGAGGATTGCTCGATTTATCTCTTTCAATTGTTTGAATTTATTAGTTGGTACAGAATTCCTGTTGTGAATGTTTTTTGAAGAGGCCATTCTTTGGTTAAAATTTATTGCTTTTATGATAATGATGATTTGAATGTTTAGAAAATAGTTAAGGGAGCATTGTTCAGATTTATGAGTTGTTATCCTAGGCCATATAAAACAAGTTGTTTCTATTTTTTTAATGTCACTGAAGGGATTGGTGGGAGAGACATGGTGTGAGAAGGTAAGATAATCAAAGCAAGTACTGCCTTGTCTGTTTGTCTGTAGCATGTTTGGAGTCTTAAGATTTATATTTCATTGTGTACTGAAGCTTAAATGAGTACTTGCTGATCAAAGGAAAAGGTTTTTTTGGTTTTGAGGTTGTAGAAAAACATCTTTGTTGAGTTTCCAGGATTTTATGCTTCACACCCATGGCTAGCTTATATTGTGAGTGGTATTTTTATGTAATAGACATGAAAGCTTCATTATGCATGGTAACTGTCCTAGACTATGTATTCAATTTCCACCTAGTATTTATCAGATCACTTAGCTTACGACTGTCCACTTTCATCTTCAAAAGCTTGCTAATCCTTTTAAAAGACATTGGCTTCTTCGTATTTTGAAATGTACAGACTGTAATTCCCCAATGGATTTGGTGTGAGTTCATATAGGTGATGTATAAATTGCATCATCTGTCTATTTAATTTTTCATTTTAAATTTGAAGATGCACTTTGGAGAATAGTCATTTAACTTCGGCTTTTATACCATTTCTTTTCAGTATGTTCTCGGAAATGTTTGCTACAATCATTAAAAGTGCATTTAAATTATCAAGTTCACTACTTTTCCTGGAAAATTTCAAGCCCAGAATCTTCTTTAATTGCTGTATAATGGGCCATGAAAGCTGTGGACATAAATTTACAGAGGAATGTCTATGTATATTTCCTCTAACCCAAGTTCAGAATGTTGAAAATAAAACTATCACGTAGAATAACTTTTCCCTGTCACTGGAAAGGGTGTTGGCTTATATTTTTTGTCGCTCGAGGCATACATGGCACACATTTAAGTAAGAGAGACGATTTTTATTGTGAAAAGGAGTACATGGTGGGCCATTAAGTTTTAGCATTCCTTATTGCTCTTGGACATTATCACTCTGACCTACATTTGATTCTTTACATCCAGAGTTAACATATTTTTAATTGGGAATGCAAAATATCTTATGAAGAGTGATTATATTGTATCAAAATTATGAAAATATCTTATTTGATAAATCATTTTCGTGTCACACCTTTGTTAGTAGTGTCTTTTCCTTTGGGATTGAATTTTTTTCCTGCGAAGTATTTAGTCTCATATTCATAAAAACATTTGAAAAATGTTGCCCTGCTTGGACAAAAACTAAAATAATCATTAGCAATACTTTTCTGCCTTTTACAATTTTATTTTCTACCAACAGTCCACTCTCGACTCACAATTTGATCATGTGGTGTCATTGCTTTTGTTATGCCAGCTTATTTGCTTTTGAATGTTTGTATTGTTCATTCACTCTTTTAAAAAGACCCATAAAAAACCAGGATTTAGAATTTCAGTGTTGACAATATATCTTTGGTAAAACCATGCCACGTAATTGAACCTGCATTGTTTAAATGATTACTACATGATTATTCCTCGTTGAATATTTTCACATGCCAACTTTTATCTAGTTCAATGGTGAAAGGTGGTAATGTAACCTGCTGGATCCTTTTTTTTTTTTTAAGGGAATAGTATCTTGACTCTAGATTTGAAAATAGCTGGGCTCTTAAATGTTTCTTTCAGTCTGGTAAATTGCAGCAGTGATCTTTACAGATTAGTAATGGGCTGGTTTGTCCTTTTCAGGTCTTGCAGTTATATCAAATCTGTAATTTGAATCATGGATTAATGATGGTGGGACCAAGTGGTTCTGGCAAGACAACAGCTTGGAAAGTGTTACTTAAGGCTCTGGAACGCTTTGAGGGCACTGAGGGAGTTGCTCATGTCATCGACCCCAAGGCAATTTCGAAGGAAGCTCTTTATGGTGTCCTTGATCCAAATACAAGGGAGTGGACTGATGGTCTCTTCACACACATTTTGAGGTGATTGTCTGAACTTTCATCATCAGGGTCAAATGTATGGATGACCTCTGAAATTTGTCATGAGTGTCCAATATTTGAGGAAAGCTTTCAATGGTGAACATGTCGTATTTTAGTATTATAGTAGAACTATTTGTATAAAAAGTTAAACATTTAAAGCTAGTTAGATCGATGTTCCAGGTTTTGAGGCACAAATGATGGCCACTCCTGAACTCCGTATTTACTGTCAAATTGGAAGTGTTATTACAAGGATCAAACTGAAAATGAGATAAGAATTCCATTTGGCTCTTTAAAATTCAATTAGATTTTTTGTGTGGCATTGTAATTTTTTGGTTGAAAAATATTTTGCTATTTTTGATTTTTTTGCTCCCATTTTGGCATGCATCAATATGATTCATGCAGTAGTGAGTATGATATATTTAATTTGTTGTCCTATGCCTTTTCAGGAAAATCATTGACAATGTTCGCGGTGAGATCAACAAACGACAGTGGATCATTTTTGATGGTGATGTAGATCCAGAGTGGGTTGAAAATCTTAATTCTGTGCTGGATGATAACAAGTTGCTAACCCTGCCAAATGGTGAACGACTTTCCCTGCCCTACAATGTCAGGGTGATGTTTGAGGTACTTAAAATTTTTGTGAAGCCTTCGCTGAGTCATACAATTCTTTTGGCATTTCCTCCTAGAACATGTTAACTTGTTAATATTACTATAATTTCATCATGTTTTAACTAAGAAGTTTTTAAGGGCATTTGATGTTTGTATCTATCTGGGGTTGCTCAGGTAAAGTGGTAGTTGACATGATATGTGATTGTGATGAAGTTTTGTGCTTAAAAATTAGTTGGGTTAAATTTTTTGGATGTTAGATATCAATTGACACTGTAGGCTATTTTCTAATTGCTTCTTATTTGACCTAGGTACAAGATCTCAAATATGCCACGCTTGCTACAGTCTCTCGTTGTGGAATGGTCTGGTTTTCCGAAGATGTTCTTTCTACAGAAATGATTTTTGAGAATTTCTTGTGCCGATTGAGGAACATACCCCTTGAGGAAGGAGAAGAAGAGGGAATCAAAAAGTCAGAAAACAAAGAGGACGTTCTCTCGCCCACTATCCAGGTAATGTGTAAATGATTGCACTCTGTGTGATAATATGGAAATTGATTTATTTAAGCCCGTCGTAGTTTGAATGGTGACACCTTTGATTGCATTCATTTTTGTGTTGCCTGGTCTTAAGAGATAGTAAGTCATTTCTTATTGTATTTTTAATACTCAAGTTAATACCATATTATAACTACTCAAGCTGGCCCAGAGTGGGCAGGATTTCATAGTTAAAATTATTTAGAGTATTTGCAGAATAATTAAGTGCTCATGAATTATATAACTGATGAGGGTTGGGTGCTTATTCAAGGACAAGTGTCCTTGACTGTTTTTGAAGAACTATTGAAGGATGAGTTTTGTAACACTTGTAAGATACATAATTGGGTAAAAGGGGAATGACAAATTCTGTTTTGGCAAATTGAATTTCCCTGACCTTAATAATAATAATGTGTAATAAGAAAATCCCCTATGAGTCATGACTTTTGTACCCAAGATCGACTTGGCTTAAATTCTGTTTGCAGAATTCCAATATTCCAAGCAAATTCTTTTGCTTTCAGTTGAATAATTTCAGTTGTTACCAGTAGCCCTTTGGCTAGCTGGGATGTAACAAATTTGCAAAATTTAGTTTCTGATTCGTTGTACCTTCCTTTTTGAAATCCTGAAAATGCTCTCCTTGTTGCTGCACATGTGTAAATATCATTTGAATCTTGTTTCCAGTGTCAAACATAACATTCAGAAACCCCAAATACTCTTCCAGTGGCAGAATTGGAATTTTCTTCTGCAAATAATATACAGTAGTAGCCCTATATAACGTGTAGGGCATATAATGAGAATCTCGAATTTGCGAGGGATGGCCAAAGAACGATTTAAAACCCTATGATTTACATGTAAAATAAACCAGTATTAGCGAGGACGACAACCAACCTCTACTGGGGTCGTTCACTATTATGAGTGGCAAATGTCTGCTTCAATCTCGGCAAATGTGCACAAGCTTGTGCTCATGTCCTCTGCCATTGAAATTAAATGTCTAGCAGTATTTTTTCCGCACAATTTGACGTTCAAATACACATTTCGGACATTCACGCCATGCCCGTATTCACACAAATAAATTCCTCGTAAGTCCGTGCATTTCATTGCTCTTTTGTCATCCTCCCGCTTTTTTATCAAGTTCAGTCCGACTGATACAAAATCATGGTTGGGAAACGAAAGTTATTGGATCTGAAAACTAAAATATAAATTATCAATGAATGCTAAAGTGGCTATGGGTCCAAAAGCGAGATAGGAGGCGATTTTGCATATCTACCTCGACCTTTTCACATTTCTGAAGAATAAGGAAAAATTTCGTGCCGCAGTGCTCTAAGAAGGACGTCCTAGCAGCCAGAAACATTTGCGGCCAGGAGAACATACGCAATTAGAATCTGCCCTTTTCTCGTGGTTTTGCCAGCAAAGAGCAGCCTGAATTCCGATAAATGGACCATTGATGAAGGCAAAAGCTAAAGAGTATCTAAGTGAGAGGCTCGGTATTGACAAGTTTAAATGTTCTGATGTTGAATACGTACATTGTTATGAATTCGGAGTCCCTATATTTTAAGTTGTCTACGTATTGTATGTCTTTTGTAATTGTTTCAAAGATTATAAATATTGAAAACAGGTCAAGGATGATTCATTTCGATATGCACAAAAGGTATATAATATAAATTATACATCTATCTCGCTGCAGGGAGTGTAGTCAGTATTCATGGTATTCATTATGAAAAAGTTCCTGTGAGATGTAAGTACGGCAGAAGATATTATGTGTATCGTGATGGAATTCACTTTGGATCTTTCTGCATCGCGCTCAAAAGTCACAGCAAATCACGTATATGTACCATTTCCTGATTTGTCTAAACATCCTGATGGTTTTACTAAAAATATCTTTAATCTCATACATTGTTGTTTTGTAATTCTGATTTGTTTACTTATCCCATGTTTTATATTTTTCATAGGTACAACGTGAAGTGGGATCCTTGTTACAGTCTTACTTTTCTCCCGATGGACTGGTTATCAGGTGCCTTGAATTTGCCATGAAACAGGAGCACATTATGGATTTCACAAGATTGAGAGCTTTAAGTTCTTTATTTTCCATGCTTAATCAAGGAGTGAGGTAGGTTTTTGAATTTGGTCAATTATCATTAAGTTTTTTTTATTGTAAATGATATAATTTTGTTGTTCCCAATTTTAAATTGGGTATGTATGATGATGTTCTTTAAGGTTAAGGTTATGCTTCATGAACTGAGAACATTTTGTAACTAGCAAAATTTTAGACTCAGTGCAACATCTTTTTTATTTTTATGCATTATCTTTTTTATCTTTCCTTCTCTCATAAGGAGATATTGCGTGACTGATGTTCGGGATCCAAACGAGGCAATTATTTTCTGAAACTATAGAGAGAATGCGGGAAAAGTGTCACGGCTTTCTTCCACATAGGCCCGGGTTCGAGAGAAAAACGTTTTTAAAGAATCTTCCTCCGTATGAATCCTTGGCAAGTGCACTCCACGCTCAATAGGTGTCGTAGCCCAGTGGGTTGAGGCGCTGAGCCAGTCATTCACATATGGTGGTTGGGGTTCAATCCCAGGTAGTGGTACTTCTTTTTCCGAATATTTTACGGAATTACTGTAAATTGCCCACTCCCATACATTTACGGCAGTGGCAACAAATTTTTTTAATTTTCAGCCTATTTGCTGGATTTTCAATCAATCCCCTTGGGTGACTTTCGAAGCTAATTTCGGGATTCTTGTTTGGCCGAAAAGAGACTACACATACTGGAAGACCTAATATGTTTAGATTTTGAAAATACAAAGATACCTCCGTGAATAGGATGGGCTTTGATTGGTCGTGGGTCTTTCTCAAGGCCGTAAACAATGAACGGATTATTACTTTTTAATTAGCAACGATGTACTCACTTAAAATTTAATAGGAGCCGCGTTCAAGGAAGGACTTGTGTAACTCTATTTCTTGTTCAATAGTGAACATGATATAGGTAAAAAAGAGATGGTAACTGTTTCCGAGGTTATGTAAAAAATATTTTCTATGACCTTTTTGCGGAGCAACATATTTTGAAGCGAAGCCTGTATCTTGGGGGAGAGGAAGATATTCCAGCACAAAAAAATATCACGTAATGTTAACACTATTTCTTTTCCCACCTCATGTTTATTTCAATTGAAGGAATTTAACTTTTCATTCATGGCGTGGTATTGCATACTTTCAGATGACTAATGTCATTAATCGAGCGTGGCTCCTGGGAAATTTTAAGTGAGTACATCGTTGCTAATTAAAAAGTAATAATCCATTCATTGTTTACGGCCTTGAGAAAGACCCACGACCAATCAAAGCCCATCCTATTCACAGAAGTATCTTTGTATTTTCAAAATCTAAACATATTAGGTCTTCCAGCACGTCTAGTCTCTTTTCATCCAAACAAGAATCCCGAAATTAGCTTCGAAAGTCACCCAAGGGGATTGATTGAAAATCCAGAAAATTAAAAAAAATTTGTTGCCACTGCCGTAAATGTATGGGAGTGGGCATTTTACAGTAATTCCGTAAAATATTCGAAAGAAAAAAATGCCACAACCTGGAATCGAACCACAGCCACCATATGAGGATAATCAGTTCAACGCCTCAACCCACTGGGCTACGAGGTCTGTTGAGACAGGCGCGAACTTTAAAGTATTTATATGGAGGAAGATTCTTTAATAACGTTTTTCTCTTGAACCCGGGCCTAAGTGGAAGAAAGCCGTGACACTTTTCCCGCATTCTCTCTATAGTTTCAGAAAATAATTGCCTCGTTTGGATCCTGAGCATCAGTCACGCGATGTCTCCTTGTCAGGATGTAATTGATTTTTTTACATCTCTACTCTTACTAGACTGATGTAATATGTGCTGCTTTTCATGTTTTAGACTAACGAGTTGTAATTTCCCTCAATATGGATTGCTATTAGATTTTTATGATAAATATTTTCCTCTTCTATCCAGGAATGTTCTCCAATACAATCACACCCACCCAGACTTTCCACTGCCTCCGGAACAGCTGGAGCACTATATTCCCAAGTTCTTAGTGTATGCTTTGCTTTGGAGTTTAGCTGGGGATGCAAAGCTCAAAGTGCGGTCAGACTTCGGAGACTTTATTCGATCTGTGACCACTGTCAATCTTCCTCCTTCTACCAATCTACCCATCATTGATTACGAGGTTGGTTCATTTTCATATTTTTTCAGTTTTATACCCATTTATAGTGGTTTTCTCAGGCATTTGTATGTTATCATAATTATATGATGATTCACAGTTCTTTGAATGATCAATTGAAATTCATGGGCAGTGAATGCTTTATTTACATTATTACCCATAATTTGTGCTGTATTATTTTGTTTATCCTCACTCTATTTCCTTATTCTTTCTCTTTTCTAAAATGGCACTGGGTTTTACTTTTCAAGGTACATATTTTCTTATTAAAAATGCTGTTTAAATTTACAATATCTCCTGTCTCTGGAAGATTTCACAAAGGACGGGTATACAATTTCATTTGGGAAAACACCATGCTAAAAAGAAAGCTACCTTAAAATTGCTGTCTACAATTCAGTGTTTCTGTTTCAGGTAAACATAAATGGAGAATGGGCACCTTGGTCTAACAAAGTGCCTCAAATTGAGGTTGAGACCCACAAGGTGGCTGCTCCAGATATTGTGGTTCCGACCCTGGACACAGTGAGGCATGAGTCACTTCTTTATACCTGGCTTGCTGAGCACAAACCTCTTGGTAAGTTTGTTGAAACAAAAGACTTGGGGTGTTCATGTTACTGTGACATTGAAAATTTATGGTGATGTCAACATTATTTTGGCTTAATCAAAATTGTCTATTATTTTTAAAAATATGTACAGTAAAATTTTCGGGATTGCCTTAAGTAATTACTCATTAAATAAAACTAAAGGTGAAGTAACTAAAAACCTAAAAACACAAGATGAATGGTATTAGTGCGTGAGTTACGAGGAATAAGAAAAAGATCGCTGCGAAGCATAAGAACAAGAGTTAACATACGTTTTAACTTTTCGCCACAATGACAGCGGTAGTTGGCCAAATAAAATCTAATTAAATATATTTATGGCATCCACTACAAATTTAAATGTACCTTTTAAACATCTAGTACGGCCAGGGAAGAGAATTCTATTCCCTGGCATGAGCCATACCAATTCGAGAATCCTGATGGCAAGCATTACAATATCCGGCATAAATAATTTTCAGCAATGCTATCGATGTAATGTGCTACCATCAAATGAATAATTGTGTTTTTAAAGGAAACCAAATAAATCAGCATTCATATATCATGTTTAAGCATGTATTTTATCCATATTTAACATTAATCATGCTCGAAGGGTCGCCAGTTGAAGTGCGCCAGTCGCCATCTTTCTTGCCTTCAAATTTCGTAAATGGCGGGATTTGAAAGTGTAAATAGCGGGATGAAAATACATTATAATGATGCAAATAATTTTGGGACCGGGAGAAAATGTTGTAAATCACAGGAAAACGTAAATTCCGGGGACGTAAAAACGGGGTTTTACTGTATGTAATTATTTTAATTTTTGCTTTTGAACTATGAATTTCCTTGAAAATTAAGATATTGTTACATCTGGCTGTTCATACTTTTTCTAATTGTACAATGCTATTGACCTTTGTGCCAATTTTTGTCTCTGTGTGTGTACTTGAGAACTATGATGCCCATCATAAGCCTTTTTGAGGCAATATTAACTTGGAATTTTTACTTGCAGTATTGTGTGGACCTCCTGGTTCAGGGAAGACCATGACATTGTTTTCTGCTTTAAGAGCTTTGCCTGATATGGAAGTTGTAGGACTCAATTTCTCCTCTGCAACAACTCCGGAATTGCTGTTGAAGACCTTTGACCACTATTGTGAATATCGTAAAACACCCAATGGAGTCATTCTATCTCCTGTACAGGTAAGTTTCGTCTCAGCTTTTGTATGTTTATAAGTAGTTGCATTTTATATCAGTTCCTCTGCCAGATAGTATACATTATGGCAATTAGATTGAGACAGGAGTGCAGTCACCATCTAGCTCTGAGTCTTAAACATCCCATTCCCTATTTAATCCATCTGTGGTGACTCATATCTTCTTTGATTGTGATTTTTGGTGATTGACTCGCATTAGTCAAAACAAGTAAGCCTGGTCATAAAAGTATGAGGGTACAAACTGAAGTTGGTAGAACATTTTAATAACTTGGGTAGCATGCTGGAGGGGCAAGGGCCTAGCCACGTTGAAACACCAGATCCCATCAGATCTCCGAACTTAAGCAATGTTGGGCCCGGATTGGGGTTGGAGGGGTGACCCTCCTCCATACCTCTACTGTGGTGCTCTTGTCCCCTGTCTGCAAGTGGCGGGCAGGTTAAATTTGGGACGGGACAATTGACCCAAAGGGGTCTTGAGTGCCAGGAGGGCCCCAGAAGGCCCTCGCACTCTCAATCAATCATCAGTATGCTGGAGGAAAATGGGCTTAGTAGCAGGGACTATAAAATATTACTTATCTTAGAAAATGAGGCGTTCAGCAATAGGAGAGAGCTGATGATGAGGACCTTGTTTGTGAATGTAAAGAAAAGGCTGGCAAAGATTTATATATGGAGTGTAACACTGTAGGATGCAGAAACTTGGAGTTAAGAGGATACTAGGCTGCCGGGATGTGGAGGAGAATGGATAAAGTTTGATGGATGGGAAGGAAGATGAAAGAGGAAGTGCTTGGCGTAGTAGGTGAAATGAGGAAACTTCTGTAGGAGATTAGGATTAGGTAGAGTAGGTGGTTGGAACAATGAAAAGCGAGAGAATGTTAAAGGCCAGGATAGAGCAGAGAATGTTGAGTTTGTAGAGAAGGGGAAGAAAGGCTTAATGAACAGGATGATGAGAGGTAGGATGAAAGCTAAGCTGAAGAAATGTCTTAGTATGAAGAATTCTCAGGTTTCCAGCCGGGTAATGGTGTTGAACTGCATCGAAGTTTCGATGACGTAATCTGCTATGGTCTTGAGGGTCTTCAGGGCTTTGAATAGATAACGTAAAAATGCGGCAAAACCTCTATTTTACATAGTTAGAGGGACCAAAAAAGAAGCAGCATGTAAAATCAAAGGTTGGTAAAAATGCATGATGTAATAACATAATTCAGACCACTTCATTGCATTTCAAATCAAGCCATGAGTCATGCAAATTTGTTTTGATAGGGTTAATTTAATTTACCATATTTGATGGCATAAAAAAGACCTTTTTCCCCACAAAAATCACTTCTCAAAAAGAGAATTTCTAATAATCATGTAGAAACCATAAGAGTTTGTAGGAGCAGTTGGTGACATATCACGCCTCTCAAAACACAAAGCCGCTAAACAAAAACTTGCTGGGCACGTGTACTCGTCTTTCACACAGAGGGCACGAAATCCATATTAACGTGCCCACAGCATGGTGGGTATGTTGGCGGCGGGAACGTATTCACACCCACAGCAGCGAAACAGTTAATAAAAAATAACACTGCTCGTGTTTCTTCAGTGTATCTGCAGATCAAATGTGAGGAAAAATATTCCATGCTATTGTATCGTGGGTTGCATATATAGACTTTTCTGCAGCATTGTAGATCTATAGAATCATCATCATGATGGAAAATTTATGAGATGATAAAAATAGATTGTTAATTCTTAGAATTATTGTGGGGTAATTTCTGACCTGTACCTCAGTTGGAGTGGAAAAATGTTGACGACACAGATGCATGGTGGGTTGCATGAGGTCTTTATAGAGTTGCTATATGGCTGTAACACCATATTATTATTATTTATCATGCAGAAAGATTAATTAAATTATTATGTAGGCACGCGTGGCTGGGAAAAGGCCGTGGCGCGTGACCCACGAGAATTAAATAAAACAAAATAAAAAAATGACCGAGGGAAGAGAAGGGAAGTGGGAAAATGACTCACCGGCCGTTGGAGGAAACCATTGCTGGACTGACGTCTCAAAGCCCAAAACTGCCCAGACTTGCGGGACGTGCGCTGTCCTGCTCACCAAAAATTGTACTCGTCAACTCCGCGACCAAAAAAGTGCCTTCGTAGACCGCCCCTCCCCTCCCGCTTCGAAAACAAACCCCTGTTTCCCCACCCCCCAGACGGCACGATGGGTAAGGGATGGGAGAAGGTCGAGGAGGGAGATTTGAATACAAAAAAAAGAGCGTGCATAGGCGCAACATCCCGCCCCCCGTGAATTTCCAATGAAATTAACATTAGAATAAATAAAGAGTTAATATTAGCCAGTTGAAGAAGCGAAACACACGGGAGAAGTATAAAAACGTCAAACAAAAAAAATTGTTGCTACAACAAAAATAATAATAGTCATCTGACCACATTGATCCACCCTCAGAATATGGAAATCGACACTAAAAAAAAAAAAAGGTGAGGGAAAGGAACTAAACTAGTATCTTCACTCTCAGAGGCCCGTCAAAGAGACTAAATGGGGAATTGGGATGGGCCATGGGAAGGTCAATATGGAGGAGAAAGGAAGAATAAACGTTCCATCCTGAACATAACAGCGAGAGTGGGTCAATCGAAATATTTAACAGCAAAAGAAAAATTAAAAAAAAAATAAAATAACTTAGTTTGAAGTTGGCAACGGTACCAACTTCACGACTGGTCTTTTCAATGTACCCGAAGACGTTTTTAAATCCACAACCCTAATTACGCCTGTCGAGTCCGGAAATACCTTTGTGATTCGCCCCATTTTCCACAGCGCAGGTGGGAGAGTTGAGTCACGCAGAAGCACTAAATCCCCAATTTTGACATTTTTAGATTTCCGCGTCCATTTTGCCCGCTGCTGTAAGGTGTGTAAGTATTCCTGAGACCACCGACGCCAGAATTGTTCATGTAATTGCTCAATGAGCTTCCATCGAGTAGGCAGATGGAATTCATCGACTGAAGTGATCTCAGGCAAACCTATCAACGGTTGACCGACTAGAAAATGACCAGGGGTCAGACAATCTATCTCGCTTGGATCCGGTGATTTTGGTGTCAATGGTCGGGAATTTAAAATGGCTTCAATTTTTGAAAAAAGCGTAGCAAACTCTTCAAAATTTAACGTTTGGCCGTTGAGGAATCTGCGCAGGTGATACTTCACCGATTTAATACCGGCCTCCCACAGACCACCAAAGTGTGGAGCAGATGGTGGATTAAATTTCCAACTGATTCCGGATTCTGGATGGATTGAGGTTAACGCTTCCCGATGGGAGGAGGACCTAATTAGTCTGTACAAATCGGTCAAAAAACGATCAGCCCCGACGAAATTTGTACCGCAATCCGAATAAATGGCCCGGGGAATTCCTCTCCGAGCGATGAAGCGCTGGAAAGCCGCAATGAAGGCAGGGGTGGATAGCGAGGTGACTAATTCTAAATGAACGGCCTTTGTCCCAAAACAAATGAATAAACAGAGATACGCCTTTCCAATGGCAGAGTTTTTTCTATTGCTCAGTTTGTAGGAAAATGGCCCTCCGTAGTCAACACCCACGCATGAAAATGGCCGCTGTGGCACTACCCTGGTGGAGGGAAGATCTGACATGATTGGTTGTAAAGTATTGCCCCGATAACGCGAGCATACAACACAATTCATGATTTCAGATCGGATAACTGATCGGGCAGACAATAT
The DNA here is from genome assembly GCA_963573305.1 of Pyrrhosoma nymphula. Classification (NCBI taxonomy): domain Eukaryota; kingdom Metazoa; phylum Arthropoda; class Insecta; order Odonata; family Coenagrionidae; genus Pyrrhosoma; species Pyrrhosoma nymphula. The sequence goes on from OY754328.1 coordinate 20,924,660, forward strand.
CCAGAATTGCCTGGCAACCAACGCCTCCACAGCACGAGGACCGCCATGGAGTGACACCAAATGATAGTGCCGAATAATTAATCGAGAGAAATGCGAACATCTCGGCAGTAAAATAGGATGCCGAGCAGACTCAGATAAGAGGGAATTCTGCAGTCTGCCTCCCACTTTCAGCAACCCGTTCGAATCCACAAAGGGTCGTAATCGACTAATTGACCGGGGAAATAGGGAGCAAGTTTTGATCGAATCAAACACAGATGCAAAATAAACCATTTGCGTGGCGAGAGCCAACTTTTCCAAGGCATGTGTCCACTCTTGAGAGGACATGGGTGTTTGAGGTTGGGACCGCTCACCCTTGAAAGCATTTAAAAATCTATAAATATAAGCGGTCACTCTTACCAAACGAACAAAAGAGGAAAATTTTTTGAACCACGCAACAGAGGATTCATCTACCTGTGTTAATCCCATGACAATTGAATCCCCTTTCCGCTCTGGTAGCTCATCTGTGGCAACAGGTACAAAATCAGCGCTCGGCCAATGCGCTTCACTTAGATGAATGAAAGGAGGACCAGACCAATACAACTGGAAATTGAGAAGTTGCTTGGGTAGTAGGCCTCTGGAAATGCAATCGGCGGGATTCTCGTCGGAGGCTACGTGTCTCCACAAATTAGAAGGAATTGTTTCAGTTATCTCAGATACACGGTTAGCCACAAAAATTTTTAATAGATGAGGTAGCGTCGCTAACCAGGATAAAACTATCCGAGAATCTGTCCATGCATAAATCTTGTGGATACAAACTCTGTCCCGAAACGTATTCCTAATATTAGAGAGCAGTCGCGAAAGCAATAGCGAGGCTGACAATTCAAGTTTAGGGATTGTTACCGTCTTTAATGGAGCGATCCTTGATTTAGCTGCCAGAAAATAAATTTTGACGTCTCCTGATGGAGAAATGACGCGTAAGTAAACCACAGCTCCATAACCAGCTTCAGAAGCATCAGAAAATCCCAAGAGCTGATGCTCAGTTGACTTAGATGGGCCGATATAACGCGGAATACGTATTTGGGAAATCAAATGACTTTGAGAGGAAAATTCATGCCAAAGATAGGCAGCTGATAATGGCAAGGGATCATCCCAACCTAATTTGAGGACCCAGAGAGATTGAATTAGACCCTTAATCTTTAGAACTATAGGAGACAAGCACCCCAATGGGTCGAAAATTCGCGCGATATTAGATAAAACGGCACGCTTTGTGTTAACTGAATGATCCAGCGTAACACGATAGGAAAATACATCGTGATAAGTATCCCAATAAAAACCTAACACCTTCACACATGAATGGTCAGGCGCATCAAAGTCAAATGTAGACTCTCGTTCATGTAGGGGAGATTGAGCCAAAAATTGAGAAGAATTACTCGCCCACTTCTGCAAAGGAAAGCCCCCCCGAGCTAATAATTCAATCAGTTGACTCTTTAATGCTAGCGCATCGTCGAGAGAAGAGGCTCCCGTTACGATGTCATCGACGTAAGTGTCGCGTAAAATCACCGCGGAAGCGAGGGGATAATCTTTTCCCTCGTCTCTGACTAGTTGGTGAAGGACACGGATTGCCTGAAATGGGGAAGAAACGACACCGTATGTTACCGTATTCAACTCGAAAGATTTTAATTTCTCAGTCGGATTTTCTCGCCATAAAATATGCTGAAATTTGCGGTGGTTTTCGGAAAGTAAAATCTGCCTATACATTTTGACAATGTCCGCGGTGAAAGCAATTGCGTGGACGCGAAATCCTAATAATATTTCGAAAATGTCCAGCTGAAGTTTGGGACCAGTCATCAGCAAATCATTCAAGGACTTTCCCTGAGCTCCCTTGGACGACGCGTCGAAAACCACTCTCAATTTAGATCCTGACGGAGTAATTTTCGTCACGGCATGATGGGGAATGAAAAAGGCACCAGGACGCGTTGAAAGGGACATATGCCCAAGGTTTAAATACTCCTGGAGGAATTGGTCATACTGTTCTTTCAAAAGAGGTTTGCGTATCAAACGTTGCTCTAGTTTACACCAACGATTGGCCGCTTGATTGTAAGATCCAGCCAAGACCGCAAAATCCTCTTTGAAAGGGAGCGAAACCTTATACCGACCAGTTTCATCTCGCGAAACTGACTCTAAAAAGTATTTCTCGCATTGCTCATCCTCCGGACAAGGGTGACGTCTAATAATGGGTTCCTCTAATTCCCAAAATGATTTTAGTTGCTTGACCAACGGAATTTCCTCCACCACGCATAAAGAAGTTTTACGTGTGGGAATTTTCAAAGAACTATCCAAAATGTTTCCCATTAAAATCCATCCGAAAAGGGAATCAATTAGAATCAAGTCGTAATTGTCGAATGTTTTCTTCCCCCCAAGGAAGATCTTTGGGAATAAGTCCATTCCCAAGATAATATCCACAGAATCTGGCTTATCAAATCCCGGATCGGCCAAACAAAGGTGAGAAATACTTTCTCGAATACAGGGTGGAAGTGGGACTGGTGGAAGTTTGGAGGTCAAGTGAGGAAGGATTACCACCTTGGTATTTAACACCAACAGTGAATCATGGATCGGCGAGAGCGACAAAGTGATACAACCCTCCGGCCGCCTTAGAGGGGTTTGAGACAACCCAACAAGAGAACCATGATAAGGAGACATGGGGAGCTGCAACCGCCGAGCAGCTGCCGCGGAAATAGCTGACACTTGACTACCCGAATCGATCATTATACGAAGGGGCACATTTAACCCATTACCATCCCGCACATGAACTAACGCAGTTCCGAGGACAATTAAATGTGCAGGGTCACAATTAACACAAGACGAAAGGGCAGTCGTAGAAGTTTGTGATTGCGAACGCACAGGAGACCCAGACGCCTGACTTAGCGACGCTGACGCCTGAATTGGAGACTGCCTAGAGTTCAGCTCTGAATGCAACGTGGTATTATGATACCTTTTGCAAATATTGCAACACATATCCTTCTGCTGACACCTAGGAGCCCAATGACCTGGCTTCAGACAGTTAAAGCAAAGCCTTTTCGAGCGTACGAAACGCGCACGATCCGTAACGCTCATTTCAATGTATTTGGGACACTTCACTAAAGAATGAGGAAGCTCACACATAGGACAAGTACTGACTCGATCGCATTTCTCCTTACCCGGGTGGGTATTGTCAACGGATATCGGCAAGACGACCTTTGCAGTGAGCGTGGATTTGCGGCGAGAAACTGAATCTTTCACATTAGGACCAAATGAGGTTTGTAAAACCTTGATCCTTTTTTTCACAAAGCTCAAAAGATTACATACAGAGGGAAATGGCTCATTATTTAAGGTCTCCTCGAAAAGAGCCAGAGTTTCTGGATCAACGACACGTGCTGCTAATCGGAACAAAATAAATTCCCCCAAATTAGGAATATTTAACGTGCCCAAGGCAGCATGAATCTCGGAAAACGTGTTCACAAATAATTGCATGGAAGACAATGATCCCGTAGATGAAACCGAAAATTCCAGAATTCTATCGAGATAGTCAAATCCGAGGATTCTAGGATTGTCGTAGTGCTCACTCAACTCCCTCCAAGCCGAATCATAATGAACTTCGCCAAATGGGACGGACGCGATGAGCGCCGAGGCTTTACCTTGTAGAGCCGCCTTTAAATAAGTGAATTTCTCAACTGAGGAAATATCCGTTCTATCATGAACAACAGATCGAAATAAGTCGCGAAACCCTACCCAATCAGAAAATGCCCCAGAAAAACGAGGTAATTCAATGGTAGGAAGACGAGACCTTTTACCCTGAACGGTTTCATTAGCCAAATGAGCAGACTCATTGACGGCGGGAGGATTTGATACCTTACGAAAAACGGAAAGAATAAAATAATACTTTTCTTCCACTTCCTCGCCAAGGCTCCTATCCACCAGACATGCATCGCTTTGATTGCACTCATGGCAATACTCAAACAGTTCGGTCTGAGCGTCACAAAATGCTGAATACACAACTTCCAATTGAGAACATCGTGCAAGAAATATATGTAACTTACAATGATTGAAAATCTCCAGACCGGAAGCATTGAGCTCCTCAGAAAGCAAAAATGCTGCACTAATTGTGGATTTAAATTGATCACGTTTAAAACGCAGTAACTTTGAATGCGAGTCAAATTGCTCCCGTGTGACCGGCGATTTACCTTTCGCCCCTTCAACTGGCATTTTAAGAACAAAAGGAAATAACTACTCACAAAAAACGGAATGAACTCCCTCTAAAAGCTCCCGGAGAATTCCCGGGTTTCGGCACCAAAAAGTTGTAGGCACGCGTGGCTGGGAAAAGGCCGTGGCGCGTGACCCACGAGAATTAAATAAAACAAAATAAAAAAATGACCGAGGGAAGAGAAGGGAAGTGGGAAAATGACTCACCGGCCGTTGGAGGAAACCATTGCTGGACTGACGTCTCAAAGCCCAAAACTGCCCAGACTTGCGGGACGTGCGCTGTCCTGCTCACCAAAAATTGTACTCGTCAACTCCGCGACCAAAAAAGTGCCTTCGTAGACCGCCCCTCCCCTCCCGCTTCGAAAACAAACCCCTGTTTCCCCACCCCCCAGACGGCACGATGGGTAAGGGATGGGAGAAGGTCGAGGAGGGAGATTTGAATACAAAAAAAAGAGCGTGCATAGGCGCAACATATTATATAGAAACTTTTTGTTAATTATTCAAAATGTAGTTTTTTACTGGTTGGTATAAGTTACCGTATAAACGCGTGTAAGAGGCGCACCCGTGTAAGAGGCGCACCCCTCTTTTTATGCGTCGAAGTTGAAGAAAAAATTTCGAATTTTTTTTTTCTATCGCGAGGTTTTGCGGGCCTAACTGCGAACTTTCGGCCATTTTCAAAGCCTTCCGCTTGCAATATTCTCTTATAATTTACGCGGCATTTTTCATAGGCATATATAGACCCCGGAGGTAAGTATTCACTTGGATCTTAGGTTTCCGCGGCGTTTCTCCATATTGGTAACGGCTTTCGGGCGTTCCTCAACAAGACAACGTGGAGGAACGCCCGCGTGCCGCGTGCCCGAACGCCACGTCACCCTTTATGCCACTATTTACCGAGTCCAAATGACTCATGCACAGAGAAAAGACAACTGGTTTTCCCCCGCAGGTAATGCTTGTACATAGTAGACTCCCTTGCGCACCTTACGGATAGCCCTCTGACTGGGCAACAGCGCGCGCCTCTCCCTTTGTCTTCCGTGCATGCTCCTGGCAGTTGAATGCGCTCTTTTTCCAAAATAAATGTTGATCGATATTGGTTAACCAACGAATTCCTTTAAGATTTTATAAGTGGATTCATGATGATGAACTCGAGAGCTTGAAGAAGGTGTAAACGGCGGTTTTCAGGGATGCGCGGAACGGAAAATAACGGATCCGTGCATTTGCATCTATAACTAAAATACTAATGCATTAATTAATATGAAACTTTGTATAGCTGTTAGGAAAGATCTTTGCTACAATATTTGTAAAGGAAATTTCGATATCTTGATCCGTGATGTTATTACGAAGCCGTTAATGCGATGCAACCATCCGGTACCCGGGAAAATGCGCTAAAATTTGGTTTTTAAGCACACACTGAAATCGATATAAACGGTAAAATGTTTTTTACACCATCAATAAACGCAGAAATAAACAAGCTTTAATTTGATGTACTTCATTTTAAAATCGATTGAGCCATCTATGAGATATTAGCCTTCAAACTCGGGTGACAGAATTTTGCAACGGACAGATTCGTGTAAGAGGCGCACCCTCATTTTCGGCTGCGATTTCTGGGAAAAAAGGTGCGCCTCTTACACGAGTTTATACGGTATATTAGTGTATTACTACCTATTTTTCTCCATTATTTTGGACGAATAGCAATGGAGTTTGAGTGGTTTTCTCTTTTCATGCTAAAAAATAGCTCTCCTTCCCCCTTTTGACTTCCGATATTTGACAAAAAATGAGGGGCATATTTGGACATATAGGTTATATTGTTTTGATTGCTTCTGCAATATTGAAGAGCAATATATCAAACGTTATACATTGCCATATAAGACTTTGTAATACCATGCCCCTAACTGTGTATTATAAAACAAGAAAAAAAAACTCTTAAAACAATCTCCAAATGTAAGGAATATTATTTGGACACGGATTATGACTTACTCGTAATAACTTCCGAAGTAATGTTATTTATCTCAGAAGACTGAGCATTTAGTGCTGTATTTTCTGTTCATGATGTAGGAAAATGGAGTACATAGTTAACTATGTACGTTAATATGTTGGGGTTTGGCTGTTGTATTCAATAGCTTTGCTCGCAATGAGTAAAAAGCATTGCAAAACTACGTGAAAATGAGGAAAATATGACCGTAGGGACAGAAGTATGTCTGTAAAATCGAGAAACTACATAGAATCAAGCATTTATCATTGACACACCCTATGCTTCCCGTAATGACCTTAATGTGACTATGCAAAATCTAGAGTAAAGTAAAATCGAGGTTTTACTGTAATTGATTTGTTTATGTATCCTAGGATTTAGATATTATGCTAATTATACCACTTGGGTTCTTGTTGTTTATTTTATTGCTTTATTATCAGGGAGTGATTTCATTTCATTTTGTCTTATTTTTTTTTACAGTTGGGCAAGTGGTTGGTGTTATTCTGTGATGAAATCAATTTGCCAGACATGGATCACTATGGGACACAACGTGTGATATCATTCCTCCGACAGCTTGTGGAACACAGGGGCTTTTTCCGTGCCTCTGATCAATCATGGGTTCGTTTGGAGCGAATTCAGTTTGTGGGAGCTTGCAATCCTCCCACAGATCCTGGAAGGAAGCCATTGTCACATCGATTCTTGCGTCATGTTCCTGTTATTTATGTTGACTACCCTGGAGAGACATCATTGAAGCAGGTCATTAATGAAAGACCCATGCTTTCTAGTTGTATATATTTGAGAGGATAACTAATTGTTGAAATTGTTATTTAGTACCTAGTTCAATTATTGTTACTGAGATAATTCTATTCTTCATAGATTTATGGAACGTTCTGCCGGGCAATGCTTAGACTGGTGCCTCCCTTGCGTAGTTATGCTGAACCACTCACTAATGCAATGGTGGAGTTGTACTTGGCATCTCAGGAACGTTTCACGCAGGACATGCAGCCCCATTATGTGTACTCTCCTCGAGAAATGACTCGTTGGGTGAGAGGAATTTGTGAAGCTATCAGGTGAGAAAGATAAAGTTATAATTTCTGAATAAAATAATATACTGCTGTTAATGTAAAAAGCAGGGCTTACTGAAATTGGTTATCAGATTATTTAGTGATTAATTTTTTTCAGAAACTGTTGAATGAATACCGTATTTACTCGTGTAAGCCGCGCCCTCGTGTATCCCGCGCACCCCCATTTTCGGGCAGGCTCGTGAGGAAAAAAATTATTTTTTTCCCTTGAGCCTGCATCATTTTGTCATAACATGAATACACTTTCTTTAATGGAAATTCTGTGCCAAAGTTAAGTGTTGAAGTACATCTTTCTCATGAATTTATTGCGTTACGTTTTAATATCGTCACGATACACAGCCCGTTTTATGGTTCATATTTTTCTCCTAACATCACACAATAATCACAGTTGTATACAATCACATCATCCAGCTCTAAAAATGGTATCTGTTCGAAATGAAATATCAAGCTAAAATAATTGCAGAATTATATACAATTTCAACCCATGATCATTCGATTACCGAAATCCATCGGCGAATCAACAAATAAAAGCAGAATGCCGTCCGTAACTGATAGATGCCTGAAATGTGATACGTTTAATTCGTGGTCATAGCTGATAAGTGACTCCCAGCGGGCAACGCCCCCCCCCCCCCCCCCCCCTACTTTTGGAAGCCACCTGCGAAGTTAGGGCGTGGGAAAGCGATGAGTGAAATGTGATACTTTTGATGAAATGTGATGCTGACTCGAGAAAAAATATCGCTTTACTCCGACCCCCTAACTATGAAGGCCGAGGCGAGGGTGGGGGGAGAGAAAGAGAGTGGTGGGGGGGAGAGGAAGAGGCGGGCCAAGGACGCGTAGCCGTTCGCTGGACTGCTGGAAGCGCCAGCGCTCGGCACGAATGCCTCTGGAAAAAAGTGCTGGACATCTTTGCTTTACACGACTACAGTAATTGTATTAAACTTGCGTACCACCTTGAGGAGTATCCGCATTGAAAGATAAACGATGCAGCTAGAACTTATATCAAAGCTCATTTTCGTATCACTTCTCATAGCCAAGTAGCATTTCCGCGAAATGATCGATTTTAGGCAAGTTAACTAATTTTTTCCCCGATGTGGTTGATATTAAGTACGCACAAGTATGTATCAAGCCCTATGAAATAAGTTCTAGCAACATCCTTCCTGCGCCAAACGGTGAAAACAGAATTTCTTTATCTATTAGTATGGCGATGTAAAAGTCAACGGTCTGAAAATGGATTTCCTGGCGTGGTATCCACTTCCATAAGTGAATGATGCTTCCTATAAAAGGAAGTAAAAACAGATTAGAGTTCTGATTCTCTCTTTGCATGCGCCGATGCACTACGTTATTTATCCCATTGATGTGGCGATGCGTTTCAAAGCTCACTCGGGCGCTACGCAACATAATTTCAGGTTGTGGAAAAATCATGAAGGAGTCGAAGTCAACCTCACAGCTACCACCGGGGTAAGAGTACAATTTGAATCGACCGAAATAACGGCTCCCTCGTTCGAGCATCGGCCGTATCAATCTAGTGTTGGCTGCCGAGATCCCTGAAAGGAGGTCAAACCCCTCCCCCACTAGTGAAAGGCACCTGGGTAAAAGCGAAACTGGGCGAGGGTAGATAACAGATAAGGTGAAGGAGTGATCCTCTCGAGTTACCCCCTTTTCTTTCTCGCCGAATCCCTCGCAGATGAATGTCGTCGCGCCCAGAAATAAGGAACGAAGAACTTTTTTCTTGAGGGATCTTCTGGGAAAAACCGGTTTGGACATGCCAATTGTTCAGATCTGACTGAGGTATCACCCTAAAATCTGACAGCTTTATTGTTTCCGGCTGAGTGATTGAGAGGGATAGCTGGATGGAAGGACTGCCTGTAAGGCAATTTCCACAAACCCTGGGAAGGATATTTTACCATTCGTCACGATAACCTGAATAGAGCCTCGTATTGCAGGTAATAATTATTTGTCATCACAAAACGAATGAGTGAATGGAATCATGCCTCTCTTTGATGCGAAGGCAGTTTGACACATGGAAGTCGATTTCCATTGAAATGTAAAGAGTAGCAATATCTCCAAATATATCACTACTTGCAGGGCATCTTTCGGCTTTCGTCTTACTTCCGAATCATCCGTAAAAATTTATGATGCAAGTAAACAATTAACATTGCAAATTGATATAACGAGATAATATTGTTAAAACTCGTCGCGGCAAAGAGGGATAGCACCAATCCGCGAGTTGCTGCACGCCACACCGCCAGCTGCAACGGCAAAATAACTTATCCAGTGGCGTCAAATTTGACATTACTTCACACGTTTGAATTCTTTGATTGGATATGTATGTTGGCAAGTCAGATGATCGTAATGCGAGGACTTACTGTATTCACTTTGGAGAAACTAACGGCAAGAATTTAAGGTAAAATGGTGCGCGGCTTACATGAAAATTTAGAGGATTCGTGTAAGCCACGCACCCCCATTTTTTCACCGGCATTTTCGGAAATAAGGTGCGCGGCTTACACGAGTAAATACGGTACTGATATTCAATAAACTCCAGCATGCAAATGAAGAAGGTGCCAATGTACTAATTTTTTTTGTTCTGTTACAAATTAAGTTCTGAATGGAGCGTAAGGGCTCCATCTCAAATAATGTTGATTAAGATTAGGCATAAGTTTAGGTTGAAGCTACTTGGTTCCCGCACTGTTCACCAAGAATATATGGGTCACAGAAATAGAGGAAAGTCTGGAATATGTAATAGCCTTAAGGTTGGGTCAAACTTATTGCTTACCTACAAACCATATTACTTAAAGAGTTTGAGAAAACAAGTGAAGCCCTGTACTTCATGGACAGGTCAGACATTGGTGACAAAATAAGAGAGGTAGACCAGTGATGTGAAAGATTGAGAACATCTTTTTTGCCTGATATATGATTACAGCACTAATCGAAACATTCATGGAAATGCTTTTGTAAAATCTTTCCCTCTTCTTGGAAATGGTATAATTCCTCTGTCTTCATACCATTTGCAGAGATGAATGTCATGACAGTGGAGGAGACGGCTTTCCCTTTCATGATTAGTTTTATGATCTCTGGAAAACTTGTACCCCAGTGAAATATCTGTGGATAATTATGATGAAAATCTCTGAAGTGATGATTCTGTGATACTTCGTCTACAGAGCTGAAGTGCTAGCATGGTATTGCTGTGAACTCTGGGTGAGGACAGTTGGTGAATCATTATTTTCTTTTACTCCTTTTTCTATGACCAAGGCCCCTGGAGACGTTGAGTTCTGAAGGTTTGGTCCGACTGTGGGCACATGAGGCTCTCAGACTCTTCCAAGACAGGCTGGTGGATGACACTGAAAGGCAGTGGACAAATGAAAATATTAATGCCGTGGCCATGCGCCACTTCCCTGGTGCTGATAGAGAAGTTGCACTTGCTCGTCCTATTCTTTATAGCAATTGGCTTTCTAAGGACTATGTTCCTGTGCAGAGGGAAGAGCTGCGAGAATATGTGAAGGCCAGGCTGAAGGTTAGTGTAAATTGGAGTTGCACTGATTGCTGTTAATTGGCCCTTAACTTAATGAAAATAATTTTCAAAATTCATCTCTTTAATGAGGCAAGTGAGTGATCAAAGGACATCAATTTCAGGAAACCAAATAATTGCTAAAGATTTCTTCCATTTCATGAATGCAAATTTTATTCCATCTTGTTAGGAAAAATCCAAGATTGGTGTGACTTTTTTATAAACTTTCTTTTATTAAATTAACCAATGTTATTATTTTTTTGTCGTGGAAAATTATAATTTCTCTTTTCATAATTTTTTACTTCGGCAAGCTGGAATCATTAAAGATCTGATTTGTTTAAAAAAATTATGCTTATTTTGAATAGGGTAGTTTCCTTCATCAAAGAAAACATAATTAATTAATTGCGACAGGTGCCCCACCAGAAACGTATTCATTACACGCAAATTCTTTGGATTAAAAAGTCTTAGTTTCCAAGAAAATTGAATGTTAATTTTAAGTTCATTTGAAAAGGCTCGGAAATGGCGGCACAGCGGCAGCTTTTATGATGACGTAACAGGTAGATAGTCAACATTGCGAGGCATATGGAATTATCTTCGACTGTACTTACTATTGTATTTCAGAGTCCCTAAAATCTGGTGAACATGTATTAATATACCTCGATTAAAATGCTCAAAGTTCGGAAAGTCTCCTCCATTGAGCATGCCATTAAAAGATGTTTTCTAAGCTCCTACGCTCCCTGCTAGTACAGAGCTACCGCGAAGGCGTTCTTCGCGGCAAGCGTCGCATGCGCAGTGAAATGAATAACGAAACTGCGTACCTGTGACTTCGCGTTCTGTGGTGTTCCGGCTTAGATGTTTACGTTTTGATCACTTTCGTTTTGACAAACATTTCCTTTATCTCATCTTCTATTCCTTTCATTTACAATTCCTATCATTCATACCTTGCATATTCCATTAGTTACCTTTCATCATCAGTTCCTTTTGCTAATATACAAAGCCACATGGTTTCATCAGAACAAGTTCAATGGCTTTTCAAACTGGTTTTGTACGGACAATCTACCGAAAGTGGATGTGGCCATGGTGGTGGAGTTCTTTTAGAGAAGATGTTCGGTTTAGTGCAGGTGAAATCAGTGAAGTAAAGCAAGGTACTCTCTTCTGACAGCTTTGAACCACAAAATTCTCCTCTTCTCGCTTAGTGGAACCGCGCCGTAAGCTTTCTTGCTATCGCTAATTGCGTTGTTGTGTGACACTGCGGCACAAAACAATTTTTATAAAGCAATGTTCTCGGAGGCATGTTACTGGTACTCCTTGGGGAATATGATGCTGATCAGCTGATGCAGTGAATCACGAGTTCCCATCAATGGTCTGTGATCACGGTGAGGGGTGATCAACGCATTTTAGTTGTTTTAGTATTTGATCATACATAGTTTGCTTCGAGATTTTGCCATCCATTATGCTATTGACGGTAAGTTTTTTTTTGCTAATTTCATGTTATGGCAATGACACCTCGACAAAGTGGATGAATTAAATTAATGTGTATTCGTATCATAGCTGCGGCGTAGCACCTGCTCTCCGTATAGTTATTAAGTGACAATTTCGTGCTTGCTTGCGGGAAATATTTCGAAATGAATACGAACAAAATGGTTTATTTCATGCTTTTCATACTAACTTTACCTAAAAAATAATAGCTAGCACCATTAATTTGAGAATGTATTATTATACGATTTTCATTCCCCATACCGTAACCATAAATGTGTTTCATTATTTTGATGAGGTTTCTCTATGCGACTAGAGCAGCTAAATTAATAAATAAAGCTCATTTCCATTTTATACCAAGTTTACTTTTGTAAATGGTTTTTTTCCCATCAATAAATTTATTATTATTATTAAAGCTTTCTCGGCGGACGTCGTCTGCAGATAAGCAGCGGCGGCGAACCACCTAGCGGCAGATTGCGGTAGTTACGTACGTACCTGTGACGTCACACGTAGGATTAACCAGCATGCAATAGTTTGCCGTCGCGTTTTCGCGCCGTTGAATTTTTTCACTTTTTAATTAATAAGGAAAAATACTTAACGCCATTTAAAAATCGAACGGCTTCAAATTCGTACTCCAGGGGTTATAAACTTCAGATCTGGGCAATAAAAAAAAAATAGGAAACCACCCTATTCTGCGTTTGAAAAAAATATCTTTCTCTCTCCATGAAATGGGTCTGGATGCTGCACCCATGTTTTTAATTATGATAAGTGACATCCCTAGGACTAGGTGGAAGAAGTGACTACCTAGTCTCAATCTTGCCCCATTAAAGTGGTTTCTCTATCTATCCCTGCTGTAATTAAATTTGGAGAATTTAGAAATGTTGATTTCATTTAATTAATGTCGATACCATAAATAGTTATCTAATAAATGATCTTGAGTGGTGATTTTTGAATTCGTTTTTTTTTTACTTTATAGGTGTTTTATGAAGAAGAGCTGGATGTGCCACTTGTTCTGTTTGATGAAGTATTAGAACACGTACTCAGGATTGACAGAATTTTCCGTCAACCCCAAGGCCACTTGTTATTAATTGGTGTGTCTGGAGCGGGAAAGACTACACTCTCTAGATTTGTAGCATGGATGAATGGTTTATCAGTGTTTCAAATAAAGGTGAGAATATTTAATTCTTAACTGCGTGAGTGATAGCTGTTAGATGTAAGCATTAAAGGAATAAGGTTATGCTCCATATCACAGTTTTAAATTACTTCCCACCCTATGATGATGTTTTATTACAATGAGTGTTCATGATGTTTTGTCTACAGAACTGAGGGTATTTATACTCACATTATGTAGTTTTTGTCTTTTTCTATATTATGTACTTTCAAATACTAATGCATGCATTTCATGCTTAGGTGCATAACAAATACAGAGGGGAAGACTTTGATGAAGATCTTCGTGCAGTTTTGCGCCGGTCTGGTTGCAAAGATGAAAAGATTGCATTTATCTTGGATGAGTCCAATGTGCTGGAGTCAGGTTTCCTGGAAAGAATGAATACCTTGCTTGCCAATGGTGAAGTACCAGGTTTATTTGAAGGTAAATAAATTTCATGAATGCATGATTAATTCGACTTATTTTAAGGAATTTGTCTATGAAGGGAGGAAATAGGGAAAAGAAATTGGAGGAGGGAATAGATTGAAAGTGAATGCATCTTAGTGGTTCACTCTGTTCTTGTTGCAGTCAGTAATGCATGATGAAAGGGAAAAAGAATTTTTGTACCATCTGTTTGAGAGTGTATCTTATTTTTTGCTTCTATCAGTGCTTGATGTGTTAAGGGGTTAAAATAATATCCCCTAGTAAACCCTGAAACTCATATGACTTGAATTTAACAAGTAATCTTAGCCTATTGTACTGCCTTAAAAGTCTGTAGTGACTCCCAACGTAGTCCTTAAATCAACTGTGTTACTGCAGCCACTATTCACTCGTACTTGTTGTTTCAAGTAATTTAATAGTGTCACTTCTTTGTCAGGTGTACTCATTGGGATTGCTTTTGAACAGTGTGTTATGCACAATCGTAAGGGGTAATTAATGAGTGAGAATGTTATGTGAGGTATAATTTAGTGTGGTATGTGTAAAAATATATTTTTCTCAATCGTGCTGTGAGCTAGTAGAATTTTGCCACAGTGGTATAAATGATGCTGAAGTTAAAACAGTGGTATTTTGTTCTATACTGATGTATGTTCTGGGCAGAACTTCATTTTGTTTGACTTCCTTGTAAGGTTTGTATCATTAATTTTTACCATTTCAAATGGATAATTTGCTCAGTTAAAATGCCAAAAACATAGGTACCTATTAGTTGTGGAATTGCTGCAGGACCAGAATGAATTATCAATTATAAAAATGCCAAATGGAAATAATTTTCACAAAAGTATTGCATTTTTTATCAAATTCATGGACAAATAGTGCACGACGTCAATGCTAGGTGGATCATTTTTCCCTAAAAAAAACAGGCTTAATTTTCATGCGTGAAGACTATCTACTTTCTTCCATAATCTATTTCCTGCATTCTTCAATCCCAGATTTAGTCATCTTTTGTTTCAGAGGTTCAATTTTTCCAGTAGGAAGTTTATTTGTAGGCATAATGATGCCTCAACTTTGGCAGTATCATGAGTCCCTGGGTGACCATTGACAGGATATAACACTTATGTCATTTGATGTCTATGAGTTAAAAACCTTGGTAACTTATCCTTTGCAGGGGATGAGTACACAACATTAATGACTCAGTGTAAGGAAGGAGCTCAGAGAGAGGGCTTAATGCTGGACTCTAATGAGGAACTGTACAAGTGGTTCACAGGCCAAGTGATGAAGAACCTGCATGTTGTCTTCACCATGAATCCATCATCTGAAGGCTTGAAGGACAGAGCAGCAACTTCTCCTGCTCTGTTCAACCGATGTGTTCTTAATTGGTTTGGAGATTGGTCTGATGGAGCTTTATACCAGGTAATGTTTATACCTTCAGTAATCTTTGCCAAATTTTTGTGATAATGGCAGTCCAGTAGAGGGGATGTTGTCTCCTGCTTTGTGGTTGAGTTCTGGTGAAAATGTAGATTCAAAGCCTGTCCAAGATAATACCGCTGTTGAAATATACTGTTTTGGCTTCGAAACAAATGAAAAGTAAACAATTTTTTCACGATCTTATGATTTAAACAAAGGATTCTTCATCATGGATTCTTTGGTCATGTGATTCCCTTCCCCAAACTGCATTGGACGTGTTTACTGTTTGGCTGCATTGCTGTCAACTGCACTATTATCTTTTACGAACTACAGTGCCAGTGTATCTAATTGTCGATTATTAAAATTTTTCATATTTTGTTTGGAATGGAGTAAGATTATAAACTGAGTGAGACACACTTTGTTATTGACATGGATGATACTGTGAAAGATATATTGGGTTGTTAAATGCATAATTACAAAGAATGGTAATTGCTAAATATAGGCATATGCAGTTTTCAAGTACAGGTATACCTGAACTTTCATTGATCCTGTTGATACCAATGGCGGCTCCAAGGGGTAAGAGCAGTAGGGGCAATTTCCCCCGAAAACAATTTGTGAAGGAAAATTTGCTCAAGAAAATTACACCAATTACGTACCAGTAATCCTATTTTTGTTGATCATTTTTATGAAATCTGCATGATACAAATCATACAATTTTCAAATTCTGTGGCCAAAACTAGGGTTCATCTCATGTAGTGCCCGTGTGTCTTATAAGCCAGAAAATATGGTACTTATAATCGTCATCTGATAATTTTGATATTAAACAAAAACATTGATATAAAAACCTGTTTTCAACAAAAGTGGATGTAATAGTCATGAGAAAAAACATGACCAATGATCATGCCTGTCCTTTGTCATCTATCTCTTGATTGCTGCAGTTTGAAGTGATTATTGTATTGCTGGAGACTACCCCTTCCTACTGAACTGTCATTAGTGCATGAGTGGATGTTTTGTGTGTACATTGAGATAACTTTTAAATGTGATTCAGCAAATATGTGTATTCTGTCATAATACTAGACTAGTACTTATTTGCAGTACCCATGATGAAAGTAGATGACTTGATGAATACATGAAAGCGTCTACAGACTCTGAGTAAATGAATTTTATGTGAGGTTTATTTGTGATTTTTTACCTAGGAATGAATGCCAAATAGTATCCTTTGTTATTTTCTTCAGGTCGGCAAGGAATTTACCAGCAAAGTTGATCTTGATCGTGCCGATTGGAGGGCTCCTGATTTCTTTCCTTCTGCATATTCTGGTCTGCCAACTTCCCCACATCATAGGGATGCTGTTATCAATGCTTTTGTTTATGTGCATCAGACTTTGCACAAAGCTAATGCAAGATTGGCGAAGCGTGGTGGACGTACAATGTCCATTACCCCTAGGTAAGTTGAATTCTCAGAATTGAGGATAAGAAATTGTAGTGTTTATTGCAGAAGCTTAGGTAATACTGCAGTGGATGACAGCTGGGATGCGTTTTATCTAAATTACTCATTTTTGTCTAACATTGGACTATGTGTTATCCTCTATATGTGGACTTGTGGCTGCTAAAAATACCCGTGAATACATGTTTACTTGAGTACAAGTCAAGAAATGTCTTGCTTTTTTTGGCAGATAAAAACCTATCTGACTTACTAGGTGTGTCCCAATTAGTAATGAGACTGGTTCCATTAAAATAATTTTATTGAAAATATTCATAAATACTTTCAAAACTCTTCAAAGTATGACCCTTGGGCATCAATACAAAGTCTACAGCATGTCTGCCATTGCCTGAGCCCTGAAGGTGATTCCGGAAGACAACCAATGGAAGACCCACTGGAAATGCTTAAGCCATGCCTTAGGGCCTTACTTGGACTGAGTTTGAAGTTATCTGTAAATATTTTCAATAAAGCAATTTTTAAGGAACCAGTCTCATTACTTTTGGACTCTTTGTGTAGTCTAGTTACTAAATGAGGTGATTTTTATGGGGTTAATATATCAGCATAAAGTTTTTTATTAGGGTCTACTAATGCCAAATACACTAGCTACCTTTGGTTTGCAGCAGAAACCAAATCCATGCGGCTGATTGTTTTGCGAAAAGGACCAAGGTAGGCATTCTCGTATCTCCTTCAGATGATACTTCTCATATGCATTTATTGACACCTCAAGCATTATTTAAAAGCTGTGGGAGAAAATAACTTGGGGGTCAATGGCATTAAATATGCAGAATGATAAACTCTCAATTCATATGAAATGAAAACAAGAAAAACACAAGTGGGTTGAGTGATTGTGACCGTTGTCTTTTCTCCCTTCCTTGAGAAAGGTACATTGTTTACGGCTTTTGGAGTTATTTACTTTATTTATTTAAAAGCCGTAAGAGCTCACTTATTTTTCATTTTCCAACTATTTGTATTACCTTAATAATGTACTCCAATGGTAACTTACAGACAGGTTACAGTAACGGGTCTTTGGTAAATGTCAAACACAGGCAACTTATCAGAGTCAATATTGGGAGAAATTCCCAAGAATTGATTATATCTTCTTCTCATCTAATTCTGCTATAATTATCCTCATCCCCTGATGTAAGGAAATGTTATTAGTTCAAAAGCAACTTTGGGATGGATATTTTATTTTATGGCATGGTCTTAAGTGGAAAACTTAAATACATAACCTCTAACCTTTGATCTATCACTTTGCCTCCAGTGCTATCAACTGTCATTTATTAAAAAGCAAGACTCATTTGCTAAATATTTTATTGCTCATGAAGAGCTAACACATCTCTACAAAGACAGGGAAAGACTGGCGAAGAATGACAATGTGCTCCAAAAACTTCGCCCAAAAACAAAAGACAAACAAAAATCGCACCGGCCACCGCTCAATTCAAACAACAGAAATTTAATGAATGACACAAAAACATAATAATACTCTCCCACTCTAACACCTCCCCTTGTCATTCAATTGAATTTCTTCAAGGCAAACAAGCAATTTACAACCAATGAATCAATTAAACAATCAATGATTAAGTAACAAGCAAACAATTAATCAATAATTAATCAATAAATCAATCCTTTAACCCAAGCTTCTTTCTGATTTCAGTGGTTTTCTCACCAGTTAATGCCTTTGTGAACAAGTCAGCCTCATTTTCAGACGAAGGAACATATTCAAATTTAATAATACCATTTGCGACTTGCTCCTTAAGAAACAGATATTTTGTATTCAAATGCTTGGTTTTATCTGACACAACCTGGGTAGAACTTACATATATTGCACCCTGATTATCACAATACACTTTCAAAGGTTTCTCAACAAATTGTCTTTGTCCAATTTCTTTCAAAAAATTGTTTAACCACATAACTTCCTTTGTACACTCAAACATAGCTATGTATTCAGCTTCAACAGTAGAATTTGTAATGCACTTCTGTTTTCTACTAAGCCAAGAAATTGCACATCCACCTAGTTTGATCACAAAACCACTTACTGATTTACCATCATCTGCATTACCAAAATCTGCGTCACAAAATACTTCAATTGTCTTACCAGTCCTTTCGTAACACAATTTCACATTTTTAGTCCTCTTTAGGTATCTCATAACTTTCTTAACTCTCTCCCAATCTTGAACACTGGGTTTTTCACTGTATTGACTCAATTTACCAATTGCAAAGGATATGTCAGGTCTGGTATTATTTGCTAAATACAATAAGCAACCAATAGCCTTTTGGTACAATTTTTTATCAAAATCATCAGCATTCCCTGGATACCTCTTCTCACCCATAGTCAAGGGAGCAACACAACCCTTGGCATTTTCCATTCGAAATTCCGACAATAAATTTTCAACATATTTGCTCTGATCAACATACATCATTTGATTATCCGTAATTACATTCAAAGACAAGATATTGTGTACCTCCCCTAGGTCCTTGAATTCTAAGTGTTTTGACAATTCCTCCTTAAACCACTTAAGTCTTTCCTTAATTCCTATAGCTAAAATGTCATCAACATATACTCCAATTATTAAGTCCTTAGAAAAATAAACACAAGGTTCACACAATGACCTATTCAGGTTCATTTCTTTCAATTTGAAATCAAAACAAATATCCCAGTCTCGTGCAGATTGGTGCAAACCATACATACTACGTTTCAGTTTGTATACATAGTTAATTTTATCCTTTGATTCATGGCAAAAACCATAAGGTTGCTCTACATAAACCTCCTCTTTTTTGGGACTCTTTAAATATGCAGCATTTACATCATATTGTTCAACACTCCACTGGTTTTCCATTGCAATAGCAAACAAGACTCTAATTGTTTTTCTCTTAATCACAGGGCTATATGTGTCACCATAATCAATCCCTGCTGTTTGGCTATAACCAAGTGCTACAAGTCTAGCTTTGAAAACACATTCATTGTTCAATCCCTCCTTTATTCTAAAAACCCATTTAGTTCCAATTACCTTTTTATCCTTCGGTCTTTCAACCAATTCCCAACTCTTGTTATCTTCAAATACTCTTAAGTTCCTTTAGCATTGCATCTTTCCAATTTTTACTATTAACCCCTGATAAAGCTTCTTTAGCATTTTTTGGCAAATCTAAACATGAAGAAAGAGAAACTTTTAACATGTCACAACAAAAACACTTCGTTTCCTTTCTTTGTCTACCAGATCTACGGTATTCAGCTGTAACACATTCTGATTCTGCAACTCCCTCATCTGAACTGGAATTGCTATCCTCTGTCTCATTTTATGAAAGATTATCTGGTATATTTACTGTAACCATTTTTGGCATGACTTCAAAATTATTCCCAATTTCACTCTTTTTGCTTTCTTTCATGGGAAATACATTTTCCTCAAACCTTACATTTCTTGATAAAACAACACACTTGTCATTCAAATCCCATAACTTATACCCTCTTCTAGCCTCTAGATGTCCAAGCATAATACACTCCTTTGCTCTTGGTTCCAATTTATCCCTCTTAGAATTCTCAACGTAAGCCCATGCCTTACAACCAAAGACCCTCATACGGCCCAACTCATCATCTGATAGTTTTTTATTAAACCACAGCTCATAAGGTATTTCCCCATTAATTGCTGATGAACTACACCGGTTTTTTATGTAACATGCTGTACTCACAGCCTCCCCCCAGAAATCTAAAGAGACCCCTGACTGAATAAGCATGCACCTGGTTAAAGTCAACAACTGTTGATTCAATCTTTCCGCTACTCCCATTTGCTGGTGTTCCCCAGGCAAAGAAAATCTATGAACAATTCCATTTTTCACACAAAATTCATCAAAATTTCTATTGCAAAATTCACCCCCATTATCAGACTGAAATGATTTTAAAGTCTTTTCATGAAGATTTTCAATCTCATTCTTATAATCAACAAACACGTTAAATACATCACTCTTTTGCTTTAAGATAGCTACTTCACTGTAGCGAGAAAAGTCATCAGTTAATGTTAAAAAATATTTACCTCCAGTCTTAGTCTCGGGTTTTACCTGGCATACATCGGAATATACACAGTCAAGTACGCTAGTAGATCTCTCCTTTCTCTCTGGAAACGGAAGCTTCTTTCCCTTTCCTTTGTAACACACTCCGCAGCTGCTCGATGTTGCCTTCGGAATTATCCCTTTGTCTTGGAGATTCTCAGCATGCCCAAAACGTTGGTGCCATAACTCTCTTGTCACGGATTTATTGACTTTCACACTCACAGTTTGTGGTTCACACTGGGAGTCTGATCTGCTCTTATCCATTTCATACCATTCACAGTTGATTGCATACATATCATTATCAACTATTTTTGCACAAAATATTTCTTGATCATTATTCAATTTATCAAAGGCACGAATTTCACCATCATCAATTGTGTATCGAATACCGACACGCTCTAACTGACGCACAGAAAGTAGATTATCCCCAATCTCAGGAACCCAAAGCACTTTGTTTAATCTCAAGGTCCAACCACCATTCTCATCACTTATTTTCATTGTTACAGAACCCACTCCCTTTACCTTGCACATCACTTGCCTCTTTCCTACTTCCACAGTTCCCATTAAGTTTTCACTGAAATCCTCTAGCAATTCACGATATGGTGTAATATGACTGTTGCAACCACAGTCCACTATCCACCAGTTGGGGTCACTATTGCTCTGCTTGCGGCACTCATTTCCTTTTGACACTTGACAAGCTCTATATTTGAACTTCACAACTCCGTCACCCAAAGTTTTTAGTTCTGCACTTTCTTCCTCAGGAATATCTTCCCTGTTCACCTTTACTTCTCTGCTCTTGAACAACTGCTTTGCTGTCGCTGCCCCATTCGGAATTCCACCTTTCCTTTCCTTTGGACACTGATTCGAAAGATGCCCCTCCATTCCACAATTGTAGCAGATGACTGTTCCTCTCGATTTGGCGTCTAAAGTTTTTCTACATTCCCTCGCAAAATGACCAAACTCATTACACACTAGGCAGGATTTATCCCCACTATTGTTTCTTCCCCAATTATTTCTATTCCCTCTATCATTTCTCTTCACAAGCAGGCTTCTCAGCTCCTGATGTTTTCTAGTCTGCTCTTCTCTTTCCCTCTCCATTCGGGATTCCTCCAACAGAAGCTTATTCTTCACATTTTCAGACGTTAATTTTTCCTCATTCAACTCCATTACCTGAGCCAAGGAAGTATATTTTTCATGTTTCAACCCTCGCAACATGTATCCAGCCATGTCTTGATCGTTGATGTTCGATCCATGCGATTTCAGTCTTTCGCAAAGATTCTCCACTCGATTCAGGTAGACTATCATTGGCTCATCAGGTTTCTTTAGGCAATTTGCTAGTTCATCCATGGTGCTGATAAACTGCAACGGCGAAATCTTGAAATGTATTGCCTTCAGCCTATTCCAAGCATGTTTAGCCCTTTGATGCTTGCACACATCATTCAAATAGCAATCTTCTACAAACTGCGTGAGGTAGCACAACGCATCGTCGTTCTTCTCCTTTTCTTTTGCAGTCAAGTCTTTGTCATCGTCATATCCGGGATCAATTGCTTCCCAAACTTTCTTTCTTACCAGTAAAGCTTTAAATCTTTTGCACCACGTGAGGTAGTTTCTCGGTCCCAATCTTTCAAAGTTCACCGTTTCCAAAGAAGTTGCCATCGCTCGAAAATAATTATTCTCTGGATTAAACTCTGCTAAACTCTGGGCTAAACTCTGTTAAACTCTGGGCTAAACTCTGTTAAACTCTGGGCTAAACTCTGTTAAACTCTGGGCTAAACTCTGTTAAACTCTGGGCTCATAACCTATTAAAAAGCAAGACTCATTTGCTAAATATTTTATTGCTCATGAAGAGCTAACACATCTCTACAAAGACAGGGAAAGACTGGCGAAGAATGACAATGTGCTCCAAAAACTTTGCCCAAAAACAAAAGACAAACAAAAATCGCACCGGCCACCGCTCAATTCAAACAACAGAAATTTAATGAATGACACAAAAACATAATAATACTCTCCCACTCTAACATCATTAAGGTAACACTATGGGTTCAATGGCAAAAGGTACACATTGTGAGAAACAGGATCATATCTCCAATCAAGACAATGACTGACTTAATTGCTGCATCAGGTGGCAAAACTGGCAATTGTGGCAAGAGACACCCAATATGTCTGCACTGGTGATTGTTCAGTAGAAAAAGTGAATTGCATTAAGTTTTCTGGGAAATTTGACTTTCTTTTTTCAATGTATGTCATGCTATGTTTCAGTATTTCTGCTTGTGTCTTTAGTGGGTATACTGTTTTAATGGGGCAGCTAAGAAATGATGCACGTTATTTTCATTTCGACCTATGCATTGAGTCATGGATTGTAGTCGATACTAATGGTTGAAAAAAAATGTCGATACATACTCGAACATATATGATAATATAAATTTGATCTTGGATTGTTGACTTCATGTTGAGTCGCATAAAAATTAGCTAATGTACATTGTTTATAACCTTTTGATAGTTATTATGGTTTGTCCTGTAATTTTTTGGGTGCTTTGGACGTTTAATATGCTAAGGTGTTGGTTCACCAGAATTGTGCATAAATATGTTTTCCTGTTTTAAATTTTGTTAATCATCTATTTTCAGGCATTATTTGGATTTCATTCATCATTTTGTAAAATTGTACAATGAAAAGAGGTCTGACTTGGAGGAACAGCAGCTTCATCTCAATGTTGGATTGAAGAAAATTGCTGAGACTGTGGAACAGGTGGAAGAAATGCAGAAGTCTCTTGCTGTTAAGTCGCAGGTTAGTTAATGGCATTGCTGTTGTATGTTTTTATTCGTTGTTATAACATTTGGGGAAGTGTGTTGTAATCATCCTTGATTATTTTCCTTAGTCTTCTGTTGTCACTTCATTCCACTCTTAGATATACATATTGAAACTGTTTTTATTACTTTTCAAAGAAATGGAATTGTTGTTCTTGTTGAGCTTTTTCTGAGGCATGGGTCCATACTTAATTTGAGATGGTTATTTTTTCCTTTCTGTGTCCCATTTCCCTTGTGTGATTGTTCTGCTGAAGGAAAGTTGAAAACAGAGCAAGTTTCTATCTGACTTGATGTGTTTTTGTTAAGTTAGTTGGTAACTGGAGTAAAAAAATTATGTGGATTGAAATGGAAAATGAAGTCACCAAGATGATTTTCTAGCAAGATTCATCAAAATATTCAAGTTTTTGGAAGTAGGGTAGCATGATGATTCACATGGTTAATAGTCGCGGATAATGTACCATTAAATATTGAGTTTGGAGGAACATAAAAATCACATGATCTCACATGCCAGAGCAGAAATAATGCTGTTAAGGATTTTTTCATAAATTAGAACTTCATGTGCAGGCCTGGACCCATAACCTGTTGATAGCAGCTGAACGTTAGGAGCTTAAAATGTGGATTGGGCTTCTATTTAAGCAAGTGCTGTAATCTTCTTGGTCATGTACTTAATGTGTTGTCTATGCAAATGCAGGAACTACAAGCAAAGAATGAAGCTGCCAATGCAAAGCTGAGGCAGATGGTCAAGGATCAACAAGAAGCTGAGAAGAAAAAAGTGCAGAGCCAGGAAATCCAGGCTGAGTTGGAGAAACAAACCATTCAGATAGACCAGAAGCAGGAAGATGTGAAAGAAGACTTGGCACAAGTGGAACCAGCTGTTATTGAAGCTCAACTTGGTAAGTTATGAAGATTTATTGGTTTTTCTATGCTGTGTGTGTCATATAGCTCAATTTATTTCTTTAATGGAGAAAATATATTTATAGTCATAAAAGAAGGGAATAAAAAAAATAATCAATTATCAAAAAATCTCTGTGGAATTTGACTGTGCTGCTGACAATTTTAGTGTTAATTTTGGTGCTAGACTGAATCGAAAATTTATAGAATCCACTTCTCAAATTCTTTTTCTTTTATTCTTTTATTAATTCAGTTTCAAATTTCATCAGTTCCAAATTTCATATCTTAAATCTGAATAGTGTTTACGCCAAAATATGAATCAGAGTTTCGTTTCATTACCAAGTTAAATTTGAAAACCAATTCATTTTTATATTTTCTTGCTTGTTTATGAACCTCAAAGTATTCCCTCGTCCATCAAACTCCATTGTAATTTATTGCGTTGAAGTTAGAAATAAAACAGCTGCAATTTGTTGCACAATAAAAGTTATTAAATCTTGAATGAAGCCACCAAGTGTACACAAGCAACTTATAGATTTTTGCTTATGAAATAGACCATTCTCACTCAGTATCTGATGTTTCTTATTTAATCAGCCAAATGCCAGTAGTGCGGAAGACTGACTTTAAAAATACTGTAGCTGGAACTTAGTAAAATTTGTTTCCTACAAGATGTCTCAAAACCTTTTCATATTGGTTAATGTGCTGGCCTTTGCTACTTTGGGGCTGAAATGGAATGTTTTTTTTTTACATGCATACTGCGATATTGGCACCATCATAGAGACACCATCAGCCCTCAGCTTTCCTTGGAGTTACGCATCAGTCTTTTTTTATCTTGATTCGTTTTGTCTAATTTTAGAATTATTCAGGTGAACTCTATGGTTGATTTTTATTCTTCTACTGCTGATAAGAACTGGGGTTGATTTCTTATGATTTATGTGCCCCTCAATTTAATATATTTTGTGAATCATATTGTGTGTGAGCAAGACTTAACATGCTTTCGCAATGTTGTTGTTCGGGCTTCCCACCGGGTTAACAACAGCCTTCAACAACACTATATGCCGGTAAAGCCTTTGATCTTTCTTCATGCTTTCACAATGCTATCCTATGAATTAGCTATTGATAACCCGGTAGTGGGATTACATTTTTTTCCAGAAGAATATTTTTATAAGGATTTCTACTAGTAGTGTGTGGAGTGGTGGTTAAGTATCTAATCATGATACTCAGTGGTCTTTGAGGAAGGAATACATATGCTAAAAATGAAAATCCTTTGATTTTACTGTTGCTATCTCATATGATTTTTGGCCATGGGAAAGAGATGCTCTCAGGAAAGCTAGTGTATTCCTCTACGGTTGTTTCTTAATCTGAAATATACCAATGTATTTAAAAATATAATTTGTAGTTCTTTAATTTTTTTAACAAGGGTGATTCTTTTTCAGTATGTTTCAATAATATCTCGTGTCTGTTATTCACACTTGTTAACCATTTCATATGTAATTTTATTTAGTTTGCCAGAAGTGTGGATGGTAGCATCCACAGTGATAAAATCATATTTTGGGATATTGAAATGATGTTCATGCATCAATGAAAGAATCATAAGTAATGTATTCCAGATGGAATAGACCAAGTATTTAGTCCTGATGTATAAGTTTTGAAGAAAAAATACTATTCAGTTTACATGATTTTTCAAGTAGGTATTCTTTTTTTATTTCATTATTGCAAAATATATTTATTGTAAAATATGCTTGTTATCATTCACTGTGAGGAGGAAGTAACTGCTTAGTAATAATTTCTTTGAGAGATGAGACTCCAGTGGGTGTGTTAAATGTGCCAGCTGGTTTACAGAGAATGAGCCTCTTTATTTTTTTGCCGTTGGTTAGCCGTGAAGTCAATTAAGAAGCAACATTTGGTGGAAGTGAGGTCAATGGCTAATCCCCCTGCAGTCGTCAAGCTAGCCCTGGAGTCGATCTGCCTTTTGCTGGGAGAGAACATCACAGAATGGAAGACCATCCGTTCAGTCATCATGCGTGAAAATTTCATTTCGACCATTGTGAACTTCAACACTGAAGAAATGACGTAAGCGAGAGAAGTTGCAGAGTGTGAATTCCCTTTTTTTCTGTAGAGCATTCTTTCCCTTCAAGCATGACTATGTTTACTGGTTGTTGAGGTTGGTGTGATCTGTGGCCAGTGCTTACTTTACTCAATTTGTATTTTTTCAACTACTTCCATTCGATATTACATTGCTTGGAATAAAGTTGAATGCTGATAATTACGCCATTACTAACAGCATGTGTTTAGGCCAGAGTTGAGTAAGCATTGGCTCCATTGATGTTTTCGTTTTTTAGGTGTGGAGATAGTCTGGGACTAGAAGAGTAAAAATCAATGGTTGACTAATTGTTGTAGTGTACATAGTACCCAAAGATACACCTCTGCCAGGAGTTACTTAGATTGTGTGTTGTGTTGTCTCTCTTCTCTTTTTTTGGAATTGTCTTGCCTCGTGGCAGCTGTGAAATCAATCAGTAGACAGCACCTGGTGGAGGTTCGTTCAATGGCCAATCCGCCAGCCATCGTCAAACTAACTCTTGAGTCTATCTGCCTTCTGCTTCATGAGAACGCCACTGATTGGAAGTCAATTCGAGCAGTGCTTCTCCGGGACAACTTTATCTATACCATGATTAATTTCAGTGCCGAAGAAATAACGTAAGCATGCTATTAACCTTTCTAACCTGGTATGGTGTTTGGAATTTTAAAATTAGTCCTAGAGTTGGTGAGTACTGATTATTCAGCTTTAAATTTTGTGTAATGTGAAAGCGGCATGGTGATATATTTTGCTTATGCAGCAGTGAAAGAGAGACGAAACAGCTTTAAGATGTAGCTTTAAATGTATTATCTACTGCTTGTAACCGCCCTCTCAAGCTATCCTTTATATGCTATAATATGAAATTAGTAATTATCTACTTAACTCGAGTAGATTATTGGATGAGTTATGCATTATGCTGCATCCATTCCATTGCTCAGTTCTATTAATGAAATAAATATTTTTCCTTTAAAGGGACAACTAAGGACTCAAATTATATAATGAACATAAATACTCATTAAAATGCGTATTTAAAAAAAACTATCTTGTTTAATTCATTTTGAATTCAAGTGTACATTTTCATTTGAAGTTGCTATCATGTGTGTAGCTATTGAATGTATGTGCTTTGCCCAAATGATGATATATTAATTTTTTCTGACACCTCTTATGAACTTCTGTGATTCTCTAATATAATCTGATGGGCTTGATTCACTGCATCTGGAATCCAGCTGCACATTGAGTTGTAACTTTGAACTGATAAATTTTTTGAACTGCTGAAAATTATTGCCATGAAATAAGGAATAGAAGTGATCTTCGTGGGTAGTGGGGTTTTTAATACTACTCTCCAACTTTCCCATTCCTGGTGGACTGAAGACAAAGCATTGACAGCGTTCCCAAAAATCCTCCCTAAAAATGCCATTATGAAGCTTTGGTAGCAAGAAAGGGCTATGGTTAGATACCTGGTATAGGTTGATTTTTTCTCATTGCAATTTCCACGTGATTTGTTTTAATTTATATATTTGATTTAAACTTAAAAGTCTTATGGGAACTATGTGCCAATGTTTAGTTATTTATATTTTGCATTATGTTTAACTCAAAATGTTAGTGGTGTGTGGAATGAAACTGATTCACTCTTAAGTCCTTCCTTCCATTAAAGTATGATTTTGATTCA
This sequence comes from Pyrrhosoma nymphula, assembly GCA_963573305.1. NCBI lineage: Eukaryota > Metazoa > Arthropoda > Insecta > Odonata > Coenagrionidae > Pyrrhosoma > Pyrrhosoma nymphula. The sequence continues at coordinate 20,952,856 of OY754328.1, forward strand.
TTCCTCTTTCTCTACCTCTTACTAAATTCTAACTAGTTAAGTGTAGAGAAAGTGATCTTCTCTAGTAATTTATCATGCGTCTCTTGTTTTCATCAATGTGCATAAAACGTGCACAATTTCAAAGAATAGTACTGCATACTCATTTGTTACATCCTTAGCATGCATTTTTAATTTGCTTTAAGCAGCCACAGTATGGGTTTTCTTATTTTATACTCATTTTAATGACATAATAATGAAGTTTTACTCTCAGTTGTGCATTTGGCACCGAATGGCAGTCTAATGATAAGAGCTACAGTCTTTATTTTACCAGTGTATTTAATTGAGATTTTGTCATTATAAAGGCCATTTTGCACGGCAAATGATCTTGCGAATGCATTGCATTGAAATTCAAGCAAAATTGGAACATGTTTTATTTTGATCACATGATATGAGTTCACGACGTCCTTCTTGGTTGTTTTGGTTAATAAACCATCATTATTCAATGGTAATAAGATTTTTTTGTAATAATTTGCGAGGATTTTGGTTCATTTTAATGATTCAATCTATGCGATTTGTTTTTGTCAATTTTTTGTTCTTTCAAATAATTCAATTGATTTATAAAGGTGGCACTTTTGAATGTTATGCATAGATGATGCATTCAAATGATATGCCTACAGATATGCATTGAGCATTATACGGAATGTTTTGAATGCTGCATGAAAGGGTATTATGCAACTTCACCACAATAGAGTGAGACTCAGTGTGTTATTATCACCAAAGAAATAAAAAAAATCACTTTCATATTCTGATGGATACTATACCCACTTCGGGAATAATTAGGGTCACAGTGCTCTCGTAATTCTGGTTCTTCATCTGATCTTTCACAATCATGCCTGGTGAGAATTAAGATAGCATTAAATTGATCTGCTTCCATCCGTAAAAAATTATGGTAGGCCTCAAGGTTTTCTATCAGAAGTTCATCTTGAACCAGGCTTAGTATCCCTCGACCTCTGTTCCTCCTCAATATCCAGGGTCGTGTCCAAACATTGTCTCTTGACTTCCTGCGACTTGATTGTGGCTACCACCATAATAGTGGACAGCAGTTGCAAAAATTAAATCCATCTAGTCCATCACTAGCAGATTGACTTCCCTAGGATTAAAGTAAATTTACGATGCTACAAAATTTGTTCCTGCATAGATGAACTATCAGACGATGTAAACAAACCACTTCTACCATCAATACCGAAGAGCTATGATCGAAACAGTCAGAAATATTTGGTGCTTCCTCAGTCAGAAATATTTGGTGAATCGATATGAACTGTCAGTAGGCATACCACTGCACATCCTTCCAGTGCAGAAATTCACAGAATTTAATTCATTGTGTAAAACAGACTGTCTTTGAGGTCATCATTGAAATTCACTCGTGAATTTATGCTTGAATGATCATTCGCCACGTAAAATGGCCTAAGCTCTATTAATTTACGATATTAAGTTATTATATTATGCTTGTGCACTTAATCTACACGTTTGCATAGTTTGTATCCTCATCAATGCTCATTTGCATCCCTAATGCTTGCCTAAGTATCTATTGGGCCATCAGATTGTCTTATGGATCAATGAAAAATCCTTATATGACAAGTAATATCGATCTTATACACGTGCTCATGAATGATATCACACACTTTTCGGGCTCAGTCTGTGCTGCTGATAGTGCATGATGTGGATTGTTTGCACGAGACTTATTCGTTTTACTGTCTACACATTCCAATTAGGGATTGCAAAGATTATATTTTGAGTGATTGAATGCTTGTATCGTATATTGATGGGTCGCAGTTCCTGCTGAGTTGCCAAAGATCAGTATATTGGCTGACTGACAGTAAAAAGAGTTGAGCATCTGGGGCGAAAGTGTTTTGATGTGGAGCACAAAGAAAAGTTTGCTTTTTATTCATTTTGAGTAATGCTTTATTAGTGTTGAATGGTAGAAGAGTTAATTGTAAACATGATCAATTCAATGATGCCATTTATTTAGGCAAATAGAGAACAGACTTGTGATAGAGATACCTGACAACTCCCGTATACAATCTGATGCTTGTTAGGGACTGAGGCATAGACTAAGGCCTGCTTATTCGTCCATGTGTCAACATACCTATATATCACTATATTAATGCAATAGTGAAACCAGCAAGAGCAAAAATTATTATAAATTTGAAATCTATATTTTACAAGTACATAATACAAAAACAATGTTTACCAAAATGCAATCAACAATTCCATTCAATATGAAATTTATTCATCACTTAGATATTTGTATTATTTTATAAATTTGATTTCACTTCAAGCTGTTTTTGAATTCCATAAAAGCATGTAGACTACGGTTTTCTCGTTGATCTCAATTAGGATAGTCATCATAAGCAATCCATAAGACCTATTGCAAATAATTCAATAGTACATAATGTTATCGCCAATGGGAGTGTAAATTTTTAATGAATGATTTCGTCATAGACTTGTTAAAAATGTGTAGTGATCGGTAGGAAAAATGCAGAGCATGTATTTATCGCTCACTCTGATGGTGTGAAACAATGGGATAGTAAAATATTACTTGTATTAAAAGTTTATTTAAAAAATTTATTTATCTTCATCTTTTTTGGTCCACGTACAAGTTGAACATAAGTATAGGATAAGTCATTTACCCAGTAAATCAACTTCAGTGTTGTGTTATGTTACATGGTGATAAAAAAAGAAAACAAATAATCAGAAAAATAAGTTATGTATTTAACTCAAGGAACAGTAAGATTTCTTGTGTTATCAATGCATAGTGAGCATTTTTATTCATTTTTCTCATTGCGAACTTATCTTATAGGAAATTATATCAATAGCTTACTTCAATGACATAATTATTGAAAATCTAAGAAAATTAATTAAGAATTAAGCAAGAAGAAGGATTGTTATGATTTAGGATAAAGTCAGTTGCATTATTTCTGGGGTAAAACTTTTCAGTTAATTCCCTCATGATTCCCCATGTCCGTGAAGTGAATTGTGCTATATGTATTGTAAATCTGGAAACAGAATCTTCAATTCCTTTAGGGTTTTAATGAGTGAAGACATCTTTAACTCGTGGCTACACATTTATTTTCATGGTACACCTGACTTCTACAAACTAAGTTTTTCTTGCGGAGCTGTATTTTTAATTCCTGTCTTCATTTTCCTATTAATTTGAACAAATTATTGTCTTATGATAATGTTAATTTATGTTATGTAGTTACCTTGCATGAGCCTGCATGGAGTACTATCTTCTTTTGCCTGCTAGCATGCTTTTTAGTGACACTTGCAAGGATATTTTTTGTACTTAATTCTCTGGCATTGAATGGTAAAGTTGTCCCAGAGTGGCTGGGATATAACAATTTTTCAATGAAAAGTTTTCTGTGCTGACAAATGGTAAGATTAGTGTACTGAGTAAATTCATTTAGTAATCCTTTACTAGCCAGAAAAACACTTAAAATATTTCACAATTTTTAACACTGTAGAGAGGCATGGCGACTACACTTTCCATCTAATGGTAGTATGTAACTGCAAAATTATCTGAAGAGAACCAGAAATATCTTCCCTTGGGTATTTTATTATTGTTGTGCAGGCAACTTTATATTTTTTGTCTTTCTTACTTCGTATTTCTAGTCAGTTATTCTGTCTTCAAAATTGCAAGATTTGATGTGTGACTGAGTAAGGTCAGTGCAAGCAAAAGTGCCTCCTCGAACTTCAAAACCTTCTTGCGAGTTAACTTTCTCTTTTTAAAGTATATCTTAGTATATTTTGGTAAAGAAGTTTTAAAGGTGGTTTTGTTCGCATTGTTTAGTAATGGAGCAATTTTGCTGCAGGGATTTTCTTGTAAGAATTCCTACTTCCATTAAAAATTTTATTAATATTGATTTTTAATGCATTATTGCACTAAGAATTAAATTGAGCACTTTTTAATTTGTTACCACGAGGCAAGATAAGCCAAACTGTAACGTAAATTAAAAATAAATTATAGACTTAAGTGGTCATGAGAGGAGGTCATGGTTTTGTGTTATGAAATCTTATTTTGTTTGAGTTTGTTGTTGGAAGAATGGGTTTGGCTTGATAACAACTAGTGCAAGATGCAAACCAGTACATTTTCTACCTCAGAAGTCAAAATACCCTCTTCTGTTATACTGATACTAACATATATCTGGTGATAATTACTGATTATAGTAATTGATGGATTATTACTATCTTAATTTGTATTTCAATGGTTTACTTTTACCGAAGTTACCTACTCATCTTCAATTATCGGGGGTTAACAATCTTATTTCTCATTTTTTACCATCTTAAAGTATCCTATGAATATAGGTAAACTCACTTTACCTCCAATTATTATACATTTTCTCCAAAATAATTTGTTCAGCTTAAATTATTATTTGCCAACACTTCTTTATTACCCATAAATTCAAAGATTTCTTCAGTTACACAAAGCATAACGGTGGGTTTTACTGACTTCTGATCCCTGCCTGACCTGGCTCTATGATCTCTGAGTTTAGAAGTTCAAGAAATCTATAAAGTGACAATGATGAGAAAAAAACAGCCCCTTGTTTTTGGAATCATGGAATCTTGTGGCAGTGAATCCAAGGACTCACCATGATGCAATAATTGTCATTGCTGCATTCACCTCCAGCAGGAAAAGCCTTCTTTGAGGATAAAATGTTGTAATATTATAGAATCTAATAGGCTAATGGCCTTTGCCGTAAAGAAGTGGGAGTAGGGTGGAGAATTTTCCACTGAGGGACTGTTGGATTATCTATCTATTGGATAATTAGATACAATTAATCATTGCTTTTCTGGGCTCTATGGAATTTATTGTATTAGGGTAATTATGTTTACCAGAATTGTTAACCAATTAATAGATATTTAAAAAAAGTTAATAAACAAATATTTTTTCTTTCTTGTCTTGGAATTTAGTAAAATCTAGTAAATAAATCAACATTTAGAATACAACAAGGAATAGTATTGGATATTCTTTTTTTATAACTTCGGACTTATGTTATTTATCTTTTTTTCATTTGAAAGTAGAAATTTATTTTCATTTTTGTCCATCTCGAATTTTTCCAGTGGTTTCATTGAAACTTGTGAATAATTAAACCCGAGTGTACATAAAAATATTTTTTAATATTGCTTTTTTTTTGGCCATGTAAATCTGAATTAGGGCTTTGGCATGATCGTAAAAATATGTTGCATAAATGGTTAAAAAGTGTCTACCATATGCAATGACGTTGCCTGCCTCATAAGAATGTGTGAGGATTGGCGGATAAAAAATTGCATGATTTTTTTATTGCTTACGAGGCTCATTAGGATTTGATAATGTAAATAAAAGGCAATGGGCTATTGGTTGTGAAGGATATGTACTAATTCTTTTATCATTTATGGGATTCTAGTGATGAAGTCAGAGAAAAAATGAGAATGAGATACTTAAGTAATCCAGATTATAACTTTGAGAAGGTGAACCGAGCCAGTATGGCCTGTGGCCCCATGGTGAAGTGGGCAACTGCTCAGGTAATATTTGCTGTTTCTATCTGTTACCTATTGTCTTTAGTTTGCGTAATCATTAAACCCTGGGGATGAGGTTTGTATTGGTGGCTAGAATACTGGCTTCCCATCCTAAAGACCTATGTTGGAATCCTGACTGTGGTGGGGGTTTGTCAAGGAATCTCAATCACTTCTTGGATGCCATGTGGAGAGCATCTAACTGGTGGATAGTGGTACTTTTGTCTGTGGGTGGGCCATTAAATTGTGGGTTCCTCAGCATCTTACACAAAGAGTAGGCTAATGCCATTGACAAGTTTCTCTCCACCATTCTCCCACTCCCCTTGTATCCCTTCCTGAACAACCATCCCTCCAATTCTTGCAAATGGTGCAAATGACTTGAGTTTTTGATCACCTTCCTGAATAAAAAATGAACAAATGACTTAAAACCAAGTGGTTTGAACCATTCATATGAAAAAAATATGGTTGCATTAATTTTTGGATCTCGTGTTAATCTGTAATGATTTTTTTCAAAGTGCTTAAGGAATGATTTAAAATTCTTCCAGAGGTGGACATTTATTTAATATAGACTTAACATTTCTTTGTGCTGTAGCCTCAACGTCTTTTTGTAATAAAAATGTGACAACCATCAAATGTGAGTGGAACATTTGCTACTGGATGGGTTTTCAAGTGATTTGTTACTTTGCTGGAGATTAACTTTAGCCATGAATGACCTGCATTAATTCCTTTAACATTCAGGTGAACTATGCTGATATGTTGAAGCGTGTTGAGCCATTGAGAGAAGAGCTGCATTCCCTTGAGTGCCAGGCTGATGAGAACAAGAATAAAGGCGAGGAAGTAAAAGACTTGATTGCTCGCTTGGAACAGAGCATTGGATCTTACAAGGAGGAATATGCCCAGCTTATATCTCAGGCTCAGGCCATCAAAACAGATCTCGAAAATGTTCAAGCTAAGGTATTTGACTAAGTTAATTTATCTCAACATTTTTGAAATGGCTTAAATTCGTACATATTAAGAATAGCTCTAATTTTAAGGAAATTATGAGGAGAATGCTAGGTCAGTTGCATGATTGGCCATTTGGCTATTGATGAGGGCCCTGAGTTCTCCTTAGTCATGTCTAGCTCCAACTAGTGCTTTTCTGGGTATCATCTTTCTGGGAAATCATAGGCCGTTCAGGGAAAATATTTGATCTCATCTTGGATGAGTTAATGGACCACTCCTTGAAGGCCTGTTTGCACTATGAATGCTCTCATGCAGGTACGTGCATGAATACTTTTGAGAAATCTTTTACGGAATTAGAACTGGTGTGTGCTGGGGCAATGTAAAGAGAGGAGCCCCATGCCTGTGTGTGAGAGACTAGAAGTATAGTGGAGTGAACCATGCATGGAAAATATAATTTCTGAATGGGTCAAATCATTAGTACCATTGTAATATTGACCTTACATTTAGTCATGTTTTCTGTAACTATAAAATTAAAAAAAAATTGGGGCCCCTGCTGAAGTGAATTAATGCATGAAATATTGGTTACAATTTTAAAAATTGGATTCAGGATTTTTCAAAGCTTTTGCTAAGACTTACAATTTCATTCCATGTGAGTATTGTCTTCATATTTCAGGTTGATAGATCAATAGCTCTGCTAAAGTCCTTGGGAATTGAAAGAGAAAGATGGGAAGCTACAAGTGAGACATTCAGATTCCAGATGTCAACCATTATTGGTGATGTCCTTCTGTCATCAGCATTTTTGGCTTATGCTGGATACTTTGATCAGCATGTAAGTTTCGTGGAATGCTTCATAGAAGTTGTGTGATATGAGGCTAATTATAACTTTTCTTAGCCTTAGTTCACCTCGACATGTTTAAGGCAAACAATCTGCTCCTGTATTTTGTTCAGTTTTTTTTAACTTTCATGTTGTTGATGTTCATTTGTGAATTGTGTATAATGTTTCAAAGAAGTTAATTAGATTTTGGTACTTTCTTAGTGAAGAATTTATTACAATTAATCTCTAGTTGCCTACCAAAAATTCATCTCTGAATGATTGAAATGTTTATTAAGATGTAGTTTGACATTTTTAAAAAAAGCAAAGCCTCGTTTTTCATGATAGCTAGAAAAATGTGCATAAATGTTTTTGCATTTATAAGTACATATTACCCGAGTATTTTCATGGTGGAACTTCCTGTGTGTAAATGACTCTGTTGTATGGTTCATACTCTTTTGCACATTGAATTTAACTTTTTTCCTTCTGACAGTATCGACAAAACCTCTTTGGAACTTGGTGCCACCACCTTCAGCAAGCAGCCCTACAATTTCGTCCTGATATTGCTAGGACTGAGTACCTTTCAAATCCTGATGAGAGGTTGCGTTGGCAAGCAAATGCTCTTCCAACAGATGATCTTTGTACTGAAAATGCCATTATGTTGAAGGTAAATGCCATTAAAGGAAGTTATGGAGCATACATAATGGTCTCACTTACCATTTGAATGATACTTAATGGAGTTGTTCATTGATTCTTTTTTTTCAGCGCTTCAACAGGTATCCTCTGATTATCGATCCATCTGGCCAAGCAACAGAATTCATTCTAAATGAGTTCAAGGACAAGAAAATAACCAAGACAAGTTTCTTGGATGATGCTTTTAGAAAGCATTTAGAGTCAGCACTTCGATTTGGTAATCCATTGCTTGTTCAGGTAGGTGTTACATTGGATGTCAATTATTATGTGGTTATGTTATTATTGTAAAACTTCTCATGAATAAACCTTCTCTTAATAGGATGTTGAAAACTATGACCCAATTCTGAATCCTGTGTTGAATCGAGAGTTGAGGCGTACTGGTGGAAGAGTGTTAATTACTCTTGGGGACCAAGATATTGATTTGTCTCCGTCATTTGTCATCTTCCTCTCAACAAGAGATCCAACTGTAGAGTTTCCACCAGATATATGCTCTCGTGTCACTTTTGTCAACTTCACTGTCACGCGTTCCTCTCTGCAGTCCCAGTGTTTGAATCGGGTGCTGAAGGCAGAGAGACCGGACATTGATGAAAAACGCTCAGATTTGCTGAAACTTCAAGGTAAGATAAAGTTGTTTGGTAAAATTTTTCATCTAGTGTGTTACAATTTTGAACTTGTGTAATGTTGGATTTAGAATCAGCAATGCTGGTGTGTATTCAGATATTTGAGAAGTGAGGCAAATTTTCATGGGAGCTGGTATAATTCCTAGTCCAAATGCCCAAGTGATGATATATCTATTATTTTTCTGACACCTCTTATGAATCTTATTGATTAGCCAATATAATCTGATGGGCATGGAAAACAGAATTTGTGATTCAAGGAGCTACTATTTTAGTGCAGTTCATGAGTGCAATGTAGAGTATATTTTGGATTCTTCTGAAACTTCATTATTACCCAAGCAGATCTGATAAACTCCATTGTGTTGGTTGTGGTCTTTTATTATTTCGTGATTTATTTTATTTAAGGTGAATTCCATTTGAGATTGCGTCAACTGGAGAAGTCTTTGCTGCAGGCCTTGAATGATGCCAAGGGAAAGATTCTTGAAAATGATAGTGTAATAACCACACTTGAGACGTTGAAACATGAAGCTGCTGAGATTAGTAAGAAGGTTGAGGAGACTGACAAAGTCATCGGGGAAATAGAGACAGTCTCTCAGCAATATATGCCTCTGTCACAGGTAGTGTTTTGTATGTGTGTGTGTGTGCTTACTATCATTGTCTTCAAAATAGTAACTAGTCAATTTTCTTTAAATATTTTGCTGAAATTAAGTATTTATTACTCAGTGAAATCATGTAATTACATTTGAGTGCCTTAGCATGTGATGCAAGCAAGGATGTTAAAATGCACTGGAGGTGCTATCTAAGAGATTTTTGTGTGGTCAAAAGTGTGTAGTGTTGGTGTAGCAACTTTTGTCAAACTGAAGCCGGCTTCCTTTCTTTGTTACTAATTGTATCCATGAAATAGTATGCTTACACTACAATTTCATGAGCTTAAAGTGAGAGATCCTAAAGCAAATTCATTTATATACCTTACCATACTGAAAACCTCTGAAACACCATGAAAGTCGATAGTTTTCCTCCTTGTTCAGAGAGTATGTAGAATCCTGTGGAGTTACATGGATTACTAAGCAATGATAGATTAAATATTAATATTTTCCTCTCTCAGTTAAATTAAGCACAGTCTGATATTTCACCTGGAATTGGGTTGTTGAGTTAACTTTTAAACCCATTGAAATGTCAATGTTTTAGTCAGTGTAGCTTTCCTTTCTTTTGCACCTCCAATTCCTGCCACATTCCCTTTTTATGCATTCCTGCATCCCCTTTCTAATGAGACTAGCTGCACCTCCTGTGTATTTTAACCCCCTTGGATTAAAGTCAATACATGACATCATGCTGATAAGTGTCAGACATGATTGAAGAGTCACCATTGCAAGTATTGTTTAACCTTTTCTATTTAAGAATTCCGTGGATCACTCTTTAAAAATTATGGAAAAGGCTCTTGAGGCATGGTTGTGGCCTATACCACTGGTTTTAGTTCATAATTTTTTTTATAAAGACTCATGTTACATGTTGTGCCCAAATGATGAAATGCATTTTTTTATTTTCTGACACCTCTTATGAATCTTATTGATTAGCAAATTTAATCTGATGGGCATCATAGAACTGTGCTGAAGCAAATTTAGAACTTGGGTGAATCTTACGTGAGCAAGTTTAGTGATCTATTCTTATTCTTCTTGTTAACAGGCTTGCAGTAACATATATTTCACCATGGAAAGCTTGAACCAAATACACTTCCTGTATCAATATTCATTGAAATTCTTCCTGGACATCTTCTCCTCAGTCTTATGTGACAATCCCAAACTGCAGAAAATAAGTGATTATGGAGCTCGTCTTGATATTGTCACCAAGGATCTTTTTGGGGTGAGTGTGAATTATTTAACATCCCTGCTCCCAGAATTGACAATTTTTCATGGAGAATTTTAAAATGCAGTGAAATTTCTTGGAATCTGGTGGTTACATTCTGTGATTATGCCACATTGCACAAATCTGCATTGAAGGAAGCATTAGTCTTATGGAAATAAGACTAATGCTTCCTTATGGGTTATGGGTTATGTTCCAAGGTGAAAAAAATACACATTCAGAACCTTTCTTCCTCAAATATGATGTTTACCTTAATTTCTATAGGAAATTATAGTTCACCGCTTAAACAATGAGGAACTTTCCAACTTTTGCTACAGCATTTCATATACCTGGATCTCATACATTGATAAACCTTACGTGAAAATGCCTTCAGTTTTTCTAAATCACTGATATTTATTTTAGTAGAGTTGACTGAAAATTCAGTGGCATTTAAAAAGGAGGTTAGAGTGTGTACCATGTTGAAAGCAGGAGGCCTGACATCACAACTGCTCTTCTCTGTCGCAGCCGCCCATGATTCACTAGCTCATATTCATTTCTTGGCGTTCGTTTCAATTCCGCACCTGCTGTTTTCTTGACAATCTTCAGGAGCCTGTATCATACGATTTTCAAATACATTAGTTAAATTATTTGGGAATTAAAGGAGGAATCCGTATGGGCGAAGTAAAATATCTTGCCTCAAGTGGATGCTTTGGTTGTCAAATACGGAACTCTTTCTATAAGCGTTATGATTTTAGTTGATTGGTTAAAACTCACGTTCTAGTAAGTAAGGTGGAAAAACCAATTACGTTGTTCTGAGAGTCTGTTGCCCAGGCTTTGCTCATTGAAGAACGGTGATCGTACCACTGATGGTAGAGTGGGGAGGTTCCCTCGATTTGGCTTGAAGTTTAGAGTAGGGCTCCAGGTGCATACTCTGGATGCACCGCCAAAAAAAGGTACGACACTCAAGGGGTAGGCATTAAAAACATTATACAGACACTGCTTTAGAATGGATCACATATATTTCATGTTCCGACAAAGAGTACTAGATTTTACAAACACGTGGCACACAACACGTTGCTATCTTTTAGGTGAATGGTCTTCAATTCTTCTCACACCGACGGTCTCATCCCAATGATAATGCGATTCAAGCACTCACACACAAAAAAAGAAATGAATGACAAACTTCTGTCATAATTACAGCTGCTGGTTAGCACTTTTTGGGAGAGGAGAACTCCACCCCTCTACAACCACATGGTCACATTCTTCATCGAAAAACAGATTATTAAAAAAATCTAAACCCGTGAAATATCCCTGCAATAAAAAAACATTACATGTCAGAGAGGGAAGAATAGATTGACCCGATGAAACCAGGGGAGGATCGACTCTCACTTACCAGTAGCGGGAACAATGGGAATCTCATGGGAGACCTTACTCGGGCGGCGACGTGTGTGCAAAAGGCACCTGTTGAAGAAATCCTCATCAAGGGGAGGACGTACGGCTGGAGGGGAGCGGGAGGAGCCCCCGAACTAAAATACTCAGTCAGCTGATCAGGTCAGGGGAGCGCTGGAGTCGCGGTGGGAACCGTGACATGCTTGGTGGTTTATCGTGCAATAATTGAAATGGTATTATGTTTGCCAAATGTTTTAGTTCAACGTCCTGGCGTACGATTTCGGCTGAGATGCCATACGCATTCTTCCAATGCCGTGGTTATAATGTCATATATGGTTCTTCACCCAGCCTGTGCCATTAACAGCCATTAACGCTGACATAAGATATCAAAAGATTTCCTGTCGTAGACATGTAGACATCAATCTCGCTGTATCTTGATATCGAAGTAAATAAACTGGTCGTAGCTAAATAAATTTCATGTGGAAATACAAAGTTTAAAGTTTTTCAAGATGAATTCCAAGTTCCACAAAATAACGGCTGAAACCATCAATTTTTTTAAATAAACTGAGTTTTAGTGAATGGTTTTTTGTGCGTTTAGTATTTTTAGAGAATTGATTGGGGGCATGTGTATATTTCTGGGCTGCTGTACGTATTGCTGTGCAATGTATCTTTGTGATTTTTTACTTTTTACGCATAACATCAAAATTATTTAGTTTATATTATAAATTGATTTTTGCAGAATAGCAGCCATCTTGATTTTTATTTCAAGGAAAGAATAATTAAGATGTTCTTCTCCTCAAGATGAGGTCAACTTCACTGATAAATCAGTTTCGCTCTTCTTTTGTCTCTCTCGCCATGCTGGATGAGAGGCATCGACCTCAAGTACTCACACAATATTGAATACTACCAACTAGTTCTCTAGTCCTCGTAGATGAAATATTGGGTCTCATAACCTCTTCTCACTGCAATGACGACTGTAGGTTACTAAATAGTCCACTCCTTCTGCAATGTTGGCATTCAAATACCTGAGGCACACTGCCTGGCTTCACTCCTGTTTTACCTTCAGTGTACACTCACCTCACAAAATTTATCTGAAACCGTTGTATTGAAATATATGAATTATTTTCACTTTTTTGATTTAATTAGTTACAGATGGGTTATTATTATTTGTGAATATTGCTCTTTAGGCTGATTAGTGCGGCTTGGATCTCTTAAGACCCATGTTTTGGGTAATGTGCAGTTTTTCTGCCGGTTTAAGAGATAAACTCTATTTCCACATTTTACAATAATATCCATAACTTTAATTAGTGAAGTGTGGCATAATGTTTAACCCAAGTTGAAGAGATCCTCACATACAAATTCCACAGTTTATCTTGAAATTTCCCCGGGATTTTTTTCTTCATAGTTTTCAACTACAACTCCGTGGTTCTCTCGTTCGGTAAACTAAGTTGATTAAACAATGATTTTGGGAGCTGTATATGTCATACTTCGACCAACTGGTACCAAGCAATATTTGAACTGAATCTCGCACATGCCAGAAAAAATAGTAGATCTATGTGCGATGACTGGAGTACAGATAAATAGTAACAATGGCCACATAAGACCACCAATAGTCGATTTGAAGATATTATTGTGTTGACTAAATTCACAACACCAAAGAATCATAAGGCGAACACCTGAAGATTCTTTGACTGAAATACATTTCCTTGTGTAATTACATACAATTTTCAGAATCAGCTGTGAATTTGTGGTAGTGTACCTTGGTAATAATTGGTGTACCTTTTCCCATTTGTATTATTTGTTGAAGGGCCTCTGAGCTTGAACTCCTAGTCAAAGCATCATTTAGTAACATTAAGTTAGTCTTCAAGGTCTATTGGCCTGCGAGACCCATGCTTAGAACAGCGCCAACATTTTCCATGCAAATGGTGATTTTTATTGGACAATCATGGATATTTGAAGTGTATTTAGGTACGAATATGCTATTATATATTTCTGAGTACCCAAGTTGTTTCATGAGTCAACTCAAGAGTGTAGCAAACAAACTGGCAACTACATCAATTAGGCAACTACAGAAACTGTAGTTTTAATTAATGCTGGAATAGATATTAACTCAGGAAACGTGAACAAAACATTTCAGTAAAAAAAATTAAACAAAATCGGGGTTCGATGTTGTTGATATTTCAGTAAAGTCAGTCATATAGCGTGAATCTGGCTGTAGCGAGTGATTTTTTACCAATGGTTGGTCTCATGGTAATAACCAACCATGGCCATCTGCTGAACAAATACCTAGGTAACCAAATACCTGAAATATGACCTAGGTCACACCTGTAGGTGTGACCTAGGTCATGGTCCTTTCATGTCGAAGTAGTTTGAGGACCAACTGATAGATGGTGCAAGTGTCGATACCAGCCTAAAGCGCTTGATTGGAAAGTACGGTCAACTTTGCGCATCTAGCAATCGTAGGCCTTTCTTTACATGGGAGAGATAGGGACTAAGCATGTTTTCACGAGATAAAAATTAAATAACTATATTTCATCGAATTTGAGCCATAATAACTTGTGAATGATTAAATTGCCTATAATACCACATCATTTTCATATCAAGTTTATCCTCCAAAATGCGGGAGTCGGCCTGTTTAATACGAGCCCAGCAGACTCAAACGGCAGCGGACGGCGTCGTCTGCAATACAAGTGGAACGTCACGATATTTTCCTCGCTCGTAAAGTGACTTCTCGTTGATAACTGGCGGAATGGCATTTTAAAATGTTATAATACTACATAAATATTAGCTTACTTGTCAATTAGGTATTAAAATCGACTAGGTATAGAATATTTCTCTGCAATAGGAGTAAAACGTCAAGTCAATTCTTCGACCATGAAGTGAATCCATGGAAGAAGAATCCTCGTAGAGAACAGACGGTGACCAATCTTGTATTGTCACTGTTATCTTAATCATTCTCAATTAAGGTTAATTTCACGTCCACAACTCCCTTAGATTCCCTGGTACTTCAGGTACTGCGAGCGGACATGCTTATCACACGGGCGACAATAATTGTGAGAGAAATGAATTTTGAGATACCTTGACTTCGTTACTGATCTTACTCCGCACCGGAATGAGACTTTTAATGGCGGATAAATTTAGCACCCTACTATCTAATTTACGTTCTGCATTGTCAAGTGAGTATTTTGACAGGATTTACACGATCAGCACTCCATGTGTAACTGAGGCACTGACCATGAGGCACATATCATACACAAGTCAGTACAAATAATATCAAATATATGTAATATAATTATCTAAGATAAATTAATATGATTACGTACAGTGAGATATATATGGCAGCGATTAATCATTCCCTCTTTATCTCCAGAGACACATGCACAGCGGCACTAAATATAAAGGAACAATAGGTACTTGGTAATGACATCAAGTCGAGTAAATGAAAAGATAACTTTTGAGATGATAAAATTTAATGAATGAAGCATAATGAAACAACTTACATTGCATAAGTAGAAAAAAATCATCACCCTTTCACTTGGACCCCACACTCACAATTTATGATACTATAAAATAACACAATAATCCCTGCCAAGGACAAATTCAATTGCCTATTGCTAATTAGTCATCACCTGCCTTAAACGCATACGGATTAATTGTTTCAACAAAATCACATTGGACACAACAATTCAATTAAATAAAAAGATGACACTTGGGGTGGCAACATTCACTGAATGAAGAATAATAAAACACTACACTGTTTATCCCTTCACTGGGACATAAACAACCACACTTTCAAGACAAGAGCAATTCACTAGTCACTAACTTCACTTCCATTCACATAGATTCCACATTTTAATTTTGTCAATAGTAGAAACAATGAACTGATTGCTGTTATGTCTTCTCCAACACTTACTACGCATTTTATCACACTTTTAATACCATTCCATAGTTTAATACCATACTAATCAGTAAACACAAAAAAATGAATGTAGGTGAAGAAGGGTTAATGTGGTTAATAGATTGCAAACTTACTAGTTATCGGATGGTCTTTCTTTGAAGATGGTCATTAGCTAGCTCTAATTGCCTTGGTATTAATTTGAGAACCTGAATGGTATCCATGAACATTATCACAGCATCTGGACGAATCAGTCAACATTGCCATAATTTCATTAAGTTGGAGCTTGTTTTCAATAGCACTTGATATGTGACGCAATGTAGTGAGGGGCACACAATGTCATCAGCACAGCAAACATGGCACGCAATCCTTTACAGTGAAACACACAATGTGTTTACAACACACAACACAACAAGCACACAAATTTACGGATCTCCCTCTTCAATGACATAAGTTACCTCCTTAGTTCCTCAATTTCCTCTGTGACATTCTCCTTAGCAGGGGTGGAGTGCATCACCTGGGTCACTGCATCACAGGGATATATCCATTCCTGCTGCAGGTATGCTCGCATCAGCTTGTTCTCCCAGTAACTCCTCTGCAGTTACATCATTGTGAAGATCTAGAGAGGAAACGTTTTAGGAGTTAAACATATACAGCGACTGAGATAAACAAATTATCCAGGAAAAATCAATTTGCACTTAGCTGCATGAAAGCAGCAGTAGACATATGAAAAGAGATGCTTTTGTGGACATGATAAAAAACCCTCTCCCCTGATGCCTCTTGTAATAGTACAACATCCGTTCATAGACAATCGTTTCTCATTGTGATCTTAATAAGATTAGTTGGCGTTACAGAACTAAGGATCACGAGGAAATGTGTCAAGGTGTAAGACAATAAAAATAACAATGCTCTGGAAATGTTCAACTCCTGATTCGCACTAAAGAGCCGATTATGTAGGGATTCATGTGTAATAAGGAGGCATATTTTTGCAAGCAAATCAAGTTTGAATGGATTGATTACACTCACCACATAAGACGACACCTCATAATTAAGCACGCAGTTTGTAAATTCACTTTTATCCACAAATGGTGTGTATTAATAATAGTAACATTCATTCACTGTATTATTCACGCGTGAGAGAAATAAAGGCACACAATTCTATCAACAACTATGCAAAAATAAAACAATACCTATTAATTGCTGACGTGGTTTGCATTTGCACGTTTCTGAAGAAATGATGTTTATTAATAAATCCAAATCACTGCACGAAAACCATATAAGTTACCTAATAAGGCATGAAATTCTAGCGCTTTCGTTCAAAATAACATCGTTAACAATTCGGAACTTACCAGTGAGCTCTGGATATCATTTGCAGCCATTTTCTTCTTCTTACTTCATTCCCTGCTCCCGAAGGGATAAGATATAACTTTGTCCCCTTCTTCGCCTGCGTTGAACAACCAACTGCACAACACTGAGGCATATTGACAACCAAATATAAAAAAAACGCTACGCTGCTTCACGAAAAACACAACCACTCCAATGCTTTCCAACGGGTAACTGACGCTAACAAAACACTCGCGTAGGCCTAAAAATATAGAGAGCAACCAATCAGAAGCCTCGATTGTCGGCATTTGCCGAGATCAAACGTTGACCGTACTTTCCAAATACAGAGCTTTATACCAGCCAACGTTCTCCCAGGATTTTTTAATCGGTTTATGGTTTTAATAGTTTTAATCGTGTCTAATGATGCTAAGCGCAACAAAGGGAAAAAATTTGGAAAGATTAACAACAACCTTAAAGGATATTTCCATTAAATTGATATTTACGGATAATTGAGGGCAATTAGTTTAGCATAAAATGTATCTTTCCCTTGATAATGTCATGGCTGGTAAAGACAAGTAAAATTTCAACGGGCACCTTCCGCTAGTTTAAAAAAAGCTGGAAAACATGGCATGTGTGTGCAAAAAGTTTCAGCTTCAGCAGTGTGCAAAATGAGAGGTGTCTATTGATTCAGGGTTACCACAGTATCTGTTGGAAGCAAAAAAACAGAGGAGGTGGAGTCCCTGAAGCCACGGACTCCTCTCCTTTATGTTAGCTTTTTAGACATATAGGTACTCATATCTTCAAGAGATGAGGAATTAACTGGTGATGCAGCCATGAAGTCTTATATGTTGGAAAATATGCAAACTTAAGCTCAGCTGGTCCTAATTCATCTGCTCTAGGTTTCATATGAGCATGTGGCCCGTGGTATGCTGCACACGGACCGGCTGACTTTTGCTCTGCTACTGTGCAGAATCCATCTTAAGGGTGTGCCCACCGAAACACCTCTGGATGCCGAGTTCCACTTCTTCTTACGTGGCAAGGAAGGTGTACTCTCTGCTAGGCCACCCAACATAGAAGGGCTCAACCAAGAGCAATTGGAGGCATTAATGAGGCTTAGTATGAGGTGAGTGGATGCTGGGGTTTAGTTTTATTGGAAATGTATATCTGTATGTATGTATGCCTCCTTTAGTGCATGGTCATTTGGTGCAATTTTGCTAGCGCTAGGATGCAGGCCAAAACTGCCTCTTACCTCCTCTCTCCTCCCCCTTCTCTGATTTTGATGTAATTGGGTAGTGAGCTGGCATAATTTCTATTTATGGTATGCATTTTTCAGTAGGAAAGTTCAACAGAATAGTCATGTGCATATTATACATTGTTACAAAAATGTAGATGATATTGTCACAATTTTATTTAAGAGTATGGTCACTTATAGTATGTTAGATACGTCGTATACTGCTTTTAGTAAATATATCTCAACAAAAACTGTCATGAAATTAAAATCAAAGGACATTCACACCTTCACGATGAAAACCTTAGAATTCAAAGCATCATCCTCAATTTCTCTCCTAATGCATCCATTGCACTAAAAGAGACATGGAATGGTGAAGTTGATTTTTTTCTTGGTGCATTCCTATTCAAGAAACTCAAGAGGCTGGTAACTTTAAAGAAAGCTGGAATCAGCTTTTGGTCCAACCTACCATATGCTGAGAGAGTACCATGAGAGCATCTTATTGGCTCTCAATGTTGTTTTTTATGCATTGACATGTGTTTTAATGATAACATTAACTGTAAATATATTTTGCTTTAAAAGCATAACTGTTTGAAAGCTCTAGAGCAGAATACATTTTGGTTTAACTGAAATTCCTGTGGGTAACTGGAATTGCTTCTTTTGATATTTAAGGTTACCAGCTTTCAAGACTCTGCCAGATATGATCAAAGATATGCCAGAGTTTAGACCTTGGCTGCAGCTTGGCACACCAGAGCAGTGTGTTCCACAACTGTGGCATGAAGATAAACCACTCAGCCCCATTGGATCTGCTATGTATCGCCTCCTTGTGATCCAGGTAAATATGTGGTTATTGATGCAAATCAGTATTTATTCATGTAGAACTTCCATTATCCTTAGTAATTTTTTCCTCAAATTATTTTTGGGTGAATTAACTTGGTGGGCAGAGTAATAATGGTAGGCAAGACTTAGTTATTGCAGGAGATAAAAATCTTGAAACATTTGGGCAGTGGAGTTTTACAGCCCAGGCAGTAGCTACTTCTTGCCCTCCATGAGGTACTCAAGTTTAGACACCAGGGTATCGGAGTGGTTCCAATTTATTCAAATACTCGACCATGAAGTTTCTTGGCATTCATTTTGGAGAACAAATATTTACTCTTAAAAGTAGTTCTGGTGGTGGTGCCTTATCTGTCATCAGCCCATATATCTAGCGGCATTTTCATTCATATTAACCCTTTCGCTGCTGTGGGCATGTATACCTGCCCGGCCGCTGATGTGCTCATTGTGCCGTGTTAACGTGCCCTGTGTATTTTGTGCCCTCCATGCGAAAGATAAGTATATGTGCCTGGTGAGTTTTCGCTTCTCTGTGATGTGTTTTGGAAGGCGTGTAATGTTGCCGATTGCTCTGACAAACTCTTGTGGGTTCTGTATGATTCTTAGAAGTTCTCTTGACTGTCACAGGATGCTTGCTTGTATTTCTCGTCCTTTCTTTTGTCCGTTTTCTTTTTCCAGCTGAGCTTAGGGATTTCCCATGTTGGCCTTTGAGTTTTCCCTTCTCGTCCTAAGGAAATGAGGGTCCATGATTATCCCTTAACTTTGCGATTATGCTTCTGGAGGATCGCTTTACCCATGGCAGATAGCTTTATTGCCCATATGGCTTTCTCTATCATTATTTTTATTCTTGATGCTTCTTTCTACTCAATGCCTTAGTCTTCTACAGTGCTTGCCATTGTGAGTTTGATTTTATGAGTTTTATCTTGCTCATATTTTGACCCATCGCATACTGTTTGGACTTAGTCTTCAAAATATTTCAACTGTGCATTTTATTGATGATATATCTGAGCTCTCCTGTATTTCTCTTCTGGCACTGACCCCTGCTTTGTTTCGGGCATTCATCTCTGGATTTTTTTGCCGACCCTTTTGATTGGTGGTAGGTCGTCTTCGGATTGCGTGAAAAGCATTTTGTTTGTTTATTGTCCTGAACTTTATCTTGAACATTTCTCTCGACATTTCAGGACTCTTTCATTGTTTTTACTTTGACCAGTGCTTTATTTTGGACTGTTTTAGGTGCTTTATTTTGGATTAATGGTTCATCGTTGTATTTTAGGCTTGATTTTGCACTTGGATTATTGTTGGCTCTTATTCTGCTTAAAAAAAAAATATATATATATATATATATATATATATTAATTTTTGAGCAGAATATATATACCTACATATATATTTTTGAGCAGCATCTCTTTCTCCTACCTCCTGTAAGTTATGATTTATATATTTGTGGCCAATTGGCGAAAACTTCAAAAGAATATATATATTTATATATATACGGAAGGTCCGTGGTTCAATTCCCGGTCTAGACGAATTTTTTTCACTTGGAATCGGCCATCATTCCATCTTCACATCACCATTGTGTCGTTTAATTTTATATGTTTCCTATCCTCTTTCTTTCACCACCTGTTTGAACGAAATATTTATTATTTATATATATATATATACATATATATATATATATATATATATATATATATATATATATATATATATATATATATATATATATATATATATATATATATTATTCAAACAACGAAATTCAGTCCTCTCCAGTTCATCCAGTACTCTCTCCAGTTCGGAAGAAGACAGTTGAATGCTGTCGAAAATTAAACCATTCGTGTGAGTTTCTTTTGTTTGTGCCACTATGTTTTTTACTTGTCACGCCTGTGACTCCTTATTATATATATATATGAAGGACATAAATCCTTTAAGATGAGCATTCCAATGGAAGATGCCTAAGAAATTCTGGAGGAAAATGAGAGACGGGATGAATTTTTTGACAGAAATATTACTCTTAAGGAGGAAGAGAAAAGTGCATCTAGAGCTGAATCTGCCCATCCATCTATATCAGGCATCAAAGCCTCTGCTAAAGAAAAATTATTTTCCAAGTTCACCTTCCAAACCTGAAGATAACTAAGATGAAGATGATTTACCACCACCTTAGAAGAAGAAATTCCCTGAATTCTTACAGCACTCTATGGATCTGAATCTGTTAATTCACGGATTCAATCCCCAAGATTCTGGATGCAAGACCATTATTAGTGAAGATTCTGCAATACTAGATTTTTTTGGATTTGTTTTTTTTTTCAGTAGATCTCATTAAGTTTATCATGGACAAAACCAATAATTATTGCAAATATACCAGCGAGAAAGTTCTGGAGAGTGCGATTTCACAGATCAAAAGTTGGAAAGATACTGACGATGAAGAGATGTTTTGCTTCATTGCAGTTACATTACTCATGCCAAGGATGATGAAATTATCCTACCCTGAGTATTGGTTGAAGGACTCACTCATCAGAACACCAAGTTTTGGTGAAATGTCATGGGACCGATCCTGAAGGTATCTGTGAACGCATAGGATCTGAATTCATTGTCACAAAAACACTGTACAAAATTCCACTAATTATTTTATTGCTGTCGACCGGTTTTGACGACTAAAATATCATTTGCAAGATAAAACAACCAATCGATTGAGCCAACAATCGATTAATTTGATACATAGGATCTGCTTTGCATGTTGCATTTCTGCGATAATAACTTGCCCAATGAAAGTGATTGCTTGGCAAAAATTAGGAGCATAGTCGAAACTCTTTGGAAGCCCATCGGAGATGCCTTTACCCCTTTCCGCAACCTTTGCATTGGCGAGAGTCTCCTTATGTTCAAAGGGCATTTGCGATTAGAATGCAAAGGACACTAAATTCTGAAGCGCTTTCTGCGAAAGAATTCAGCGTGAGAGGGAAAAAAATCCCAGGATACAGCACAGGGGGAGAGACTCTGCTGCAGAGCGCACCGCAGCGAAAGGGATAGTTTCCATCTCCTCCAAAATGCAATCTAATTTTTAAACATCTTTACACCATTCAATTCCCAAATGTGTACGTAACCATTAAAAAATAAACCTTAAAACTGTAGCATTAACAACAACCAAAATGGGTTGGCAGTCTGCATGGACCTACCTGGAATTGCTGGCAGTAAAAAGGCCAGTCATTTATTGACTCGTGCACTTGTAATTTTGCAGGCTTTTCGGCCAGACAGAGTTATTGCTGCTGGTCAGTTATTTGTGTCTGCAGTCTTGGGTGAGAGCTTCATGGCTGCTGCTGAAACTGAATTAGATATAGCTGCTTGTGTTGAGAGTGAACTCAGCTCTCATGTGCCTGCATTGCTGTGCTCTGTTCCTGGCTACGATGCATCTGGCCGAGTGGATGACCTAGCTGCTGATACTGGCCATCCTCTGGCATCCATTGCCATTGGGTCTGCTGAAGGCTTCAGTCAAGCTGACCGGGCTATCAATCTAGCTGTTAAATCTGGAAGGTGAGCATTACTCATTTATTTGCATCAGTGTTTTATAGGTCCTCTTTCTATCAGTATTGATGGGTGTAATGAGAGTCCCTGCTGTCCAAAGGATGATATTTTTATTATTTCTGACACCTCTTATGAATTTTTGTGATTCATGTTTTGTCTGATGGACAGTTATGGGAAGTTTATCTTGATTAGTGTGTGGAAAGCCTTTTCTGCCCATTTTTTGTTTATGTTTGAAATGTTTATATAGGTAAATTTCATCGAGGTATCATATTTTTGTTAAGTTTAAGGCCCCCCCCCCCTCGATATTCAATCTCTATTTAACGGTTCTCATAAGGCACAAGCTGGAGCGCCAAGATGTGGAAGAGACAAGCCAGATCACCACAAAGTGGAAGGGTGGGAAGAGAGGAAGGGGGAAGGGATTGCCTACGGAAAGGCAAAAAGCAAAATTTGATACTTAGTAGTCGGAGCTGATTAGCGACAGGATGATGACGAGGCAGTTTTTCATTGTAAACAAGTGTTGGGGGTTTTCCTGATCCTTGGGCTGAGAACAGTGCGGTAAATTTAAAGGTATTGCGCATATTGATGACGTGGCTAAATATAAAAATTTCATTCTAGGAAAGAAATTTTTGAAATTGTGACAAAAATCTATGGCTGCATATTCCCCAAACCCACATCCACGTGAGTTTTTTCTCGATGAACCCCTTGGAGAATATTCACTTTCCTTAGCAGCAGGGGTAGGCCTCATGCATTTTATATATCCATTGCCGCTCTAGCAGATAAACTAAAATCTGGTGTGTCTCCCGATTGGGTTGAATTTATTTGAGAGCTCCACTAATTAACCATGGCATTACCCATACAGCTCAATGGCAAGATACACAGAAGCACGAAAATTCCACAGAGGAAAATCATCCGCCTTGACAGGGAGTCAAACCCGGATATGTCTAGATTTTCACTTGCTTGCCTTTATTTTACGGCTATCATGAAATTCATTATTGTTTGAACCCGGGGAACTTTGAGTTAGAATACACGCAGCAGATGTAGGATGAAACACCTTTTAACATACCCACATACAGATAATGCACTCGTGACAACACTATCATGCACTTCAGATAACAAAATTAAATAAAGGTAAAAGAGAGTGATGCCAAACATCTACTAAAGTAGACGAATAAAATTGCTGGAGGAGCTTTCGTGGCGAACTCCCCGCCTATTAGTTGGCAATAAAACTTTTATCATCTGGAGGAATGGGCCCTAGAAATGTTTTGGAGTTGTACTGGGTGAGAGCGTTCTTTCTTTACACGCTTTTTGTGACAGTCGCGCCTTATGTCGTTATATCTAGTTATGTTACCTTTTTTGTATGAGCCATCACCTTAGTGATTTTTCATGTATACCAACGACAAATTATGCATACACAGAATTATTACTTCTTGTGGATATATCAGCTAAAAACCCTCCAGAACCTCTCAATCTGACACAATGATGTTATTCACAATATGGTGAAAATGTAAGGGTTTCTTCTCTAGAAGCTCTAATAATGTACTAGAAACTTAATTGATGCTAATACTTAATGTAATGGTGTCTTTAATTTAATCGGCATTAGGTTGTTTTAGCTCATATCACTTCCATTGTAAGAGGTTGGGCATGTACAATAATCGTAATATTTTATTACTGAAGTGTTGCAATTGATGGAGATAATCATGGCTTGGCAGTAGTTAATTTGAACTCGCATCCTGCATCTATTCGGGGTATTCTCTCACCGAGTTCCCAGATTAATGAAAGAGCCAAGGAGCTGGCATTTGCGCTTGATCATGTCCAGATTTTCATGAAAGAACCATTAATTTCATAGGAAGCCTTAGTCAGTGACATGGGATTTCTGTTAATTTTTTTTTTAATAGTGTTGTGTAGTGAGAAAAATGTGGTATCAATTCCTCAGACCCAAGTATTACCCATGGTTGCATTGCTTTGGTGCTCTGATTAATATCCTTTCATATTTATGACATAGATGGGTGCTGTTGAAGAACGTTCATTTGGCACCGCAATGGCTGGTGCAGTTGGAGAAGAAGTTACACAGCTTGCAGCCACATGCAGGCTTCAGACTCTTCCTGACCATGGAGATCAATCCCAAGGTTCCAGTGAATCTACTTCGAGCAGGCCGCATTTTCGTTTTTGAACCTCCTCCTGGAATCAGAGCTAATCTACTTCGTACATTCAGTACGGTATGTCTTTTCATTTGCTGTTTATGTTGTCTGTGGGATTTTGAATTGTGCATTCTGGGTTACATCCTTCATGATTTACTCTTGTCTCCCTATAATGCAATTTCTGCGTTCAGAAAGAAAAACAATGGTGGCCACTGAGAGGCAATGACCAGATAATTTAAACTTGCCCCAAGAATGATCCTGCATTGATGACTTTGATTAATGCAATGAAATTATTAGTAGTAAAAACATAGTGCTAGATAGTTTGGAACCCATTACCTGTTATTGTCTTGAGTGAACCTGGCTGTAATTGTCTTGAGTGAGCTGATTGTCTGCTAGCATTTTAATTTATCCCATTTCTCTAATTGTTGTTCTTAGTTTTGTGTTTTTTTGTATAAATGGATTTGCATTTAGTGCAGGTGTTTCCCAAATAATTCAAGTGTTCCTGAAATATTTATAAAGCAAAGGCAGGAAAGGTATTGGTTAAAACTGAATTTAATTTACCAGAGGGCATTGATCAAAATTCTTTGTGTCATGCATCTTCTTTTTAAAGTCACTATGAAATTAGCCCTGCTGTCCAAAGGATGATATTTATATTATTTTCTGACACCTCTTATGAATTTTTTGTGATTTATTTTTTATCTGATGGACAGTTATGGGGAGTTTATCGTGATTATTATCTGAATAAAATATAAAAATAATAACTTAAATAAATAATTTAAGGACAACTATTGTTTATATTTTACTACAGGTTCCTGCATCACGAATGATGAGACCCCCCAGTGAGAGGGCTCGCCTGTATTTCCTCTTGGCTTGGTTTCATGCTATTGTGCAGGAGCGTTTGCGCTACACGTCACTTGGATGGGCTAAATTTTATGAATTCAATGAATCTGACTTACGTGTGGCCTGTGATACACTGGACACGTGGATTGATGCTACAGCAATGGTGACTATACTAAATTTATTCACTGATAAGAGTGGAGTTACATTATTTGTTCAAGCCTTAAGATGTGGCATTTCTGTCCTTATAACTATGCATAAAGTAAAATTTTCATTAAATTGATTGGTAATGTTCAGCATTTTGTCTTAACATTTTTCATTTTTTCATTCCATTGCATTGAAGGAATAAAAAGAAAAAATTGTCGCATTCCTTGAGATTTAGCTTAAAGTGAGATGCATGTCATGCTACCATTTTCCTCCACATTTTTTCAAGATTTATTAATAACAGTAAAGAATTCCACTTTCGAATCAGTAAAAATCACATTTTGCCTTATGACTAGCTCTCCAATAAGAAATTGCTCTACAATTTGGTCAAAACCTAATTCTGAGGTGCAAAAGCCAGCAGCAAATGGATGGTTATGATGTAAAATATAAAAATGAGTTTTGAGAACTCATAAAAGACTATATCTCTCAGGCTTGCAACAGCAAATGGGCTATATCTGTTTAAAGCTTTAGCCTCCTAACATAGTTCTTGTTGACACAATCTTGACCCATCATGCTTAATTTTACCTATAGAATAGGGGTGTAAATTGACTTGTGATTGATAAATTGAAATGAGATGTGTAATTTACAGAATCAGATTTAATTTAAAAGCACAAGGAGATTCGGGAATTACTAATTAGGGAATGGGTTATTTGACATGCAATTCCACTTCTGTTGAAAATTCATCAAATGCTGTTTTTTGTCCATCATATGAAGGTTTTATGTGATGCCCCTGCATGGTATTTATAAAAATAATAATACATAGCTTTATTGTTCTGTTGGTCGTTGTTGACATAGAACATATTCAGAAACATTTATACATAGTAACCTTTCACAATAGCTTTACAATATTGTCCGAAAAAAACTCATCAGTACTATACATAATAACATTTATTAAGCAGTAGTTCTTTGAGTTTTAATTTAAAAGAAGACACAGAGGACATACATTTAAAGTTTGTTGGTAACTTATTGCACAAAAGTGATGCTGAGTGAATAGGGCCATTCTTACATACAGCTTGTGAGTGTACTCACAGGTGAACATTCTCCCTTCCACGAGTCAAGTGACTATGAACCATCGAGTTAGGAATGAACATAGATGGATTCTTTTTTACAATTAAACATGAGTGAAAAATATATATGCTGGGTAAAGTCATGATATTCAGTTGCCTAAACAAAGGCCTTCCAGGGGTCCTGATGGGTACAATCATCATGGCCTTTATAGACCTCTTTTGTATATAAAATACCTTCCTTGCTGCACTCGAGTTACCCCATAAGAAAACTCCATAGGTCAAGTGAGCGAGAACTCTAGCATAGTATACTAGTTTCAAAATTTCCACGGAAGTAGTAGGGACAAGTTTCCTGATCATAAA
The DNA here is from genome assembly GCA_963573305.1 of Pyrrhosoma nymphula. Taxonomy (NCBI): domain Eukaryota; kingdom Metazoa; phylum Arthropoda; class Insecta; order Odonata; family Coenagrionidae; genus Pyrrhosoma; species Pyrrhosoma nymphula. The sequence continues at coordinate 20,980,021 of OY754328.1, forward strand.
TGTCCCTGTGGCCATTTTTTAAATTATATCATTAATGTGAGGATACCAATCAAGGTTTTCAGTCAAAGATATTCCAAGAATTTTAAGGAGCTAGACTTCTTTATAGGTTTACTTGTATCCACTCTAAGAAGAGGGGTCAATATTGTTAGATTAATTTTATTGTGAAACTGTAGAAAATTGGTTTTGTTCTCATTAATTTTCAAATTATTCAACCTACACCAATTAAGCATTTTGATTAAAGTTTGATGAGCAGAATTACAAGCATCTACAAAATAGTCACCTACACTTAGTGTAGATGTGTCATCGGCATACCAAATCACTTCACTATTGGGTAAGTGGGTGGGAAGGTTAATGAATATGACGAACAGAAGTGGGCCCAATATGGAAGCCTTTGGGACTCTGCAATTGGTTTCAACTAAATTGGACTAAAATGTGTTAGTGCCTGATTTATGTTTAATGTTAATTTGAACCATTTGCTTACGGTTTGATAGGCATCACTTAACCCAAGAAAAGGCAACACCATTAATTCCAAGACTATACAATTTAGAATAAAGTAGATCATGATCAACTGAATCAAAAGCTTTCGACAAATCAATAGTTAATAGTTCAAATCAATATTTAATGATTCGGTTATAAAAAAGTTTTTCAAAGATTTTGAAAAACTTAAGAGGATAGAAATGAGTCTATAGTTTTCTGATTCACTGTATGACCCTCTTTTATGAGAAGGTACAATCAGAGAAGTTTATAGCACAGCAGGAAAATGACCCTTAGAAATTGACGTATTGAAAATATCACAAAGGGGCTGGGAGATTATCTTAGTTACAAGTTTTATGATTGGCATTGGTACTCCATCACATCCAACTGACCAATTATTGTCGAAAGTCTGAATTGTTTTTTCAACTTCATTTGGGTCTGATGGCATGGGAAATATTGAGTAAGGACAGTTTAACCCATTAAAAATCAATGGAGTTACATTTTTTTAATTGACAAAACTGATTGTTGAAACAATCTGCTAATCAGCAGGGTTAGATACTGGAATATTATTGAAATTAATAAAAGGAGGATTTTTGTGACTCACGTCACTAATTGTTTGTTCATTTATAGCATTCCATGCTGCTTTGCTGACATTACTTGCTGTGGTGATGCGCTTATTAAAATAACTTCTCTTAAATTCATTTATAGCATCTTTGTAGTTTTTAAGAAGTTTTTTATATCCTTCTCGGAGAGATGGATCAAAGTATTTGCATTGTGCGTGGTGATGCCTCACTTTGGAGCCCATATTAACAACTTCAGGGTGGATTTTGATATTTCTGCGACAACCATTGAAAGCAATTACTTTTGATGGAAAAGCCCAATTAAAGACACTGATGAAATTATTAAGAAAACTTACTACCCAAAGTTACGCCTGAGACAACTGAGTATTAAGAAAACTATTAGATATAATATCAGCATCAGACACAGCGTCCTGTGCATTCCAAGTTTCTTCAGCCAGGTATACCAGAAATTCATCAATGTTAGCTGAGTTATAAAAATGTTTGGTGGTGTAAGAAGGTTTGTTAGTTTCTAGATCACTCAATTTCAATTCAACTTCAATAGCAAAATGATCAGAAAGTTGATGAGATATTGTAGCACACGAGATCATGCTAACTGGTAGGTTAGATGCTACCAAGTCAATGAGAGTGGAAGAGTGTGATGACACTCTGGTAGGATCGCTATTAATTATTATTTAGCTGAAAGAATTAAATAGACCAATTAATTCATCACACTGTTTGGACTTAATATACAAGTCAATATTGAAGTCACCAAATAACAAAAGATTGTCGATTTATTTTGAATTAATCTCAAGTTATTTGTATTTCTTTATATTCAAGTAAATTCCTGTGAATGGGTTGGAATACATCTTAGAATGTGTGACATACCAGAGTGTAAAATAAACTTCAATTCTTTTAAATATAGATTCTTCTGCTTGTCCCCATGGCTTCCCTGAATTAGTGTTTTCATTATATGTTTTTGTTTTCTCAGGGTCGTACAAACTTGCCACCTGAGAAAGTACCTTGGGATGCGTTGGTCACCCTTCTGTCACAGTGTATTTATGGAGGCAAGATTGACAACGACTTTGATCAGAGGTTGTTGAGCTCGTTCCTCTCCAAGTTGTTCACCCCCCGGTCATTTGAAGCTGATTTTGCTCTTGTGGCAAATGTTGATGGAGGCAGTGGGGTGTCGAGTGGAGCAGCTGGTGGAGGGAGGCACATTACAATGCCCGATGGCATGAGGCGTGATCACTTCCTCCACTGGATAGAGTCTCTTGCAGATCGACAGACACCATCTTGGCTGGGACTGCCCAACAATGCTGAGAAAGTTCTTCTGACTAACCAGGGTAGGTGTTCTTGTGGTAAAAATTCTTGCATTGGTTCATGGCTACCAATGCTCCTAAACTAATGTTTCGTTACAACTGTCTTTGGGGATGGAGTTTGTTGGAATGGTAGAGGAAACACCTTGAAACTGCAAACTTTGTTCGCTTGAGATAATTCCCTGCACCTTGGCTACATTTGCCCATCACCTTTGGACTTCATTGTCTTTCCTGAAATCGATGCACTATTGATGTGTTTCTGAAACTATTCCATCAGTGCTTATTAGGTGTGTCTGATATCAATTACTATTTTTCTGTTGGTGGAAGTTGTTTGTCCTTTAAAATTATATTTCCACCCTTTAATTTATGGTTGCATTCCCTGCCATATTATTATTATTTTAGGCAATTTACATGGCGAATAGATATCATATTTTTTAGCCTTTGACCCTAACCACCTTACACATTATCTTTCTTAGTCTGCAAATCTCCTGTCATCTTTATCCTGTCCATGAAATGTATTTAATCCCCTTTATTGCTTGACTAACATTCTTGACTCTATCATTGCCTTATGCATTCCCTAGCTCCTCATTATACAGTAGAACCTGGTTAGAACGTTTTTGAAGGGGGGACAAAAAATGAACGTGCAAACCAGGAAAACGTGCTAACCAGGAAAGTAAATATTGAAATTCAGGAAATTCCAATCGGAGGAGAAGTCAAAATAATTACCATTACTTGCGTAAGTTCTCATATTCACGCCTTCCTTAACTATTTTCAAGCATAAAATTAACTAAAGTGCTCATTTGCCAAGCGAATGCAAATTGAAGAATAACTACGTTTCATAGCTTTTCCAGAAATATAAATACAACATTAAAATGACATCACTTCGCCTTGATTCATAGATAAAAGGAGATGTTTTGCTAAGTCATATAGCCTTTCTAAGGTCAAATAGCCCTATCTCTAATGTTAATTAGTTGTTTTAAAACTGATCAAAAAATCATGAAAGATTGTATCATGATTGTATTTACCTAAATTTCTGCAACATTCATTCTTCGCATAAGACCATTAGATCAATTGTAAAATCGATCGATATATCGATTTATAACAGATAAATTGAAATGTTTTATTGTGTACAGATTTTTATAATACAATGGTTCATATTTACTTTTAAAAATTGACCAAGGTACTCTGCTTTTTATTTTTTGTACAGAGCTCTAATATTCTTGCATCAAGCTTTGTGAGGTGAGTCAAAACATCGTCCGCTCCCACATATGAATAAGGAATATTTAAACCGAATTTTTGAATATTTATGAAATCACTCATTTTGGGTGAAAGTAATAGTAATAATAAATATTTATTAGCTCTAGCTACAATACCCCTAAGAGCACCAATATTACAATTACAATTGTGGTGAGCTTAAACAACCAACATACCGTATTTACTCGTGTAAGCCACGCACCTTTTTTCCGAAAATGCCGGTGAAAAAATGGGGGTGCGTGGCTTACACGAATCCTCTAAATTTTCATGTAAGCCACGCACCATTTTACCTTAAATTCCTGCCGTTAGTTTCTCCAAAGTGAATACAGTAAGTCCTCGCCTTACGAACATACATATCCAATCAAAAAATTCAAACGTGTGAAGTAATGTCAAATTTGACGCCACTGGATAAGTTATTTTGCCGTTGCAGCTGGCGGTGTGGCGTGCAGCAACTCACGGATTGGTACTACCCCTCTTTGCCGCGACGAATTTTAACAATATTATCTCGATATATCAATTTGCAATGTTAATTGTTTTCTTGCGTCATAAATTTTTACGGATGATTCGGAAGTAAGACGAAAGCCGAAAGATGCCCTGCAAGAAGTGATATACAGTGAAACCTCTACCTAACGAACTCCCGATAAACGAAGAACTCCGATGAACGAACAAATGCTATTGGTCCCGCCAAATTCCTATTTAAATGCATTGGTAAATACCTCTAATGAACGAACTCCTGCTCTACGAAAACTCCCGATAAACGAAATGAAAGATTAGCCCTGTATTATAATATTTACCTCTTCTTAACTTATTTAAAAAAAAAAGGCTAATTTTGAATATTTTGCGAGGTTTTTGCCGTTTTTGCTGATTTGAAAGTGACTAGGACCAATCAGAGACTCCGTACAAACAAGCCAATCAGAAAGGTCCTTGTTGTTTATCCAGTTAATTGCATTTCCGGTATTTTGCGTCAGTGTTAGCGCCGTGGTTAGTGATTTGGTTGGTGTTCTTGAGTTTTACTGCGGTTCAACATCGTGAGTTTATAATTTCAATCTTTTCGAGTGAAAACTGGTTGCTCTCGAGTGTTACTGCAGTTCAATTTCGTGAGATTGGGATGCAGAATTGGGACTGTCCAAGTGCTAAAAATATTTTTGGTTGGTAATGAAAAGAATGGAATTTATAGGTTGGCAGCGCAAGTCACGCGAAGTGATTTTCATTTGTTTTTTTTGTGAACTGGATTGTAATTTGAATTTGTGACAGAAGTGTTGTACCAAAATGACCTGGTCACGTGAATAAAACCTCGTTAACGTTAACCGGACGTTCCTTTTCTTTCGCTAAAACTAAGGACCTCAACACCAAGAACATACCAATCAGCTGGTAGAATACTTAAATGAATAATTACAATATTTGCGAGTGAAGCCTGGTTTTTCCTTAAGTGGCAATTATTACGTCTGGTAATTTATCTACTTATTTGCAAGGTAAGTTCGTAATTTATTCTACGCGCTTTTGCAAAAATTGTTATCCATGCTTGATTTATAAAATGTCAAATGTTGCCTTTCATATCGCGGGCTCGAAAATTTCTTTAGCATACTTGAAACACATCTTATGTAATGAAATCCCGTTCAGTGATCATTTACGTTGTGCGCATTCCTAAATATTTTTATTGCTGTAATAACATTATTTTTTTGAATTCGAACGTTTCAAATGTGATAATTGTTTTTTTCGCTCGCCGCCATCTTCAAAATAATTCTCGAAAAAAAGTAGCTGGCGGAACGAAAACCAAAATATATCGTGCTGTATTTATGGAGAAGTTCTCAAAAACCTTGAATGCACCGCGGATGTGACAGTGTTAAGTTAGAGTTCTTGAAAGTGGCGGCATAAGAAACTACTATCATTAATTCTTGCGTGTTTGTGATGCATTGGTCGGGAAGATAAGGCCAGTTTATGATTGGCGTCAACGCGTACTTCACCCTCGAGCTGAATACACGAGTTCCAACCCACTACTACAATTATCACAGCAATTACGAGTTGATAATACTCGTACTCGTCCATATTCTCGCTCTTTTGTAGATAGTAAACAAATCAACACATGTTGGCGATCTGCTGCATGTAAACGTCTGCATCCAAGCAAACATGAATGAAGGCGACCAATGGTTACCGACGCACATTCTAGTTGACGGCGATCGTAACAGGATGGCGACAACACGAAAACAATTCATGGTTAAAGTTTGACGTTCATGCCAACTATAAATCGGCCTTTAGAAATCGCAGTAAATGGTATAATTAGCTGGACTTGCTGAAATACTGGATCGTTGTTATTCCATGGTTTTTTATGAGGCAAGGGAGCAGTAAGGATAAAAGTATGCTATCCTCTGTGGAAATTTTACCTTTAATTGAGTTCTTCATACCATATTCCCTGAAATTCAAGGTACAAGAAGTGGATTATTTACATTGCCCCTGGAGTGATGCAACGTGAAAAGCACCTCCGACAAACGAACTCCCGATTAACGAACTGGAAAATTATCGGTCCCTTGAATTTCGTTTAGTAGAGGTTTTACTGTATTTGGAGATATTGCTACTCTTTACATTTCAATGGAAATCGACTTCCATGTGTCAAGCTGCCTTCGCATCAAATAGAGGCATGATTCCATTCACTCATTCGTTTTGTGATGACAAATAATTATTACCTGCAATACGAGGCTCTATTCAGGTTATCGTGACGAATAGTAAAATATCCTTCCCAGGGTTTGTGGAAATTGCCTTACAGGCAGTCCTTCCATCCAGCTATCCCTCTCAATCACTCAGCCGGAAACAATAAAGCTGTCAGATTTTAGGGTGATACCTCAGTCAGATCTGTACAATTGGCGTGTCCAAACCGGTTTTTCCCAGAAGATCCCTCAAGAAAAAAGTTCTTCGTTCCTTATTTCTGGGCGCGACGACATTCATCTGCGAGGGATTCGGCGAGAAAGAAAAGGGGGTAACCTGAGAGGATCACTCCTTCACCTTATCTGTTATTATCTACCCTCGCCCAGTTTCGCTTTTACCCAGGTGCCTTTCACTAGTGGGGGAGGGGTTGGACTTCCTTTCAGGGGCCTCGGCAGCCAACACTAGATTGATACGGCCGATGCTCGAACGAGGGAGCCGTTATTTTGGTCGATTCAAATTGTACCCTTACCCCGGTGGTAGCTGTGAGGTTGACTTCGCACTCCTTCATGATTTTTCCACAAACTGAAATTATGTTGCGTAGCGCCCGAGTGAGCTTTGAAACGCATCGCCACATCAATGGGATAAATAATGTAGTGCATCGGCGCATGCAAAGAGAGAATCGGAACTCTAATCTGTTTTTACTTCCTTTTATAGGAAGCATCATTCACTTATGGAAGTGGATACCACGCCAGGAAATCCATTTTCAGACCGTTGACTTTTACATCGCCATGCTAATAAAGAAATTCTGTTTTCACCATTTGGCGCAGGAAGGATGTTGCTAGAACTTATTTCATAGGGCTTGATACAGACTTGTGCGTACTTGATATCAACCACATCGGAGAAAAAATTAGTTAACTTGCCTAAAATCGATCATTTCGCGGAAATGCTACTCGGCTATGAGAAGTGATACGAAAATGAGCTTTGATATAAGTTGTACCTGGATCGTTTATCTTTCAATGCGGATACTCCTCAAGGTGGTACGCAAGTTTAATACAATTACGTGTAAAGCAAAGATGTCCAGCACTTTTTTCCAGAGGCATTCGTGCCGAGCGCTGGCGCTTCCGGCAGTCCAGCGAACGGCTACGCGTCCTTGGCCCGCCTCTTCCTCTCCCCTCCACCACTCTCTTTCTCTCCCCCCACCCTCGCCTCGGCCCTCATAGTTAGGGGGTCGGAGTAATGCGATATTTTTTTCTCGAGTCAGCATCACATTTCATCAAAAGTATCACATTTCACTCATCGCTTTCCCACGCCCTAACTTCGCAGGTGGCTTCCAAAAGTAGGGGGGGGGGGGCGTTGCCCGCTGGGAGTCACTTATCAGCTATGACCACCAATCAAACGTATCACATTTCAGGCATCTATCAGTTACGGACGGCATTCTGCTTTTATTTGTTGATTCGCCGATGGATTTCGGTAATCGAATGATCATGGGTTGAAATTGTATATAATTCTGCAATTATTTTAGCTTGATATTTCATTTCGAACAGATGCCATTTTTAGAGCTGGATGATGTGATTGTATACAGCTGTGATTATTTGGTGATGTTAGGAGAAAAATATGCACCATAAAACGGGCTGTGTATCGTGACGATATTAAAACGTAACGCAATCAATTCATGAGAAAGATGCACTTCAACACTTAACTTTGGCACAGAATTTCTATTAAAGAACGTGCATTCATTTTATGACAAAATATTGCAGGCTCAAGGGAAAAAAAATTGATTTTTTGAAAAAAATAATTTTTTTCCTCACGAGCCTGCCCGAAAATGGGGGTGCACGGGATACACGAGGGCGCGGCTTACACGAGTAAATACGGTAGTATCAAACATAGACAATGAGTACAAACATATTTGCAAACATATAAATACAAAGATAATACAAATATTACTATGCATATTCATATCACAAAATAACGGAAAAAAAACTAACAATAAAAGACATTTTAATGAAGATTGCACAATAACAAAGTTATTGTGTTAAGTTTAAGTTATTGTAAAAAGTAGTCACTTATTTTAGTTTGTCGCATCTCATTATCAAAACTTTGATGTACAACTGTCTCTTAAGCATTCAGATTTTCAACGTAGCCCTCTGCAACCTATGGGTGTGCTTAGCAAAAATTGTGCACATTTCTGAAAGCTTTTCTCATATCACTTCGAGCAGAATGAACAGGCACTGCTTCACTGTCATCTATCATGTCACTGTCTCCCTCAAATTAATCAGAAGCTGGCAGGTTGGTACATTCTGCACTCACTGTTTCTTCATTTGTAGCCAACTCTGCATCTATCTGATTGTAGATGTTGGGTGAAATAACTGGAATTATTGGGCAAACCTGATTGAGTTGACCAAGTTCATTAGCAGGCAGATCCTGCAGTTTCGGGGGCCTAGATGAGGTCTCTTCAGCCGTATAAACTTCTGTCTCGCCATAGCCTGCTGATTTCCAGCAATTTTTTATGGTTTCCTCTGAAAAATTGTTCTATGCTCAAGCAATGCTTCTGGCAGCATGGAGGAGAGTCCAAGGAGTAGCTTCTGCGAGACTTTTGCCATGATCTAAACAAAAGGAATTGAAAACTCATGCAGGGGTGGGACACCTCGCTAAAAATGTGTTTGCAGACTGTTGGCATTTACACTGCTACGATGGGTTGCTGGCAGATAAAAACTACTGTTTTCACGATTCGATATAGTAAAGGTAGCGCTATATCAGAAGTTATTTCAAACATAGGTAATTTTAACCATATTGAAGAGATAAATGTGTGTATTAAGCATAAATCAATAATATTTTTGCCAGTGCATTACTTGGCCATAAGATGGACTGTATGAGCTAACAAAGTCTATGATCTGAAATGATCCTTTCTCTTTGAGTTCTGACCTTTCTCATAAGAATATTTTCTCATTACAATAAAAATTATTTTAATATTTTCGATACAATTGAAGCAATCGTGTAAAGCGTGAACCATGTCGCGCTTATTCATTGGAGCTTATTAAAGGCCTAGTAGTAAAGATGTTAAATGAAGAGTTGTGTTTGTGAAAGAGGCATTCACTAATCAGAGGGAACTGATAAGGAAGACGTTGTGTAAGATTGTTGCAAAAGACTGGTGAGGAGTCTAATATGAAGTGGGGCACTGAATGCTGCAGGAACCTAGACTTCGAGGATAGAGGACTAGAATGGACTGCAGGCATTTAAGATGTGAATGTGGTTGGGAATGGAGAGGGTTCGATGGATGGAAAGGAAATTCTTGATATAATGTGTGAGTAAACTGCTAGTGGAGGAGGCTGAGTAGGTGGCTGGGATGGGTAATGAGGGGCTAAGGGATGCTGAAGGCCATGACAGAGGGGAGTATTTGAGAACTGTGGGAAAAGGGAAGGAAGAGAAAAGGCTTTATGGATAGGATTAAGAGAGGTATGACGAATGACTAGCTGAAGAAGGAAACATAGTGAGTAGACTAGAATTCGTAGCTATGAAATAGTAGTGGAAGCACCCCTCTCTCCATCTAAACCTACCCTAGCCGGTAGTTCATCTCTAAAATAATTTAACTCTCCCGTATCTATCCTCCAGGTACTGACTTGGTGAGCAAGCTACTTAAGATGCAGCAGTTGGAGGATGATGAAGAGCTGGCTTATAGTGGTGGCCTGTCCAGTATTGGGGGAGAAGGTGAGGGTGGCGATCAATTGCCTGCCCAAATTGATGGACGTCCATCATGGATGCGAACTCTTCACAATTCTGCAACCACTTGGCTACAACTTCTCCCTCGCTCCCTGCAGGTTGGGATTTGTTTAGTAGATAGTGTGGATCTTAATTTGTTTTTGTGTGCACATTTAAAAATGCTGGAAGAAGTATGAAATTGCAAATGATTATAGAGATAAAACATTATTTGACAGACCCTCAGAAGAACTGTAGAAAACATCAAGGATCCTCTGTATAGGTACTTCGAAAGGGAAGTCAACTCCGGAGCCAAACTGCTTCAGGATGTCATACATGACCTGGAAGACGTGTCAATGATCTGCCAGGTATGTTGAATATTTAAATTTTTTGGTAATTTCATAATTCATCGTAGTTGGCAATAGGAACAAATGACATTGAAAATCCTGGTGATTGTGAGGATTTATTATTATCATGATAATGTTGTTGATGTGGAGTGATGTTATTCATCGATAAGACTGACTGAAGTAGGCCTGCACATTTCAGAAAAGTACATCATTAAAAATAGAATCTATTGGTCATGATTGCATAATATGAAAAAGCATATATGTACTACAAAGCACATACTCTTTCTCATCCCAGAAGACTATCATGTAATACATATGTGTAGATGTCTATTAACTGGTTATTTTTTCACCTCACTTAAAAAGTTGTTTTCCTTTTTCACTTGTAATGTTGGGCTTCTTTCATTTCATTCTCAATTTTACTTAGTTCTTTAAAATGCTACAGGAATCCACAGCCCATGCCCAGTCCTTCCTCCAGCCCCTCAACAATCCTTCCCCTCCTCCGGTAAACTATCCTTCACTACCAAAGAACATTTCAACTATTTACAAAGCAGCAACTTCCTTAAAATAATAAACATACTATAAAAATAATAAGAACAAGTCCTAAACATTGCACCAAAGCATCAAACATTATACACTTAATCGTCTTGTGTAATTTATGATACAGTTTTATCCCCATAGCTTTTAAACTGTGTTTGCATTATTTCAACTTGATATTTTACATGGATGTTTTTACTATCTTATGTCATATGAATAATATGTAATATATTTGTCAGAGACTGTATTTTTATGCACTTTTTGTAATAAACTTACAGCATAAATACTAGTCACAGTTTGTACATTTAATGTTTCCAAGTGAGGGCCTACAGCGTGTTGTATACTTAAAGTTAGGTACATGTCAGTCAAATTATTTTTGTACATGATTAAGATAGCATGAACTCTAGGTCGAGTCATGATGCTAAAGGCCAACCAATTATTCTTGGTTTAGGGTGAAAAGAAGCAAACGAACTACCATCGTGCAATGCTGAGTGATTTGGTTAAAGGGATTCTCCCACCATCCTGGAGGTGTTACACAGTACCCAGGGGCTGCACTGTAATTCAATGGGTGACTGACTTCAGCCAGCGTATCCGACAGTTGCAGGAGGTCTCACGCCTGGTATCTCAGGGTGGGGCAAAGGAATTGAAAGTAAGAGTCAATAAATTTGTGCTGTTCTATCTGCAGTTGATGAATTTTTCCAGTGAATAACCTTGTAATGTTTGTTTAGACATTCCATGTTTGGCTGGGAGGCCTTCTGAACCCAGAGGCTTATCTAACTGCTACAAGGCAATGCATTGCCCAAGCGAATAGCTGGCCTTTGGAAGAGCTTCTTTTGGATGTTACTATCACCGATGGTGCTGATGCACCTAGTGACGACAGTTGTTTTGCTGTTGTAGGTTAGTGACCTTTAAAAAAAATCTTTTGTCCATTTTTAAATCTTACAATTATTTTTATTGCAGTTTTGATTTTGATTGAATGATTGTGATTTGACTTACTGTATATAAATTGTTCTTTGGAAGAGTTCCACTGAATCAATGTGTCTCTCGTACTTGATTGAAGTTTCTCAAAACGTTTTTAGTTGTAAAGTAAGCAATTCAAATGTTGAAAGTCCGGGAAATCTTATAAAAAACTTGGAACTTTCCACCATTTTCTGGAATGATGGTGATGTTTGTAATTCTTTGTAGACTTTCAAAGAAGGCACAGTGCATGCTGGTGAAATTTAGATATTAATAATTTGAAAGTATAGATGAAGTGGTTCTTATATTGATGACAGTGATTAATACTATGTCATCTCTCTCTTAGGGCTGAAGCTGCAAGGTGCTCATTGCCGGAACAATCAACTCCACCTTACATCCACAATCATGACTGAACTCCCCGTTACTCTTCTGCGTTGGGTTCGGTATGTATATTATTTATTTCTGAGAATCAATGAATATTTATCATTGTGCCAGTATTTATATAATCAAAGTGGCTGACATCACTGTTGCTGCTCTCAGACTTGAATGCAAATATTTAAATGAGGCTAGCTCAAAATTATGATCATCTTATGATGATTATAATTACTTTATTTACTATTTGGAGGTCAGCAAGCCCATCCCATCCAGGGAAACATTCAATTGTAGTATTGCAGTTAAGTATTTAAATAAATGAAAACTTAAAGTAATAATACTTAACATATTTATGTATACATGCATATTGGTATTCCATGGAAAAAATTAGCAAGAGAAAATACTGAAATAGATATCTAAAATGTATAGATTTAATGAAAATCATCATCAAATAAAATACAAGTGCCAGATGTGAAACACAAGCTTATGGTGAATACTTAAGACAACTGTAACAGTTAAATTTATTGCACAAAAATGCCTATGACTAATGACTACCAATGATTGGCTCACTATTATCATTTATTATGATATTTTTTTTAATATTGTGAACTTTGACCCCATTGCAGAGCATCCACTGGTCATGAAATACGACAGAGTAGCAAGCTCTCTCTCCCTGTCTACTTGAATTCTACTCGCACGGAACTCTTGTTCACTTTTGATCTGAATATTGCTCCTGGACAAGATCATCATAGCTTTTATGAGCGAGGAGTGGCTGTTCTTACATCCACAGCTCTAAATTAACATATTTGTTATTGCTGTTGATTATCCTTTTCCTTGGCGAGCTTTGTTTTTCGTGAGAATTTTTAATTGGCTTGTTATTCACATGTATAATGATTGAATTTTGGATTATGTATATGTATTATATTTATTCATCTACACATTGATTTTAATAAATTATATATAGATTTATGAATTATTAATCCTTGTACACCCAAAAGGAAGTACATTGAAGACTAGGTGAAGATTCTCTTTAATTGGCTCCTTTATTAACAAATAATTTGGTGGGCTGCAAGCTAAGGTGGAAGAGTAAGAAAAACCATGAAGACCTAAAATTATATCCTAGGAAACCCTTAAGACATTCTCAATTTCCTTCTCTTATGCTTTGTGTACTGCTGCCTTGAGGGTGATGGAGCAGTGGGGAGGATTCAATTATTTTGTATTAACATTTTTCTTAAAAAGAAGAAAATTTTGATGCCTTGTTCTTCTAAATTAATTAATTATTTTACGAAGTTCTACAGTCAAATAAAGCACAGCTGTAGTTCACTGTATTTTCTTCGGAACTGTTAATTTTATTTGTGAAAAGTGTCATTTTTCAGCAACATGCAATTGAACTTCTATAATTATCAGGTTGAAATGACTGATTTTCTGGCTTTGATATTTTTAAGTAGAAGGTAAGCTATGAGAATTTACAAATGGTAACTGTCCACTGGATATCAAGCTTATTATTGTTTAATCTTCTGGTTAAGATAGGTTTAAATGGATGAGAGTGAAAATCCTCAAGATTTTTCTAGGTGAAGACCACTTATCTACCTATGCAATTCCTATTTTCATTTCAGCATGTGGCCTACCTCCCTTCATCCCGCCCAGTAACCTATTCTTTTCCTTCCCTTTCCCCAGCATCCTCCACTATCACGACCTTCAAAAGCCCTTCAGTACTTCTGATAACCACCTACTCTGCCTCCTAATCTCCTCTACAAGTTTCCTATCCTTGCCCACCACACGAACCACTTCAGACTTCCTTTCCATTCACTGCACTTTCTCCATTCTCCTCCACATCTCAGATGCTTGTGGCCTTTTCTTGTCTTTCTTTTTTAAAGTCCATGTTTCTGCACCATACAATGTTATCCTTGATATTATTCTTTGCCAGCCTCTTCTTTACATCCTTATTCAAAGGTCCCCCATCATCAGCTCCCTCCTATTGCCGAATGCTTATTTCAGTAGTGCTATTTTCCTCCTAATGTCTTAGCTACCATGCCCATTGTATTCCTATTCACTATCCAAGTAATGAACTTGCTCTACTTCCTCCAGTTTGTGTCCTTCCACTTTTATGACCAGCCCGTTTTTCTTAGCCCTATAATATCATTACTGTAATTTTTAAAACTAGTTATCTTGGTTCTGTATCTCCCTCGCAGATTTTCTAATGCATCTGCCAAAGCCTGCAATCCCTTGGATGATCGACTAACCAACGCCTTGTCGTACACGAATCTTACCAACTTTATCAGCTGGCCTCATACTGGTATTCACACTTCTAGCTCTTCATGCCCCTCTTACCATTTCCATGGCATTAATGTTAAAAATTCGACAGTGGGCAGTCTTGTCTTACCCCTCGAACTACGACTCCCCACTCTGATTCTCCATCAGCCACCCTCACCACCTGTGCTCTCTGCGCAATGTATAACTTTGGAAAAGTCTCCTGTCTCGCCAATCTACTCTTTATTTTTTCTAGTACCTGCATTAATTTTCCCTTACCATCACTGTGTAGTACCTTTTTGAAATCCACAATGCAAGCATTAACATCCTGATTGTACTCTAGATTTTTTTCTGTGCTCTTATCACTGCCATTGCATTCCAGATTTTTTATATTGCTTTGCCTTACCTGTGTGACTTGTAGGTGACTTTACATCCTAAGTTTTTCGGAATTTTTATTCTCTATTATTTTGTTGTTGCGGGAAGTGCATACATGTGCTTATTATACATTCTTATGACGTTACATTAAATTTTTTGTTTGATATTATTGAGAATAAAGGTTTTACATAAAAACATGATTGGTGTGATTTAGTGTGAAATTTGTCTTTATTGAACATGTTTAAATGTGTCTTGGTCTCTTTTTAGTCTTTTGCATTCTCTGAATTCTCTCATGACTGTTTTACTGGTGGGCTACTTCAATTAGCCTTGTATTTGTAACAAAAAAGTGAAATCATCCCAAGTGTAGTGAGAAATGAGTAGAGAAGCCATATAATGACTTATCAATAGCACTGTATCGGTTGTGTCATTGTAATGGAATGTCCTTATTAAGTAATGTTGCACCCTACTGGTGCTACATTATCTTCTTTTTGTTCCCTGCGGGTTGGGGATTTAGAATACTCCCGCAGCATCCCTGCTTGTCGTAAAAGGCGACTAATTGGGTTAACTCCTAGAGACCTAGCAAGATGAATCCTTTTCTTAAGAGGTTCCTCTGGTTTAGGTTTAAATAAAAGGCTTCCCTGGTAAAAATGAGTTGTTCATGAACTGTTCCTGAAGTGTTACATGGGCTGTTCATGAACTTTAAGGCGTTCCTGGAGCATGACGACAGTACAAACATTGGCCCATTTAAACAGTTACGTTCAGTTTAGCTGTTAATGAAACATTATCAAAGCATTCGTGGGTCAATAATTAACTGTTTATGAGGCGTTATTGAAGCCTTAATGAATCATGTGGGCTGTGCATTTACCCAACTGAATCATTTAAATTAGCTGTTTATGAAACATTCCTGAAGTGTTCATGAAACCTTGCCAAAACATCCAAGAAGCAGTCCCAAACCCTACCAGTCCCACGAGCTTCTTTTTATGGGAGTAAAAATCATTATATTGCAAAGGCCATAAACTAATGGAATGAGACCCAAACAATGCTCTTCATGTGAGTAAAAACCATTGCATTGCATAGGCCTTAAACTAATTGAAATTAAAGTGTGGTTAAAATATAAAATTTCCGATATTGTAATGGTCCCAGCCCCA
Organism: Pyrrhosoma nymphula; assembly: GCA_963573305.1. Lineage (NCBI taxonomy): Eukaryota > Metazoa > Arthropoda > Insecta > Odonata > Coenagrionidae > Pyrrhosoma > Pyrrhosoma nymphula. The sequence continues at coordinate 20,995,941 of OY754328.1, forward strand.
CCTGGGTACAAGGGTCGGGAGAACGTGTACACATAGACATGTGCCCCCTCCCGCAAGGGACGTACGTACCTTACCAGCGTCACCTGTCCTGGAAAAGAAATTATAAAAAAGGCTAACAAAAGTAAGACCAACGCGGGAGGTCCCTGACCATGTTCACAACTGCGATCCCGCTTAATCGCCTGGGCTGGGCGTCGTTCGGTAGTCGGGTAGTGAAGGAATAAAGGATTTTCCCCGTTCTCGGCCCACAGGATGTTGGGGGTAATTCTCAATTATAAAATATTCACAACGAAACATGTATTCACTGTTGGTTTGAAACATGCAGAATGTAAACGGCAACTTCTAGCCAATGGACAAAAAAAAGAAATCTTTCTTACTAATGAGGCATGACGGGGATGATAAAAAGATTGAATATAATGAATTATTATCGTGAAACTGATGGCATAATATACTAGTTGACACCAGATTTAGATATAGGTTGCACCATTAATAATTCTTCGGAAGGTAATTATGAGTCTTCGATTTTGATAAGCAACAGAATCAGAGATAGATTTGCACTCGGAGCTCGGGCCCTGGCATTGTAGCTGAGGACGCTTGGGAGGAGCAATTACTGAGGGGTGCGGAGACCCTCTTACGTGACCGTTGATTCCAGTTCGTCTTCTGCGAGTTGACTGGGCTCTCGTGTCTGACTCCTGAATCTTCCCACCCATCTTGGAACAGGCACAGACGATGCACACAGAGATGACTCTTGACGGTTATCTCGGAATCCAGGGGGGGGGGGGAGGACAGGCCTCCTCGGGACGATTCCAGCTCCCAAGCTTGGTCCTCGCTGTTTCCCAATTGGGCAACGCTTCCGCTCCACTTCCGCGATCAATTCACTCTGTTGACTTTTTCACTCCTCTCCCACCTTTTTATATTTTTCCGTCAATTGCCGGGGACGGGGGTTTTATAGGAGAAAAAGGGGGTTGGGGCAAAGGGGAAACGACACGGAAGGGGCTCGGACGTCACTTGCGTTTTTTTATAAAACAGACGACCAAATAGCCCCTACATGCCGAAAAAACACTTTTCAGTTCATAACCTCTATATACCCTCCTTGGATGACGCACTCACACTCCAACCCTCGCAAGCCGAGATCTTTGCGAAGTTAAGATGTTCATCCCAATCTGCGTGGTTTTGAGAGACGCAGTGGTAGATGACGGAAGCAAATGATTGCTGCGCTCTCTCTAAGCGACCATTTGCAGCTGGATGGTACAGCGGTATAAATATGGATTTAATCTTTTAGCTTTTGCATATATTTTGCATTTAATTAGAAGTAAGGTTTGCTCCACGATCTGTAAGGAGGTATTTGGGCACTGGTCGCATGGCGACAAATGACGTTTTCGACGAAAGCTCTCGACGGTCTCTGCTGATTGATTTGGTATTGCTATCGATTCTGGGTAACGCGTGAAATGGTCTTGGCAAGTTGGTATGTAGCTGTTCCCTTGCGCGAAATTTGACGGGCAGTGGCGAAGCGTGTTCTTTTAGACTAGTCATCGCAGACGTAGGGTGGGCCGGCTGACGCAAGGCAACGTCTTTCCCCCTCCGAAAAACACATATCAAGGGCTATTTTTAGCCTTCAAATTGAAGGCTTAGTATTCCGCCTAGTGATACTCTCGCAAATAATTTTTAAAAGTTATAATTAAATACAACCTAATGTTCAATGTAATCCAGGTTGAATTCCGCGGCAGACACCGGTGTTCGTGGAGAAAAGTTCGCATCCGTGCGCCTAGTGACCGCTGTTTTCGTACTTTGGCACCCTTAACCTCATTTGGAGGTCCGCTATTAAAAAATCAGAAATGGATACAATGTGTTTAAATGATGATATGGATTTCCATACTGCTTTACTTTGGTCGAATAGAAGAGTTTTCTTTCGTACACAGAATAGCGCTGCGGCTAGTAAAAAGTGGGACTCGCGTTATCAATGTGACAGTCATTTAGTACTGTCGTCGAGACATTAGGGGAAGAAATGACAGACTGGTTGGCCTTAGGGGAGCTTTATTGCTCATGATTGATTTACAGCAAGATCAGCTTTTACAATTACACTAACACTTACGTGAGACAAGGCGGCGTCGGGTCGGAAGGGACGGAAGCTGGTGGCAGTCTTGCGTTCGCCGACTGGCCGGGAGCGGAGGGTGCAGGGCGGATGGCAGTCTTGCGTTCACCGACTGGCCGGGAGCGGAGGGTGCAGGGCGGATGGCAGTCATGCGTTCGCTGACTGGCCGGGGTGCGGAGGGTGCAGGGCGGATGGCAGTCATGCGTTCGCCGACTGGCCGGGGTGCGGAGGGTGCGGGGCGGATGGCTGTCATGCGTTCGCCGACTGGCCGGGGTGCGGAGAGCGAGTTCGGGCAGGGCAGTCTTGCAGTTCTCGCCGACTTGCCGAGGAGCGGGGAAGGCTTGTCGTGCTGGAGGCCGACAGAGCCACGGTACGGGGTGGGGATGAACTCACCCGGGTCGTTCCGTCTTCTCCTTATATACCCAATTTTAGGGTGCAGGGGGTGGCGAAAGGGGGTGCGTGGGTGGAAAAATAGGGGGTGCAGGGGATGGAAACGGGTGAGCAGGGGGTGGTGCGAGGGGGGCAGGGAGTGGTGAAGGGGGCAGGGGGTGGTGAGAGGGTGGCGACCTTCCCGGGTGTCAAGAGAGGATGGATGGCGTTGAGACACTGATCCGCGGTCCAGGATGGCCCACCCTGGCCGGACGCTTCACTCCTTTGTCTCAACGCCTCTCCGTCACCCAAGGAATCGCTCGCCCCGACCTCGGAGTCCGAAAGGGTTTGGAGGGGGGTGGTGGCCCTGGAGCGCCCAAGAGCGTGTGAACCCTGCCGATGGCCTGGCCACGTGTGACCCGTGGCGGGGCAGTCCTCAATTTCTTGGGTCACATACTCTCTGGACGCCCCCGAAATCTCTTTACCACATCACCCCGTTGGCAAATAAGCCTCCGGGTAGGGGGGTTTGACACCGACCTTGTCAGCACATTTACAATAATGTGATACACTCTATAATCTAATTAAAATTCAGGACACACAAAGAACAACAAAAAAATCAACGCCCTTCCTAAAATTAAATCACCGTATAGCCGGAAACAATTAAAATTAAGGCACTGTATATATATATATATATATATATATATATATATATATATATATATATATATAGTATCAAATATACCAAAGTTATCATCGTCCATCTCCTCGCATCAAACACAGGAACAAATAATACATTTAAAAAACAAAAATTCACGAAGATAAATGTTGCACTATTTAAAAAAGTCTTATGTCTATATTCACACGATAGAAAGTCTTTTGTCTATATTCACCCGCACTCACACAAACGCAAAAAAATGTTTTTATTAAAAAAATGGGGCACTTAGTTCACTGGGAGGGGGCACACGCACTCACACAAAAAATGTTGTTGTACGTGAATTGGAATACTATCACTGTTTATAAGTTCACTGGGAGGGGCACTCGCACTGCTCTCCTACAGTCTTTCATGCGGCCAGCGACAGGGAGGCGAGGGACAGGACGTAAGTCTGTGTCCGTTTTAGGCCGACGCGATCGCTGTTTCCGCTTGTTGGCGTCCCGCCGCTTCCGATTCATCATCCTCCTCGCCGCCGTCAAGCGTTTAGGAGGCGTCGGCGCATGACATCGGGCGATCAGGACAGCCAAGGGGAGAGGAAGTGCGCGAGGCGCTCCTCCCGCCGGGGATACAGGGAGAGGAGGTGTCGGAAGGAGAGGCTCTCCTTCCGGATTCTTCCCGTCCCCCACGTCGTCCCAAGGGTTCTCCACCATGCCGCCCGGTGTCGTGACCCGACCCCGGGTGGGAGTGCCGCCGAGGTTCGAACACGGATACGTGGGATCTTGCCCTTGGCATCGGGTATCAATAAAGGTACATGGATTGCATTTCAATAAATAGAAAAAGGCATCTACCTTTTATCCGTCTCTCCGCAAGGCTGCGTATCTGGTCTCTGGAGGCGGGAGGAGGTCTGGACGTCGCTGGCTGACGAGCGGTGATCGACTAAGTAATTTCGGAGGCACTCACAGGTAGTGATGGGTCGGTCGTGAGAGATCGAATCCCGAGAGCAAGTTCTCTTAAAAGAAAGATCGATGAACGGCTTCTCTCCAATGACCGAGGCGTTCATCTTCACCGATCGCGACAGGAATGATTGTATGACATCAAATATCGATCACGAGACTTGAGACCGACCAAAAAAATCTTGAGTGAGTTTTCTAACGAGAGATTCGAGAGTTACTTGCTCTTTCGTGAGATGTAGGCAGTTGCTCCGCTCGGTTGCGCAAACAAAGACGCAGCGTAATAACAGTCAACAATTTACATCACGACATAAATATCTTGCATTGAGAGAGTTTTACCAGTTTTGCTTACTCGCTTTTTAGTAGAATAATAACATCATTAAAAATTAAGACCGAATCCGTTACACTGTCGGCAAAGAGATTGCTGGGTTAAGATACAAGAGGAATGCAATGGAAAGTAAACATGATCCAGGTAATTATCCGTTTGTTAATTCGCCGAGCGATGCATAATTTGTTTCTGCGTTAGCTATGTAGTGCCGTTATTTATTACGTGCAATAGGTTAATCGTCACCTGTAAGTAGTATAGTACAATACTATTTCATATGAATTGTTTTCATTTGCCGCGACGAGTCGTAAATTGTGTGATAATTAAATATCTGAGTCTATGACGTGATCGCTTAGAAATCAAACCTGATACCCTGCCGCTATATCCTATATATACCGGCCGTTTATATAAACAACTGTGCTTCATATTGCCAATGCATTTTAAAAATTCAACTCCGCTCCTCTCTCTTCAATCACTTTTTCTAAACTTTGATGATGTTGCTGTCAATCAAGAATGTTTCCAGTGCTTAATTGGATGTCCGTTGGTTTTCCCTTCGTCTGAATTTTCTTCCCATATGTCTTCCGAAGTACCGGCGTGTTAAAATCACCGGTGTATTCATCCAGCATTGTATTTTCGCCGAATTGTTTTTGGAATGCAGTTTGATTTTGGTGTTCTTGAACATATTTTTCACTGTAATCTCACCAGCGAATCCTAATTTCGGAGAATAAAATTTCGTATATGCCAATAAGTCTACTTTTTATTTAGAGGATTGGTATTTGAAGAAGTTTATTTGGGGAACAATAGCGTGATTCCGGTTAATATATAGGTTAGATCAAAACACCGTTCGAGACATGATAACTGCAAATTATGATTACCCACAGGTAATTTGATTCATACTTCCATCATTATACTTTTGTAGTGAATACCTAGTAAGTTAAAATAATGTACAGGCTTGATCAGTAAATATCAGCATGAATTTCCGGAATTTCGTTTGCATTTGCACAGAGTGCAGCTTCAATAAACGGTACAATTTAAATATCGTAATACTGTAATTGGTTGTAAGCAAAAAATGAATTACATGAGTGGGTCATTACATCAGCCTTAGGTATCCCATTGAAATCGGCAAGGAGTTATTTAAATCAAAATGTACTAACATGTTTAGTAAGGCAATATATGACTTCATGCCACCGATACTGTATTTCTGCGTGCAATAGACAGCATCATCTATTAAAAATATAACTGGAAATTTGTTATCATCCATCAAAGTGTGTATTCCAACATGGCTTGTACACAGGAGCTTAGACCATATTCATTTAAAATTTAATTCCTTGGCAAGGACAAATTAAAATTTCTGATACTACTAATTACTCATTACAGATCCAAAATCCCTTGTAAATATTTATCAGGAAAATTTAGAAGGAACCAGCAGGAAGTTAGCAGAACATTCATAAGGATAATCAGAAATCTATAGTGGCAAAGACAATCTTATATTAGTTTAAAAACTGATGCCTATCTTAAACATTGGTGGAGTAATGCAATTATAGCATTGGAGTGTTATCAACGTCCATTCATTCCACATGACCCTCACTTTAATTCTTATATTTACCTGACCATGACATTTTACCACCATTACGAATAGCTTAACAGCTATATATATTTCAGTGGTCAGTTACCACTCCACCCTTCCCGCTTCAAAAATTTCTTTCCTTAAAATGTTTCAATTTAGTTCTGTGCATCACATCCATTCATTTCACTTTCCTATACTTTTCCTACCTCTCCCAACTTAGCAAACCTTTCCCTTCAGAAGTGCCTTTCAGGACCTCATTTTCTCTAATTACCTACTATCTGACATGAAGTGGACTCCTAAATTTCCTTCACTGTCATATGTAACTTCAATGCCTAGTCAAGTATCTCTTAACTTCTCATCTATCTTACTTTCATTATCCTTCTCGAGACCCACTTCTCATATAACTTCAGTCTATTCTCACCCTCTCAACATTAGCCAATGGTTTAGATCCACCAAAGGCCACAACCCATATCAAACCCTCCCAAACCTACCTTCTTTTTGCATCCTATATCAGCTCTTGAGGCATTACACAGCCCCCATAATTAAATTCTTGAATATTGCTGATACAAGACATTTAATATCTTGAGTAGGACACCTCGTTCAACTAAATTTCTTCCCCAGTTACAACTTCATTCCACTATTTATATTTTTTGCTAGTTGTCTTAAGCCTCTATTGGTTTCTACTCAATGACCATTCTCAATCTATACTCTGGAGTGAGCTGGCAAGCCACTTACCATGAGGAAAAATATCCACAGATGCTGAGTGGACTATCTTCCCTTCGTTCCTGCTCTTTGTCCAACCTGGCCTGTGTGAGCTAAACAGCTATAATTACCCTTGCTAATTTCTACTACAGGTAAACAAGACATCATAGCATGTCCTTTGATAACAGTTGATTAATATTCATAAATTGACCAAAGATCATGGCAATAGGAGTCGACTTAAGACTTAATCATATAGGGGTTTCAAGGAAGATATTCAAAATAAGCCAAGTAGTCATTGTAAAAAACCTACACAAACATTTATTTGACTTATGGATTGTTAGAAAATAAATGGATCTATGAATGGTTGCACAACCCTTAGGTTTCGTCAGCCCTGATGACGATGACTGAGTCAGAAATCAAAACGTCGGCCTACATGGAGACCATCACCCGGTTGGAAAGCCGAGAAAGCTTCACCAACCCTTAGGTTCCTCATATCAGTGAAATAAATAATATTAATATTATGTAACAGCATTCATTAAGCATGAAGCATTACAGACCAAATCCATTTTGCACTTAAATTTTGATATAAGTGAAAAATCATTGATTACCATTGCCTTATTATACATCCATGACCCTCTTCTCCATTAACTTCTTCAACTTATAAAAGGGTGTTACCAAAACTATGAGTGCATACTTGACTTAAATTGTGACAGATATTTAATTTCAATGAGAGCATAAAAAATAATTTTATTCTGACAAAGTTAACTTTAAGTCACACAGGAACGATATCTGTAAACTTAAGTTGACTGCTAAGTATTTGAGTACCTGGGTAACTTGAGGCACACAACTTATCACATGATATTGTTTGGACTCTGTTGTTAGTGATGTCTGTTTGGATTTGGAAACTGGCTCTCTTCTAATAATTTACTCCATAATACCCTATCTTGGCATATATCCTTTGCCTCTATTGCATTCATACATTGCTTCATTCAAACTCCCTTATTCTTAAGACTCCTAATCTTCCTTTTTTAATTTCTCTTCCACCACATCATAAACCCACAATTTTTTCCATCTTCCTCTTACGCTATTCACACCTCAATCACAATCCTGTTCCACTACTCAACTCTAATCTATTATTTAAACATTGCCAAACCCACAGAGAATAATCCTTTCATAAAGTCCATTACGGTAGCATGAAGGAAGAGATAATTTCAAAATGTCAAAAGAAAATTAATAAAAATATATTAGCTTTAGTTCCCATAAGTATCCAATATGTATATCAAGCAAAAATCAACATGAAACACACTCAGAATCTTTACTCTTAATAATCCAAGATGGTATGTATATTGTTCTAGCAAATTCAATGACTGCATGGGGGAAATAAATATTTGTCACAGTATGCACAGCTGAGTTTTCTTCTTTGAATCCAAACTAGGTATGACTTACAACTGTTATCACTCATATGATATGTAAATTACTGTTTTCTGATTACAGTTCTATAATATAGAGAGCACTGGCGCAGTGGATATTGGTCTGAAGTTATTGATGGCTATAACCATTGATAAGCACTAAACCATTCTGTAAATTAATAATTGATCAGAGACTATTCCTTGCAAAGATAATAAACATATATATTGAGGTCAGATATTTAGTAAACATCCTTATAACCTGATTGTTCCATGCATTTCATAACATCTACAGAGTAAACTATGTAGTTATAATTTTGCCTAGATATAGTATTCCCTGCCTGTTACATGATATAGTAGAGTAAATGGCAACTAGTAGCAATCAGATAGCAGAGAAACTCACTGACGATTTAATATTTTATTTTATTGCATTGGTGCTTCTTCTTCTTAGCAGCAATATCATCTAGAGGAAGAACCAATGTAGTGGGTTTAAAATTAGCACTGTCAGTGCCAAACAATTTAAGAAGAGTCATCACATCGTGCAATCAGTTTTTAAATCCCTACTCATACACATCATTTATAACAAATATTTTGTGTGTATTAGGCATTTCTTATAGCTTAGAAGCAATATATATTAACACTTACTGATAAGCATTTGATATGTATAAATGTTGAATACCCTGTAAGACATAACTATAATAATCAAATCGTGTTCGTAACCAATTATCATCACCCCTGCGGGAGGGGGATGGAGAATACTCCCGCAGTATCCCTGCTTGTCGTAAGAGGCGACTAAAAGGGCGGGGAGAAAACCCCGAGCCAGCAAGGGTTGAGCCCGGACAGTCTTGTGGGTCAACTGTCTGTGTGCGGCCACACCACCTGGCCTGCGATCCACCCGCATGTTTGCCGTGTGCGGAGACCCGTAAGGAGGAGAAGGGGATCCTGGAGGGTGAGGTCCGTGGTTCCCAGCCGGGTGTCGGATGCCCGGTATGGACCGGGGGCCAATACCCCTCTTTGGCCCCGGATTCTGTGTAAACGGGCGGCCGGGAGCTAGCCACTCCCGGTCAATCGGCTTCCGTGGCATTAAGCTCAACGGTGGCGAGTTCCAGGGAGGTGGGGGTCTGCGTAGGGCGGTCGGAGATGTACGGGTTTGGTGGGCTCGTGCATCGAAGATCCAACCCGAAACAGACAACCACCTCTACGGCGCTATATCCCCTCGGGTAGCCCTGGCGACCGTACCGGTTTGCGGTGCGGCGTCCCAATTGTGTGGCTCCATGGTGGGTGGGGAGCCCGGGGGACGAAGAATAATTGGGAATGGCGGAAACTAACCTTCCACCCCCAAAAAGATCCCGCCCGGATACGGGCGGGGGAGTTAATGTTCTTGGCGCTAGTCTGCGCTACCTAGTGATGAGGTGCCAGAAGGAAGGGGAGAGCCTGAAGAAGGTGTCTCCCTTCCTTATTCGTAAGTTACTGTCTGCTTCAGTTCCTGGTGAAATTAAATCAGCAAAGAAACTTCGCGATGGCACACTGCTCATCGAAACGGCTACGAGGGCTCAAAGCGAGAAGCTATTACTTTTTGAAAAGCTTGGTGATATTCCAGTTAAAGTCGAAGTGCACCGCACCTTGAACACCTGTCGGGGAGTGATAAGTCACTACGACCTTTTGTACGTTGAGATCGACGAGATCAAGCAGGAGATGGCCTCTCTGGGGGTCACCGATGCTCGTCGACTCACTACGAAGCGCAACGGAGAAAGGGTTAATACAACGTTTGTCGTACTCACGTTCACGCTTGACCATCTCCCCGACAAGGTGTTTGTCGGTTATGAATCGGTTCCAGTGCGTCCATTCATACCGGCGCCCATGCGATGTTTCCAGTGCCAGCGATTCGGCCACATGGCCACACGGTGCGAGGGCAAGGCCACCTGCCCCCGCTGCAGCCTGGAGAAGCATGAGGGTGCGGAATGCAAGCGTGACCCACTTTGCGTCAATTGCGAGGGTGCACATCCAGTGTACTCACGTGATTGTCCAAAGATGATCGAGGAGCGGAAAGTAATGGAGATCAAGACGGTTGAAAAAATCCCGTACTTCGAGGCTCGGAAAAAGTACAGAGCACAAGTTGCTCCTACTTTTTCCAAATCATTTGCCCATGTCGCTTCCCCTCAAATTGCTAAGGTCACCATTTCTACACAGACAGAAGAAATTGCGAGCCAAAAAATGAATGCCTCTGCACAGAAAACGGCCACGCCGGCTAAGGCCACAAATCCGGCAAAAAATTCACAAACCACCGTTCCGGGTTCTCCCGGGAAGATCCCCACTAAAACCACCGCCGGGGCCACGCAAACAAAGCGTGGTAACTCACAATCCCCCGGTCCATCTGGTAAGGGAAAAATGCCTCCACAGGAAGCCATGGAGGAAGATTTCTGTATCTCGGATACAGAAGTTGAAAGAATCAGAAAAAAGGGAAGGAAGCAGCGCCTCAAGCGATGATCACTCCGTAGTCCGTACTTAGGACGCTCCTTTTTTCTTAAAATTTTTATTTATTTTTAAGTCTTTTATTTATTTATATATTTATTTATATATTTTTAAATTTTATGACCTCTATCGTACAGTGGAACTGTAATGGATTTTATAGGCATAAGGAGGAGCTGGCCATTTTAATCCGAGATTTTAACCCTTCTTTTATATGTCTTCAGGAGACGCATTTTAAGGCGAGCGACAGTGGAATTTTAAGGGGATACAAGGTCGAAAGGCTTGATGACCTTACTGGTCATAGAGCCCATGGCGGGGTGGCGATTGCTGTTCGGGAGGCCCTTTACACCTCTCGAGTACGGATTGACACCCCGTTTCAGGCTGTGGCCATTACCTCGTTTACTCCTCAAAATATAACGTTATGCAACGTTTATTTGCCGGAGGGTGCACCGGTAACTCGTTTGAACCTAGAGAGACTTGTCCAGCAGTTGCCGAAGCCTTTTATATTATTGGGCGATTTTAACGCCCATGACCCCTTGTGGGGAAGCCCAAGAGGCCAAAGCACAAGTAGGGGACGGTTTTTAGCCAGTTTTATCCTCGATTTTAACCTTTTATTACTTAACAACGGTGAGAAAACACGTTTTAATGTTTTTAATGGAGAGTACTCCTGTATAGACTTAGCTATAGTAACGAGCAGTCTTTTTAACAAGTTTAATTTGTCCGTGCACACAGATCTCTGTGGGAGTGATCACTTCCCCATTTTAATAAATTGTGAACGAAGTTTTAACACTGATTTTATCCGACCGGGCAATTGGATTGTCCGTAAAGCTGATTGGCAGACTTTTAGAGACGCTTTTAATTTTAAACACAATTGTAATGGTGATGCAACACACAATGTGGAAGTTTTAACTAGATGCTTGATCGAAGGAGCGAATTGCAGCGTCCCACGGTCATCGGGTAACGTCCCGCGACCAGCGGTTCCTTGGTGGAACAAGGAGTGCGCCGAGGCAATTCGTCTCCGAAAACGTGCTTTGCGTCTTTTTAAAAAGTACCCAACCGCAACGAACCTTTCGTCCTTCCGCCGACTGCGAGCAAAAGCTCGATGAGTCGTGAAGGAGGCAAAAAGGGTCTCCTGGAGGGAATTCGTCAATAGCATTAACCACAGAACACCACTTGCACAGGCGTGGAATAAGGTGAGATGCATCTCTGGCTCCCGTAGGGAGTACGGCGTCTCTTGCTTGAGAATTAATGGCCACATCGTGAGCTCCCCTCGCGACATAGCCGAGGCTTTTGGCGAGTCACTAGCCAGTATAAGCAGTGACAGGAGTTACTCGGAAGCGTTCTTGGCCATCAAGGAACGCTTCCAGAGAGCTCCTCTTTGCTTTGCTGAGACGTCCGTAATCGCGGAGTATAACGACCCGTTCTCGCTGTGGGAACTTCGGTCAGCCATCGCAGATTCCAAGGACACCTCTCCGGGACTGTACGGAATCCACAACGCCTTCCTCCGAAATCTATCGGGGGAAGCGTTGATGGAGATCCTGAGCACCCTTAACCAGTTATGGTTCGAGGGTAGTTTCCCATCTTCCTGGAGGGAATCTGCGGTAGTTCCGATCCCTAAGCAGGGAAAGGACAGAACTGACCCGAGTAACTACAGGCCAATCTCCCTTACTAGCTGTCTGTGCAAGGTAATGGAAAGGATGGTAAACCGTCGGCTCGTTTGGTGGTTAGAGCGGCGGAACCTTCTGTCGAATATCCAGTGTGGTTTCCGGCGAGGTCGATCAACCATTGATCACCTCGTTCGGAGCGACAATTTCATCCAGGAGGCCTTTCTTCTGCGCCAGCACGTCATCGCGGTCTTCTTTGACCTGGAGAAGGCGTATGACAGGGTCTGGCGTCAGAAAATTTTAAACACGTTGCATGGCTGGGGTTTTAGGGGAAATCTTCCCTTTTTTATTAAAAATTTTTTATCTGACCGAGTTTTTAGAATCAGAGTAGGTAAGCACCTTTCCGATCCCTATACGCAGGAAAATAGAGTGCCTCAAGGATCAGTCCTTAGCGTGACATTGTTCGCTATTGCGATCAATGACGCTATCGACTGCATCACGGGACCTGTCATGGGATCATTGTTCGTGGACGACCTGGCTATTCTCTGCCGGTCATCCAAACTAGTAACCGCGTCCAGACAAATACAACTCTGTCTTAATAAACTAGATGGCTGGTCCCAAAAGAACGGCTTCCGCTTCTCAGTGGAAAAGACAAAATGTGTGCATTTTCATCGTCACAGGGGCAACCATATACCACCAGAGTTACGCCTCGGCGGTAGGGTTTTACCATACGCTAAATCGGTTCGCTTTCTCGGGATGGTGTTCGATTCCAAGCTTAATTGGAAGGAACACATCCGGACTCTAAAAGAAAAATGTTTTAACGTTTTAAATATTTTACGGGTTTTATCGCACACTACATGGGGCGCTGACAGGACCACCATGCTTTCATTTTACAGGGCAATGGTGCGTTCCAAGTTGGACTATGGATGTTTCGTCTACTCCTCGGGTCGCAAAAGTTACCTGAAACCGCTGGCAACGGTTCACAACGCGGGGCTACGTTTGGCGACCGGAGCGTTCAGGACGTCTCCCGTTTTGAGCGTATACTCGGATGCCGGAGAGCCCCCGCTGGATACCCGGAGGAACATCTTAATGGCTAACTACGTCGCAAAAATTTTATCTATGAGGACTCACCCGTGTTTTAACGTAATTTTTAATCCCAGGTTTTTAAACATTTTTAACATGCGGACAAGGGCCACCAGACCCCTGAGCGTCCGTTTTAACAATTTTATGGAAGGAACAGATGTGATACTTCCAGAAGTGTACTGCCATGGATATTCCAGCCACCCACCATGGCGAGTGCCCTATCCCAAGTGTATTTTTACCCTACTAACTGGCCAGAAAGGTTCCACGACGCCCATGGAGTACCAACAACTTTTTAGGGAAGAGCTGTGCCGCCACTCCGATTTCACTCCCGTGTTTACGGATGGCTCGAAGTCCGAGTCGGCATGCGCATGCGCGGTGTTCTCGTCCCACCATGGAGTCATCGGGGTGAAGCTAAGCCCGCTGTGCAGTATCTACACGGCGGAGCTTTTCGCCATAAAGATGGCTCTTGGTGGTATTAGGGGCAATTGCGGCGCATACATGGTCTGCAGTGACTCTATGAGTGCGCTGCAGGCCATTTCCGGTTATTCCCCGATGCACCCACTTGTCCAGGAGATTCAGAATTATCTTTTATCCCTTTCTAACAAAGGAATCGCTATCCGTTTTCTGTGGGTACCTGGACACGTGGGAATAGCCGGTAACGAGATGGCTGACTCGGCAGCGAAAAAGGCTCTTCAAGACGAACAAATTTCGTCAGTATTGGTACCGCATGAAGACCTAAAGGCTACGTTGAGAAACGTAGCCCTCGGACAGTGGAAGGAAACCTGGCATTCCCTGACAGATAATAAGTTGCGCACCATAAAGCCGGTGGTATCAGTGTGGCCCACATCAGTCGGGAGGACTCGCAGGGAAGAGGTCGCAATCACACGGCTGAGGATAGGGCACTGTGCCCTCACTCACTCTTACCTCTTCACCGAAGAGAAGATCCCGCCATACTGTGAGGATTGCGACTCTCCCATTACTGTGAGACACCTTCTGACGGTGTGTGATAAGTACCGTGCTCTGCGCATCCGGCTGAACATCAGGGGAGACCTAGGACACGTCCTAGGAGACGATCCTGATTGTGTCTGTCGGATAATGTTATTTTTAAAAGAGTCTGGGCTTTTTAACTGTTTGTGACGAACCATTATTGTATCTTATCTTACGCCCATTTTAATGTGTTGTGTTGCTTTTATTTGTCTATTTAATTATTTATTTTACATAATTTGACATGGTGATGTTAGATTGACGTGGTGCGAATGACCTTAGCCGTCGAAGCACCCAAATCACCCAAATACTACTACTACTACCAATTATCATCTCCAATGTACGGGCAAAAGCATTTTGTGAGGGGGAATTAATATAGCACTAAAGAATCATTACTATAACAACTTGCATTTTCACTGAATATACAATTTATTGAAAGGTACGCAGGTACATATACAAACCATCATTCAATAATATGCGTTTCAAACATTTAGAATGTATGTGGTATTGCGAAAAACATATTTACTGAATATCAATATAATTGACTAGTTTGATTAGTTAACTAAGTGACGAAGTGCATGGTGAAACGACAACGATTTTAATAGACGGCAACAAACGAAGCATGTTTTGTAAGGAGCGTTTTTAATTAGATATAAATCACTCAAGTGGCTGTAAAAATTTATACATTTCAACAAATGTTGATTATGGTAAACGTGAAGTCCTATGCAGTTCACTTTGGCACAAGAAGTGTTTCACGAGAAGAAAACAACACCACGACAGAAGCAACTTCACAAAAAAGCAATCATCGTAGGACTGATTGTTATTATTAGAATGACAGATATTAGAAGATACATTTTCTATACTCCATGATTATATACTTCTATAGAATATTCAATACGTGAGACAAAAACCCCAACCAATGTAGGTATCTACACAGAATGTCTTGGGCTCCTGTATTTGCACTAATACTCAGAAGTTATGCTTTACCTTTACGATGTAAACAATAAACGACAAATATTACGTTAACCTATGAACAAATTTGGCATTTATTAACATTGTAAGAACTCGACGATCACGTGACAGTATTTCAGAAGCACAGTAACTAAATTAAAGATATATATTACGATGTAAACAAACTTTTACCAAAGTTGAACGTTCGCTTTTTTACATGCAATTCACTCTTAGAATTACACACAGCAGCAAACTATGAGATTATTTCAGGGGGCACTGTAACTTAAAAATCTACGACGTAAACAAACAAAAACCCACCATTAACTTCACTATAAAGGCCATTTTTGGAGCACTAACTCTTGGTAAATTTACATACGACATAAACTATAACTTTAGCACAAGTTGAACATACACTTTCTTCGTGTAACTCACGTCCAGAAACACAACGCAATATTATGCCATTTCAGAAGCACAGAAACGTGTATAACCTCCACGGCGTATTTCCTGTCATAACACATCCATTAGGAGCGTAAGTCTACCTAACACAAATTTCCTTTAAATATAAAAATATCACCACCAGAACACACGCAATACATCACAGCACATATAACATTTGTAATCACTGAATTTCCATAATTGCATTGTCACGTAAACACACGATAAACCATCGTTTCAATATTCACGACAAATATTACGTCTCTTGCACAAGTGAAACAGTGATACCGACTGTAATTGAAAATTGAATTTAAGTGCTACAGTCGGATAATTTGCTTTAAATTCTTGCAGCCAAAAGAAAACGTTGATCGGTTCGAACTACATACCAAAATAAAATTTCGCAGCGTCCTATGGTATCTATTATTTATCATTGGTTTTTATAATGAGTTTTTAATAATTTGTAGTCCAATAAATAAAATATGTCTCTCTTCAATAGTTTTGTAATCAAGTGGGATATTTAAAATATTCTTCGTATAACTATACTTAAAATCACAAACCAAGAACATTGTATAAAAACAAAACAAACCTTCGAACGTATTGCACATTTTGCCTTCAATTGTTTTCGAAGAATTACCCACAACTCCACGGAAACCGGCACTGAACGAGGTAGCTGTACTAAAGCTATCAAGAGCATTAAGCTGTACACATCGGTCATGCTTGCAGTATATCTCTCACTCCGTATATGACTCACGAACGACCAGATTTTTTATCTATCATGACTTTCCTGAGAGATCATTGATCGTAGGCAACTGGAACTACTCACTAGCTGGAAAATCGGTCACTCTGATCGAATATAGAAGATCGAATCACAAGTGGGAGAGATCGACGTGACCGAAATCTCTCAAAAGACCGACTTTGCCCATCACTACTCACAGGTCACTCGCGCAAACGGTTGCTATTTCCAAATCCCCTGAGGGGGAGGACACTAGGGTCACGAAACAGATTTAAGAAATTTGAAAGCCTTGAACCGGGTTTGGGCTACGAGCACAAGGGACTACAGATTACCACGAGGTTTTACGTTAGATGAAGCAAGAAGAACAATTCGCGCTTTCCACAGCGTGTCGCTCAGCACTTACACACGCGTGCACTTCACACAAGGAACCAACTAACAGTCCTTTTGCGCTTGCCTCAATATAGTACTAAAATGTGTTTGTCCCGTCTCCCGAATGACGTAGAGACGGTGGCAAACGGGGGGGAAGAAATTCTTGTTAAAACCCGTATTTTCCGAATAACAACTTAAATCCGGGAGACTTGGTGCCCGTGAGTGCTTCGTTCATGACATTTGTTTTAGCGGGTTATTCCCGTGCTTCCGCCTTTACTCTTATTTGTCAGCCAGCCGGTCCTTACCTCTCTTCTCTCGCCTCCAGATCTCTTATTTTAGGCAAAACAGGGCTGTTGGCGCTCTCTCTTCTCCCTCGCAAACAACCCCGTCCTCCGCGACATATTTTGTAAATGACCTCCGGATTTTGAGGCCATTGCAATATTATGTCCTATGAATGCAAAACTACGTTCTTACCCTAGCATATTATCAGATGGTCAATGAATTGTCTCCAAGGGGTTTTTTCAACAATATTAAAATATTCCACATCACTGCCCTTGAAACAATATTAATTTTGTTAATTTATTTCTTATGATCCTGGAATGAATTTTTTCATTGGAAATAATGGCTTCATGGTGAAACCTCAATTTGAAATACAGTTGACAAATTAATTTTAGCAGTAAAATTACATGGTTTTCCTCAAATGATTGATCAAAAACATGGTCCTTTAAAACATCAAAATAATTTACATCAGCATAACTTGCGACAAAATGGTTTGTCAAGTACATAATAACCTTTTCATGCACGAACATGCCATTTAAAACAATGTACTTTCTTATGGCTATTTCAGCACACAAACAGACCCTTACTACGTCATTGGAGGTAGCGACTAACCCACCTCTGTTTTTTATATTAAATATCACGTTGTTGTCTCCGTCACTCGCTCAACGTTATTAAAATGTAGGTGGAAAGAAATTCACCTTAAAGAGTTCTTTACACTGCAACATTTCAATGAAGACTTTATGCTAGAGAGCCTTTGCATCAAATAAAATCTCTACGATGTACATTACGACATGGAAAACAGATCTCACCTGTGCAATGTAATTCCGGGCTTCTTTGTGGCATGTTTATCTCCACTTCGGTTTACACCCGAAGGCTGAACAGCCAACCATTACACCTCTTCGCCTTTTCCTCAGAAAATTAGGAAATATAATTCGTAATTAGCAATATAACGCAAACCGGAAAACTCGGCACAACCGAATCGTGAGTTTCTAGACAACTCACAAGAACAGGGAAAGTAACTCTTGTGCAGTCACCCGCGCAACGTAAGCCATATTGCAACCAAAACAGCGTGCCGACTAAAATGGCGGATTTTTGCTTCAAAATTCATGGTATATGCCCCCTCCATATTCTTTTAACCTCCTTGTAGTGCACAGCTCCCGCGGCACTGGTTAGAAATCACACTAACGGGCGTAATCGGAAATGACACATTCTGCAAACACATTTCACAACATTTGTTAAAGATTTCGAAATAAATTTAACGGTTTCCCGACAATTTCAATGCTGGAGAGAGTTTTAAATCGTTTATTTGGAATCCTTTTTAAATAAATTACATATGTAACTTCATTTGTTACTTTTTGTATTTACATTTGTAACTTCATTTCAAACCAGCGCTACCTCCAACACCATCTCTCGTTCATTTGCGTAGCTGTGAGGTCATTCTGGGCCCCGCTCTGTCATCCCACTTTCTTTGGGGTGGTCCTTTGCCTATCAATTGGACCAACGGATAAGGAAATTGATTACCACGGATGCCTTGGGGCTAGGGAAGATGCGCCTCCGGAGCATGCATTGGCTCCATTCCCTCCGCGCGATTCTGGCGAGAGTTGCCGAGCGCAACCGATGGTAGCCGAACGAACATCCGATGCGACAGAGCTAGAGATGACTTGCCGTGCTTAACACGATAGCCGTCGCCGGAGGAGGGGATGGGTGCGGGAAGCAGTACTGGCACCGGATCGGATTCTCTGAGCAGAGAATCTATTGCTCGTAGCTGATGTTTTTACGTAAGTTCTTCGACAAATTATGATACAAGTACCAGTGTATAATAATTTTTTTTCTACCAGAGCAGTACTACTCTGCTTTTCTACTGCTTTGGATGTTTTCTGTTCTTATTGAAAACTTTAAAGTTCTTAATTTTTAAATTCTGGCTTACTCATTCATATATGGTCATACCCCTCGCCACTGCAGAGGGCCCACTATATCCAACGTTACTTTATCCCATGGGTACTCCGCTTCTGAGATTGGCTGACAAGGCACCTTCTGCGTGCCTTTTTTCCTCTTTTGGCATTTGAGACAGTTGTCTATGTAGTGGGGCGTATCCGAGTAGCAGCATTTCCAGAAGAAATGTCTGTTTTATTTCAATTTTTATCAAACCCTAGGAGCCATGCAAGAGGATAATCATGGCATCTTTGAAGAATAAATTTCCTCGTGCATTTAGATGCGCATATTATAAACTTAGGGTCAGGTCATGAACCAAGATAATATGGACGATCATCGAGCCAATGAAAAGTGAGCCCAAATATTACGCATTCAGGTGATCGCCGCACCCTGATCCACAGAACTACTAAGCTTGCCACTTCAGAACCGGGTCCCTCTCTCCTCCCCCTCCCCTAATTAAGTTATCCTCCCCCTCCCTTTTTCGACTGCCACTTCAGAACCAGGTCATTGACCTCCCCCTTCCCCTCTCCTCCCCCTATGTTCATTAATCCTCCCTTTTATCCGCTCTTTGATTTCGGCAAGTGAATTTTGTAATATCAGGAGGTCTTTGGCTGCATGGTTCCGACCTAACCCACCGCTTACGTCACTAATGAGCAAATGGATGACTCCCGGGGGTCTTTCCCCCAGCGGTCCGTTCCCCACCGATGATGGAGAGCATGGCACACCCATTCTCTTTCTCAATGGCCGCTACGTACGTTAAGGTCTCTGGCAATTAAGGAGGAGTAAAGAGGGTGAAATAAGTCTCATATGGAAGATCTCGTTGGCAAGATGGTGGAAATTAATGCATAGAGTTTTCTCAATCATTTTATTAGCATTTATACAAGGTCATTGTATTATAATTTTTAGGACTAAATTTATATACATAGAATCATTAAGGATACAATTGCTCTTCGCATTGTACAATTTCAGTACAATTTACAATTATTTCACGGAAGGCAGTATTCATACATTTATCGCATCTTACACAAATGCACGTATCAGAAGCGAGAATATTGGTGTTATTTCTCCCGTTCTCATTTGAATGATCTATATTTCTTAAAACGTCTTTCATAATGTCATTAATGCACTTTTCACATGAGATACACGTACAAGAGTCAGTGGACATAGAAATGGAGAGCTGAGATGAGATCAAAAGACTGGATTGGCTATATCCGTGAGCATATTTTCCGAAGTGGAATCGCTTGCGACTTCTCCGACGATTAAAGTTTCCGCTGAGATGTCTATGTACTCAGTGCCGGTCGCATTCGCGAGCGCTCTCCGGTCGGTGGACCAGAAGCTGTCAGGGAATTCTTTGTGTAATAAAGAGGGCGCCGAAGAGCGGAACTCGTTAGAGGATGCATCATCTTCAAATTCCAAATTGCAAAAATCTGATATCTCTAGGATAAATCTGCCGCGCTAGTCAAAATCTGACTTCTGTCTCTAGGATTTTAAAAACATACAACGTAGTGGGTGTTGAGTGAAATATCTCTAGCTCCCTTTCCCTGGTGAAACAGGTTCTGCGTCAGGTGAATAATGCTAATCATGGGGAGCCAACTCCACGCTATATTTCATTCCCAGGGGGTCGTAGTTCCCACCTCAAGGTTGTCGCGTCTCTGGTGTTGTCGGCGACTTGTGAACTCTCGGACGTCCGCGATCTGGTCTGCATCCGTCGGGATATCAGGGGGTTGGTGGAAACATGAAAACCCAAATGCAGTTGGTAATATGTTTTTATTGTTTGTTAATCATACATTTGGCCTCTGGCCCAAATAGTATCCGGTTCACCCGCGGGTCCCTTCGGCGGAGCGGCAGCGGCGGCAGACCGGTGTAGGGGGTGACCGGCGAGTTTTTGGTCGGCGTCGTCAGCGGACTCAGCAGTGGTGGATGGGCGGCTTCCGCCAGAAGGACTCTCAGCAGCGGGATCCGGACAGGTGGCGTCTCCGGACCGGGGGCGGGTCATCGAGGCCAGACTCAGCCCGCTGTGTAGCCTATATACAGCCGAGCTGCTAGCCATTAAGATGGCTTTCGATGGGATCGGGAAGAGTGCTAAAGCGATTGCCATTTAGGCGGACTCTATGAGTGCTCTTCAGTCCATTTCTGGCTTTTCATCCGATCACCCCATTGTCCAGAGCATACACTCCAGCCTCCTCTGACTTAATAGAAGAGGAATTGCCATAACGTTCCTCTGGGTCCCTGGACATGTGGGAATTGCCGGGAATGAGAAGGCGGATGCAGCTGCAAAAGAAGCTCTAAATATCCCCGAGCCGACGTTAACGCTGGTACCCTACCAGGACCTGCAAGCTACTTTACGTAAAGTAGTCCTAGATCAGTGGAGTGAACTTTGAAGTGATGTCCCAAACAATAAGTTACGGACAATTAAACCGGTAACGTCAGGGTGGCCCACTTCTATCAGGGGTAATCGCAGAGAGGAAGTCGTCATCACACGTTTAAGTATCGGGCATTGCGCCCTGACCCACTCGTTCCTCTTTACAGAAGAGAAAATTCCTCCTCGATGTGATGATTGTGATTGCCCTCTCAGTGTGCGACATATCCTGATGGAGTGTGACAAATACCGAGACACACGAAACAAGGTAGGCATCAGTGGCGACATAGAACAAGTTCTAGGCAACGATGCCGATCGCCTAAACCAGGTCACTACTTTTTGAAAGGAACTAACTTAATGAGTAAAATCTAATATATTATTATTGTTATATATATGGGCTTTTAATGCTAACTTTTTTCTAAATATATATTAATTCATATATATTGATATAAACTAGATTGTGCGTGGTGCAAAATGACCATAGCTGTCGACGCACCCCATAACTCTAAACCTACCTACCTGCCTACTGGGGTCGGCTCGTACTGGCTGGCGAGGTCATGGAGCCAGGCCTCCCAGCGGGCCCGTTGCCGTCGTCGACTCCGGTGCTGGCGCGGCATCCAGGGGTTGCTGCTGGGCAGACGGAGTGCGGGAACCGAGGGAGTTTTTCACTACTGCGGCAGGAGAGGGGTTGACAGAGAGCGGAAGCCGAGGGAGTGTTTCAGCACTGCGACTGCTACTTCCCGTCTGATGTTCAGGGGAGACATCCTTTTATGGCGCGCCGAAGGCGCTTTTGCAGAGATGTACCGGTGAACAGAGTTCACCTCTACCAGTCGTTTTAACAATGAGAGTAACATTGGCGGGGGAATAAACATAGGGTTGTGTAGTATGTTGTTTGTGAGAAGTGAGAAACTTAAATCTAAGAACAAATATAAAGAATATAACCCTCACAATACTAAGAACTAGACTATAAATTAAAATTAAAATTGATATCAACGGTAAGTTGCGAGCAAAAAGTTAATAACTAGATGATTGCGCATGGCATAACAGGAGAGTTTGTGTTTATTTATATTTTTTTATTTAGTTTTTATATTATTTTGTTGATTTTTTTTGTTTTTTTTTTTAAATATATTTTTTATCAATTTTTTTTTATTCATTTTTTAGTTGAGTGAAAGGATACTCAACATTTTATTCCTTTTTTTTATATATTTTTTGTTTTATTATTTTTTTGGATGCCAATGCGCTGAAGAATATAATATTAAATGTACATAATTATGAGCGCGAGGTGATTAGACATTGCCACCATGGTAATTATTCATGAGGCGCGCTTGCAAAGAGAGAAAGATGGTGAACTCAAATACATCAAGAAGGTGAAGTATATAATATATGATGTAACAATTGAAGTGAAAATTAAGGAGAACTACATATTAAATTACACGAGAAACAGTTTAAGCATTGTGAAAACTAAAATTACTTTAAAAACTAGGAAGGTTAACCTGTGAGACAGGTTATAATTAATTAAAGACGAAACCAGTTACAATAATAAACTGGAATTAAAATAAAAAAAAATAGGAAAGACTCATAGACGAGTAATTCTTTTAGGCAGTGGATATGTAGTTGGGAGGAGAGCATCATATTCCCAGATTTGCATTAGGAGCGGGTTGTTGGTGAAGGGTAATCTGTCGTGGAAGCGGTTAGCAAGGTCATGGATAAAGTCGTGGATGGAAGGAAGGTTATGGGCCGTACGAACGTCTTTCATGCGAGTGAGTCGACTGATGTATAGTATGTATGTATGTAAATACTATAGTATGACTGGTCAGTTGGTGCCATAAACCAACCGCGGTGAAGGGTCGGACTCCTAGTTCGGGTGCCTTTTCGGGTCGCATCCCTATTTATAATACACACCTTTTAGGCTTGCTTGGGGCTAGCTTATTGGCACGACGTGCTATCACGTCGTTCGTTCGTTTGCGTCGAAAAATTTACGACGCTCTATCGCGTCGTTCGTTCGCTTGCGTAGGAAAATTTACGACGCTCTATCACGTCGTTCGTAGCGAAAGGGTTAAGCGTTGATCCTCCAACTGTGTTTGACATTTTTAAATTAATTATTTAATTAATTATTTTTTTTTTAAATTTTTATATTATGAACGGCTTTTATATTATGAACGGCTTTTATATTATGAACGGCTTTTATATTACAGTGGAACTGTAATGGATTTTATCGGCACAAGGAGGAGCTGGACTTTTTAATCCGAGATTTTAACCCTTCCTGCGTTTGTCTTCAAGAAACGCATTTTAAAGACACGGACAAAGGTATTTTAAAATATTTTAACGTTCTGAGATATGACGACACCAGCGGCCAACGAACCCAGGTGGAGTGGCAGTTGCTATTCGAGAGGCCCTATACACCTCCCGAGTTCAACTGAATACACCGTTTCAAGCGGTGACGGTGCACGCACCGGAGGCGATTACGTTATGCAACGTTTATTTGCCGGAGGGTGCACCGGTCACCCGTTTTAATTTAGAATCGCTTGTCCACCGGCTGTCTCGGCCTTTTATCTTACTCGGAGATTTTAACGCTCATGATCCTCTCTGGGGAAGCACTGCGGGTCAGTGTAACCGCAGGGGACGCATTTTATCAAGTTTTATTTTAGATTTTAACCTAGTTTTACTGAACAATGGGAAGAAGACCCGTTTTAACTCTTTCAATGGTGATTTCTCCTCCATTGATTTATGCATTTTATCGAGCAGTTTAACAAATAAGGTGTCTTTGTCTGTGCACGAAGATCTTTGTGGGAGCGATCACTTCCCTCTTTTCATTTTTAAGGAGCGGCGTTTTAGCTCTGATTTTATTCGTCCGGGAAACTGGATTGTGCGGAAAGCCGATTGGCCTTGCTTTAAAAGCAATTTTAATTTTACGTGCGATAAAAATCGCGATAGAGCTTTTAATGTAAAATTATTGACTAACAGCATCATCACCGCCGCCGACATGAGCGTACCGCGGTCTCGGCGCATCATGTCGAGAGCTGCTGTGCCTTGGTGGAATGATGAATGTGCCAAAGCCATTCGGAAACGCAAGAAGGCGTTGCAAATTTTTAACAAATATCCGACAGTCTGTCATTGTCCCCATTCCCAAACATGGGAAAGATAGAGGCGATCCGAATTCTTACCGGCCAATATCTCTCACCAGTTGCCTGTGCAAGTTAATGGAGAGAATGGTGAGCCGGCGGCTCGTTTGGTGGTTAGAGCGCCTAAACATTCTCTCCAACATCCAATGTGGATTTAGACGCGGTCGTTCCACCATGGACCATTTAGTGAGGATCGACAATTTCATCCAAGAAGGCTTTCTCCTCCGCCAACACGTGATCGGTGTCTTCTTCGATTTGGAGAAGGCTTACGACCGGGTCTGGCGGCGGAAGATTTTAAAGACTTTGCACGAGTGGGGTTTTAGAGGCAATCTGCCGAATTTTATTCGAAATTTTTTAACGCATTGAGTTTTTAAAATTAGAATAGGGAAGTTTTTATCTGATTTTTACCGTCTTGACAACGGAGTTCCCCAGGGCTCCGTCTTGAGCGTGACGCTTTTCGCCATTGTGATAAATGACGTCGTGAATTGTATCATGGCTCCGGTGATAGGCACACTGTTCGTGGATGACCTGGCAATTTTCTCCAGATCATCCAAGGTGGCAACTGCATCCAGAATGGTTCAGATGACATTGAACAAATTGAACCAGTGGACCCAAAGGAACGGCTTTCGGTTCTCCCATGAGAAAACCAGATGTGTCCATTTCCACAGGAAAATAAGAATCCAAATGCAGCCCACATTACACCTTGGGGGAA
This sequence comes from Pyrrhosoma nymphula, assembly GCA_963573305.1. Lineage (NCBI taxonomy): Eukaryota > Metazoa > Arthropoda > Insecta > Odonata > Coenagrionidae > Pyrrhosoma > Pyrrhosoma nymphula. The sequence continues at coordinate 21,021,033 of OY754328.1, forward strand.
GAAATCTCCCTTTTGTCCAATCAGCCCGCTTTCTTGGTATGACACTCGACCACAGGCTCAATTGGCGAGAACATATCAATATTATAAAGACAAAATGTATTAATTCTCTAAATATTTTAAAGTTTCTAAGCCACACATCATGGGGAGCAGATCGCACAACTTTGCTTTTATTGTATCGCACACTGGTGCGCTCTAAATTAGACTACGGTTGTTTTATTTATGCGTCCGCCCGCGAGTCGTACCTACGAGCATTGCCCCCCGTACACAACGCGGGGTTACGACTCTGTACGGGGGCATTTCGGACAAGCCCGGTCGTAAGCATCTATTCTGATGCAGGGGAGCCTCCTCTATGCCACTGGAGGAACGCGCTTATGTGCAATTATGTCTCCAAAGTTTTATCCATGACGGCACACCCTTGTTTTAACGTACTTTTTAAACCTCGTTTTTTAGAAATTTTTAACCGACGGACGAAGGCCACTGGGCCTGTTTGTGTACGTTTTAATGATTTCATTCGCGGGTGTGATTTCAGGGTACCTAAAGTGTACCCCGTCTCTTACTCATCACACCCTCCCTGGTTAACACCCACCCCCGTGGTTAAAGCGGTCTTGTGTGATCGAAAAATCCCTCACCAGTCACTCGGAATACCAGCGTCAGTTTTTAATGTTTAAAGGGAATCACTCCGATTTTGTGCCAGTGTACACAGACGGATGTAAGTCAGAGTTGGCCTGTGCCTGCGCAGCGTTCTAGCCTAACCAAGGAGCAGTCAAAGCAAAATTAAATCCGATGTGCAGTGTATGCACAGCGGAACTATTTGCCATTAAGATGGCACTTGAAAACCTATATGACGATGGTGGCTCCTTCGTTATATGCACCGACTCCCTCAGCTCAATACAATCAATCTCCGGCTTTTCGCCCATGCACCCGATCATTCAGGACATTCATTCTTCCCTACTGTCTCTCAGCAGAAAGGGAGTACGCGTTTGGTTCCTTTGGGTCCCGGGGCATGCGGGAATAGCCGGAAATGAAAAGGCGGATGCTTTGGCCAAAGAGGCTCTGAACGAGACCGAGACTAAGTCGACTCTGGTACCTCACGAGGACCTAAAATCTTCCATGAAACAAATAATCCTAGGGCAGTGGAAGGAGTCTTGGCGTACTACACAGGATAATAAACTTCGTGACATCAAGCCGGTAACGTCAGTGTGGCCCTCTTCCGCCAGGAACAGCCGAAGAGAGGAAGTCGTCATCACACGTTTGAGGATAGGGCACTGCCCTCTAACTCACGCATTTCTCTTCACGGAAGAGAAAGTATGACCGCAGTGTGATAATTGCGACTGTCCTCTCAACATTCGGCACATCCTGACGGAGTGTGACAAATACCGTGACGCGCGAAGGCGGCTCAATTTAGGGGGAGACCTAAAATCCGTCCTAGGAGACGACCCTAATGCTTTAAGCCGAGTCATTTTATTTCTGAAAGGGACAGGACTATTCCAAAAAATATAAGTTTTTATTTTTTATTTGTAATCACATTATATTTTTTTTTCTAAATAAGTGATATGAGTGCAAGTGACTAATATTTAATACTTTACTACGAAGACTGTGTAGTGGTGCAAAATGACCTAGCCGTCGACGCACCCTACATCCTTAAACCTGCTACTACTACTACTGGAGTGACAATAGCGATACCTAGGGCTTCAAGGTGGTGAAAGAAAGGGACGGTCAGTACAGAATTACGAATATTGGATCGAACTAGAATGGCATCTCCGCCGCCATTACCGTTGATTCTATCAAGTCTGTGCACATGATAATGAGAATGAGACAAATTGATGTGTGGTTTAAGGAAGGTTTTCTGAAGAAGAATTACACCCACCCGGTTATCCACAGCGCACTGAAAGAGCTCGTGCTTTTTTTGCGCGATGCTCTGACAGTTCCACGACATTACTTTTAATTTTTGGAGGGAGTTATTAACAACCGTAGTACCCGCGAAAGTTATGACTGGAGGAGGAGAACCTCACCAATTAAAAATTGATTCTTCGCATTGAGATTCGGAAGGGTGTTAAGTTGGGCTTGAAGACGCTGAAACCACGTGAGTAACTCAGCTGTCTCTCCGTTAGGCGGGGAGGGGGCGGAGGGAGGGGAGGGACGCTGAGAGTGTTGCGGAGGAGAAGCAGAGGGGTGAGGGGGAGGGGCGGTAGCCGAGCCAGAAGGGAGGTCAGGGAACTCGTCCCTCGCTACCGCGTCACGAAAAGTGAAAGCTGGATTTGTTCTCCTCGCCTCAGCGCGTTCTTTTCGTTTCTCTTCTGTTTTCGCGCGGTTTTCGAAAATTTCGCGACGCGCGGCTTTATGAGCCTCACAGCCACGGTAATTAGCCGGGTGGTTGCCCTTGCACAAATAGCATACAGCTGGTGTTTCGCGTGATTTATCGCACATGCTGGTGGCGTGCTGCTGCCCATACTTCACACAGTTGAAAGGCATATGGCAATAATTTTTAGTATGCCCGAAAGCTAGGCAGCGGTGGCATTGCGAGGGTTGGTTGGGAGGGCGGAAAGGAGAAATTTTAACACGCACTCCTGCGAGAGTGCTTACATTGTAGAAGTCATTGAGAACAAGGGTAGGTGCAAAGGAAATCGTACACGTACGCGTTGCGTATTTAGGACGCGTGTATTCCGCTCTCCTTGTCATGCGTGGACGGACGGGTGGAGAAAAGACGTTCAACATTGCAAACGGGTAGACCAAGTTCCAATAGTTCCTCTTTAATGAGGTCTGTGCTGACCGCTCTGATGTTCAGGATTGATTGATTGATAAAGTGCTTTACTTCCAACATTTGCCAACAATATACAGGAAAGAAGAAAATAACAATAATAACAATACAGATTCAACAACACAAATGTGGACGCTGCTGTAGGCTTTGCGCCTCTTCAGGGTAGGAATGCACCTTTCACTGGATTGTGAATCACTGGGTAGATGTGCGGGAAGAGCTTGACATATTCCCTAGGACGTCGGGAAACCCGCAAAAACCGTCGTCAGGTCGTAACAAGTAACTAACAATAAAACAACTAATAAACAAAATAAAATAACAGTTTTAGATTTTTGAAAATTAACAGTAATAGTGTGTAAATAAATAAATATATATATATATATATATATATGATGGTTTTAGTTCTATAGTCTTTGTCTGTAAATCACTGGGACAACAATTGATATATGTATATATATATAGTTTTTGATTGTTTTTGACTAAAATCACTGGGATATCACTAGGGAATCACTTTTCGGCTTCTTCTTTCTCTTCTTAGGGATAAGCGGTATGCCCGGCGTGATGGTTAGATTTGGTGGTGCAGGAACGCTGGGTCGGATGTCAGCTGGTGGGAGGCTGATGTCTGGGTAGTACAGGTGCAGATGGTCGTTGATGAATCGTGGTGTTGAGTAGAGTTTGTTCTTGTTGGCCTTCGGTAAAGGTCCTCTGCCTCTGGATAATATTTCTTGGAGTAGGCCCGGATTGTTGATGGCGATACGACGAGCTGCGTTGCACCGTAGACGGCATAGCCTGTGGAAGATAGGTTCAGTATTAGTAATTATGTAGACAGATTTGTTCCCAGTCCGGTAGTGCAGTCCGGAGACCTGACGCAGGATCCGACGCTCCAGGGTGGCGTACGGCATCAAGTTCCGTCTTAAAGGGAGGACGGCGAGGGCAGCGTACTCCATGACCGGTCTCACAAAAGCCCGGTACAAGAGTACGCTGCACCTCACCGAAACTCCACGCCCTCCTGCGTAGACCGTGCGTATCAGGTTAGCCTGTCTACTGCACCTCGCTCGGATTTCGTTAACATGTTTTATGAAAGTGAAATTCCTGTCTACTGTGACTCCAAGGTATTTGGCTGCATCTGCTTCATACACCCGCTGATTCCCAAGTTGAATGCTGCAACTGGTAGGCTTCTTGCATAGTGGTTTACCAATGAGGAGCTGGGTCTTCTCTGCGTTAGGTTTTAGTCTCCATCTTCTGAGCCAATATTCCACCTTCGTTACCATGGCCTGTAGATTGTTTGTGGCCGTGTCGGGAGATCTTCCTGTACACCATAGTGCCGTGTCGTCGGCGTACTGGCATAGAGTAACTGGATTGGCTCTTGTGCCATGTGGCATGTCCCAGCAGTATAGGGTGAATAGGAGGGGGGACAGAACGGTTCCCTGCGGAACTCCGCATTTGATGGGGAAGGGTGTTGAGAGTCGGATGCCGACTCTTACCCTGGCTTCCCTATTCCTTAGGAAACCGCTGATGATCCTCATAAGGTTTGGTCCAACTCCTGGTATACGAGAGAGTTTATACATCAGTCCCTCATGCCATACATTGTCAAATGCCCTTTCTATGTCCAGGAACAGGGCAGCAGTGTACCTGTTCCTGTCCATGGCGGTACTGGTGAGCAGAGCGAGCGGGTCAGTAGTACATCGGTGAGGTCTGATGCCGAATTGATGCTGGGGCAATACATCTATGTCTTCGAAAAAGTTCGCCATTTGGTGTGCAAGTATTCTTTCAAACCATTTCCCCACCCTGCTGGTTAGGCTTATAGGCCTGTAGTTCCCGGCACTGCTATTGTCTTTGCCAGGTTTGGCAATCATCACCATGGTTGTCTTTTTCCAGGAGTTTGGATAATAGCCTAGGGCGAGGAGGACGTTGAACATTTTCGTTGATGTCATCATAGTCATCTTTCAGGTCTAGCAGGATTAATCTTGGCAAAAATGTATCTTGGAGGTCCAGGAGGCGGGTATTGCAGCAATCCACTTGTTGCTCGAGGAATGTCGGGTCGTTCTTTGGGGTGTAGACATCTGCCAACACTCTTTTGAATTCTTCGGCTTGTTCCAAGGGCGCAGCAATAGGATCACCATTGGGTCCAATTAAGGAATGCCTGGTGGGGTGCAATTGTCCTGTTAATAGTTTAAACCTCCTCCAGAAGCCAGCCCCGTCACGATAATCAAGCTTTTGGCAAGCTTGTTGCCAGCTTCTTTCTTTCTGGGCAATAATTTCTCTCTTAACGTGTACAGTGATCCTGTTCAACTCCATCTTCACCCAGGGATCCCTTGTACGGACCCATTGGCGGAATAGTGATCTCTTGTTCTTAATCATCGCCAATATATGGGGCGGCAGTGGTGGTCTTGAGGGGTCTATAGTTATCATCGGTATCTTGGAGGCTGCTTTGGAGAAGGCGTCCTCTACTTCTTTTATGGCGCTGTCCACATCAGCGGTGGTCTTCATGTCCCCGATGGTTTCCATTCCCATCTGTACGGTTTTGTTAAATTCTTCCCAATTGGTCTTGCGGTAGTTAGGACGAACAAAGGTGCGGGGAGGGAGTTGGGAAGTAAGTGAAAAGGAGAAGGAAAAGGGGAGATGGTCGGATGTGAGGCAGTTATCCACCGTTACGTGTCCAGTGTATGCCATCAAAGATGACGACACTATCGCGTGGTCAGGGAACGCGCCTCCACCTCGTAAGCTGGTTGGGAGTGGGATGTCGAGCCTTACTACCGCATTTCCTAAGATCCAGTTTTCTAGTTTTCTTCCTTTGTTGTTTATGATGCGATCCCGGAATGCTGTGTGCCTGGCGTTGAAATCTCCTAAAATTATAAATGGGAGAGAAAGGTTAGATAGATGATGTAAGACGGCAACAGGTAGTGGAGCGTTGGGTCGGGAGTAGACCACGCAGACATGTATTGATTGACGTTGAAGGATGATCCTGGCTAATGTGGCCTCATTTCCAGCTGGTAGGCAAGCCGCTGGTATGTCCACACGGACGGCTGGTATGTCTTTTCTAATAAGTAGTGTGGTGCCTCCCGATCTGTTTCCCAGCCTAGGGGTGCCAAACTCCTGGAAAAAAGAGAGGTTTACTGGTGAATTTGAACGAAGGAAAGTCTCCACCAATCCCATGATAGAGACGTCCTTTGTCCTGATGTGTTCCAGGAGGAGGGGCTTTTTGCACCCCACGGCACCGTTTATATTTAGGAATGAGAACGAAGAGGGCTTAACTTCCATATTGGGTCCGTGAGGCGTAGGTGGAGGTAGCGGATGCCACGACAGGGAGCACGGTGGTCCTGGAGTAGACCTGGACTCGCAGGGAAGAGGTCGCAATCACACGGCTGAGGATAGGGCACTGTGCCCTCACTCACTCTTACCTCTTCACCGAAGAGAAGATCCCGCCATACTGTGAGGATTGCGACTCTCCCATTACTGTGAGACACCTTCTGACGGTGTGTGATAAGTACCGTGCTCTGCGCATCCGGCTGAACATCAGGGGAGACCTAGGACACGTCCTAGGAGACGATCCTGATTGTGTCTGTCGGATAATGTTATTTTTAAAAGAGTCTGGGCTTTTTAACTGTTTGTGACGAACCATTATTGGTGTTTTATCTTACGCCCATTTTAATGTGTTGTGTTGCTTTTATTTGTCTATTTAATTATTTATTTTACATAATTTGACATGGTGATGTTAGATTGACGTGGTGCGAATGACCTTAGCTGTCGAAGCACCCAAATCACCCAAATACTACTAATTGAATATCAGGGAGTGGATCTATCGCCACTTTAATGTCTATTGAGAAATTACGGAGAAAGCCGTCCAAAGGCGCTTTGAGAGAAACTTGTTCACTCTCCGCCGAGCATCCTACTGGCACGCTGAGGAGCCCGCGACCCCTTAATGTAATGTGAGAGTGTTCGCTTGAACACCAAATCGTTAGCGTGGTGTCATGGCTTAAGGCGTAATACCATTGCCCCGGTTTGCTTCCTTTAATAAATATTTCACAATTAGGTTTTGTGAGATGAATGTCACAGTTTGCTTGTATGGACGAACTAGCATTAAGAAATGCTGCAACGTTGCATGAGCTGGAGGAATTATCGTGGATGGGAAAGGTGGGGGACAGGCCTCAACGTCACCTCCTTTGCACGCTCGTCAGTACATGCCTTGAAGCGGGACAAATGTTTCTCCCTTTTCGGCCACCGCCAAGTAGGGTGAATCAGGCTGCAAGATACCCTCAGAAGCACAGAAGTTTGCACAAATTTGGTTAAAGCACTCGATGCATATCGAATCGTGAATAAAAAGAATTAGGTTTAGAACACATGTTACTTACTTCCTCATACAAACGTGGTCGTCCAGGAAGCTTAGCAAATTCCTCAGTTTCGGATCTCCCTTCGTCGAGGCCCCGGAACCACTTGGCGCTTTTTTTCTTTTCCCTGACATACTTGTCCATCAAGTACTTCCACCGGGCCTTTGCGTTTTGTGCTGCGAGAGTATACCAAAGTAAATACGTGCAAAAAAGCAACAAGGTTAGTCAATAGTATTACACAAATATTTTATACTATTACCTTCCATTCCAACGGTTTCTCCCAGCTCCTTCCATGCCTTTTCTCTCAAGGCTGTGGCGATAGTCTTTGAAATCAAATAAAAAAGTATGTTCCTCTTATTCTCTCAACGAGGAACTCGTCAACCTTTCCGTCAACGGACGCCATGTTCTATCTGTTGTCGAATAATTCAAAGCTAATTATAATAATCTCGTGCCGCCTCGGCCTCCTCTCGACCCGCGAACCTGAGGTACAGAAGCAGTCCGACCTCGTTTCCCCACACATGTTCCTCCAACAGCCGCCCCGCCGCCTGGACGTCTTCGAGCCATTGATAGGGGTCAGCTGCCCAGTTAGGTCCGTCCACAACTACCCAATATCCGTTCCAGGTGGCGGCGGCTGTCCAGGGGTTTCTCACTGCTTCTGTATCCATTTTTGTGTCGCTGTGGGAACTTCGGTCAGTCTTCGCGGATTCCAAGGACACCTCTCCGGGACTAGACGGAATCCACAACGCCTTCCTTCGAAATCTTTCGGGAGAAGCTTTGATGGAGATTCTGAGCACCCTCAACCATTTATGGTTCGAGGGTAGTTTCCCATCTTCCTGGAGGGAATCTGCGGTGGTTCCGATCCCTAAACAGGTAAAGGACAGAACAAGTAAATCTAAAATCTGCGTTGTTGTTCCACACCTGAAAAGCCCTGTCAGCATTCATTTTCTGGTATGGCTTTGGGCGTACTTGTTTCACAGTCTGCTCTGGCCATGCCTTTAAATGGTGTAACTTTTGACGATCCATTGAAATTACAGCATCCCAATGCCTTAGCTTGACCACACCATCCGAACTCTTTAGGGACAGAAAACAAAGGAATTATAAAAGTTTAAATGCGATTGGCATAGATATGTTGTTGCACCATCTGCAACTAGCCCATGCACTTTAGCTCCAACCTTCTCCAGCCAAGCAATTGCTTTAATTATGAGTTGGGCCAGAACAGTCCCTCCTGTTGGTCCACAGGAGCCAAAAACAGCAATAGGCTGAGTATAGTTGCTGGAAAGAGGCTGGAACATAAGATGAAGACATGATTAGCCTTGCCGTCTATGGTCTTAGGTAGGGGGCCATCTTTCCCAAAATCAACTAGGCCCTTATAGGTCAAAGTCTGAGAATTTACGCTTACACTCTCTCGGGTAGCCATTTCATCCACTAAAAGTAACCCATGGCGTTCATGCTTCTTCCTCTGAGCCAGGTTTCTTTCAAACAACCTAAATAAATTGGTATCAAAACCACAGCTGGTATCAATGAGGGAGAGATACCTGAAAATAGATGAGTAAAATGAAGAGGTGGTTATCACAATGTGAAATTAAAAAATAAAGATGTTTATGGAATAAGTAATTACCTTCTAATAGTTCTAACACAGGGCAGTGGAAGGATATCGTTGTGCCTTAAAAAGTTGTATGCGCAAGGGGAACGTATTTGCAGGAGCATGCAAAGTATTATCCAGTCCTCATTCTACCGTATCCCTATTCTATTGCCTACTTTAGTAGCCTCCACAATCTGGAGAAAATATGTTTTCAGGTTAGGAGGAACTTCACGTCCCTCTTGCTGCTCTGCTATGGATTTGTCGAGAGCAGTGGACATTGCTGTTTTGCATTGGCTCAAGTTTTCCTTCAAACCCTTAAGAGAGGTTACAGCCCGCTGCTTCATACGCAAGATGCTCTTATAGCGCTTCTATAGGATGAGTAATTTTCTTTTTTCCTCCGATGCCACATGAAAATGGAGTCGCTTCTGATTTCCTGATCTCCTAGAGCGAGTAATCCTCCTATGCCTTCTTTTCTTTGATGCACATTTCACAAATAAGAGCATTAAAAGGTGGCACCTGCTACTTCTTCCCCTTTTCTTGAAACTTTTTCTCTATATCATACCCCAAGCAAGCATTTAACCCTTAAGCTGCGGGAGCGTCTGAATTTTGTTGCCACCGTGTGCGGGACATGAGCGAGGAAGGTGAGGTCCAGCGCCGTGGATCGTTGGTGTGTTAGATCCAATGACTGGAACAATTCTTTTAGTCGGGTATTTTGCACATTGACTGGGTCTCTAAGATAGTCCTCCACGGTTTTCTTGATATATGCCTCTGGTGATGCTGGGCGTTCCACATGGAGGCTAAGAGGATTGAGAATCAGCGACAGCATGGAATCCTCATCTCGGGGTTGGATAGACAATTGCACCACAGACCTTATAATGTGCTGCAAGTGTGGGTTTTGATCCCAGATAATTCTAAGGAGGGCCAAGCTCTCGGTCAGGGTATCCAAATGGCCTGAGTACAGAAAGCTGGGCAGTTGTACGAACGGGAAAAATCCTTGGTCTGTTTGCACGATAGGAAGGATAGCCAGCTCATTGTCAGAAAACATGAGATTGGGTGTCTGAGAAGCTTTATGGAGAATGTGTGTAAAGGCCTCTAGGTAGGCAACCATGGGGCCAATTACCGGTGAGTGAAGAGCCTCATTTATGTTCATTCCTGAGTTCATCGCGTTTGAGATGGCTTGCCCAAGGCCAGCATTCAGGTCATCTCTCCTAGAGGCCGACCGTGTTACCTGCTTGAGGCCATTGGGGCACATTACGCTCTTAAAATAGTACCGCCTTTGATAGCATATACACTATAGCCAATAGATGCTGCCCATACGAGGTTTCTTCCTGTTTTAGTGTGAGGCCTAACTTGGAGAATCCCAGACTTAGCTGCTCTTTTATGGCTTTCGTTGTATCCGGCACGCTTTTACCATAGGGGACAGTTATGGCAATTATCTGGTTGTCTCCGGCCCCTGTTGCAATATAGTGCAGCCCGGTCGATTCCATCACAATTTTAATAACCATTATGGTTAGTATGGTCCAAAATTTCTGGCAGATGCCCTGGTTGCCACCCAAGTGATCTTTCCACCCTGTGAACTGACCAGGGGTGCCAGGCGGTGAAAATTTGCCAGCAGAAATGAGCCAAGAATCCCTAAAGATCCAGGCGTTCTTTTCAAAATGACGCACACCGAATATTTGATCGAGCTTCTGTGCCGTGGGTAGAGTCACCCATTCTCTGAAAACGTAGTTCCATTGGTCTATGTCGAGGTGTTTGACCACTACCACATCCCCCTCAGGGGTCTTTAAGGTCAATATAACAAAGATTTTCTTTTTCAGTTGAGACCCAGTATCCTTCATAGAATGGCTCCGTAATAATGGCATTATATAATTGTCAATGTTCTTCTCTCGGGTCGACGCCATAAAGCGGCACTCAAATGTAAAAATGGAAAAATCACGTGCGTCAATTTTTCATTCCCTCTATTTTTCTTTTAACTGAATGACCGCCCAATCTGGCGGGATGTGCCCATATTTCTTCACTTTCTCGTAAAACTCGCGAATGTCAATGGTCTCTCTGCTTAATACCTCAATAATTAATTGGGTATTGATCTTCTTCCACTTACCTGTCTTGCCAATCACTTGGAGTGCATCCCTGGCAAACAGGTGATATACGGTCAAGCAGTCATCAGCGGTAGAAGAATGAAGAGTTTGCTCTGTTCCCTTGGGTAGGAAAGGGCAGAGAGGAAGGAGAAGGGCAGAGAGGAAGTAGTGCGAATGGGTAGTGGTGGGGAGAGAGAGGTGGCTATTGGGGCTTTTCCAATGCCCTAGTTACCCAAATATGGGATTTTCACATCAACATTACCGGCAGATTCGGGAAGGGCTTCTATGATTTCTAGGGAGAAGCAATCGTCAAAATTTTGGGAGTGGGTGGCAGTATGTTTGGGGATGGGATCAAGAAAAGTTGGAGTTTTGGTGGCATGGCGGTGATTGTTCATACGAATATTGAGAGGGGTGGTACATTTTCCCACTAGAAGGCAGGGCAGAAATTGCAGGAAAGGCGGTAGATGATGTTGCTGGTGGTACAATTGGCCGTAGAGGAAGATCTTTTGCGGGAGGGGGAGGCGGAAGGGCAGAGGAGAGAGCAGAAAGAAAGAAAGCAGCAAACACGATGGCCAGAGCGCAATAGTCATTGCAATTTAGCACTTTTACGGTGCAGCCTTGCCTTCTCCTGCTGAATATAATCAGCCTTGTTGGCCACACTGCAGGCAAAATATATCCTGGTCACAATGAAAAATCTCACAATTGCTTCTGTGAATGTCCAGCAGTGCTCTCCTCATCCAATCAAGGGCAAAGAATCCACATATTCCAATGCAGCTACAATGTCTAATGTAGAATCTGCATGTAAAATGGTGGATGAAAGCACCTTAACCGTTCTGTCCTCAAGCACTTTCATGAGGCTGAACAGTCGTGCTGAGCCATGGTTCTAATTGTCTTCGTTCATTTCATATGTGAAGAAGTCATATACCTCTTGTCCTGGAGTTGTGTAAGCTGAGCTTACATGATTCACATTTCGTGAATCTTGAAGCTTTTCTAGCCACATATCCACAGAAAAAAGACCGCACAAAGTCTCTGGTCACATTGGGGAAATAGTCATGATCACTTAGTGACTGACACGAGAACTGGAATGCCATCTGCTTAGTTTCCTTTGTCAATGATGACATCCAGTATGCTTTGGAGCTTCTCATCGCGGCTTCTGGGGTTCTGTATGTCCTTCACTGACATCAAGGTAGCCAGCAAATCACCTCCTGACACAAGGCTACTAATTGGTGGCTTGATGAGGGAATAGCAGCTGATCAACTTGAACATCTGCTTGAACACGATCGGATCAGGATGATCATTAGACCCACAAGCTGATCTCATCATGCCGATGAATCTCTGTAACAGTCGTATAGAAAATGTTGGCACGTCAGGACTTCAATACACGCGTGTCAAGGCAAATCTAAAAGAGCCAAAATTAATTCCCAAGGTAAACATCCATCAAAACGTACCTCGAAAGCATCTCGCTGTCATCAGGTACTTGAAGCCACATTCAGCCTCTAGGAACTCGTAGTTCCAGGGCTGCATTCAGTGTAACACGTCTTGATCCTTAAAAATTTGACTAGCCCTTGGGGCCGGCCATTTTTAAATTTACACAACTCCAGAACTAATGTATATTTCTTAATGAAACTTTCATTCGTTGCATATTATATAACAGTAATTAACTAAGGTATGGTATTGTTCAAAACATGATCCCCTATGGAGTGGAACACAACAGAATGCACAAATATACCGGGTTTCACTTCTTTTTTTCAGCTGTTTACACCCTATATTGTCTTCGTGGATTTTTCTTCCTGCCGATCCCAACTATCTTCTCAACTTCATTTTTTTTCATGTCCATTTTCATGTCCTTCCTGGAGGGTCTGTCTTAGGTGTATGGCCTGTAGGTGAGATAGAAGTGTTCTTCTCTTGTTTGTTTGAGACGGGGTCTTCTTCGGGGTCCGTTGTCCAGCTGCTTGCGACTTTGTGAAGGAACTTTTTGTACATAATTTTCTTCCCATTGAGTACCTCGTACACCCTAAAAGAATTAAAGCGTGCACAGTTCAGTAAGTACAATACAGTTTTTTGGACCACTTTTAGGTCTGTCTCACCATTGGGCAATAAAATAGGTATTGGTCTGCACGGTCTACCCCTTTCATATACTTATGGTATTCCAAAACTGTCTCAGGCTTCTTTATTTTCTGCCCAGTTTTTCTCTCTTTTCACTTTCTATCAGCCTTGAAGAATAAACCGTAGAGATCATGCGAACTAGCCGGTACGAGATGGCCGACTCGGCAGCGAAGAAGGCTCTTCAAGACGAACACATTTCGTCAGCATTGATACCGCACGAAGACTTAAAGGCTACGTTGAGAAATGTAGCCTTTGGACAGTGGAAGAAAACCTGGCATTCTCTGATAGAAAATAAGTTGCGCACCATAAAGCCGGTGGTATCAGTGTGGCCCACATCAGTCGGGAGGACTCGCAGGGAAGAGGTCGCAATCACACGGTTAAGGATAGGGCACTGCCTTCACTCACTCTTACCTCTTCACCGAAGAGAAGATCCCGCCCTACTGTGAGGATTGCGACTCTCCCATTACTGTGAGACACCTTCTGACGGTGTGTGATAAGTACCGTGCTCTGCGCATCCGGCTGAACATCAGGGGAGACCTAGGACACGTCCTAGGAGACGATCCTGATAGTGTCTGTCGGATAATGTTATTTTTAAAAGAGTCTGGGCTTTTTAACTGTTTGTGACCAACCATTATTTGGTGTTTTATCTCACGCCCATTTTAATGAGAGTTGTGTTGCTTTTATTTGTCTATTTAATTATTTATTTTAAATAACTTGACATGTTGATGGAAGATTGACGTGGTGCGAATGACCTTAGCCGTCGAAGCACCCAAATCACCCAAATACTACCCGATCATGCGAACTTCCCGTTTGTTTTCTATATATGTAGGAGAGCCTAAATTTGAGCCAATAACTGACAAAATTGTATCTACAAGCTTATGTCCTTCACCGGTATAAATCTGCAAATTGCAGATATATCCAGTTGCCGCTTCATATACCATACGCACTAATAAGCCATATTTTGTCAACTTGGCAGGGTCCGAAATGATAGTCGCCCTCGCCACGGTATCATACCCTCATCCAGTGAGAGTTCCTGCCTGGGTTTGTGCACAGTTTTTTTTAGTAGATAGTTCAAAACATGTGAAACCATGTACATCCTTTCTTTTCCTTGGTGGCCTTCATTGCTCGAAAAATGCCATATTTGCCGGAACCTGTTTCTACTCATTATTTTAGAAAAAATAAGAGTTTCCGTAAGAGGATTCAATGTCCAGTAATCATTTATTCGGTCTTTACGCGCCTGACCCATAACTAGAATCAACCCAAACAATTTCTTCATTTCACTGAGAGTTAGGTCATGCCACTTCAAACTTTTTGGGGACTCTTCGTAATACTTCTAAAACAGGAGTAAGGTCGTTTTCCGACCACAAAGACACATTTTCCAGCGTCATAATATTGATATCATCGCTCACTTCAAGGCCATCATCTTCATAATCACTGGAGTACTGCAACGGTATAGATCGAAGAGTTTTTTTGCGAATGTTGTTTCTTCGTCACTGCCGCTGAAGGTTTCAGAATCAATTTCATATGAGCTTGCATCTCTCTCAATACTACTTGGGATATCCGACAAATTATCGGCGAATAATTCATTTATAATATCGCTATTGCTTATCCCTCTACTATGTCCAGCAGCCATGGCTGCTCAATGGGCCACAATATATGTTCAAAACAATACAAGTGATATAAAATAGCCCTAAACGCTAAACAAATTCACCCGGGACAATCAGGAAAGTTACATAAAGCTGCTGAACAAGAACTAGGTCATAATAGTTAAAACTAAATCCGTAGAGGGGTGCCACTGAACACAATGATAAAACACGTAAAAAAACGTGACCGGACTATTACCGCTTGTGGCGGAAAAACATACTTTTACGTGAGCGGATAATGTATGAGCGGAGCGGACATGGAAGCCCGTTGCAGTGTTACTCGACAAAAAGAAATAATCCGTGCGTGAAGCTACTGCCTTCCACGGCTGCTGGGATACGATGAACTTCTTGATACTCTGTAAATTAAATAAACTATGTTAAGTGTAAGTAATTGGAAAAAGTTCTCACCTTGTGAAGACTTGAGATTTTTCGTCTTATTACAGTTATGCAATATGATTGAACTGATGCTTTACCTCCCATCCCTCACTTTCCCGAATTTGAGCCCTAGCTGGTGTCCGGGAATTCATCGCTCTAGTCACTCCGGCTATACGCTCTATGGAACCAGTGGATGAGCCACAGTCCTCCAAATCTTCATGGCGTGACTTGAATAATTTCATAACAGCAGCTACATTACATCCAAAAAAACTAACAAATGAGAAAAGTTACATTTATTGGATTTAAGAACCATTTTCTGATTCATGCAAAGGATATAAAATTTATTGCTTAAGTTACCTGAAAAGCTCTGGCCAAATTCATTTTTTGGTAAGGCTTGGGGTGAATATGGTCCATGGATAACTTTGGACAGGACTTTCAATTGTAACTAAGCTGCATGAGTTATCCAACTTCACCAGTCTCCCAGTGCCTCAATTTAACTACACCATCTGGAGTCTGTTATGAGGAAATTGAATGAGTTTTCAGTTAATGCAAACATGGAAACAAATATTACTCTTTAGAAACGACCAGAGCTTGAAAAATTCGAGGCTCATTTACCACCCATATGGAATTTAGATAAAACAAGAAAACTTGATTGATTCAAGAGCTGCAATAGATTTATCGGACACAACCCACCCAATTTTATTCACGGGAAACGAAAAAAAATTCTCATATTTTTCACCAAATGGGGGAAATCTGGGGCGAACCACAACCTCCTTGAGGGATTAAAGGATGGCCACAGCTAGCTCTGTCTTCATCAATTCCGAAGTGTTTCCACATGGATCGATTCCACTGGGCCCCATCAGTGGTAACCAAATCAATGAAGAAACCAGCCTTCTCCATCAGGATGATGCACTCCATTATCAGGTGGTGCTATACTGTGCTGGATGCACAACCCTTGCTTAAAAAGCAAGCCAGAGCCTGCACCCACCTGCCTCGAAATGGCTGAAACATCATTACCAAAGCATGGTCCCCCCTCTGATTCTTCTGATGGAGTGGGGTGTGGTCTCCCAAGTTGGTGAACCCACATAGTTTTACAGATTGCTTGTCAAAAGATATACATTTTGACAGCTTCATCTCATCGACTAGAAGCGTGCCTGCAATAAAGGTACACATTAACCTTTATCCGCCGGATTTAAATCCCAGTGTATCGCCGGGCTGCCGGATTTAAATTCCAGTCATTTAAAAGAAATGGCAGACATCTATGAAACTTTTAATATTAGCTGTATTTATTATTGTATTTCAAAAAAACGAAAAGCATTTTATTTATAAGACTGAAGAAAAATGCTATGAATTTTCAAGTTCAAGGAATGACTGTCACGTTGCTGAAAATGTGGAAAAGATAAAATATAAATAAAATTCTTTTTTTTCTTACTTTTTTATGTGTTGGTGCTGCTACATGCATTCCGAGATATTTCACCGTTCATTTCTACACTTAAAATTTTGTTTTGGTGTGGTAGGATTCAAAACACGATACAACACAAAGTCCCACATCACATTTGCCACATCTGAACGTTGTGCGTGAATCTTTTCCCTTTGATGAGCACACGCAGCAACGGGACCGTTTTCCTTTCACTGGCCAGTGCGTATTATCTCTTGCTTCCAGTCGAATTGTATTAGTCTCAGCAGTTTTTGTCCGTCCTCGTCTAGCTGTTCTTCCAGGAAGAGCTACAGAGCCGCGTTCTACCAAATCTCTTATAAGGTTGAGCCGAAACTGTCGGTGTGTGTATTTACCGCCGCAAGACGTAAGAAGGATCCAGCTTTTTATAATTGTCAGGTCAAGTAAGTGAAAAAATAGTTTTTTTGTCCATTTCCAGGTACGGCGACTGATGGAATAACTGTTTGCCATCCTATCTCCTTTATCGACATATCCCATATGCCGGTTGTACTCGTTGACGATATTTGGGCGAATAGCATTTCCATGGTCATCACAAAAGTTTCCCTCTTTTGGTGGACTGTGAATATTTGTTAGCATATAAACTTCCCTTTTGTCTTTGTCCCTTCTCTTTTGTCTTTGCCGCCACTCCGATTTCACTCCCGTGTTCACGGATGGCTCGAAGTCCGAGTCGGCATGCGCATGCGCGGTGTCCTCGTCCCACCATGGAGTCATCGGGGTGAAGCTAAGCCCGCTGTGCAGTATCTACACGGCGGAGCTTTTCGCCATAAAGATGGCTCTTGGTGGTATTAGGGGCGATTGCGGCGCATACATGGTCTGCAGTGACTATGAGTGCGCTGCAGGCCATTTCCGGTTATTCCCCGATGCACCCACTTGTCCAGGAGATTCAGAATCATCTTTTATCCCTTTCTAACAAAGGAATCACTATCCGTTTTCTGTGGGTACCTGGACACGTGGGAATAGCCGGTAACGAGATAGCCGACTCGGCAGCGAAGAAGGCTCTTCAAGACGAACACATTTCGTCAGCATTGGTACCGCACGAAGACTTAAAGGCTACGTTGGGAAACGTAGCCTTTGGACAGTGGAAGGAAACCTGGCATTCCCTGACAGAAAATAAGTTGCGCACCATAAAGCCGGTGGTATCAGTGTGGCCCACATCAGTCGGGAGGACTCGCAGGTCGCAATCACACGGTTAAGGATAGGGCACTGTGCCCTCTTACCTCTTCACCGAATAGAAGATCCCGCCCTACTGTGAGGATTGCGACTCTCCCATTACTGTGAGACACCTTCTGACGGTGTGTGATAAGTACCGTGCTCTGCGCATCCGGCTGAACATCAGGGGAGACCTAGGACACGTCCTAGGAGACGATCCTGATAGTCTGTCGGATAATGTTATTTTTAAAAGAGTCGGGGATTTTTAACTGTTTGTGACTAACCATTATTTGGTGTTCTATCTTACGCCCATTTTAATGTGAGTTGTTGCTTTTATTTATGTATTTAATTATTTATTTTAAATAATTTGACATGGTGATGTTAGATTGACGTGGTGCGAATGACCTCAGCCGTCGAAGCACCCAATTCACCAAATACTACTGTCTTTCCATACTACTGCCGTCAAATCTCCCCTTGTCCTTACGCGAATGTCACCGCGTTTCAATTTTAGGAATTTACGGTAGAATTCCTTCGGCATACCTTTGCGATTATGTCTCACTGTACCACAGCAATAAATTTTCTTGATTTTTAGATCGTCAAAAATAGTAGGAGAGGAAAAAAAATTGTCCATATACAATTTGTGGCCTACTCCAACTCTTCTTGTAACTGCCTTACAGTCTCATGAGTTGCTGTAATGTCTTGCATCAAGTTTTGTCGGTCTTTACCCAAATATATACCTTCATATCATATGTATAACCGGTCGAGTCACAGAGTTTGTAAATTTTGATGCCAAAACGTTTGTGTTTTTTGGGTATGTATTGCTTGAATATTACCGTTCCTTTGAAGAGTACGATTACTTCATCAACGGCTAAATGCTCGCATGTGTGATAATATTTGGCAAAGTTATCATTGAGCAGATCGAAAAGTTTCAACAACCTGTCGTAATTTTGTTCACTTTTGTCTGGCGCTTGGCTATTGTCTGTGAAATGAATATATCGTATAATATGGAGATAGCGGTCACGTCTCATTACCCTAATGAAAAAAGGAGTTTGGAATTGCTCAAGTGTGGACCAATAATCTCTTAGTGTGTCTCTCGTGCAGTGGCCCATTTGTAAAATAATTGCCAAAAATAAAAACATTACATTTTGACTCTCAGTAACTTTCTCAGTGACTTTCTCAGTAACCTAAATCGAGCCACCATAATGCCAAAGGAATTTTCCACCACTCTCCTGGCTCGACTTAGGCGGTAGTTAAAAATTTCTTAAAAACTTTATTAAGCCGGTTACGTCATTTTGGCCCTCTTCCGTCAGGAACAGCCGAAGAGAGAAAGTCGTCAACACACGTATGAGGATAGGGCACTGTCCTTTGACTCACTCTTTTCTCTTGATTGAAGAGAAACTACCACCTCAGTGTGATGACTGCAACTGTCCTCCCAGCATTCGGCATATCCTGACGGAGTGTGATAAATACCGTGATGAGCGAAGGCGGCATAACTTAAGGGGGGACCTTAAATCCGTCCTAGGAGACGACCCTAATGTTTTAAGCAGTGTTATTTTATTTCTGAAAGAGACGATACTATTCAATAAATTATAAACCTCTGGTTTTTAAAAATCACTGCATATCAATTTTACATATGTTACAGGTGCCCTTATCACAGGTGTGTGATAAGTGCAAGCGACTAATATTTATTACTTTTACCGCGCAGATTCTGTAGTGGTGCAAACTGACCTAGCTGTTGACGCACCCTACACTACTCATGAGGCCACTCTGGAACGGAAGTGTGACAACAGAACCGGATACTGCCCTCTCCTCCCCTAATTCAGCCCCTCCCCTTTTTGGGGGTACTTCAGAACCGGATACCCCCTCTCTCCTCCCCCTAATTCGGTTATCCTCCGCCCCTCCCCTTGTTGCGGGGCACTTAAGAACCGGATAACCCTCCCTATGTTCAGTGGCTCTCCCCTTTATCGTTGATTTCCACAAGTTGTCATAATTATCAATAGGTCTTTTTCTGCATGGTTCCGACCTAACCCCACCGCTTACGTCACTAATGAGCAACTGGATAAGGACTCCCGGGGGGTCTTTCCCCCAGCTGACCGCTGATGATAGAGAGAGCGTCTCTTTCTCAATGGCCGCTACGTACGTTACGGTCTCTGGTAATTAAAAAGGATTAAAGGGGGTGAAATACGTGCTTCAACATTTATAGAATTTGGAGGAATGCCTAGTTCCGTTACATTAATCTGAGCACTTGCGATGCATTCCCAAAGAGCTCTCTCCAGTTTGTTGTCACGCTCACTACGACATGTTTGAAATATGGCATCGAGGTATGCATTTAGCAGTTTTGGGCGTACGTGGACCTAGCATTCCGTTCTTCCCACCGCAATTTAACACACTCGGCCAAGGCCAAAAGTCCGTGTCATGAAGACTTTGCGAGGTACACACTGACTTGCTCATTATTTCTGTTCGTGTTCTCCACTATAATGGATTTGGTACCATATATGCACTTAAATTTCAACACACAATTACCAATGGGAATACTGTGAGGTAATACGTAGCTATAAAAATAGGAATTTATCAGTTTCTCGTCTTGCATTAAATCACACCAACCCGAATAGTTCATGGTCACGGAAAAGCTTCTAACTTAGCCTAGCATTATGAACGGGGCACACTTGTTCTTTACATCTAAGCCTATGGTCACTCGTTTTGTATCACTGTAATTCATTTTGAATCCACATTCGAGTAGTCCGAGATGCTCTGGGCGTCGAGACGGTGATGGCTGCGATTCCGGGCTGACTTGTTGATCCTCCTCTATCTCGTGGAGGACGGACGGCTTCGCTGGTAGATAGGCTCTTCCAAAAGACAAAGTTAAATAATTGGTAATTTAAAGCGGTAGTAAAAATAACAACCGTTTGTATTGTTAGCCTAATGGCACTTTTTCTTAAGTCAATGAATTGAATGTTTCAAAATTTCCCAATTTCTTTTTTCAAACTGTGTTAATGCTACTAAAATCAGCTTGTAAGGCGAAGAATATGAACGGATAAGTAAAGCAAAAATATTTGTAACTTTTTTTCATTTCAACCTTACAAAATTGTATATTGGAGTAGTAGTTCCTTCTTCAAACTAGCTTTTTCTGCATGATACGCTTTGCTTGATGATTAAATTAAAAAATTGCAGAATTTAAGGGTCTTACCCTGTTCGCATACGCACTGGCGAAAAATATACGAACATTTTATTCCGTGAAATCATTTTAAATTATGCGGACGTTATACGTTGTGAAGAACAACACAGTTCGTAATCGCATGTCCTTGTACACGAAATTTAAAGGTTTTTACATACAATAGATAAAGGGGTTCCAATAGGTTCCCGTCAAAGATAGCAAAAGAAGAAAGAAATATTTGTAACTCTGAAGATAACAAAAAAAAATGTTGGGGTATATTTAATTTTCCCATTGCTGCTCTTCTTTTTTTGAAAAAGTGTTTTTTCTCCAAAAAACTCATAAATTACAATAAACCACACGCCCAAGACAAAATAAAGCAAAAACAAGATTGTCTTCCCCCTAGCGTCACTTTATTGTCACTTCCTTCCGGGACCACGGGGCATTTCCCGGGGTCTCCCGTCCGGACCCCAGCCCCAATGGTTCCGGATCACGTCCAGGGGGTGGCAAGGCTCCACCGTAAGGTATGGCGCCCCAGGTTCGGGGATCCTGCCGAAGAGGAGTGCTGCCTCGGCCTCCTCTCGATCCGCAAACCTGAGGTACAGGAGTAGTCCGACCTCGTTTCCCCACACATGTTCCTCCAACAGCCGACCCGCCGCCTGGACGTCTTCGAGCCATTGATATGGGTCAGCTGCCCAGTTGAGTCCGTCCACAACTACCCAATACTCGTTCCAGGTGGCGGCGGCTGTCCAGGGGTTTCTTGCTGCTCCTGTATCCATTTTTGTCTCGTTTCTTCTCTTTTGTTTTGATAAACTGTTTTATTCACTCCGAAGTGTTAATTTACGAGAATACAGCGACTCACTACGTTTGTCCAGAGATGTTGGATCCCTCTTGGCAGCGTGGCTCCACAGGGAGGCTGGAACCTCGTAGCTGTATCCTCAGGTCTTCCGGGCGAAACTCCACAGATTGTAGGGATGGACGTCGGATGATTCACGTGTGGGGATGAACCAGCCTCCGGCTTCTCTTCAGAACCTCGGAACCGCTTTTAACTACGGAATCTGATGCAACCGCTCGAAGAGGGTAGTTAGCAGTAAGGAAACCACCGCACGTAACACTCAGATGTCAAGATGTCGACACAAGACCAACAAGTGAAATGCAAGCAGAACTCTCGGACCTTTTAAAGGGTCGAGTTGGCATATCTTACGTTCAAAAGAGGGGGGTGTGCGATATCCTCGAGAAGCAAGGAGAAAGAAATTCTATATTTGACTTTTCAACATATCCGTATCACTTTCCAACTCATCCAGGGGCGAATAACTCTTGCCACAGAACACAAGTAATCGATGGTACGCATATTGTCTTTGCAGTCTTTCCCACGCGTCACCTCTCGCCCCTTAACGACGAGCAGAATCGATGTGACACTCGGACTTTCCGACGTTCGATAATAATGCCCTAAGCAATAGTTCAAAGATAATAATACCCTAAGTAATAGTTCAAAGAATGCACAAGCAACATTGGTAGCACCGGCCTCATTCTGTTTTATCCAATTATGCAGACAAACAATTGCCTGAATGTACTTCTGTGTTGAGGTTCGTGGATTATAGTTTGGCAAATAATTACTTATTGCGAACTCTTTCTTACAAACTTTTTTAGGGCACACGTGGCTTTTCACAGACACAACGCTTACAACTTATTTCATTTAATTTTTTTCATTACCAACCTTAATTTTTAAACAATATTTCTTTCTGAACATTCTCCAATTTTCCAATGATTGGCTTTCTCAGTAACCTAAATCGAGCCACCATAATGCATTTTCCACCACTCTCCTCGCTCGACTTAGGCGGTAGTTAAAAATTCTCTGCTTCTGTGTTAAGTTCTTTCCAGGGTAGGGCATCATCAAGTAATGCTTTTAGGGAAAGCCTCATCCCCTACCAAACATGAGGTACCATTGCTGGTGACCTAGGCAAGAAAGCAGGTGGGGGAACACTCAGTTCATTCCCATTCAGGTACCGACCCAACAATGAATTTTTTAGCGTACCTCCATCACTCTGCCTGCCAGCAGCACCAATGTCCACAATGGTGAAGGAGTAGTTGGCGTCTCATACTGCAAGCAGTACCAAACTATGACTTCCCTTATAGTTGAAAAACTATGACCCAGAGTTGGATGGAGCCTAAAGTATAAGAGAAAACATAACGAGTCATTTATTGATTATATTCATTTCACATGGAGAGACTTAAAGCAGCTCATTGGCTTACCTGAATAACAACATGCTTCCCGTCGATTGCTCCAATGCAGTTAGGAAAATTCCACCTTTGCCAAAAAGATCCGCTAACACGTCTCCAAGTATCTAGCGAAGGCAATAGAACTACCCTGTCCTTTAAATTTTCCCACAGAGCTTCGTATGTTTCATTCACTATGTATCTCCAGCAGCTAAGAACCTAAATAGGTAGCAATTAGAAATAAACGGTAATTAAAACTCATTGGAATAATATTTTTCCATGCTGTCACACAAATTTTAGCAATAAGATCAGCGGTAAACTTAAAATCATCAGTGGTGTTACTTTAAAGAACAGTGAAACTTACCTAAGTGTCACACTTAGCCGTTCACCTGGTGATATGACGTCGCGAGCCAGAGGCTTTTGCAATGGAATATCCAAAAATCCTTAGTAAAGCGTCAAATATTTCCACGGACATACAAAAATAATTAAAAAATGACTAGTGGTCAGAAAGTCTCATCTCTTGAAGGAGGAAATGATAGTCTCCCTGCCGTCTCCGTTCCTCAAATATTGGTCCTACCCACTAAGTTTTTCTAGTGTAACGCCGTCTTCTTAGCATTGCAAGTCCCAATAGTGCATTGAACCTCCATTGCATTTGCAAGTGATTCAATGGTACCACTGCATCCATTG
Organism: Pyrrhosoma nymphula; assembly: GCA_963573305.1. NCBI lineage: Eukaryota > Metazoa > Arthropoda > Insecta > Odonata > Coenagrionidae > Pyrrhosoma > Pyrrhosoma nymphula. Next base: position 21,044,560 of record OY754328.1, read on the forward strand.
CCTTTCCAAAACCCTGTACCTACTGCAAATTGACGTGTGGATGAGAGGAATGGGCTTCCAGAGAAAATGGAAGAAGTATACTTATTTGGCTTGGATGAAGTATGTTTTAGCACGTTTGAGGATAGGTCACTGCGTACTAACCCATTCATACCTCTTCACGGAAGAGAAAATTCAACCCCAATGCGTAGATTGCGATTGTCCACTAACACTGCGACATCTCCTGACGGACTGTGAAAGGTATAGGTCGCACGGGTGAGCCACAACCTCGGGGTAAACCTAGCTGAAGTGCTAGGAGACAATCCCGGACACGTCTCTTGACTCATCGCATTCTTACGCTAAACTGATCTTTTCAATAAAATAGAATTGCTACCCTTTATAAATTATTCCAACCATATTTTAAGATCGGACTTGTTCTTGTTCCTTCAGTAAGTCAGTAAGTGGTGCAAAATGGCCTTAAACGCCGGCGCACCCTATAAAATAACTACTACTACTTGCATGAAGCACAAACGATAATAACAACACCGCTACTGTGGGAAATATTCACGGTCGTCACGTTTCGTTTGTTATATGGTCGTTTCTCTGCTGCAGATAGCGCGCGGGTGCCTCCTACGCGTAGGTTCGCCTAGGCAACAACGGATAGTCTTTTTCCCTTTCCACCCTCGCCGAGGTGGGTCGCGCGGAAAGGGGCGTTTTATGACGACGCACAGCCTTTGACGGTATTTAACGGGTTCTTCCACAAGGGTTTCCACTTTTCAATTTTACCAAGGTTCATACGCTAGAGAAATGTTTTAGGGAAAAGGAAACGAAAATCACTATATCTTTAAATTCATGATTTATATATTATTATAAAATGGTAAATTAAGAGTTAACTTGACCAGGGCGAGTTTCACTTCCGGTCGTCCATCGTAAAGAAAATATACGAGGCAACATGTCTGATAAATGCAAATTCAAAATCAAATTGAACAAATGCATTGACAAAACGTTTAAAAACTATTTGCTAAATCCGTAAAGAAATTTTTAAATTAAAAACAAAATAGCATCAATTGAATACCAAACATCAGCTGAAACTTACAAATGAAATCAATGCGGAACCATAAATTAGAATATAAAAGGAATACATGATTTGGAAGTCTCCTATTACTGTGCTTTTTTAAGTTATTAAATTGTATTTTTTCATTTACAGAATTTCAACCTTCAATCCTCCGATGAACTCATTTCGGCACTAGTGCCTGATTCCTCTTCTTCACTCTCATCTAAAAGCAGCAGTTCTCTAAAATCTTTTGGCATTTCCCTTGCTCTCTTCGGAGTTGATGTCAGGGTGGAGGAAAGAAATGGATCAGACGTTAACAACAGTCTTTTAAAAAGGTCGTCATTCGTGGACTCTCTGGAGTGCTTCCTGCTGAATCTCTGGCGGAATTTACGGGTGTCCTTATTCCGGGCGTCCTTATTCCGAGCTTCCATTGCCTCTTCAGAAAGTTGTCCCAAGGGAAGAATCGCCTCTCTAGCGATGTCGCACAGTAGACTGAAATCGAAAAAAGCTGGTCAAAAATCATATCTTCCATATTTTTATAAGTAGCTCGATGAAATATTTCCAAATATTTTTGTTTAGACTGTATAACATGATTCTAATGACATTTTGCCGAAAAATTGATTCGGGGAGTTCTTTTAAACAAATTCGCGAAGATTAAAAAATATCCTAAAATGGACAAGTTCGACCGCTTCAGTAGACAGGGAAAATTTTATTGGAATTACTAGTTTGCAATAAAAATGTAAGTACTGTAAGTCGCCGATGGCACTCTCGTCGTGGGGCCGTTGTCCGCTGCAGGAGGATGGGATCGCGCGGGAAAGGAAGAAGACACAAGTCGGGAGCACTTACACTTTATTGTACACTCATCGCTATACATACGCCGACTGCCCGCCCGTGGTGGCGTCTCTCTCCCGTCGGCGCATCCTCCCGCTGCCATTGGCTCGCATGCCCCGCATGATAGGGTCCAAGGTACAATTCACCTTACTTGGGCATGCAAGCTCTGCCGACGGCCGAAGGGACTGGGTGGTGGGGGGTCGGAAGTATAGGTGCTGAGCGTGTCGGTTAGGTGGGAAAGGAATGAAGGAAGGAATATGTCGGCCGCCTCTTACAGTACTTTAAAATAAAATTTAATTATTTAAATAAAACTTTTCATATTAAATACAAAATTATTTTTTAAACATTATTAATTATATAGGTAATTAGTAGTTGAACTTTGTGTCAACATTTTTCTACGAGAACACACACAAGGAATCACCTCGAAAACATTTTATATTCTGAAAAATGTAATTAAAGCAAACAACATAAAATTTAATATGAACCATAATAAAATCACATAAATATATAACCATGAGAAAACAAAGAATAAATTCACCAGCCTACTATCAGTTTTCATCGGCTTCCCAATCGTCGCTGTCCTCATCTGAAGTGGGCTCCTCCAATACGCTAAATTTTTCCTCTTCTGGCTGAAACGCACGCTTTCGACGCACCAAAAACCCAATTCTACTACTACTAGTAGCGAACTTAGGCGAAAAATGTAACACAAAGGACCCCAAGCGAAAGATGAAATAAACAGATATAAATTCCTGTGTAAAAATGTTCAGCTTTTCGAACAGATTCATAGGCATAACTTTCTAAGCTGCTATGGTATCTGTGGGAGAAGGCGCCAAGAATTATGTACACGGTCTGGTGAAATTTCTTTTATTGTCTCCGATACAATTCTCTTTAAGGTTCGTACTGGTATCTGGCTATAGAGTTGCGGGAGACATGGTAATTCTTCGTACAGGTTGTGGTTTTCCGTGGATACGATTCCTTTACAACCTGGGATGCCACTGGTCTTTGTTGTGGGCAGTTCCGGGAAAGAAGGGGCGATAATTTCCCCGTTCTTCGTTTTAGTACGTCCGTAGGCTTTTAGACCAATATGGAGAGGTTCTAAAACTGTCAACGTCTGGTTCGAGAATGTACGCATTACATCAACTTCCGTCCGGGTAAGTTGATCGCCTAATTGAACACGGATGCTCACGGCTCTGAGCCAGAAGAGACAAGAGCAATAATATCGGTATGCCTCACGGGGCATCTCCTTCGATATTTGGAGCGCTTTGTCATTCCTTAACTCTACGTACGTTGCGTCAGTCACAGCCGTCCATCCTGTCGCGGAGGGGGTGAAACGCAATTCTCGTTTTTCACAAGAGAAACCGGAGTCTGGCTCGAAAGCTGATTCCGCAATAAGAGACTCGTCTGTCGTTTTAATTAGATGTTGACGTGCTCTGTTCTCTTGTTTCATGCTTGGGGGGGCTAGTTCCATATCCGCAACATTAGGGGGTGCCTTGATTGGCATGGTACTTTGGACTGGGGGTTTAGGACCTTGTCCTTTACCCTTTGGCCTTTTCCCTTGACCCTGTTTAGGTTGCTTCTTCGCCTCCTTCTCACTGTCAGACCTGTCGGCCATGTCAGCTCACGAAATGTAGGAGTGAATGAAATGGAAGATGGGGTTGATAGTCTAACCACGGCCTGTGGTTGCCTATCTTCGTCCTGCTTACGCAGTAATTACTCAATAAGAAACGGGTTCCGAATCCGTTATACTCTTAAAGAGCGAGGTCTTTGTCTAAAGTGCGAGGGTTCCACAAACCTCTCCCGACTTCTCTCGAAGGTTCGGCGAGGATCTGGGTGGATAAGGTCGTCGCAGCCAGACCGGGCGCTAGTTGAATGGAGCTACACCAGCCCCCTGCGGAGACTGGAAGTCCGTCGTAGGCGAACGGTTATGGGAGATAGCGATCAGGAAAATGCACTCGGCGGGCGTATCGCGTCGTCACCATAGGCGGCTTGTCCGGTGGTGATAAGGCGGGTGTGCGTCCTTCAGAGGCTGCTTCGTCTCCGGGGTCGGGCGCCGCAGGAATGTCGTCGGCCAAAATAAAGGCTGGTTTTATCCTGTCAATAGAAACAATAATATTATTATCTTTTATACGCAGCGTAAAATTCTTGTTGTCCCGGCTGAGCACGCGGTATGGGCCGGTGTACGGAGGTCTTAAGGCGCCACGCACGGTGTCGTCTCTTAAGAAGACATGCGTGCATGTGGCAAGGTCCTTAAAAATGAAGATCTCAGGTGTGGCATGGCGTGAGGCAGGAACAGGTCGCAAACGAGCTTTAATTTGCCGAAGCCGGTCCACGAATAGGGTGACGTCCAAGGGATGCTCGGAGTTGGGTGTTGGTTGAATGAATTCCCAGGGAGTCTTAGTGGTTCGCCGTACAGCATCTCCGGTGTGGTTTTTAAAAATCACTGCATATCAATTTTACATATGTTACAGGTGCCCTTATCACAGGTGTGTGATAAGTGCAAGCGACTAATATTTATTACTTTTACCGCGCAGATTCTGTAGTGGTGCAAACTGACCTAGCTGTTGACGCACCCTACACTACTCATGAGGCCACTCTGGAACGGAAGTGTGACAACAGAACCGGATACTGCCCTCTCCTCCCCTAATTCAGCCCCTCCCCTTTTTGGGGGTACTTCAGAACCGGATACCCCCTCTCTCCTCCCCCTAATTCGGTTATCCTCCGCCCCTCCCCTTGTTGCGGGGCACTTAAGAACCGGATAACCCTCCCTATGTTCAGTGGCTCTCCCCTTTATCGTTGATTTCCACAAGTTGTCATAATTATCAATAGGTCTTTTTCTGCATGGTTCCGACCTAACCCCACCGCTTACGTCACTAATGAGCAACTGGATAAGGACTCCCGGGGGGTCTTTCCCCCAGCTGACCGCTGATGATAGAGAGAGCGTCTCTTTCTCAATGGCCGCTACGTACGTTACGGTCTCTGGTAATTAAAAAGGATTAAAGGGGGTGAAATACGTCTCATATGGAAGATCTCGTTGGCAGGATGGTGGAAATAAAGGCATAGAGTTCGCTTGATCATTTTATTAGCATTTATATATGACTGAATGATAATTGTTAGGATCAAATTTAAATACATTGGAACATTAAGGATTCAAGGTGCATGACGTCTGATGTGGAGGTATGACAATGTGAATAAAGACAGATGTATTTAAATGGAGCAATCATTTTATTACAAGGAAGATAATTACAGTAACCTTGATATGAAAATCACCATAGTGAAAATAGCACAATGCAGTCATCTGGAATTGAACATGCGTTGGTTATTACTGGCAGCAATTTGTATGAGAGTTTAATTACATCTTACTCTTTTTTCGACGACAGAACACTATTAAGAATGTAAATGCTGAGACACAAAAAATACGAGTGAGTCAGTCAGTCAATCACAGTTTGAGTGGCACTCATCGACAACGTCAGATAGAAAGTCACTTCCCTCGCGTGTTGATAAAATAGCACATTTCCCTTGAAAGGGCTTCAACATTTATAGAATTTGGAGGAATGCCTAGTTCCGTTACATTAATCTGAGCACTTGCGATGCATTCCCAAAGAGCTCTCTCCAGTTTGTTGTCACGCTCACTACGACATGTTTGAAATATGGCATCGAGGTATGCATTTAGCAGTTTTGGGCGTACGTGGACCTAGCATTCCGTTCTTCCCACCGCAATTTAACACACTCGGCCAAGGCCAAAAGTCCGTGTCATGAAGACTTTGCGAGGTACACACTGACTTGCTCATTATTTCTGTTCGTGTTCTCCACTATAATGGATTTGGTACCATATATGCACTTAAATTTCAACACACAATTACCAATGGGAATACTGTGAGGTAATACGTAGCTATAAAAATAGGAATTTATCAGTTTCTCGTCTTGCATTAAATCACACCAACCCGAATAGTTCATGGTCACGGAAAAGCTTCTAACTTAGCCTAGCATTATGAACGGGGCACACTTGTTCTTTACATCTAAGCCTATGGTCACTCGTTTTGTATCACTGTAATTCATTTTGAATCCACATTCGAGTAGTCCGAGATGCTCTGGGCGTCGAGACGGTGATGGCTGCGATTCCGGGCTGACTTGTTGATCCTCCTCTATCTCGTGGAGGACGGACGGCTTCGCTGGTAGATAGGCTCTTCCAAAAGACAAAGTTAAATAATTGGTAATTTAAAGCGGTAGTAAAAATAACAACCGTTTGTATTGTTAGCCTAATGGCACTTTTTCTTAAGTCAATGAATTGAATGTTTCAAAATTTCCCAATTTCTTTTTTCAAACTGTGTTAATGCTACTAAAATCAGCTTGTAAGGCGAAGAATATGAACGGATAAGTAAAGCAAAAATATTTGTAACTTTTTTTCATTTCAACCTTACAAAATTGTATATTGGAGTAGTAGTTCCTTCTTCAAACTAGCTTTTTCTGCATGATACGCTTTGCTTGATGATTAAATTAAAAAATTGCAGAATTTAAGGGTCTTACCCTGTTCGCATACGCACTGGCGAAAAATATACGAACATTTTATTCCGTGAAATCATTCTAAATTATGCGGACGTTATACGTTGTGAAGAACAACACAGTTCGTAATCGCATGTCCTTGTACACGAAATTTAAAGGTTTTTACATACAATAGATAAAGGGGTTCCAATAGGTTCCCGTCAAAGATAGCAAAAGAAGAAAGAAATATTTGTAACTCTGAAGATAACAAAAAAAATGTTGGGGTATATTTAATTTTCCCATTGCTGCTCTTCTTTTTTTGAAAAAGTGTTTTTTCTCCAAAAAACTCATAAATTACAATAAACCACACGCCCAAGACAAAATAAAGCAAAAACAAGATTGTCTTCCCCCTAGCGTCACTTTATTGTCACTTCCTTCCGGGACCACGGGGCATTTCCCGGGGTCTCCCGTCCGGACCCCAGCCCCAATGGTTCCGGATCACGTCCAGGGGGTGGCAAGGCTCCACCGTAAGGTATGGCGCCCCAGGTTCGGGGATCCTGCCGAAGAGGAGTGCTGCCTCGGCCTCCTCTCGATCCGCAAACCTGAGGTACAGGAGTAGTCCGACCTCGTTTCCCCACACATGTTCCTCCAACAGCCGACCCGCCGCCTGGACGTCTTCGAGCCATTGATATGGGTCAGCTGCCCAGTTGAGTCCGTCCACAACTACCCAATACTCGTTCCAGGTGGCGGCGGCTGTCCAGGGGTTTCTTGCTGCTCCTGTATCCATTTTTGTCTCGTTTCTTCTCTTTTGTTTTGATAAACTGTTTTATTCACTCCGAAGTGTTAATTTACGAGAATACAGCGACTCACTACGTTTGTCCAGAGATGTTGGATCCCTCTTGGCAGCGTGGCTCCACAGGGAGGCTGGAACCTCGTAGCTGTATCCTCAGGTCTTCCGGGCGAAACTCCACAGATTGTAGGGATGGACGTCGGATGATTCACGTGTGGGGATGAACCAGCCTCCGGCTTCTCTTCAGAACCTCGGAACCGCTTTTAACTACGGAATCTGATGCAACCGCTCGAAGAGGGTAGTTAGCAGTAAGGAAACCACCGCACGTAACACTCAGATGTCAAGATGTCGACACAAGACCAACAAGTGAAATGCAAGCAGAACTCTCGGACCTTTTAAAGGGTCGAGTTGGCATATCTTACGTTCAAAAGAGGGGGGTGTGCGATATCCTCGAGAAGCAAGGAGAAAGAAATTCTATATTTGACTTTTCAACATATCCGTATCACTTTCCAACTCATCCAGGGGCGAATAACTCTTGCCACAGAACACAAGTAATCGATGGTACGCATATTGTCTTTGCAGTCTTTCCCACGCGTCACCTCTCGCCCCTTAACGACGAGCAGAATCGATGTGACACTCGGACTTTCCGACGTTCGATAATAATGCCCTAAGCAATAGTTCAAAGATAATAATACCCTAAGTAATAGTTCAAAGAATGCACAAGCAACATTGGTAGCACCGGCCTCATTCTGTTTTATCCAATTATGCAGACAAACAATTGCCTGAATGTACTTCTGTGTTGAGGTTCGTGGATTATAGTTTGGCAAATAATTACTTATTGCGAACTCTTTCTTACAAACTTTTTTAGGGCACACGTGGCTTTTCACAGACACAACGCTTACAACTTATTTCATTTAATTTTTTTCATTACCAACCTTAATTTTTAAACAATATTTCTTTCTGAACATTCTCCAATTTTCCAATGATTGGCTTTCTCAGTAACCTAAATCGAGCCACCATAATGCATTTTCCACCACTCTCCTCGCTCGACTTAGGCGGTAGTTAAAAATTCTCTGCTTCTGTGTTAAGTTCTTTCCAGGGTAGGGCATCATCAAGTAATGCTTTTAGGGAAAGCCTCATCCCCTACCAAACATGAGGTACCATTGCTGGTGACCTAGGCAAGAAAGCAGGTGGGGGAACACTCAGTTCATTCCCATTCAGGTACCGACCCAACAATGAATTTTTTAGCGTACCTCCATCACTCTGCCTGCCAGCAGCACCAATGTCCACAATGGTGAAGGAGTAGTTGGCGTCTCATACTGCAAGCAGTACCAAACTATGACTTCCCTTATAGTTGAAAAACTATGACCCAGAGTTGGATGGAGCCTAAAGTATAAGAGAAAACATAACGAGTCATTTATTGATTATATTCATTTCACATGGAGAGACTTAAAGCAGCTCATTGGCTTACCTGAATAACAACATGCTTCCCGTCGATTGCTCCAATGCAGTTAGGAAAATTCCACCTTTGCCAAAAAGATCCGCTAACACGTCTCCAAGTATCTAGCGAAGGCAATAGAACTACCCTGTCCTTTAAATTTTCCCACAGAGCTTCGTATGTTTCATTCACTATGTATCTCCAGCAGCTAAGAACCTAAATAGGTAGCAATTAGAAATAAACGGTAATTAAAACTCATTGGAATAATATTTTTCCATGCTGTCACACAAATTTTAGCAATAAGATCAGCGGTAAACTTAAAATCATCAGTGGTGTTACTTTAAAGAACAGTGAAACTTACCTAAGTGTCACACTTAGCCGTTCACCTGGTGATATGACGTCGCGAGCCAGAGGCTTTTGCAATGGAATATCCAAAAATCCTTAGTAAAGCGTCAAATATTTCCACGGACATACAAAAATAATTAAAAAATGACTAGTGGTCAGAAAGTCTCATCTCTTGAAGGAGGAAATGATAGTCTCCCTGCCGTCTCCGTTCCTCAAATATTGGTCCTACCCACTAAGTTTTTCTAGTGTAACGCCGTCTTCTTAGCATTGCAAGTCCCAATAGTGCATTGAACCTCCATTGCATTTGCAAGTGATTCAATGGTACCACTGCATCCATTGCCTTTCCAAAACCCTGTACCTACTGCAAATTGACGTGTGGATGAGAGGAATGGGCTTCCAGAGAAAATGGAAGAAGTATACTTATTTGGCTTGGATGAAGTATGTTTTAGCACGTTTGAGGATAGGTCACTGCGTACTAACCCATTCATACCTCTTCACGGAAGAGAAAATTCAACCCCAATGCGTAGATTGCGATTGTCCACTAACACTGCGACATCTCCTGACGGACTGTGAAAGGTATAGGTCGCACGGGTGAGCCACAACCTCGGGGTAAACCTAGCTGAAGTGCTAGGAGACAATCCCGGACACGTCTCTTGACTCATCGCATTCTTACGCTAAACTGATCTTTTCAATAAAATAGAATTGCTACCCTTTATAAATTATTCCAACCATATTTTAAGATCGGACTTGTTCTTGTTCCTTCAGTAAGTCAGTAAGTGGTGCAAAATGGCCTTAAACGCCGGCGCACCCTATAAAATAACTACTACTACTTGCATGAAGCACAAACGATAATAACAACACCGCTACTGTGGGAAATATTCACGGTCGTCACGTTTCGTTTGTTATATGGTCGTTTCTCTGCTGCAGATAGCGCGCGGGTGCCTCCTACGCGTAGGTTCGCCTAGGCAACAACGGATAGTCTTTTTCCCTTTCCACCCTCGCCGAGGTGGGTCGCGCGGAAAGGGGCGTTTTATGACGACGCACAGCCTTTGACGGTATTTAACGGGTTCTTCCACAAGGGTTTCCACTTTTCAATTTTACCAAGGTTCATACGCTAGAGAAATGTTTTAGGGAAAAGGAAACGAAAATCACTATATCTTTAAATTCATGATTTATATATTATTATAAAATGGTAAATTAAGAGTTAACTTGACCAGGGCGAGTTTCACTTCCGGTCGTCCATCGTAAAGAAAATATACGAGGCAACATGTCTGATAAATGCAAATTCAAAATCAAATTGAACAAATGCATTGACAAAACGTTTAAAAACTATTTGCTAAATCCGTAAAGAAATTTTTAAATTAAAAACAAAATAGCATCAATTGAATACCAAACATCAGCTGAAACTTACAAATGAAATCAATGCGGAACCATAAATTAGAATATAAAAGGAATACATGATTTGGAAGTCTCCTATTACTGTGCTTTTTTAAGTTATTAAATTGTATTTTTTCATTTACAGAATTTCAACCTTCAATCCTCCGATGAACTCATTTCGGCACTAGTGCCTGATTCCTCTTCTTCACTCTCATCTAAAAGCAGCAGTTCTCTAAAATCTTTTGGCATTTCCCTTGCTCTCTTCGGAGTTGATGTCAGGGTGGAGGAAAGAAATGGATCAGACGTTAACAACAGTCTTTTAAAAAGGTCGTCATTCGTGGACTCTCTGGAGTGCTTCCTGCTGAATCTCTGGCGGAATTTACGGGTGTCCTTATTCCGGGCGTCCTTATTCCGAGCTTCCATTGCCTCTTCAGAAAGTTGTCCCAAGGGAAGAATCGCCTCTCTAGCGATGTCGCACAGTAGACTGAAATCGAAAAAAGCTGGTCAAAAATCATATCTTCCATATTTTTATAAGTAGCTCGATGAAATATTTCCAAATATTTTTGTTTAGACTGTATAACATGATTCTAATGACATTTTGCCGAAAAATTGATTCGGGGAGTTCTTTTAAACAAATTCGCGAAGATTAAAAAATATCCTAAAATGGACAAGTTCGACCGCTTCAGTAGACAGGGAAAATTTTATTGGAATTACTAGTTTGCAATAAAAATGTAAGTACTGTAAGTCGCCGATGGCACTCTCGTCGTGGGGCCGTTGTCCGCTGCAGGAGGATGGGATCGCGCGGGAAAGGAAGAAGACACAAGTCGGGAGCACTTACACTTTATTGTACACTCATCGCTATACATACGCCGACTGCCCGCCCGTGGTGGCGTCTCTCTCCCGTCGGCGCATCCTCCCGCTGCCATTGGCTCGCATGCCCCGCATGATAGGGTCCAAGGTACAATTCACCTTACTTGGGCATGCAAGCTCTGCCGACGGCCGAAGGGACTGGGTGGTGGGGGGTCGGAAGTATAGGTGCTGAGCGTGTCGGTTAGGTGGGAAAGGAATGAAGGAAGGAATATGTCGGCCGCCTCTTACAGTACTTTAAAATAAAATTTAATTATTTAAATAAAACTTTTCATATTAAATACAAAATTATTTTTTAAACATTATTAATTATATAGGTAATTAGTAGTTGAACTTTGTGTCAACATTTTTCTACGAGAACACACACAAGGAATCACCTCGAAAACATTTTATATTCTGAAAAATGTAATTAAAGCAAACAACATAAAATTTAATATGAACCATAATAAAATCACATAAATATATAACCATGAGAAAACAAAGAATAAATTCACCAGCCTACTATCAGTTTTCATCGGCTTCCCAATCGTCGCTGTCCTCATCTGAAGTGGGCTCCTCCAATACGCTAAATTTTTCCTCTTCTGGCTGAAACGCACGCTTTCGACGCACCAAAAACCCAATTCTACTACTACTAGTAGCGAACTTAGGCGAAAAATGTAACACAAAGGACCCCAAGCGAAAGATGAAATAAACAGATATAAATTCCTGTGTAAAAATGTTCAGCTTTTCGAACAGATTCATAGGCATAACTTTCTAAGCTGCTATGGTATCTGTGGGAGAAGGCGCCAAGAATTATGTACACGGTCTGGTGAAATTTCTTTTATTGTCTCCGATACAATTCTCTTAAAGGTTCGTACTGGTATCTGGCTATAGAGTTGCGGGAGACATGGTAATTCTTCGTACAGGTTGTGGTTTTCCGTGGATACGATTCCTTTACAACCTGGGATGCCACTGGTCTTTGTTGTGGGCAGTTCCGGGAAAGAAGGGGCGATAATTTCCCCGTTCTTCGTTTTAGTACGTCCGTAGGCTTTTAGACCAATATGGAGAGGTTCTAAAACTGTCAACGTCTGGTTCGAGAATGTACGCATTACATCAACTTCCGTCCGGGTAAGTTGATCGCCTAATTGAACACGGATGCTCACGGCTCTGAGCCAGAAGAGACAAGAGCAATAATATCGGTATGCCTCACGGGGCATCTCCTTCGATATTTGGAGCGCTTTGTCATTCCTTAACTCTACGTACGTTGCGTCAGTCACAGCCGTCCATCCTGTCGCGGAGGGGGTGAAACGCAATTCTCGTTTTTCACAAGAGAAACCGGAGTCTGGCTCGAAAGCTGATTCCGCAATAAGAGACTCGTCTGTCGTTTTAATTAGATGTTGACGTGCTCTGTTCTCTTGTTTCATGCTTGGGGGGGCTAGTTCCATATCCGCAACATTAGGGGGTGCCTTGATTGGCATGGTACTTTGGACTGGGGGTTTAGGACCTTGTCCTTTACCCTTTGGCCTTTTCCCTTGACCCTGTTTAGGTTGCTTCTTCGCCTCCTTCTCACTGTCAGACCTGTCGGCCATGTCAGCTCACGAAATGTAGGAGTGAATGAAATGGAAGATGGGGTTGATAGTCTAACCACGGCCTGTGGTTGCCTATCTTCGTCCTGCTTACGCAGTAATTACTCAATAAGAAACGGGTTCCGAATCCGTTATACTCTTAAAGAGCGAGGTCTTTGTCTAAAGTGCGAGGGTTCCACAAACCTCTCCCGACTTCTCTCGAAGGTTCGGCGAGGATCTGGGTGGATAAGGTCGTCGCAGCCAGACCGGGCGCTAGTTGAATGGAGCTACACCAGCCCCCTGCGGAGACTGGAAGTCCGTCGTAGGCGAACGGTTATGGGAGATAGCGATCAGGAAAATGCACTCGGCGGGCGTATCGCGTCGTCACCATAGGCGGCTTGTCCGGTGGTGATAAGGCGGGTGTGCGTCCTTCAGAGGCTGCTTCGTCTCCGGGGTCGGGCGCCGCAGGAATGTCGTCGGCCAAAATAAAGGCTGGTTTTATCCTGTCAATAGAAACAATAATATTATTATCTTTTATACGCAGCGTAAAATTCTTGTTGTCCCGGCTGAGCACGCGGTATGGGCCGGTGTACGGAGGTCTTAAGGCGCCACGCACGGTGTCGTCTCTTAAGAAGACATGCGTGCATGTGGCAAGGTCCTTAAAAATGAAGATCTCAGGTGTGGCATGGCGTGAGGCAGGAACAGGTCGCAAACGAGCTTTAATTTGCCGAAGCCGGTCCACGAATAGGGTGACGTCCAAGGGATGCTCGGAGTTGGGTGTTGGTTGAATGAATTCCCAGGGAGTCTTAGTGGTTCGCCGTACAGCATCTCCGGTGTGGTTTTTAAAAATCACTGCATATCAATTTTACATATGTTACAGGTGCCCTTATCACAGGTGTGTGATAAGTGCAAGCGACTAATATTTATTACTTTTACCGCGCAGATTCTGTAGTGGTGCAAACTGACCTAGCTGTTGACGCACCCTACACTACTCATGAGGCCACTCTGGAACGGAAGTGTGACAACAGAACCGGATACTGCCCTCTCCTCCCCTAATTCAGCCCCTCCCCTTTTTGGGGGTACTTCAGAACCGGATACCCCCTCTCTCCTCCCCCTAATTCGGTTATCCTCCGCCCCTCCCCTTGTTGCGGGGCACTTAAGAACCGGATAACCCTCCCTATGTTCAGTGGCTCTCCCCTTTATCGTTGATTTCCACAAGTTGTCATAATTATCAATAGGTCTTTTTCTGCATGGTTCCGACCTAACCCCACCGCTTACGTCACTAATGAGCAACTGGATAAGGACTCCCGGGGGGTCTTTCCCCCAGCTGACCGCTGATGATAGAGAGAGCGTCTCTTTCTCAATGGCCGCTACGTACGTTACGGTCTCTGGTAATTAAAAAGGATTAAAGGGGGTGAAATACGTCTCATATGGAAGATCTCGTTGGCAGGATGGTGGAAATAAAGGCATAGAGTTCGCTTGATCATTTTATTAGCATTTATATATGACTGAATGATAATTGTTAGGATCAAATTTAAATACATTGGAACATTAAGGATTCAAGGTGCATGACGTCTGATGTGGAGGTATGACAATGTGAATAAAGACAGATGTATTTAAATGGAGCAATCATTTTATTACAAGGAAGATAATTACAGTAACCTTGATATGAAAATCACCATAGTGAAAATAGCACAATGCAGTCATCTGGAATTGAACATGCGTTGGTTATTACTGGCAGCAATTTGTATGAGAGTTTAATTACATCTTACTCTTTTTTCGACGACAGAACACTATTAAGAATGTAAATGCTGAGACACAAAAAATACGAGTGAGTCAGTCAGTCAATCACAGTTTGAGTGGCACTCATCGACAACGTCAGATAGAAAGTCACTTCCCTCGCGTGTTGATAAAATAGCACATTTCCCTTGAAAGGGCTTCAACATTTATAGAATTTGGAGGAATGCCTAGTTCCGTTACATTAATCTGAGCACTTGCGATGCATTCCCAAAGAGCTCTCTCCAGTTTGTTGTCACGCTCACTACGACATGTTTGAAATATGGCATCGAGGTATGCATTTAGCAGTTTTGGGCGTACGTGGACCTAGCATTCCGTTCTTCCCACCGCAATTTAACACACTCGGCCAAGGCCAAAAGTCCGTGTCATGAAGACTTTGCGAGGTACACACTGACTTGCTCATTATTTCTGTTCGTGTTCTCCACTATAATGGATTTGGTACCATATATGCACTTAAATTTCAACACACAATTACCAATGGGAATACTGTGAGGTAATACGTAGCTATAAAAATAGGAATTTATCAGTTTCTCGTCTTGCATTAAATCACACCAACCCGAATAGTTCATGGTCACGGAAAAGCTTCTAACTTAGCCTAGCATTATGAACGGGGCACACTTGTTCTTTACATCTAAGCCTATGGTCACTCGTTTTGTATCACTGTAATTCATTTTGAATCCACATTCGAGTAGTCCGAGATGCTCTGGGCGTCGAGACGGTGATGGCTGCGATTCCGGGCTGACTTGTTGATCCTCCTCTATCTCGTGGAGGACGGACGGCTTCGCTGGTAGATAGGCTCTTCCAAAAGACAAAGTTAAATAATTGGTAATTTAAAGCGGTAGTAAAAATAACAACCGTTTGTATTGTTAGCCTAATGGCACTTTTTCTTAAGTCAATGAATTGAATGTTTCAAAATTTCCCAATTTCTTTTTTCAAACTGTGTTAATGCTACTAAAATCAGCTTGTAAGGCGAAGAATATGAACGGATAAGTAAAGCAAAAATATTTGTAACTTTTTTTCATTTCAACCTTACAAAATTGTATATTGGAGTAGTAGTTCCTTCTTCAAACTAGCTTTTTCTGCATGATACGCTTTGCTTGATGATTAAATTAAAAAATTGCAGAATTTAAGGGTCTTACCCTGTTCGCATACGCACTGGCGAAAAATATACGAACATTTTATTCCGTGAAATCATTCTAAATTATGCGGACGTTATACGTTGTGAAGAACAACACAGTTCGTAATCGCATGTCCTTGTACACGAAATTTAAAGGTTTTTACATACAATAGATAAAGGGGTTCCAATAGGTTCCCGTCAAAGATAGCAAAAGAAGAAAGAAATATTTGTAACTCTGAAGATAACAAAAAAAATGTTGGGGTATATTTAATTTTCCCATTGCTGCTCTTCTTTTTTTGAAAAAGTGTTTTTTCTCCAAAAAACTCATAAATTACAATAAACCACACGCCCAAGACAAAATAAAGCAAAAACAAGATTGTCTTCCCCCTAGCGTCACTTTATTGTCACTTCCTTCCGGGACCACGGGGCATTTCCCGGGGTCTCCCGTCCGGACCCCAGCCCCAATGGTTCCGGATCACGTCCAGGGGTGGCAAGGCTCCACCGTAAGGTATGGCGCCCCAGGTTCGGGGATCCTGCCGAAGAGGAGTGCTGCCTCGGCCTCCTCTCGATCCGCAAACCTGAGGTACAGGAGTAGTCCGACCTCGTTTCCCCACACATGTTCCTCCAACAGCCGACCCGCCGCCTGGACGTCTTCGAGCCATTGATATGGGTCAGCTGCCCAGTTGAGTCCGTCCACAACTACCCAATACTCGTTCCAGGTGGCGGCGGCTGTCCAGGGGTTTCTTGCTGCTCCTGTATCCATTTTTGTCTCGTTTCTTCTCTTTTGTTTTTGATAAACTGTTTTATTCACTCCGAAGTGTTAATTTACGAGAATACAGCGACTCACTACGTTTGTCCAGAGATGTTGGATCCCTCTTGGCAGCGTGGCTCCACAGGGAGGCTGGAACCTCGTAGCTGTATCCTCAGGTCTTCCGGGCGAAACTCCACAGATTGTAGGGATGGACGTCGGATGATTCACGTGTGGGGATGAACCAGCCTCCGGCTTCTCTTCAGAACCTCGGAACCGCTTTTAACTACGGAATCTGATGCAACCGCTCGAAGAGGGTAGTTAGCAGTAAGGAAACCACCGCACGTAACACTCAGATGTCAAGATGTCGACACAAGACCAACAAGTGAAATGCAAGCAGAACTCTCGGACCTTTTAAGGGTCGAGTTGGCATATCTTACGTTCAAAAGAGGGGGTGTGCGATATCCTCGAGAAGCAAGGAGAAAGAAATTCTATATTTGACTTTTCAACATATCCGTATCACTTTCCAACTCATCCAGGGCGAATAACTCTTGCCACAGAACACAAGTAATCGATGGTACGCATATTGTCTTTGCAGTCTTTCCCACGCGTCACCTCTCGCCCCTTAACGACGAGCAGAATCGATGTGACACTCGGACTTTCCGACGTTCGATAATAATGCCCTAAGCAATAGTTCAAAGATAATAATACCCTAAGTAATAGTTCAAAGAATGCACAAGCAACATTGGTAGCACCGGGCCTCATTCTGTTTTATCCAATTATGCAGACAAAACCAATTGCCTGAATGTACTTCTGTGTTGAGGTTCGTGGATTATAGTTTGGCAAATAATTACTTATTGCGAACTCTTTCTTACAAACTTTTTTAGGGCACACGTGGCTTTTCACAGACACAACGCTTACAACTTATTTCATTTAATTTTTTTCATTACCAACCTTAATTTTTAAACAATATTTCTTTCTGAACATTCTCCAATTTTCCAATGATTGGCTTTCTCAGTAACCTAAATCGAGCCACCATAATGCATTTTCCACCACTCTCCTCGCTCGACTTAGGCGGTAGTTAAAAATTCTCTGCTTCTGTGTTAAGTTCTTTCCAGGGTAGGGCATCATCAAGTAATGCTTTTAGGGAAAGCCTCATCCCCTACCAAACATGAGGTACCATTGCTGGTGACCTAGGCAAGAAAGCAGGTGGGGGAACACTCAGTTCATTCCCATTCAGGTACCGACCCAACAATGAATTTTTTAGCGTACCTCCATCACTCTGCCTGCCAGCAGCACCAATGTCCACAATGGTGAAGGAGTAGTTGGCGTCTCATACTGCAAGCAGTACCAAACTATGACTTCCCTTATAGTTGAAAAACTATGACCCAGAGTTGGATGGAGCCTAAAGTATAAGAGAAAACATAACGAGTCATTTATTGATTATATTCATTTCACATGGAGAGACTTAAAGCAGCTCATTGGCTTACCTGAATAACAACATGCTTCCCGTCGATTGCTCCAATGCAGTTAGGAAAATTCCACCTTTGCCAAAAAGATCCGCTAACACGTCTCCAAGTATCTAGCGAAGGCAATAGAACTACCCTGTCCTTTAAATTTTCCCACAGAGCTTCGTATGTTTCATTCACTATGTATCTCCAGCAGCTAAGAACCTAAATAGGTAGCAATTAGAAATAAACGGTAATTAAAACTCATTGGAATAATATTTTTCCATGCTGTCACACAAATTTTAGCAATAAGATCAGCGGTAAACTTAAAATCATCAGTGGTGTTACTTTAAAGAACAGTGAAACTTACCTAAGTGTCACACTTAGCCGTTCACCTGGTGATATGACGTCGCGAGCCAGAGGCTTTTGCAATGGAATATCCAAAAATCCTTAGTAAAGCGTCAAATATTTCCACGGACATACAAAAATAATTAAAAAATGACTAGTGGTCAGAAAGTCTCATCTCTTGAAGGAGGAAATGATAGTCTCCCTGCCGTCTCCGTTCCTCAAATATTGGTCCTACCCACTAAGTTTTTCTAGTGTAACGCCGTCTTCTTAGCATTGCAAGTCCCAATAGTGCATTGAACCTCCATTGCATTTGCAAGTGATTCAATGGTACCACTGCATCCATTGCCTTTCCAAAACCCTGTACCTACTGCAAATTGACGTGTGGATGAGAGGAATGGGCTTCCAGAGAAAATGGAAGAAGTATACTTATTTGGCTTGGATGAAGTATGTTTTAGCACGTTTGAGGATAGGTCACTGCGTACTAACCCATTCATACCTCTTCACGGAAGAGAAAATTCAACCCCAATGCGTAGATTGCGATTGTCCACTAACACTGCGACATCTCCTGACGGACTGTGAAAGGTATAGGTCGCACGGGTGAGCCACAACCTCGGGGTAAACCTAGCTGAAGTGCTAGGAGACAATCCCGGACACGTCTCTTGACTCATCGCATTCTTACGCTAAACTGATCTTTTCAATAAAATAGAATTGCTACCCTTTATAAATTATTCCAACCATATTTTAAGATCGGACTTGTTCTTGTTCCTTCAGTAAGTCAGTAAGTGGTGCAAAATGGCCTTAAACGCCGGCGCACCCTATAAAATAACTACTACTACTTGCATGAAGCACAAACGATAATAACAACACCGCTACTGTGGGAAATATTCACGGTCGTCACGTTTCGTTTGTTATATGGTCGTTTCTCTGCTGCAGATAGCGCGCGGGTGCCTCCTACGCGTAGGTTCGCCTAGGCAACAACGGATAGTCTTTTTCCCTTTCCACCCTCGCCGAGGTGGGTCGCGCGGAAAGGGGCGTTTTATGACGACGCACAGCCTTTGACGGTATTTAACGGGTTCTTCCACAAGGGTTTCCACTTTTCAATTTTACCAAGGTTCATACGCTAGAGAAATGTTTTAGGGAAAAGGAAACGAAAATCACTATATCTTTAAATTCATGATTTATATATTATTATAAAATGGTAAATTAAGAGTTAACTTGACCAGGGCGAGTTTCACTTCCGGTCGTCCATCGTAAAGAAAATATACGAGGCAACATGTCTGATAAATGCAAATTCAAAATCAAATTGAACAAATGCATTGACAAAACGTTTAAAAACTATTTGCTAAATCCGTAAAGAAATTTTTAAATTAAAAACAAAATAGCATCAATTGAATACCAAACATCAGCTGAAACTTACAAATGAAATCAATGCGGAACCATAAATTAGAATATAAAAGGAATACATGATTTGGAAGTCTCCTATTACTGTGCTTTTTTAAGTTATTAAATTGTATTTTTTCATTTACAGAATTTCAACCTTCAATCCTCCGATGAACTCATTTCGGCACTAGTGCCTGATTCCTCTTCTTCACTCTCATCTAAAAGCAGCAGTTCTCTAAAATCTTTTGGCATTTCCCTTGCTCTCTTCGGAGTTGATGTCAGGGTGGAGGAAAGAAATGGATCAGACGTTAACAACAGTCTTTTAAAAAGGTCGTCATTCGTGGACTCTCTGGAGTGCTTCCTGCTGAATCTCTGGCGGAATTTACGGGTGTCCTTATTCCGGGCGTCCTTATTCCGAGCTTCCATTGCCTCTTCAGAAAGTTGTCCCAAGGGAAGAATCGCCTCTCTAGCGATGTCGCACAGTAGACTGAAATCGAAAAAAGCTGGTCAAAAATCATATCTTCCATATTTTTATAAGTAGCTCGATGAAATATTTCCAAATATTTTTGTTTAGACTGTATAACATGATTCTAATGACATTTTGCCGAAAAATTGATTCGGGGAGTTCTTTTAAACAAATTCGCGAAGATTAAAAAATATCCTAAAATGGACAAGTTCGACCGCTTCAGTAGACAGGGAAAATTTTATTGGAATTACTAGTTTGCAATAAAAATGTAAGTACTGTAAGTCGCCGATGGCACTCTCGTCGTGGGGCCGTTGTCCGCTGCAGGAGGATGGGATCGCGCGGGAAAGGAAGAAGACACAAGTCGGGAGCACTTACACTTTATTGTACACTCATCGCTATACATACGCCGACTGCCCGCCCGTGGTGGCGTCTCTCTCCCGTCGGCGCATCCTCCCGCTGCCATTGGCTCGCATGCCCCGCATGATAGGGTCCAAGGTACAATTCACCTTACTTGGGCATGCAAGCTCTGCCGACGGCCGAAGGGACTGGGTGGTGGGGGGTCGGAAGTATAGGTGCTGAGCGTGTCGGTTAGGTGGGAAAGGAATGAAGGAAGGAATATGTCGGCCGCCTCTTACAGTACTTTAAAATAAAATTTAATTATTTAAATAAAACTTTTCATATTAAATACAAAATTATTTTTTAAACATTATTAATTATATAGGTAATTAGTAGTTGAACTTTGTGTCAACATTTTTCTACGAGAACACACACAAGGAATCACCTCGAAAACATTTTATATTCTGAAAAATGTAATTAAAGCAAACAACATAAAATTTAATATGAACCATAATAAAATCACATAAATATATAACCATGAGAAAACAAAGAATAAATTCACCAGCCTACTATCAGTTTTCATCGGCTTCCCAATCGTCGCTGTCCTCATCTGAAGTGGGCTCCTCCAATACGCTAAATTTTTCCTCTTCTGGCTGAAACGCACGCTTTCGACGCACCAAAAACCCAATTCTACTACTACTAGTAGCGAACTTAGGCGAAAAATGTAACACAAAGGACCCCAAGCGAAAGATGAAATAAACAGATATAAATTCCTGTGTAAAAATGTTCAGCTTTTCGAACAGATTCATAGGCATAACTTTCTAAGCTGCTATGGTATCTGTGGGAGAAGGCGCCAAGAATTATGTACACGGTCTGGTGAAATTTCTTTTATTGTCTCCGATACAATTCTCTTTAAGGTTCGTACTGGTATCTGGCTATAGAGTTGCGGGAGACATGGTAATTCTTCGTACAGGTTGTGGTTTTCCGTGGATACGATTCCTTTACAACCTGGGATGCCACTGGTCTTTGTTGTGGGCAGTTCCGGGAAAGAAGGGGCGATAATTTCCCCGTTCTTCGTTTTAGTACGTCCGTAGGCTTTTAGACCAATATGGAGAGGTTCTAAAACTGTCAACGTCTGGTTCGAGAATGTACGCATTACATCAACTTCCGTCCGGGTAAGTTGATCGCCTAATTGAACACGGATGCTCACGGCTCTGAGCCAGAAGAGACAAGAGCAATAATATCGGTATGCCTCACGGGGCATCTCCTTCGATATTTGGAGCGCTTTGTCATTCCTTAACTCTACGTACGTTGCGTCAGTCACAGCCGTCCATCCTGTCGCGGAGGGGGTGAAACGCAATTCTCGTTTTTCACAAGAGAAACCGGAGTCTGGCTCGAAAGCTGATTCCGCAATAAGAGACTCGTCTGTCGTTTTAATTAGATGTTGACGTGCTCTGTTCTCTTGTTTCATGCTTGGGGGGGCTAGTTCCATATCCGCAACATTAGGGGGTGCCTTGATTGGCATGGTACTTTGGACTGGGGGTTTTGGACCTTGTCCTTTACCCTTTGGCCTTTTCCCTTGACCCTGTTTAGGTTGCTTCTTCGCCTCCTTCTCACTGTCAGACCTGTCGGCCATGTCAGCTCACGAAATGTAGGAGTGAATGAAATGGAAGATGGGGTTGATAGTCTAACCACGGCCTGTGGTTGCCTATCTTCGTCCTGCTTACGCAGTAATTACTCAATAAGAAACGGGTTCCGAATCCGTTATACTCTTAAAGAGCGAGGTCTTTGTCTAAAGTGCGAGGGTTCCACAAACCTCTCCCGACTTCTCTCGAAGGTTCGGCGAGGATCTGGGTGGATAAGGTCGTCGCAGCCAGACCGGGCGCTAGTTGAATGGAGCTACACCAGCCCCCTGCGGAGACTGGAAGTCCGTCGTAGGCGAACGGTTATGGGAGATAGCGATCAGGAAAATGCACTCGGCGGGCGTATCGCGTCGTCACCATAGGCGGCTTGTCCGGTGGTGATAAGGCGGGTGTGCGTCCTTCAGAGGCTGCTTCGTCTCCGGGGTCGGGCGCCGCAGGAATGTCGTCGGCCAAAATAAAGGCTGGTTTTATCCTGTCAATAGAAACAATAATATTATTATCTTTTATACGCAGCGTAAAATTCTTGTTGTCCCGGCTGAGCACGCGGTATGGGCCGGTGTACGGAGGTCTTAAGGCGCCACGCACGGTGTCGTCTCTTAAGAAGACATGCGTGCATGTGGCAAGGTCCTTAAAAATGAAGATCTCAGGTGTGGCATGGCGTGAGGCAGGAACAGGTCGCAAACGAGCTTTAATTTGCCGAAGCCGGTCCACGAATAGGGTGACGTCCAAGGGATGCTCGGAGTTGGGTGTTGGTTGAATGAATTCCCAGGGAGTCTTAGTGGTTCGCCGTACAGCATCTCCGGTGTGGTTTTTAAAAATCACTGCATATCAATTTTACATATGTTACAGGTGCCCTTATCACAGGTGTGTGATAAGTGCAAGCGACTAATATTTATTACTTTTACCGCGCAGATTCTGTAGTGGTGCAAACTGACCTAGCTGTTGACGCACCCTACACTACTCATGAGGCCACTCTGGAACGGAAGTGTGACAACAGAACCGGATACTGCCCTCTCCTCCCCTAATTCAGCCCCTCCCCTTTTTGGGGGTACTTCAGAACCGGATACCCCCTCTCTCCTCCCCCTAATTCGGTTATCCTCCGCCCCTCCCCTTGTTGCGGGGCACTTAAGAACCGGATAACCCTCCCTATGTTCAGTGGCTCTCCCCTTTATCGTTGATTTCCACAAGTTGTCATAATTATCAATAGGTCTTTTTCTGCATGGTTCCGACCTAACCCCACCGCTTACGTCACTAATGAGCAACTGGATAAGGACTCCCGGGGGGTCTTTCCCCCAGCTGACCGCTGATGATAGAGAGAGCGTCTCTTTCTCAATGGCCGCTACGTACGTTACGGTCTCTGGTAATTAAAAAGGATTAAAGGGGGTGAAATACGTCTCATATGGAAGATCTCGTTGGCAGGATGGTGGAAATAAAGGCATAGAGTTCGCTTGATCATTTTATTAGCATTTATATATGACTGAATGATAATTGTTAGGATCAAATTTAAATACATTGGAACATTAAGGATTCAAGGTGCATGACGTCTGATGTGGAGGTATGACAATGTGAATAAAGACAGATGTATTTAAATGGAGCAATCATTTTATTACAAGGAAGATAATTACAGTAACCTTGATATGAAAATCACCATAGTGAAAATAGCACAATGCAGTCATCTGGAATTGAACATGCGTTGGTTATTACTGGCAGCAATTTGTATGAGAGTTTAATTACATCTTACTCTTTTTTCGACGACAGAACACTATTAAGAATGTAAATGCTGAGACACAAAAAATACGAGTGAGTCAGTCAGTCAATCACAGTTTGAGTGGCACTCATCGACAACGTCAGATAGAAAGTCACTTCCCTCGCGTGTTGATAAAATAGCACATTTCCCTTGAAAGGGCTTCAACATTTATAGAATTTGGAGGAATGCCTAGTTCCGTTACATTAATCTGAGCACTTGCGATGCATTCCCAAAGAGCTCTCTCCAGTTTGTTGTCACGCTCACTACGACATGTTTGAAATATGGCATCGAGGTATGCATTTAGCAGTTTTGGGCGTACGTGGACCTAGCATTCCGTTCTTCCCACCGCAATTTAACACACTCGGCCAAGGCCAAAAGTCCGTGTCATGAAGACTTTGCGAGGTACACACTGACTTGCTCATTATTTCTGTTCGTGTTCTCCACTATAATGGATTTGGTACCATATATGCACTTAAATTTCAACACACAATTACCAATGGGAATACTGTGAGGTAATACGTAGCTATAAAAATAGGAATTTATCAGTTTCTCGTCTTGCATTAAATCACACCAACCCGAATAGTTCATGGTCACGGAAAAGCTTCTAACTTAGCCTAGCATTATGAACGGGGCACACTTGTTCTTTACATCTAAGCCTATGGTCACTCGTTTTGTATCACTGTAATTCATTTTGAATCCACATTCGAGTAGTCCGAGATGCTCTGGGCGTCGAGACGGTGATGGCTGCGATTCCGGGCTGACTTGTTGATCCTCCTCTATCTCGTGGAGGACGGACGGCTTCGCTGGTAGATAGGCTCTTCCAAAAGACAAAGTTAAATAATTGGTAATTTAAAGCGGTAGTAAAAATAACAACCGTTTGTATTGTTAGCCTAATGGCACTTTTTCTTAAGTCAATGAATTGAATGTTTCAAAATTTCCCAATTTCTTTTTTCAAACTGTGTTAATGCTACTAAAATCAGCTTGTAAGGCGAAGAATATGAACGGATAAGTAAAGCAAAAATATTTGTAACTTTTTTTCATTTCAACCTTACAAAATTGTATATTGGAGTAGTAGTTCCTTCTTCAAACTAGCTTTTTCTGCATGATACGCTTTGCTTGATGATTAAATTAAAAAATTGCAGAATTTAAGGGTCTTACCCTGTTCGCATACGCACTGGCGAAAAATATACGAACATTTTATTCCGTGAAATCATTTTAAATTATGCGGACGTTATACGTTGTGAAGAACAACACAGTTCGTAATCGCATGTCCTTGTACACGAAATTTAAAGGTTTTTACATACAATAGATAAAGGGGTTCCAATAGGTTCCCGTCAAAGATAGCAAAAGAAGAAAGAAATATTTGTAACTCTGAAGATAACAAAAAAAAATGTTGGGGTATATTTAATTTTCCCATTGCTGCTCTTCTTTTTTTGAAAAAGTGTTTTTTCTCCAAAAAACTCATAAATTACAATAAACCACACGCCCAAGACAAAATAAAGCAAAAACAAGATTGTCTTCCCCCTAGCGTCACTTTATTGTCACTTCCTTCCGGGACCACGGGGCATTTCCCGGGGTCTCCCGTCCGGACCCCAGCCCCAATGGTTCCGGATCACGTCCAGGGGGTGGCAAGGCTCCACCGTAAGGTATGGCGCCCCAGGTTCGGGGATCCTGCCGAAGAGGAGTGCTGCCTCGGCCTCCTCTCGATCCGCAAACCTGAGGTACAGGAGTAGTCCGACCTCGTTTCCCCACACATGTTCCTCCAACAGCCGACCCGCCGCCTGGACGTCTTCGAGCCATTGATATGGGTCAGCTGCCCAGTTGAGTCCGTCCACAACTACCCAATACTCGTTCCAGGTGGCGGCGGCTGTCCAGGGGTTTCTTGCTGCTCCTGTATCCATTTTTGTCTCGTTTCTTCTCTTTTGTTTTGATAAACTGTTTTATTCACTCCGAAGTGTTAATTTACGAGAATACAGCGACTCACTACGTTTGTCCAGAGATGTTGGATCCCTCTTGGCAGCGTGGCTCCACAGGGAGGCTGGAACCTCGTAGCTGTATCCTCAGGTCTTCCGGGCGAAACTCCACAGATTGTAGGGATGGACGTCGGATGATTCACGTGTGGGGATGAACCAGCCTCCGGCTTCTCTTCAGAACCTCGGAACCGCTTTTAACTACGGAATCTGATGCAACCGCTCGAAGAGGGTAGTTAGCAGTAAGGAAACCACCGCACGTAACACTCAGATGTCAAGATGTCGACACAAGACCAACAAGTGAAATGCAAGCAGAACTCTCGGACCTTTTAAAGGGTCGAGTTGGCATATCTTACGTTCAAAAGAGGGGGGTGTGCGATATCCTCGAGAAGCAAGGAGAAAGAAATTCTATATTTGACTTTTCAACATATCCGTATCACTTTCCAACTCATCCAGGGGCGAATAACTCTTGCCACAGAACACAAGTAATCGATGGTACGCATATTGTCTTTGCAGTCTTTCCCACGCGTCACCTCTCGCCCCTTAACGACGAGCAGAATCGATGTGACACTCGGACTTTCCGACGTTCGATAATAATGCCCTAAGCAATAGTTCAAAGATAATAATACCCTAAGTAATAGTTCAAAGAATGCACAAGCAACATTGGTAGCACCGGCCTCATTCTGTTTTATCCAATTATGCAGACAAACAATTGCCTGAATGTACTTCTGTGTTGAGGTTCGTGGATTATAGTTTGGCAAATAATTACTTATTGCGAACTCTTTCTTACAAACTTTTTTAGGGCACACGTGGCTTTTCACAGACACAACGCTTACAACTTATTTCATTTAATTTTTTTCATTACCAACCTTAATTTTTAAACAATATTTCTTTCTGAACATTCTCCAATTTTCCAATGATTGGCTTTCTCAGTAACCTAAATCGAGCCACCATAATGCATTTTCCACCACTCTCCTCGCTCGACTTAGGCGGTAGTTAAAAATTCTCTGCTTCTGTGTTAAGTTCTTTCCAGGGTAGGGCATCATCAAGTAATGCTTTTAGGGAAAGCCTCATCCCCTACCAAACATGAGGTACCATTGCTGGTGACCTAGGCAAGAAAGCAGGTGGGGGAACACTCAGTTCATTCCCATTCAGGTACCGACCCAACAATGAATTTTTTAGCGTACCTCCATCACTCTGCCTGCCAGCAGCACCAATGTCCACAATGGTGAAGGAGTAGTTGGCGTCTCATACTGCAAGCAGTACCAAACTATGACTTCCCTTATAGTTGAAAAACTATGACCCAGAGTTGGATGGAGCCTAAAGTATAAGAGAAAACATAACGAGTCATT